>JAJHZJ010000855.1:0-649435 GCA_023548195.1 Bettongia penicillata ogilbyi | reverse complement strand
TTTGAACTCAGATCTTCCCAACTCCAAGGTCTATCCATTATACCACCTAGCTGTTTGTGTCTGTCTTTTTTCAATAATTGTATTAGTATTTAAAGATTCAAAATGAAAATTCCCACTCATGAAAGATGAGGCAGAAATGACAAGAGATTAAATAAATTTCACAACTGCCACCAAGAGTATAAGCAGTGTATGTAGTTCCCAAGGAGAAATTAAGCCAGGCGTTCTCATTTGTATCCCATCCTCTACTTAAAAAAAAAAAAAAAAAAATCATAGCCTTAACATCTTCCCCCAGGACTTAAGAAAAAAGGAGAGCTCTCATTTTCCCTTGGACAGCCTTCACTGTTTGGATTTCATTTCCCTTGTCAATATGTTTATCTTCTTCCTCATTTTCAAACAGTATTTCCTGTCTAGAAATGCTATCCTCCAGGATTATATTGAGCTTTTTGCAGAGAAATGCCATCATTGGATTCAGAAAATGGAGATCTTGGCAACTAAAAGTGTGTGCTTTCAGAGGTCAAGGTGTTCTCTGGTTAATACGTTTGTCACTGGCCTTTCCAAATCTAGACAGTCCAGCCCTTTGTCAGAGAGCATATGGCTGTGAACAGTCTCAGTGCCTGAAAGGAGTGTTTATTTAGGAAAGTCTGAAACATTCAGCTGCATAGAAACCAAATTCTCTGCTCATCCTCCTCTCATATGTTCCTGAAGAACATTCATTTCAAGGTCACATCACCAGAAATAATGATCATTCCCCTTTCTAACCAATGAGTTACTCACCAGCCTGGAACAAGCACTCATGATATTCAAAACCCCTCACTAGCTGCTGCATGAGTATGTGCACAGAGAGGAAAGAAACATAAGGAATAGATGTTTCTTCCTGCCCTTACATACTTACAACATTACTTTAAAAAGAGAATTTTAAAATATTTAAAATGTGGTACCATGGTTAATGAATTATTGAATGATTGTTTTTCATTTTGTAATTTGAAAAATAAAGAAATCACACAACTGTCTGTGACTCACCTGATCACCAGTGGTGAAATCCAACCTTCTTGTTATATTATCAGGCTGTCCTAACACAAAACAAGTGTAAGCATATGTGTGGGTGGGCCCCCATGTGTAAAGAGGCTCCACATATATTGAGGGGCTGTCCTTATGTGGCTTGAAAGCAGGCTAATAATCTCTAGGTTCTTCTGTCCCTGAGGTCCCATCCCCCTTCTCCAAGGAATTCCTACCAGGAGGGCAAGCAGGAGGTTGAGCCCAGAGGCCACTCTGCTCTCCTCAGACTGAGAGGGTAGCAGAGCTGGAAGTATGTCTTTTCCTTTAAATAGCATTCAGCTAGAGGATATGATTGGGTTCAATCTAATGTTAGATTACTTTGTCATTTTGGAGGAAGAAGGGGGACTTTAAGCCCTGTATCCAAAGCTTGACTCCTCCACTAATACCAGATCCACAATGAACATACATAGCAAATATCAAAAAACAAAAACATTTGTCCAAGTCAGTACCAAAACAGAAATCAGAGAAGGTATACCTAGGAGAATACATACCAGATAATACAAAACAAAGGAGGTCTCCCATTGGGAGTGAGATAATGCAATTCAGCCAAGAAAAGGGTCCTTGATCTCACCTCAGAAGAAACTCCCTCAAAGTCTCTAAAATAGCAGTCTGGGTGTCGGAACGTGATGAAGACTGTTGGCTCCTTTCACGTCTTCTCAGAGTCTTTTCCTTCAGCAACCTGAAGTGGAGCCAGTCTCTTACATCTTCCCTCTTGAAGCTGGAAGCCAAAGTTCCAGAAACTTGAAGTGACTCATCATTACAAAGAAGGCTAAAAACTTGAAACTCCCAAGGGAACTCAAAGGGGACTGGCAAAAGCTGAGGCTCTCTCTCCCCTTGATCAACTCACCAAGCTTCTCATGCAGAAAAGGGCCTTCATTTTCACCAACAAGGAGAGAGGGACTCATACCTTGGGAGAAAGAATCAACAGAGCTGAGTGAAAAGAACATTGAACTGGGAGCACCGATGTGTTGGAACAACTTAAATGGGCTCACAAGAGCCAATTGTTAAATTTTCAATTCGAACCTTTGTACCTCAGAAATTGGCAAATATTCCAAATTGGGGCTTGGTTTCCAGTAATTGTCTAGACGTAAGAAAGTGACGGAGAAAGTGTTCATAATATAGATAAAGCATAAAAGTGTGTCATGCACACATTTCCTTTTCTGGAGAGTTAGATGTGTGTGTGGTGGGGGGAAAGCACGAACCCCCCTTAGTCAAATTGACAGCTCAGAGGAGTCTCAAAGTAAGAACAGAAAATCTCCTTTATTCGATTCTCGCAAGAAACCGGAGGTCCCTTCACCAGTAAAGCTGGAGTAGGGAGACGCCTTACAGAAGCAGAATGGTAATTTATATAGACCCTGACAAGAAAATCCCCCTCCCACCACTGACCATTATTCTCATTGGCTGAGAAGCAGAGTCTTACATTCTAGGTGTGAAATCTAAACAATCCCTTTTGGAATCCGATTCAAATTTTCCACTTCCCTGGATGTTACAAAGCCCGCAAAAATACATATCATTATATGCAAATTAGGCTTTGAAAATATATGCAAATGAAGCATTGACGACTCATGCAAATTGGGCATTGAGAACTTATGCAAATCAGGTGGGCAGACTGTGTGCACATATGCAAGTTAGGTATTGAGGAGTTAGTGAGCCATATCCGATCATTGATCCTAAAGCAATACATAGCCTTATATGAAAATCACGCGACTGGAGGAATGGAAACCTGGACCCAAGGTCTCCTCCACTCCAGGGAGAAGACTCCACATTCCTGAGTCTTCACGAAATCTGTTCCCAATTTACCAACGCAACACTGTATGAAGATCACAAGACAGTGTTGTTATCCTGGCTCTGACACTTGCTCACTTTGGGACCATGAATCCTTCATTTAGTGTCTCTGAGCTTCACTTATTTATAAAATGGGAACGATGGTACTTCTAAATTGCTATTTTTACAGGATTGTTGTTGGAAAAACATTCTGTAAACTTCAAATAATTATATAAATTTGGCTTATTAGTATGATAATTCCTGTTAGTAAGACCTACAAAGCAAAGATAAAGGATTTTACCCATATTTGCCGATGCATTTAAGTTACTAAACACAGAAAATAATAACATTGTCAATAATATTTTTAAAGTAAATGATAATGACCATAGTTTTATTCAAAAAGAAGTTACTAAATAATCAAAAGCAGAAATGGTGTGCTTAAATGTGGTATATATAGTATGACTAAATTCTGGAACTGGATGGGATAAAAATTAACTGGCTAATCTCAATATTAAGTAAAATGGCCAATTATTATAATCTGAATTACTATGGGGGAAAAGATCTGTTCCAGATGTAGCCTGGGTCATCCTCAATCCTCAGTGTGAGCCTTTGAAAGCTATATTCTGGTTCAACTCATGCTTTGGGTCACTGCTAATTCAAAACCAGAGCTCACATGCCTCTTTAAAGATTTACAACAGAACAAAACAAAACAAAACAACAAGCCCAAGTTAATCCAGAGGACACATTAACTCAAGGCATTTAATAAAACTGAATAGCAAGTTAAATAAGAGCCATAACAACCAAATCCTCTCCATACACAGAAGGGCACATAAGTTTGGGTATGTCATGCTCCTAGACCTGTGTCTCATCTGCCAAAAATCCAAGAGATGTTGATGTCATCTGCTGGGCTGCTTTTTCTGCTGGTTTTCTGAACAGTTGGTGCCTTCATCTGGGGATTCTCTGCTGAATTGCAGTGGATTGGTATCCTCTTCTCTGCAACAAAGTGCTTGCAGCTCTCTTGTAAATTTAGCCCATACCCTCAGGACTTTCTGGCTCTTTGGTGAGGCAGACCCACAACTTTATACAGACAGCATAACAAAAGTCCCTTAGTTCAAATTTACAACTGAAATGAATTGCTTCTCCTCATTTGTCATCAATGGAATTCCTCAGCCCCGGGTGATAATCTGAAAATTACCTTTCGACTTCTACTAAATGTCTATTCTCCATAAGGAAGACTCCAACTTATAAGAGGACCTTGCTGCTGGAGGACCTCAGACTAGGGTAGTATCTTCATAGCTCTCACTCCAAATATAATCTGAATTAGAGAGCAAGAGCATTTCCTCAGGATAAAAACAGATTTTAAAATTTCTCTCATTGATTTGGATAAAGAAAAGGCATCTTTAGGAAATTTGCCAATGACTCAAAGCTCTGAAAGAAAACTAACCCATTGGAGGACACATTCAAGATCCAAGATTTATATAGAAATGTAGGCTAAATCAATAAGAAATATCAAAGAGATCAGATAAATTCTTACCCTAGATGTAAAAAATCAACTTCATAAATGCACAATGTAGGAAATATGGTTAGATTGTCTGGGGGAAAAAATCAGGGTTTAACTGAAAGTTTAGTATGAGTCAATATTATGATATACAAACCAAAGAAAGCAAATATACCCTTGACCTGAAATTAAGGGAGATTTCATTTCCATATCACAGTGTTGTGCTAAGTTCTGGGTGACATGTTTTAGGAGGGATACTGATTAGTTCTCTCATGTTCTCTAGTGAGAACAAGAATGTAAACCAAGTTCAGAATGGAAGGGGGTTGTATCAGGAGGCAATGGGATCCTTTGTGGCAGGTTTTCAAACAAAGGCTGAAAGGCCACATGTTAGGCATAGTATAGAAGGAATTATTTTTCAAGTATGGGTTGATCTAGATGTCTACTGAGGTCCTTTCCAGTTCTAAAATTCTTTGATTCTTCAAATTTCCCCAAGGTTTCATATTGTTATATGCTCTGAATCTTTGTTTTCTTACTCATCCCTTGGGCCAGGCTCAAGAAGGGTCAAGAACCAAAACTTAGGGTCTAAAAATTCAGAAGGTATATTCTCAACAGTTTACATTAATCAAATAGTTATCAACTTTAGCTAAAACTAGAACAGGTGTCCTTTTGAACATATGTTAAACATTAGTAAATTCATATAGTTAATAAATAGCAATAGCAATTTCATTTTGATGTTAGTCAAGTTTATCCATAAGCTAAAATGCACACAGAGAACACTCAGTTTGTTTTAAATGAATTATAAAATCATGGGACTCAGAGATTCATGTAGTCCAGTCTTCTCATTTTATAGATAAATTATCTCCTTGCTCAAGATAAATGGTTAATTCATAAATGTAGAATATATAATAAAGCAGATTTGCTTAAAAAAAACTTCAGCTCTTGTATTTGCCAATTACACCCAGAATGGAAGAAATCTGTGAATATCACAAGTATGGAAAGGGTAAAGGTGCACCATCCATCAGCTCCTTCCCTTTCAAAATGATGATGAAATAGAGATACTTAATATATGGTATTGTTGTGGTTTGGAGGTCTAGGAACCCCAAAATATTAAGGATACAGGATGGGGAAGGGGGTATGCCTCAAAATAATCCAGCTACTCAAGCCTTCTAATCAAACTAGCAAGGTTTTATTACAACACCTGTATGGCAGGGAAGATTCCTGATAAATCCGCTAATTTGATGATACTTATATACAAAAAAGACTGAGAATTATATACAGAAAAGACTGTGGGCCAAGTGCAGACAGTGAAAGGAATTAAGAGGTCAGAGAGACATAGTAAAATGTCGGTTAAAAGGATTATTGAGTATCTAGGTAGACTGGGATGGGCCAGGAGGCTCAAGCAAAATGCCAGCATGGGAAAGTTCAAAGGTTTTTAGTGGTTCAGGTCCCATTGCCCCATAATTATCAAATGATTCATTGGAGTAGATACTTGCTCTCCTGTTTACCTTATTTATATTTGAAAATAAACTGACCCATGTTTGTTGGGCAAAAAGATTAGACAGCAATCCTGAAATAAAGTTAATACACATTCTGCCTCACCTCCCTATTTTCTCTTTTTGGTTTTTATGGGAACATTTGGCATATTCTCTGTATTTGCCACAGACATACTTGTCAGTATTGCAGTAGGTAGGTACTGGATCTAGAGTCAGAAGGACCTGAATTTAAATCTAGTTTCAAATACTTCCTAGCTGTTTGACCCTGGACAAGTCATTCAACTTCTCTCTGCCTTAGTTTCTTCATCTGTAAAATGGGGATAATAATGGCATCTACATCTCAAAGTTGTTGTAAGGCTAAAATGAGGAAATATTTACAAAATGTTTTCTAAACTCTAAAGTGCAATACAAATATTGTAATACTTAATATAAATTAAAAATATAGCAAACTGATATAAATATTCAACATCAATGTTAAAAATAAAATTTTATTATCATTATCAATGTTATTATTATCCTAAAGATATGTCTTCTGTGTAATAGATGTCTTCCATGGAAAATGATCAAAATCCACAGATCTATTACAGTGACATTTATTACATGTGTTAAGTATATTTTTCAATGTCAACTGGACTCCAACTAGTGAAAGTGAAAGAATTTGAGAAGTACATATATGTACCACAAAATATTAGAAAATGTGGCAGATAGAACAGTAGACAGGAGTCCAATATAATTTTTTTTTCAAGGACTAATGTTGCTGAGGCAGCTAGATGACACAGTGGTTAGAATACTGGACCTAGAGTCAGGAGGACCAGAATTCAAATTTGGCCTCAGATCCTTACTAGCTGTTACTCTAGGCAAGTCACTTAACCCTGTTTGCCTCAGTTTCCTTATCTGTAAAATGAGTTGGAGAAGGAAACAGCAAACCCCTTCAGTATCTTTGCCAAGAAAACCCTGAATGGGATCACATAGAATTGACCGCACTTGACCAAACAACAATGGTGTCCACAAACTTCTTATTGTCATGATATGGTCACCTGTAAGAAATAAAGAAGCCTCTTATTTTCTGCTGTTATATCTAATTAGAAACAATATTCATTGTGTTTTCATCATCATCAACACAATTCTACTGAATTCAACAAATACTACTTGAACATTAGGGATGAGTTTTTCCTTTTTCCTTTTAAGGGATATTCTCAAATAAGGTTTTTCTGGAAGGGGATTGTTTTTTTTGCTTTATTTTGTTTTTGTAATGGGGAGAAGGAAAAAAAATGGTAATATTCTAAGAGTGTGCAGTTAGATGCTAACAGCTCAGTATGTAACACTGGGTCTCTGGCTATTTTGACAATAAGTCTGCTTATAATAATTATCACCATAAAATGGAAGATTTAGTAAGCCTTAGGAGCACTCAAACTCCAAAAGATCTGAGACTAGTAAGGAAAGTTAAGGAAAACAAAAGCAAAGCAAAAACAACACTGATTTGGGGCTTTTTGGCGGGTTTCTTTTTCTGTATTGGGGAGGAATGAGATCATAGAAGAGATAAGGGAGAATGAGTCAATGGCAATGAAATACAGAGAATTCAATTCAAAAAGCATTTATTCAACAAGTCATGCAACTTAGAAATATTCAACTCTTGTTTTGTCACCCCCAATAGAATAATCTTTAGACTAGAAAGAACAAAGCAAAAAGGGCTCAAAGGGAGATGAAACTCAAAAGAAGCAGAGAGAAGTAAGAGACTAGCTTCTTTCTATCAGTTCAGGTTGCCAGACCCAGATGAGCTTCATCCTAGCATCCTGAAAGAACTGGCATGGGTTAATTGCTGAACACCTGGTACTTACCTTTAAAAAACTGAGAAAGGTGGATGAGAACAGGAGAAGGAGTAAATACTTTCCTAGTAGCTAAGTGGCTCAGTGGTTAGAATTCTGATTAGAATTCAGGAAGACAACTGTGTGACCTTGGGCAAGTCTCTTAACTTTTGGAAGCCCAAGTTGTGAATCTCAACAGAGATAATATATGTAAAGTGCTTTGTAAACCCTAGGGCACTATATAAATGGTGCCTCTTTTCCTCTTCTCCACTGAAGTACAGCTCTCATGGTTTAGATTCCACTATTGATCAGGACAGTAGCTTTGACTCTATCAGACTTGGTCAGGTTTGGCCCTCCCTAGGCAACTAAGGGTCTTTCTACTACTGGAGGTCTTACCATATTATTGCCTAATTTGGAGTGGATACCTAACTGGTATAGCCCACTGCGGCTCAGAAGTTGTGAGCTCAAGAGATGTACCAGCTTCAACTTCCATTGTAGCCAGCTTCAAGCATGCACCTGATTTTCTGAAAAAAGAAAGAAAATGGAACCTTCAAGAAAACAGACTAACAAAATTCTAGGACACATTATTAAAATATATGGTTGGTGAAAAATCTAAAAAAGAACATAGTCACCATAGAGAGCCCACATGTCTTTCTTAAAAACAGATCATACTGAGATGGGTAGGTGGCACAGTTGCTACAGCATTGACCCTGGAGTCAGGAGGATCCAAGTTCAAATGCAGCCTCAAACACTTGATGCTTAGGAGCTATGTGATCCTGGGTAGGTCACTTAACCCCATTGCCTCCCTCAACACCGTTCTCCTCCCCCCACCCCCAACCTCTGTTAAAAAGGTGCACCAGTTTGGGGCAGTTAGGTGGTGCAGTGTATAGAGCACCAGTGCAGGACTCAGGAGGACTTGAGTTCAAATCTCACCTCAGACACTTGACACTCACTAGCTGTGTGACCTTAACCCCAACTGCCTCATCCTGGGTCATCTCCAGTCATCCTGATGAATATCTGGTCACTGGATTCAGATGGCTCTGGAGGAGAAGTGAGACTATTGACCTGCACAGCCCTCCCTCACTCAAAACAAAGTCAAGTGCAAGTCATGTCATTATTTCTCTGATGGCATGGTCTTCCTTGGATAAAGGCCCAAATAGTTTGCTTATCAAATGTGCAGGTGAAAAAAATCTCAAGAGGGATAGCTGTCTCAATCTTATAATTTAAAGGAGAATCAAACAGATTAGCAATTCATAAAGCAAAATCTTTCAATATATGTACATTTAGAATTCTCTAGATAAAATATAAGACCTAATTTAAAACACCCAGGGACCAGAGCATAGGGAAGAAGGGTAAGAAAACGCCTTCAGGACACTTCTGGGAGCCAAGAGGGTGGAGTAAGAAGTAAGTCACTCTCATTCTTCTTCGATGATCTCTAAAAATCCAGAAAATATCACCCTAGGAAAAGCCCTGGACCAGCTGAGCCAGCAGAAAGATGGGGTGCAGCAGTCTTGTAGCCTGGGAAGCTTGAAGGATTAATGGGAAAGATCTCCCTTGCTCTGGTGGAAGGAGAGCAGGGCAGGGCAGGAGGCAAGCCAGCAGCAAGCTCCACCTCAGCAAACCAGGGGGAGATTCTGAGCCCCAAGGTCATGAAGCAGTCAAGCACCAATACCAGGACCCACAGTGCCTTCGCCCAGGCAGGGGAACCAGTAGACTCCAGCTTGGAAAACTATCATGTCCTTCAGGGGCCAGGGTCCCTTTCCCTCTAGAGCTTCGATGCTGCTGAACCCAGCACCAGGTAAGCTTCCAGTGCCCTACAGCCTCCAGCTGCCAGTATCTGAGGTCCCAGCACAGAAAGTCTATAACCAGGTCCCTGGCCCCCAGCACAAGAAGCTTGAGTCAGTGTCCCCTTGTGTTCTAGCAGGAAAGCTCAACTTTATTTTTTTTCATTCTAATTGTCCATTTTTTAATAGTTTTTTTAATTAATTTATTCGTTTTCAGTTTTCTACAATCACTTCCATAAGTCTTAGATTTTCTCCCCCTCCCTACCTCCTCCCTCCCCAAGACAGCATGCAATCTTATGTGGGCTCTACACATACATTTTAATTAAACACATTTTCACCTTAGTCATGTTGCATAGAAGAATTAAAATGAATGGAAGAAACTATGAGAAAAAGCAAAAGAAAACATGACACAGGAGCAAATATTCTGCTTCATTCTGCGATCCAATTCCATAGTCCTTTCTCTGGGTGTGGATGGCATTTTTGCCTCAAGAGCCCACTGGGAATGTTTTAGGTCCTTGCATTGCTGTGAAGGGCTAAGTCTACCAGAAAAATTCCTCACACACTGTGGTTGTTACTGTGTACAGTGATCTCCTGGTTCTGCTCCTTTCACTCAGCATCAGTTCATATAAGTCTTTCCAGACTTCTCGGAAGTCTTCCTATTCATTATTTCTTGTAGCACAATAGTATTCCATTATATTCATATACCATAACTTCAACCATCCCCCAACTGATGGGCATCCCCTTGAATTCCAATTCTTGGCCACAACAAAGAGAGATGCTATAAACATTTTTGTACATATAGGACATTTTCCCATTTTTATGATCTCTCTGGGATACAGTCCTAGAAGTAATATTGCTAGGTCAAAGAGTATGCACATTTTTGTAGCCCTTTGGGCATAGTTCCAAATTGAGGAGACCTCAACTTTAAAATCTAGGAAATAGGCAAATACCATGAGCAAAATACAGAAATGGATAATGACCATGTGGGGATAGGGAAGATCAAAACACAAATTCAAAAGAGAAACAAGGCCTTCAAGACAAAGGATCCAAGTCTCAGACAAAGAAGGGAGGTCAACAGGCTACAGATGTGATGTTCCTCAGGCTACACTAGGTGAAGGAAAGGGATCAACAGTGGTCTGATGAGAGACTTCTCAGATATGATACGCTCATTTTAAGCCAAGCTTTTGTTTCTATGCTTCGTCAGTGAGTACAGATTTTCACCATTTCTAATTCAGAGCAGTTCACATGAGCCAGGTGAGAGCCATGGATTTCATAGATAGAAACCAATCATAATTCCCTCCTCACTTCAGGCATCAAAGACAGAGGAATGAGCCAGGAGGCAATAAATGTCTAGCTTTGGTCTATGACTTATTAAATAAGTATTTACAATATGTCAGTAAACTAGCTGGTTGTGGTATTTATCCAAGAATGGCTTGCCAGATGTTTACACAAGGATACAGGGATCAAGAAAGTATATAGGGGTTTAATTGCCTTGTCACCAGACAACTTAGGACCCCTTCAATAGTTAAAATATTGAATGATTGAGTTAATATCCAAAAAAATTTCGACAGGACAGAACACTGGGCTGAATCTAGGAAAGCAAAATTTCATAGGAATGCAACCAGTTGCACATAGATTTCCCTATGGGTAGGGAAGAGGATATTGATGTGGTTCAAGCCTTTCTCACTCTCCACTTTGCCTATTAAAAGATGAGGGTAACAGGAAAAAATTGAGATTGCTGATGGCTGTAACTTTCTGTAATTTTCATTAGGAGCTGTGGAAAATGTGGAGGAAAATGAGTAAAAGGCTTTGGGATAACAGTGCTTCTACATGTTTTTTGCTATTTCTTTAAGCTGTTTTCATTTTTTTAATATCCTATTTTCTAATTGTGTTTCATATAAAATTATTATCCGTCATAACTACTTGATCATGCATATCTGTATATTATTTACATACAATTTACATATAAAGCAGAGAATGGAGGGTGCCAGTCATTAGCTGGGATAAATAGAATTAAAAATGGGAAACAAGATTACACCTCTGTCCCAATAGCTAGAATTTCATCTTGACTTTGGATCTTGAGCATAATAGAGAATTTTGTAACTTTTGATTATTAATTAGTTTTTAAAGCTCCTAAAATTGCAGAGAAAGATGATCCACTTGAAGTAGGACCATGCTCCTGCTATGGAATCATTGTTAAACCAGGACCTGGTGTGATTTAAATATGAGACGGTTATGGGGGAACTGCAGACTCTGAGGTAAATGGGATAGAATAAGGTAGAGAATAAAACAACATTCCTGGTGGAAGGAGAAAGTTGTCTTGCAAGAATGGCTACCCACCCCAGCAGCTACTGAAATTTTTACAGTGCAAGGGAAAATATTCATCCTTAAAACATCAAACCTTGACTCACAGCAATATCTGCTTATTTCAAATAAGAACTTTATCTGGAATATTTTACTATTAGTATTTTCTCTACTTTATTTGTTTAGATAGTTAAAATTCCTTTTCTTTCAAAGAAAAATTTCCCATGTTATTGCTGCATTTAATTAATATACCACACAATAATTTGAAATTTAATTTTCCAAATTTTTTTGTTTTTATATTTCATGGGCTTTTTAGATTGACTTTATAGTTGTATCTAGCCCAATACTGATTAATTTTGAGAATTATTGGATATTGAATTTTTGATTTTAAATTTGCTAGATTTTTCTCTTTATTTTGATAAATGGTTTCTTTTTGAAGTACCTTTATTTTCTTTTCTACTGAAGTTAGCTGTATTTTCTCTTTTATTTTTGTACTGAATCTTGTTTTATTCCTTTCTTAACTACTATATTTTTCACTTTTCCTATGTGCCTGCTATCACTGTGTGAAATATACTACAAATACAAATTACATTTGTATCTTAATGCTTATTCTTTGATAATAACAAAGTGGACACTTATAGTTGTATAATTTTCCTACTGTTGTGTGAATGTGATGTCAGTGTGGTTACAGAGATTTATTTGCATGTTCACCAGGCTGATAATTTGCTGATAACCGACATAATCTTGGCATTTGCTGGCATTGTTAATGCTGCTAAGGTGACCCCCAAGGTCCCTGTGACCCCATGTGACAAATTAAAATAATGAGTCAAGCACATGAGCTAATAAAAAAGGCCCAGCCTACTCTCAAAGACAGGCAATCCCATCAGAGTTAGGAGTATTTGCCTGTACATGGTACAAGGAACTAAGAAGAATGGCCTCGTAGGTGTAATCAACTGAAGAAATTCATAGATAATCTGGTAAGAGGTGGACCCAAGAGCACTTTCCACTTAGAAAAGCAATGAGAAAAGGCAAAGTAAAAGTTAAGCTGATCTGACACACATACACAAAAAAATACTATTAACAAAAAAAAAAAGGTAGTGCTATCTTCTCAGCTGGGGTAAAGATGGTCATAGGTAGGCCACCTGCACTCATGAAAGGAATGTGCCTTTGGTGCTATAGAAGCTGAGGACCACAGGAAGAGTTTCAAGAGAAGAAGAGGGGTCTGGGAGGATGTCACCCTGGTCCCCACAAGTCTAATGGGTCTTTTTCAACCGGATGCATAGAACCTCATGAAAAAATTACTGTAAATTGAGAATGTTCACTACATAGTTGTCCTGGCCACACAAGTGGCCAACGAATGGCCATCATGTCCCAATCATTTTACTAAAGATTTTTGAAGAAAATACTTTTTTAACCTATAGAACAATTTGGCCCTAGAGGACTTAGTCATAAAAACTACCCATATCTGGAATATGTTGAAGAAATTTGGGGATTTTCTAAAAAGAAATGGCTTAAGTCATGGACACCCAAGCTCTACCGCGTCAAAACCCAATACAAGTAAAGGGAGTGTCAGTTCTAAGTGGAAAAAATTTCCAGATATTCAAGATATTAGAAGAATCTTGCAAAAACAAAACAAAACAAAACAAAACCCAGGAACTTAATATCTTCACTTTTTACCATCTACAATAGGATTAAGTCAAGTGGTGACAGTGAACTTCCTAAGAGCACTCTCTCTTTCTGGCCCTCTCTCTCTTTTTCTTTCAGCACTGACTCTTCAATCTTTTAAATGAATTCAGAGAAATCTCACTTTAGGAATTCCCCAGTGCCAGTTTAATGGAAGGAATAGTTGAGGCAGCAGCTCAGAAAGAGGATAGGCATGTTCTCATTTGTATGATAAAATGCATGCTTTTAGGGATGTACTTAAGAATGAGCTCACAAGATTTATCCCATCCACTCTAAACCATTTGGGAAAAGATCTAGAAAATTCTGTGGTGAGGGATGACCCCCAGAAACCATCTCAAGAACCTAGTGGCTAATGGAATCATCACCGAGTCCAATCACCAATTGCTTCACTCATAGTTGTGGTATCCAAGAACAATGTAAATATTTGTATGTGTGTAAACTACCAAGCACTGAATGAAAGGACCATAGTGCACAGGACACTATGCTAAGAGTTCGGTTGGCTATATTGCTTATTAGATAGGTAGCAATTTTCTGTATTGTGCTTGTGCAATGGTTACTATCAGGATCCTACAGAGGAGAAAGATTGCTTCCATCTTCCCATCTAAACTTCACCAGTGTGAGCTCGTGATCCAAGGCATTTTGGGAATGCCTACTATTTTCCAAAGATTGTTGGATAAAGTAATTAAAGACAAGAACTACCATCAAGTACTGGTATAACTTGATGATGTCCCTGTCTTTGGGAGCACCTTAGAAGAAGGTGAGGAAAGACTGATGTAAATGTTGGATCCAGGTTAGAAGAAAATGGCCCAAAGCTTTCAACAGTACCAGTTTAGTAGCATCTCTGGCAAGTATGGGACCCAAATGATGATAGGACAGAAGAATATGTAATAGGAAGATGCACTTTGGGAATGGGATAGATAGCCTGGAAAAGACAAGTGCAGTCTTTGAGTGTTTGAAGGGTTGTTAAAATGGAATCTCAGAAATGCTTTAATTTGCATTTCACTAATTATTAGTTTTTGGAACTTTTTTTTCATATGACTATAGATTAGACTGACAGCTTCCTGTTCATATTCTTAGACTCTTTATCAATTGAGGAATGGCTCTTATTCTTATAAATTTGAGTCAGTTCCTTATGTATCTTGGAAATGAGATCTTTATCAGAGAAACTTATTATAAAGATTTTTCCACATTTTTTTCTTTGCTTTATTGAACTTACTTGTTTAAAAACTTTTTTAATATTATGTAATCAAATTATCCCTTTTATCTTCAGTGATCCTCTCTACACTTTATTTGACCATGAACTTTTCTCCTATCCTTAGAGAGCACAAGCAATTTTTTTCCATGTTGCTCTAATTTGTTTATGATGCGAATTTTTTTTTGTCTCTAGGTCACATGTACCTTTGAAACTTATCTTGGTATAAGATATGAAGTGATCAAAAATAGTACAAGGTCCTCTAATATATAAAGATATTGATTTGTGGCAAAAAAAAAAACAAAAACAAAACTGGAAACTAGAGGGATGCCCATCAATTGAGGAAGGGTTGAATAAGTTTTGACATATTGATATGATGGAATACTGTTATGCTATAAGAAATGAAGAAATAGATGATTCCAGAAAGATATGGAAAGGCATATATGAACTCATGCAGAACCAAAAAATAATTTATACTATAACATCAATATTATGAAAATGAACAATTTTGAAGATTTTTAGATTCTGATGAATGAAACAAGCAGAAGTGGGAGAAAAATTTCTACAATAACTACAATACTGTAAAGAAAAATATATTTGAAAGCTACAAAAACCATGATCAATACAATAACCATCTATGATTTCAAAGGCTCAATGGTGAAACATGCTATCCACCTCTTAGAGATTTAGGGTACAGCAGAAGACACAGACATGTAAATAGATGCCACAATGGATAGAGTGCTGAACTTGAGTCAGGAAGACTTGAGTTCAAAGTCACTCACAGACAGTTCCTAGCCATGTGACCCTGAGCAAGCCTCAGTTTCTTCAACTGTAAAATGAAGATAATAAAAGCACCTACTTCCCAGAGCTGTTGTTAGAATCAAATGACATTATACTGTGAAGTACTCAACACAGTTCACATAATAAAGTAAGAGATTAGTAAATGTTCATTCCCTTCTCCACATACATGTGTGTGTTGTATACATGGATACACATGTATATGTATATATAACTACACATGTGTGTATGTATACATTTATAAGTATATATATATGTATCTGTATGTATAGGTTTGTATGTATTTTAAAACACACAAACCCTGTATACAATCAATAAAGAGATTTGTTTGACAAGGACTATTTGTTAGAAGAAATTTATTTTTCTTTTCTTTTTTTCAGTGAAATGCAAAACAGTCTGTTACTTAAAAATTATTTTTAAATATAACAGGAGGTGTTAAAGATGTGGAAATATTGCATAAATTTTCAGATAGGATCATTGTGTTATTTTGCTTAATTTTACTTTGTTATAAGAGACCTCTCACAGTTTGGGAAGAATATGTAAATGTTTAAAATGTAAAAACAAAGTCCATCAATAAACCTTTTTTTAAAAATGATTCTTACTAACTGTGTGACCTTGAGCAGGTCACTTAACCTTTGATAACCTCAGTTCTGTCATCTATAAAATGGAGATAATATCAATTTACCTCATAACTTTTTATGAAGGTCAAATGAAATGTAAAAGAGTATATAAAAATTATATTGAAAGTACATTTGTAATGTGCTTTGCAAAACTTAAGGCACTATATAAAGGTTAGCTTCCATCTACTCTGTGGTCTAATGTAATCATACTGTCCTTCATGCAATTTTTTTTACACAACCTTCCCTTTTCTTGCCTTTGCACTAGCTGTAGCCCATACCTGGAGTGCTCTCTCACCTCATCTCTACCTCTTGGAATACCTGCTTTCCTTCAAGCCTCCACTTAAGCCCCACTTTCTGCACAAGGTCTTTAAGCCACAAAACTAACTTATCTGCACTTTGTTCTAATTTATACCAACATATAAGTTCTTTAAGCACAAGGCATCCTTCCTATCCCTAGAATTATCACAGGAAGTATAAGGTATGAGTCAGAAAGATCTGAGTTCAAATCCAGCCTCTGACAAGTGTTAGCTGACCCTTGGTAAGTCACTTAACCCCTATTTGCCTCATTTCCTCATTTATAAAATAGGGACACGCTGGAGAAGGAAAGGGCAAACCTCTCAAATATATATGCCAAGAAAACTCTAAATGGGGTGACAGTGTTGCTAATAAATCTTTAAAATTTAATTGCATTAAATTTTTCTGGATTCAATTTGAATTTTTGTGAGAATGCTTTTTTTCATCTGATTTCTTATTACATGGTTTTTAATGACTCCATAGCAGCATGGAATTCTTTATTTCTCCAATAGCCTTATGAACACATGTTGACTATTGACCTTTGAAAAGATGTGGCTTCCATTAGAGGATTGCCCTAGACTCTAGAGCAAGTGAATTTTTCACCTCACGGTCCATAGAATTACCTGAACTTTTACAGTTTTCCAATATTAGGAAGGAAACATCGGTAGTGTACAAGGATTTTTGCTTATGAACTGATATTCTTAAAATTTATAAATTCTATTTAATAAATGTTGTCTGCATCAAAATTGACTGACAAAACAGTGAGACCTTTAGGTGAAATCCCAGAAGTTATTTCACTGGGAAAGACTTTGAGAAATTACAATAGAAGCATATGAGCCCAACATGGGTGAAAGAGCAAAATTCAATATAAAGGATGATGCTTGGTGTATATATAATGTACATTTAATGTATATGTATTGACTATACAGACAATATTTGTTAATCCCAGGAAAGCAACAAATTGCTTATTTAGCTTATATTTTAAGAACATCTGATGATGACAAATGTCACCAATTAAATAAACCAATTAATGTAGAAAAAGAAATTTTGACATAAGCCAATGAATATCCGCTAGTTGATGAACATCATAGATATAAAGGAACCCTTCTACAAAACTGTTACTGTCACACTTTTCTCTGAAAAATAGTTAGGTTTGGGGGCATATGATATGATATGGGGCATGGCTGTGACCATATAGGTGATAGAAACATTTTTTCAAATTGTGTTTCATGGAATTCTAGAGATTGAAATCCTAGGATTCTCAAAAAAAAAAAAAAGGTTGTAATAGTATGCAAGAGAGAAGGAAACATGCATTTATTAAGCACTTATGTGCCCGGTACTGTGAAAATATTGCCCTTTTACAAATATCGTCTCTTTTGAGACTCACAGCAATCCTGGGAGGTAGGTCTTATTATCCTCCCCATCTTACAGCTGAGTCAAAATGGAGTTAAGTGACTTGACCAGGGTCACACAGCTTGTAAGTGTCAGAGACTGGGTTTGAACTCAGATCTTTCTGACTCCTCCCATCACCCTGTCCAATGCACCTAGCTGCCTCTAAACACATAAACGCAAACACAGCAAACCTTTACTATCATTCTGAAGATATGCATGCGTTCAGAGAATATTCAGAACTAGGGAATTATATTAGGTAATTTGTAAGGTCCCTTTCAGCACTATATCAACGTTCTTTCCATCAGATATTAGTCTAAATTGTCTATGTGGCCCAAAAGTTGACTCTTTACTTATCTAAAAATAATCATTGAACCTATCTAAAAACATGACACACAAGCAGTTGGTGTCAGTCTATCTTAGTAGAGTGCCTTCAGGGAATCACTGTCCAATTACATTATTGGTCCAACTATCCATCATTTTGTACCAAGTTCCATTATGAGTAATCAGGAAGTTTTAAAGAGCAAAAAAGTAAGGTGTCAACAATCAAAATCCTGTGATCAATCATCTGCCAACAAAATCTCCAATACAGAGGAAACTCAAATGATAGCAAGCTCTCAATGGACTTGCACTGACCCCAAAAATTTAATGACCCATTGGTAATGTCATTAAATTTTTTAAAATCATTTCATAGTCGTTCAAAACAAAATATGGCAAATGTATAATCAAAACTCTCAAATATTTTAAGCAAAAATATGATGAGATGAAACAATTTCACCCCCAAAACTGACTATTGATAAGGTATTTTTTGCTTAACTTAAAGATCTTTCCCACCCATTAATAGGCCCACGTGGCCTGCTTAAATCACATGGAAGCCCAAGTCATATGTGGTGAGAGGAGTTTGCTGAAGGGTTGGTGCAGGAAGGGTGGAATTGGAAGAGGCAAAGCTAGAGCAGAGCTGAGAGGGTCAGAGAACAGATAGAACTAGGAAGAATGCAGGTGAGCAGGCAGCTGGCTAGCATGAGTGAGAGTTTGTTTGTGATTTTGTTTAATGAGCTGGTTTGTGGGAAGCCTGGCAGGGGGAAGGATTGAGGATGGTGTTATTCTCTGCATTGTTACTTTGTATAGATTTTTGTTACTATGATGGATTTGGCTTTCTGGGATCTGAATAAATATTTTGGCTCTGTCTTCCATGTGGAGAGTCTGTTGTACTTTGCAATTCAGAATTGCACTGGGATATTCATGGTCACTGGAGGCACTGTGAATATTGCACTAGTTCTACATTGATTTAAACAAGCAAAAGAGAAAATTTAATTTTCTGTGAAGCATCTTGCAAAGTGAGCTATCATATCTGATGCCATTCCAAAAATTAGTATGTTGAATAATGGCAAAGGTCATATCCCTCTCACTCAGCTTATAAGATTGTTAGATTCAGAATGAAATTGATCACTGATTATTTAGCCTTATGGTATCTGGTGCTCTATTAAACTCCTCCACTGATGCTTCACTTTGACCTGGAGGTGACCCTGATTCTTAAAAGCCATTTTAGTAATACATAAAATTCTATAAAGCTAAAAGGGCTTTAAGCCTGCGTCTAATGAGGAATCCAATACCTATTGACTAAGGACCTGTAAACCTAAGGTTAGGAAGGCTCATTGTTAGATGAGCTTTTAGAGAATATATGTTTTGGCCACAGCAACTTTCAAAGATCATCTTTCAAGTTACAAAGGGTTTATACACACATATGTATGTATGTATCTTTGTACAAAAAATATAGATATACACATGCACATAAAGATGTCTACAATATGTATACACAATATATATATGCCATATACAATATACATATCCAATATCTACATTTATGATATATATCTATATTTCATTGGTCTGGATATGCCTTCTATACATATGTATGTGTATATATTTGTGTGTGTATGTGTATATGTATATATTAGAGGTATGTGTGTTTATATATACATATGTGTGTATGTGTATACACACAGGTATATGTATGTATTTGTAAGCATATATGTGTAGATGTGTACACACACACATACAAAGGCCCATCTGCCTACCTACTTCTTTGCAGAGGTGGGGAACCATGGGTGTGAAATACTGAATCTAACATCAGAATTTTTCAAACTATTGAATAGTTTTACTGAATTTTTGTTTTTCCCCTTTTTGTATAGTTTATTATAAGGGATGCTCTATAGTAGGAAATAAGGGCAGAGTATTGTAGAAAAAGTAGGCAGTATAAAAATAAAATATATCAAGAAAAAAATTTTCTCAGTGAAGGGCTTCTTCCATCTCTGAAAATTTTGAGGGGCACTTGGCTCTCCCAAGTGAGTAAATGAATTATGCCATAGGTGTGATATGGGAGTGTCATTGCTACCATGTGAAAGCCAATAAGAGAGAGTACAAATACCCATCCATCTGCCCACTCTCCTCTAGTGTCCCTTGGAATTTTCTGGATGTGAAAGTTTTAATTAATAGGGGAAGTGGTAGGCAAAATGACCTAGTGGCTTTGGACTACATAGTTGTTAAGGATCTGTGGAATTTATATTGCTGTTCAACAAATCAGAAACCCGCCAACCTCAAATGAAAGCCAGCAAAGTCACATTTACTTGCCAAGTCAACACAAGAAGGACTCCTGTCACTCTCTGTAAAAAAGACCAAAGAATTGAAGGTGAGGGAGAGCTGAAACTGAAGAGATAAATGTCAAGAGAAAATGAATGTGTGGTTTTATACAGAAGTCTTTACCAGATATGAGTTCTAAGGTGGGTGGTAAAAGCTGCCATTATAATATGGTGGTTTGGATTTCTGAGCTAATACTTTCAAAAGTCTTTCTTCTAATAAGAATGACTCACTTATCCGTTGCATTATGATATAAAAAATGCTATTCTTGCCACAAACTCCATGGGGTACAATTTTAGAGTCTGTGTGAAGTGGTGATGGAATGCTAGAGTCAGAGTCAGAAAGATATGTATTCGAATTCTGCCTTTGATGGTAACTACCTCTGACAAGCATTTAATCATTCTTCATCTATAAATTAGGCATAATAATTACTGTAACTTTGGTTTGTTTTTATTATCAAGTGAGAAAATGTACAAAAATGCTTTGTAAACCTGAAAGTCCTATATAAATGAGTTAGTATTAGCCCCATTTTACAGATGAGGAAAGCATCATGGTATCATAGCAATGGTCTTAGAATCAGAAGACCCGGCTTTATCTCTTGTCTCTGATCAACTGTGTGATGTTAGACAAGTTGCTAAACCTCTCTGGGTCTCAATTTTTTCATTTGTAAAATGAAGGGGTTAGATTTAGGTGGCCTCTAAGGTTACTTCCAGTTCTATCTACAGTGGTATGCCTATAACATTACTCTGACCTATGAAGGTATGACTCTATCCAAAAAAAAAAACCACACTTTCCCTAATACCATAATCATGAAATAATCCATAAAATGCCATACATAAGATAAAATTGCTAATATGCAAAATAGTTTTTCTCAATAGTTATTCCCCACAGTTCTATGACCTTTTGTGCTAACACCTCAGTTTAAAAACAACAAAACACATCTATTTCAGACAATATTCACTTTTCATAACACATGAGTACTATAACCATAAGGTATCATGAATATTGTAAGCAAACAAAATTCTTAAAATAAATTCTTAAAAATAAAATTTAATAATAGAGAATAAATTCTTATCTATTTATAAATTTATATTTATAAAAGTATAAATTATATAAATTTATATAATATATAATAATTTATATAATTTATAATTTTCTAATTGTATTTTCTATTTTATACATATATTTTATAAATATAAATTTATATGAATATAATTCAATATAAATTTATAAATATAACATAAATTCTTACAAATTCTTAAAAATAAAACTCAAAGTAAATTCTCAAAAATAAAACTTTTCTTTTAACCTGAATCTTATTTTCTACTGTATCAGATAACAGTATGAGGTAATGAGAACAGACAGCTTTTTCAAGGAGGTGGTATCATGAATAGAGCACCAAGTCTGAAGTCGAGAAGAATTAAGTTTAAATCCAGCCTCAGAAATTTACTAGCTGTGTGACCGTGGGCAAGCCACTTAATACCTGTTTGCCTCAGTTTCCTCCTCTGTAAAATGGGGATAATAATAGCACTTACCTCCTGGGATTGCTGTGAGGATCACATGAGATAGCAATTTTAAAGCATTTAACACAGTGTCTGGAACATAGTAAGCGTAAATGTTAGCTATTAATAATCTATGAGGATAGTAGCATAACGCAATGATAACATCTTAGTGAGGGTTTTTTAAGACTGGAAGAAATGATATATTTATAGACAATTGGGAAAGAACCACTGGATAGGGAGAAGCTGAAGATTAGACAGGGAAAGGGGAAGCCCATGCAGAGGCAATTTGCTGGAAAAGAATGTAAAGGATGAGATCAATGGTACAATTACTCTTGGTGAGAAGAGTCACCTCTTTACCAGAGATCTGAACAAAGAAGAGTGGAATAGGTCATGATATAAAATGTTTGGAGAAATGGATAAGGGGAGCAGAAAATGTGCAGAGAAGATAGAATTGATTTTCTCAGTAAAGTATGAGAGGAGGACCTTAGCTGAGAAGCTTTAAGGAAGGAGCATTGTGGGAAGATTGAGGAGAGAAGTTTGGAACAACCTTTGTGGAGAGTTGGAGAATCAATTAGGGAGGAATAGAAGTGTTGACTTGCTACAGTAAGGACCTAGCTGAGATTAAATAGCATAATTAGAGGACATCAAGTCTAATCCCCTCATTTTGCAGATGAGGGAGCTGAAGCACAGAGAGGTTAAGTGACTTGCCTAGGTTCACACAGCTCATGCCTGAGGTGTAATTTGAACCAAGCCCAGTATTTTATCTACTGTACCACCAACTGTAATAATTTAACCTTTAGCCTATGTAAGTCTCAGAATGCACAAGAAAACAGAATTAGAACTGACAATGACCTTAAAACTGAGGCGCAGGAGGGGTGTTTTGCCCTCAGGGACAAAGTAAGTTACTGCATGCCCTATCCCTTCCACCATGCTTCTCTTTCTAGTAGCTCTGACTTGTTGGTGCCCCACACTATCACTGAGTGAAAGAGCCGACTGGATGCTATTCATTACACAGTACTGCCTTTTTCCCCTTCCTCTCCCTCTTTTCCTCACAAAAGCTGGGAATACAGAAAATATCTTAATTCCTTTAAATGGGAGAGGAAATCATCCGTGTTTGCAAAGAACTACCCCTTTCTCTCCTGTCCAAAAGTTCCTCTTTTTAAAATTTTAAATAATCAAAATACGAAGAAACCCCAAGGGTGGGTATAATGACATCTGCTTAAAATCACTCTAAGAAGACAGAGGAATTAAATGAATATCATCCCTCAAAAGGGAAGAGTCACTAAATTTGTCTCAGACAAATGGTCTCATCATTGCTGTTGTTCAGTTGCTTTTCAGTTGTGTCCAACCAACTCTTTGGGACTCCATTTGCAATTTTCTCTGCAAAGATACTGGAATGCTTTGCCATTTCCATTTCCAGTTCATTTTGCAGATGAGGAAACTGAGGCAAACAGGGTTACATGACTTGCCCAGGGCCACACAGCTAGTAAGTGTCTGAACTCATGAAGAGGAGTCTTTCTGATTCCAAACGCAGTGCTCTATCCACTGCACCACCTAGCCACCTTCTTGAAGTAATACTCATGGTAAAACTTAAATGAATCACTTTTTTGATGGGAAAACATTTGTGCTTGACACCAGCATACTTATGGTATTCTTATAGGATGTCAGCTACAAATGAGCCCTTGACTTGATGCAGCCTGTTCATATTCATTTTTCAAGGGTATTAAGACTAAAATTGCTACTATTGAAAAAGCTAGTAAATATAAAAATGTCAAATAAATGATAAATTTGGGGCTATATTTGAAGGTAGAAGGAAGCATCAACAAGTTGTTTTAAAACCAGCACTTGTTTTTAAAGAAAATTCACACTACTTCCAAGTAAACAAGCACAAAGCTTATGTTTTATTTTTTAAATGATGAATTGAAAAAGGTGGCATTATGAGTGTTCTAGACTAGGGTGAAGTGGGTGTAACTTCTATTTGCCTCATTTCTCAAAATTTACTGACTAGAATGTGTGAGATGCAGGAGAAAAGAGAAGTAGTATCACATAAGTCTTTGCATGGGCTTAGGGGAAGGAAGGGAGGGAGGAAAAAAATGTGAAAGGGTAACAAACTGGAATATGATATCATTAAAATGGAAATGCAGCATCAAAAGAAAACAGATGGGACCTTGTAGGAGAAACTTACTGCTCTCAAGGAGATATTAAAAATCCTCCTCTCAGAAAAAACAGAGTTAATAATCAATTGTCTAAACAGTAATTTTATGAGGAATATAAACTAGACAGCACTGTATATTGGCATATTAATTAAGAAAGAATTCAACAACAAATTATGATGATTAGAACATTCCCCTGGAAATATGGCTCAGTTATCAGAACATAAAGTTTCTCCTCTAAGTTATAGCAATCTCCTTGTTGTTGGTGAAATGATGGTGTCAGATCTGTGATTTGAGGTCAGGGATAAATATTTCTAGGACAAGTTGCCCTAGGAGTGAAAGAGGAAAACTGAAGATAGGATATTCATACAGTTTTATAATCCATCAGGAGATATTAATTGCCACATAGATAAGCCTGTGGGTACAAATGATTTTATATTTTACAGACCACCCTTTCATTTTCACTGGCATGAGCTAGTTCCTTCCCTGCCTGAATGCTTAGCCAAGCCCCTCCCATCACCATACCCTCCTTTTGACCTTTCTGTGCCTGGGAATAAAAGATAAACATCAAAAGTTGTGTGGCTTATTGAGATACTTCTTTGTAGCCTAAATTCAAGTTGCTGGGCTTTTCTTTAAATCACTAAGTTGGATGCAAG
The DNA here is from genome assembly GCA_023548195.1 of Bettongia penicillata ogilbyi. Classification (NCBI taxonomy): domain Eukaryota; kingdom Metazoa; phylum Chordata; class Mammalia; order Diprotodontia; family Potoroidae; genus Bettongia; species Bettongia penicillata. The sequence goes on along the minus strand of JAJHZJ010000855.1, from coordinate 624,807 downwards.
GTCAGTCTAAGGATCAAAGTCCATCTCTTGATACATACTATAAGCACATAAGAACACACCAGAGAAGACAGTGTCACCAAGACCTGGAAAGGACATCAAAAACCAGGTGGTCCAACTCCCTCATTATGGATGAGAAAACTGAAGCACAAAGAGATGAAGCATCTTGCCCAAAGCAATCATTATCAGAGGCAGGGGTTGAACCTGGTCCCCTGATATCTAACAGTCAGCTTTCTTTCCCTCTACAACCAGAGATGGCCGTGAAGTGACAGCTAGGCTAAAATCGCTGTCACAAATGCAAGATCTTTTTTTGGTGGGTGGTGAGAGAAGAAAATGGTTGGGCTGTATGGAAAAGCAGAAATAATAAGGATAAATAAACTTTTGTCTTGTAGAACTATGGGATCACAAATTGAAGGGACCCTAAAAACCATTGAGTTCAACCTCATATCATAGATGAGGAAACTGAGTTCAAGGTGGTTATGTACTGTTAGTAAAATGTTCCATTCTCCAGAACCATACTGCTCTACTCACTAACCCATATTGATTAAATTCTGTTGCCTCTTTATATCATATTAATATCTGAATAACTAAATAGTAGTTTCCCATTTAAGGTATGCATGTCCACACATAAGATAAGTGTGCCCACAGGTTGTATACCTGCATACATGTAGTTTATGGGTACATTGGATAGAGGTGATCTGAAACCTGTCCAGTCTCTTTGTAGAGGAGGAAAACCAAGAGTTGTCTCTATTCTGCCAGCATACTAGCATGGTCCAAGAGTGACAACAGAATGATAGCTTTTGTCTGCACTCTCTTACAAATAAGACTAGAATTATATCTGTCTTCCCCCTTCCCCACTTCCTCATCCCTCCAGCCCCGCCTAAAAATCTGTCTGGTCTAGAAGTGTGTGTCTGGTTCAGAAGAAAAGCCTTTGTCCTGGTTGTTCTTTTTTTGGCGGGGAGGAGGGTCACCTTTAGCTTACACTGAACAATTTAGCTACTTTCTACCAAATGATGCTTATACAAAAGACCACTGCAAATAGTGAATAGTGATTTATTCCATTTATCCAAGAAAACAGCAAACAAACTGTATACGTTCTATAGATTAAAATACACTAGAAAACGTACAAGGGTGAATAAGCTGTCTAGTTGGGAGGGGGATAATATCTCAGCTTCAACCAAGAAAGATGATGTGATCTCACTTAAAGAGATCAATTCTAGCAGTCTATAAGGAGACAAGTAAGAAACCAAGGACATGTTGAGTTTTCCCTACTTATATGCAGCTTCTCCCTCCATATGTGTCTCTGGAATCACGTCTCTCTCCCACGAATTTCTCCCTAAAGCTCAATATACCTTATGAAGCACTGCGCGGGACTCAGCATTCTTACTGCCAGTCTGGATTCTTCTCTATACAGAGCCAAAACACCCCAGGCTTGGGTAAAAGCCCAGTTACACTAGTCTAGCCTTAAAGATCTTTCACAAAGAGCACTCAAACTCACCTCAGCAGTCTCATTCTCCTCTCTTACACAGATCCTCTGAGCAACAAAGATTAAATGACTCACAAAGAACACACAACTAGTAAGTATCTGAGGTCAGATTTGAACGCAGGTCTTCATGACTTCAGGCCTGGCATTCTACTTGCCACTGAGGTGCCTATTATCTATGAGATAATGTACTTTAAGAAGCATTCCAAGTCACACAAAATACCAGCTCCACCCATATTGACCAATAAGGCCCCCTTTCCTGCTCAGTCTCCATCAAGAGATTCTTCCATAAGAACCCAGGCTAATTGTATAAGCACAGGAAACTATAGAATTACACCCACCTTTTGTGCTTCCCTTAATTCAGAATACTTTCCCCAACTCCAACCCTACATCCACAAAAACAAAAACAACCTCCACACACATGTCAATGCAAACCAAACACGTGGAAAACAAAAGAAAGAGAGAAGGCATAATCCTCCTTTAAAATCCAATCTTTTTTTAGGTTCTATTTTTTATTTAGACCTGTTTAGACCTGATCTATTCTAGTGCTCATCTCTGCCCCCTGACTAATGTCATTTAAATGAATTCCTTGATATTTAGTCATTGTCTTTGTCTTTAGATGTAAGTGATTATTTTGGCCTAGGCTTGACTCAGACCAGTCCCAGGATAATTTATGTTTGATATTAGAAAGAAATGGGACATTTATTGGTCATTCAGTAGTAAATAAAGGAAGATATACTTAGCCATTTATACATATATACCTTATCTGAGATTGAATTTATTTAATTTAGCAGGAAAAATATTCAACAAAGATATGCACTGAGTATACCCTGAACTAATTCAGCTAAGCAATGGCACCTTGTCTGAGTTTCCAAAAGGGTGATCCTTCAACCAAACATCAGAGTGGATGCTTGGAGATCTTTATGGTAGTTTTATACTCAGGAAAACAAGAAGCGATAGCAGCAGCATTAACCTGTAGTCCTCTGAAGCAATCACATGTCCAGTATCTTTTAAGGAAAAATTAGCTTAATTTACATAGAGGTATTGGTTAGATTATTATTTCTACTATGGGGAGATCAGGGGGTAGGGCAGGATGTATCTGTGCATGGATCCCATGTTCCTATGATGCTTGAGACCAAAAATGACTCCTATAATGAAGTTCTTTTTGAATTATACTCTCCTAAATACTGTGATTAGATAGATCCTCTTGAAATGTAAAAGTCTATAGAATGTCACTAGGTTGGCTGGTGCAAAGATAAAGGAGGAGAAAGAAGGGAGGATGACAGCCATGCCTAGACTATGCTGGGGCTGACAAAGGCAACTACAAGAGAAAAAAATATATCTTTGATTGCTGCACTGAGATAAGCATACTCTAGATTACTGCTGTTGCTGCTACCAAAGTCAGCAGCACTTTCTTAAAGCTTCGAAAACTACCCTACCCAGGACCCAGCGCACCCAGGACTGCCACTGATCTGAGTTTCTCTAACATTTTTCCATAAATGAATTGATGTTGTGACCCTTCATTAAGGTTGGAAAAAGCAAGGAGTTCATTGGGAACCACGTGGAAATTATATCTGTCTGGGGGTAGGTGCCTAGCATGATTAATACTTGATTCAATTATTTGTTAGTATCATGCTAGTCTGTTTCATTAACCACTTTTTGCTAGAAAGAATGGCAGTAATAGCATGGTATTCAGAGGAATATAAGGAGACAGAAAAAACAATTACTGGAAAAGTTGGGGTCGTCTCCAATCGAAGCTCCAGAGCAAACTGAAAGCGAATCTCATTATTATATAATTCCAAAAATTTTCCTGAAGCAGAAAAAAGATTTAGCTAAGTAAATCTGTACTTGTCAGATTTCCCCCGGGCATAATTGAGTTAAAATAATTGCTTTAGGGGAAAAGGGGCTTGGTAGGTAGAAGGAAACTTCCTGAGAAGGCAGTTATCTTCTGGAAATTTGACTTTCCTGTTGTTTCCCAGAAATTTCAAAAGGACCCATCCACTTTTGAGTGAGGAGCAGGGTGACAGCATGCACACACGGATAGTTGGAGGGAAAAGTCAGATTGGGGTACATCTGCCAAAGCAAAGACATGGGTCATCCAAGACGGAGTAGTGAATTTTCCTGCTAAACTAAATACATTCAACCTCAGATACTGTTGCAAGTGTTTGGTGGGTTCAGTAAGAAGCATTTAAGTACTTACCATCTGCCAGGCTATGCTATATACAAGGAACACAAAGAGAGAGGGGGAAAAAAGTACAAATAGTTCCTGCCCTCATGGATCTTATATTCTGTAATGACAATGAGTGTGGAACTTTCAGCAGCTATTTCCTCTTTGTGTTGCATAGCACCGATGCAATATTCACAGCACCTATGTTGGCCATGAATACCCCAACACAATTCTGAATCATGAAATACAACAGACTCTTCACATGGAAGGCAGAACCAAAACATTTATTCAGACACCAGAAAGCCAAATCCATCATAGCAACAAAAAATCTATACACAGTAACAGTGTAGAAGATAACACCATCCCCAAATCTTGCCCCTACTAGGCCTCCCACAAACCAGCTCCATTAAACAAAATCACAAACAAGCTCTTTCACTCATGCTAGCCAGCTATCTACTTGCCTGCATCCTTCCTAACTCTGACTAGACTCTGACCAAATTTTCTCTCAACTCAGCTGTAGCTCCACCTCTTCCTGTTCCACCCATTCAGCAAATTTCTCCCACCACAGGCTCCATGTGACTCAGACTTCCATGTGACCCAGGAAGGTCACATGGGTCTATTAATGAATGGGAAAGATCTCCCCATTTAAATTGCCATCACATGTTGTTGTACAGTTTGGGTTTTCTTGGGAAATATGCTGTACTGGTTTGCCATTTTTTTCCCAGCTCATTTTATAGATGAGGAAACTGAGGCAAACTGGGTTAAGTGTCTTGCCCAGGGTCACACAGCTAGTAAAGTGTCAGAGTCTGGATTTGAATTCAGGTCTTCCTGACTCCAGGTCTGTTGCTGTATCCACTGCAACACCTAGCTGCCCCATTTCCTTTTACCTGAAGACTGATCAACTCAGAAAACTCCAAAGAGACTTCTTATGAGGGTAGAAAGAAAAGCTTGCAATCCTTTAACAAGAGGAAGATAACTTGACCAACGAGGTTCCCAAAATGTTTTACTAGATGAAACTGCAATACATTTTCCCAGAATAAAGATACATAAACATTTCTTTCCTTTCTTTTGAACACCCCACATTTTTTCAGTGCCTTTTAACCTACAGCAGTTAATTCTTTCCCTAACATGTCTGTCAAGGACAGAACACAAATCACATATTTGCAACATCTTAATTTGGAGTAATTAAAGAAACAGAAGAACACTTGCCATTTGTTATTTCCCCCATCATTACACCTCTATTTTAAAATATGCAAATGAGCAAAAAATCATCCTTTCAAATTTTTTTCCAATCATCATCATTTTGTGAATGTCTGTATTACCAGAAGCTAAGAACTCTGCAGATCACTGAGTGAATGAAGGCATTGACTCACCCCTTGCTTCCTGAGAATAAACTCTCTTTTTCTTTAAGTAACTGCTAAGGAGGAGCCTTTTCACAGGAAAATCAAATTACCAGGACAGGGGTCCTGGAAGTTAAGGGACAGTGTCTTTCTTAGTAACTTAACTTTAGTTTAACATTGATCAACACAAAGGGCTCTGATTTCAATGGTGTAGGGAGTACTGGACATCTGGGTGGTTCACTGGATAGAGTACCTAGGCTGGAGTCAGGAGAACCTGAGTTCACCCCAGGCAAGTCATTTAACTCTATTTGCCTCAATTTCCTCATCTGTAAAATGAGCTGGAGAAAGAAATGAAAAGCTACTTTATTATCTTGCCCAAGAAAATCCCAAATGGGGTCATAAAGAGTCAGCCATGACCAAGCAAGAATAACAAGGGAGTACTCACTTAAAAATTTCTTCTACTAGTCTATCTTTTCTGCAACCAATAGCCTTAAAAAGTTGCCTGTAAGACTAGGCTTGTCCAGGGTCTCATGGACAACATATGTTAAAGGGCATAACTAGAACTCAGGTTTTCATAGTTTTGAGACCAAGAGGGCTCTCAAAGAATCACTGATTCGATTCAAATGTTGCCCTCTTCAAGATAATAGTATAAATTTAAGTCCTGGGCCCCCAGGCAAAAGAGAAAGTCAGAAAAGTGTCTTTCTTAGGTCTAGAAATGATCTTGTTATGAGCCAGGGGTCATCTCTCTTTTGTGGTCCCCAAACGCTAGGTAAGTTGCCTGCATAGGAGTTCTACTACATCTTGATATCCATATAAAATGGTGATTCTAATCTGTGTCAAGGAATCTGGCTAATGGTCAGCACTCAAAAGCGAGGCACTGGAAACTCATTTTCCAAATCTCTTCTTCCTCCATTACAAACTTAGCTTCTCATCTGGAGCTGCTATCCACTGGCAAGGCCAAAGAGAAAGTTTTAGAACAGTCCTTGCTTTGTGATTCAAATATTAAAAGTATGAAGAACATAGGATTCATGGTTAGACAACAGGATCAGTAACTCCAAAAACATTTAAGACCCAGAGATTTATTGGATGTGTTGAAAGGATAATAAATGAACAAAAATAATAATAGCTAGCATTTATATAGCACTTAGATTTACAAAGTGCTTTACAAATGTTATATGATTTTTACAATAACCCTATAAATTGGGTGCTTTTATTATCCACATTTTTTTAATAGAAATTTATTTATTTAACTTTTTACATTATTTTCACAAAATTTTGGGTTCCAAATTTTCCCCCCATTTGTCCCCTCCCCCCACCCCAATACACCAAGCAATCTAATTTTCCCCATCACCAATCTGCCCTCTCTTCTATCATCCCTCCCTTCTCTTGTCCCCATCTTCTCTTTTGTCCTGTAGGACAAGATGACTTTCTATTCCCCATTAACTGTATTTCTTATTTCCTAGTAGCAAGAACAATACTCAACAGTTGTTCCTAAAACTTTGAGTTCCAAATTCTCCCCATCCCTCCCTCCCATTCCCACCCATTCCCTTTGGGAAGGCAGGCAATTCAATATAAGCCATATCTGTGTAGTTTTGCAAATGACTTCCATAATAGTCATGTTGTGTAAGACTAACTGTATTTCCCTCCATCCTATCCTGCCCCCCATTGTTTCTATTCTGTCTTTTGATCCTGTCCCTCCCCAAGTGTTGACTTCAGATTGCTGCCTCCTCCCGTTGCCCTCCCTTCCATCATCCCCCCCACTCTGCTTATCTCCTTCTCCCCCACTTTCCTGTATTGTAGAATAGGTTTTCATCCCAAAATGAGTGTGCATTTTATACCTTCCTTTAGTCGAATGTGATGAGGGTAAACTTCTTGTTTTTTTCTCAGCTCTCCTCTTTTTCCCTCCACTAAAAAGTCTCCTGCTTGCCTTTGGAATGAGAGATAATTTACCCCATTCCATTTCACCCTCTCTCCTCCCACTACATTTCTCTCTCACCGTTTACCTTAATTTCTTCTAAGACATGGTCCCATCCTATTCAATTCACTCTGTGCTCTCTGTCTCTGTATGTGTGTGCACGCACACATGTACGTGTGTGTGTGTGTGTGTGTGTGTGTGTGTGTGTGTGTGTGTGTGGTCCCACCAATTACCCAGACACTGAAAAGTTTTGAGAGTTACAAATATTGTTTTTCCATGTAGGAATGTAAACAGTTCACCTTTGGTAAGTCCCTTATGACTTCTCTTTGCTGTTTGCTTTTTCATGCTTCTTCTCATTCCTGTGTTTGAAAGTCAAATTTTCTTTTCACCTCTGGTCTTTTCATCAAGAATGCTTGAAAGTCCTCTATTTCATTGAAAGATCATTTTTCCCCCTGAAGTATTATACTCAGTTTTCCTGGGTAGGTGATTCTTGGTTTGAGTCCTAGTTTCTTTGACTTCTGGAATATCCTATTCCACACCCTTTGATCCCTTAATGTAGAAGCTGCTAGATCTTGAGTTATCCTGATTGTATTTCCACAATACTGGAATTGTTTCTTTCTAGCTGCTTGCAATATTTTCTCCTTGACCTGGGAATTCTGGAATTTGGCCACAATGTTCCTAGGAGTTTCTCTTTTTGGATCTCTTTCAGGCAGTGATCGATGGATTCCTTCAATACTTATGTTGCCCTCTGGTTGTAGAATATCAGGGAAGTTTTCCTTGATAATTTCATGAAAGATGATGTCTAGGCTCTTTTTTTTTTATCATGGCTTTCAGGTAGTCCCATAATTTTTAAATTATCTCTCTGCATCTATTTTCCAGGTCAGTTGTTTTTCCAATGAGATATTTCACATTCTCTTCCATTTTTTCATTCTTTTGGTTTTGTTTTGTGATTTCTTGGTTTCTCAGAAAGTCATTAGCCTCCATCTGTTTCATTCTAATTTTGAGAGAACTATTTTGTTCAGTGAGCTTTTGGACCTCTTTTTCCATTTGGCTAATTCTGCTTCTGAAAGCATTCTTCTCCTCATTGGCTTTTTGAACCTCTTTTGCCAATTGAGTGAGCCTATTTTTCAAGGTGTTATTTTTTCTTCAGTATTTTTTTAGGTCTCCTTTAGCAGGGTATTGACCCATTTTTCATGCTTTTCTTGCATCTCTCTCATTTCTCTTCCCAGTTTTTCCTCCACCTGTCTAACTTGATTTTCAAAATCCTTTCTGAGCTCTTCTGTGGCCTGAGCTTACTGGATATCTATTTTGGGTGTTTGGGGTACAGAGGCCTTGACTTCTATATCTTTCCCTGATGGTAAGTATTGTTCTTCCTCATCAGAAATGAAAGGAGGAAACATCTGTTCTCCAAGAAACTAGCCTTCTATGGTCTTATATTTTTCCCTTTTCTGGGCATTTTCCCAGCCAGTTACTTGACTTCTGAGATTCCTATCCACCCCCGCCTAGATCTTCCCAGTTAGTGCTTGGGGTCTGAGATTCAATTGTTGCTCCCCAGCCTCAGGGCTTTCAGTGGTGGGTGTGGCTGCTATTCAATATGAGTTTAAGTTCTGGTGCTCAAGTGGGGGCAGGGCCACCTCCCAGGCTCAGTTCCCTCAAGGGGTTTATGCGGAGACCTTCAGTAATGGATCTGAGGTCCTGTCTGCTCCAGGAGTCCCAGGCCGCAGCTGCCTCTGCCACTGCTTCCCAAGGGGGCCTGAGTTATGGAGACACCCGGCTCCCCTCTCAGCCAGCCCAGAAGTCTCTCTCACTGTTCTGTAGCGCCTGTGGGTGGAGGGACCTTTGCGGCCGCCAGAGGTTCCATCCCTGAAGCCTGCTCAGATCTGCTCCTATCGGTGCTGGTTGGTCAGGACAGGGCTGGGCTCTGCTCTGGGCTCGGTGCGCAATGGACCTTTGGTGCTGGTTTTTCAGGGCTCTCTGAAATGGAAATCTCCTCCACTGCATTGCTGCAAAGCTTCCACTGCTCCAGAATTTGTGGGGAGTTCTTTTTACAGGAAATTTATGGGCTGTGGGTTCGGAGCTAGCATACGTGAGTCTTTCTACTCCACCATCTTGGCTCCTCCCTCTGAGATTTTTTTCAAGGTGTTATTTTCTTCAGCATTTTTTTGGGTCTCCTTTAGCAAGGTATTGACCCGTTTTTCGTGCTTTTCTTGCATCTCTCTCATTTCTCTTCCCAGTTTTTCTTCCATCTGTCTAACTTGATTTTCAAAATCCTTTTTGAGCTCTTCCATGGCCTGAGCCCATTGGATATCTATTTCGGATGTTCGGGGTACAGGGGCCTTGACTACTATGTCTTTCCCTGATGTTAAGCATTGTTCTTCCTCATCAGAAAGGAAAGGAGGAAACATCTGTTCACCAAAAAAGTAACCTTCTATGGTCTTATTTTTTTTCCCTTTTCTGGGCATTTTCCCAGCCAGTTACTTCTATTATCCACATTTTATGGACAAGAAAACTGAGGCAGTGACAGGTTTAGTGACTATCTAGGGTCACACAGCCAGTAACTATCTGAGGAAGAGAGTAGGTGTTCAAGGAAAACTAGCATTTGTGGTAAGAGATTTCATTCGTCCACCTCTGGTGTCCACTTGGAACTCAGTGTTCACCTGTGGTTCCAAGAAGCTGTATCATGAACATTGGCTACACCCAGTAGAAGGTCTAAACCAGGTTGAGGGAAACTGACAGGTCTCAAACCCAATAGTTAGAGAGTTATCTACCCCAAGCATGAGAAGACTTCCCCTGGCAGAGTGATTTGTTCCAATGGCCATGAAGGCTGTGGAAGCAAATGGTATGGAGCATTTAGAACTTGGTCAGACATCAAAGATGCTAAAGTCATCCACTGCATCCTGGGTTATCACCAGTCATCTTTTGTCTTGCCACTGCACTTCAATGACTCTGAAAGAGAGAGTAAGGCTGATGACTTTTTGTAACTCTACCTCACTTAAATTCAATTTAAGCATGACTAAGGATATCCAAATGACATTGTTCATCCCCTTTAAAAAAACAAAACAACAAGGGCAAACAACATCTGAGGAAGGACTCGAGCTAAGGTCTTCCTGACTTCAAGTCCAGTGCTATATACACTGCCACTTAGGAGCCTCAGATAAGCACTCAGCCAATTAGATCTTATTGAGTACCTATTATGGGATAAGCACCGTGCTAGGTGCTGGGATTACAAAGACTAAAGTATAGTAGTCTCTGCCCTCAAGGAGTTTATATTCCTTCAGTAAACACTTCAGTGATCCATAGTATAACACACCCCTTGTGTACGGTTTGGTCCAGGATTGCACGAGTCACTATGACTGAAAAGATTCCTCACTGGTTGACCCACCTTTGAGTGATGAGTCTCACTCAACTTAGCTGGGCTGGTATGATGAAAGATGCGTTGTCCATGGCCTAGCCTGAACTTCAAATATCTCCAGCTGGGTTAAAACTTGTCAGAACTTGCCTTCCACTGAGGTAGACCTCAAGGATCCAAGACTATTTTCACACTGCAATGAGGCTCAGCTCAGGACTTCAGTGGAGAAAGAGATGGAAAGAAAGAATTAGAGAAATAGATAGAAACCAATATAATTTTAAGTGAATAGTAATAGTAACTCTGAGAGTTATATAGACATCCAAGGGGGGAGGTATTTCTTTCTATAGTAGAAAAAGGAAATTCTTAGCACTGCTTATTGAGGTCTGAGGGAGGGAAAAGGGAAAGAGGTGTTTTTAGAGCCCTGAGGACACGAGGTTAACTCTCTCCTGGGACCTCACTGAAATACTAAACTCACAAGCCCTCTGCTAAGTAAGCAATATCTTCTGTTCAGACTTCAAAGAGACTGAAAGCCAAGCAACTGTGCCCTTCCTGCTCCCTTTCTGATAGTGGGATCACTCACCTTGGGAGCACCAGGACCCTGCTAACAAACTATGTAGAAAAGGGTATGAAAATCTCATCCATCAAAGCTTACCGACCAAGGCAGATAAAGAACAGATTACCTATCTAGTTATACACAGTCTATAACCAGATGCTACTCTATATGTGGCCAGAAAAGATGAACAGCTTACTCACAAGGAGATGCAGATGGCAATTCCTCATGGCCTCCCGAGGAGAAAAAAGGAAGTTGTTAAATTATAACAACTATAAGGTAGTACTGTTAAGATCAGAAAAACAAATTAAAATCTAGAACAAATGTTGAAGAGATGTAAGAATGCTGGCACCCATATATTACTGGTGGCACTGTAATTTAACTGGATTTTTCTAGAGTACAATTTAAGAAAGGCTATCAGTCTGTGCCTGTCTTTTGATTCATCAATACCACTTTGGGGATTTTACATTAAAGAAATGAGAGAAAAGGTGAGAAGCATTAAATAATTTGCATAATGTATTCATAGCAATGCTGTTTGTAAGGGCAAAAAAGGAAAACAAATGCTCTCTGATAGAGGAAAGACTAAGGAAAAAACCCATAATATTAATACCATATGCATGACATATATAGAATAAAATTATAGGACCCTAAAAATATAAAAGACCTTAGAAATCATCTTATTCAAAAGTTCTTAATCTTTTTTTATATCATGGGGCTCTTGGTGGGGCAGAGTCAAGGTGGCAGAGAGGAGCCAGGAAGTTGCCTAAACTCTCCCCAGTTTCCTTCAGAAACAATGTAAAGTCAATCCTCTAAAAGAATTCTGGAGCAACAAAATTCACAATAATTTTCCAGCTTAAAATAACTTAGGATTTCAGGAAGGGTCTGTCTCACTTGGGAAAAAGGGGAGTGCAGTCCAGCATAGGTAACGCTCTGACAAACCAGGGAGAAGATCTTAGCAAAAGCACAGATCAGCAACTGAACCCCCATAGTTCTGTCATGGAAGACAAGCTATGAGGCCTCCAGCCCCAGTGCAGCAGACAAAATGCCAGCCCCAGAGCCCAGGGAACAATAGGCACAACTAGGCCAGGCCACCCTAGCAAGATGCCAACCCCAGAAGTCTTGGCATAGAAAGCCTGCTATGCCCCAGGAGCAGATCTCAACTTTTTAAAATGAGTGAAAAACAAAAGAGCCCTGACTATAGAAATCTACTATGGTGACAGGGAAGAGCAAAACACAGACTCAGAAGAGGACAAGGATGTCAAAATGCCTTAAGAGGAGTATAAATGAGTTTTAAGCCCAAAATATCTTCTTGGAAGACCTCAAAAGAAATTTTATAAATCAAGTAAGAGAGCTAGAGGAAAAATTGGGAAAAGAAATGAGAATCATACAAGAGAATTAGGAAAAGAAGAGTCAATAACTTTGAAAAGGAAGCACAAAAATTGACTGAAGAAAGCAACTCTTTAAAAAATAGAATTGACCAAAAGTAGGGAGAAAATTTACTGAAGAAAACAGTGGAAAATACTGAAGAAAGCACAGAGTAAACTCTTTTAAAAGTAAAATTGATCAAATAGAAAAGGAGAAACAAAAGTTAACTGAAGAAACCAATTCCTTAAAAATTAAAATTGGGCAAGTGGAACTAAAGATTTTATGAGACGTCACATCAACAGAATTTTAGAAAAGCTAGATATGCTACATGAATAAAGAACTGAATGAAGATAGAAGGAACTTACTTTTTCTCAGTGGCATATGGTACCTACACAAAAACTGACCATATATTAGAGCATAAAAACTTCATAATCAAATGCAGAAAAGTAGAAATATTAAATGTATCCTTTTCAGATCATGGTACAATAAAAATTACACATAATAAACGACCATGGGAAGATAGATGAAAAGTTAATAGGAAATGAAATAATCCAATCCTAAAGCAACAAATCATAAAAACAACCAATAATTTCATCAAAGAGGATGACAATAATGATACAATATACCAAAATTTATAGTATTTAGCCAAAGTAGTACTTAGGGGAAGTTTTATATTTCTAAATACTTATATGAATAAAATAGAGAAAGATTAGTGAATTGAGCATGCAATTTAAAAAGCTAGAAATAACAAATTAAAACTCCCAAATTACAAATTCTGAAAATCAAAAGAGAGATGAATAAAATTGAAAATAAGAAAATTATTGAACTAATAAATAAAATAAAGAGCTGGTTTTAAAAAAAAATCAATAAAATAGATAATCCTTTGATTCACTTGATTTTTAAAAAAGAAAGAAGAAAATCAAATTACCAGTATCAAAATGAAAATGGTGAATTCACAATCAATGAAGAGGAAATTAAAGAAGTAACTAGGAACTATTTTGCCCAACTGTATGACAATAAATCTACCAATCTAAGTGAAGTGGATGAATATTTACAAAAATATAAATCGCCCACATTAGCAGGAGGAAATAAAGTATTTAAATAATCTCATTTTAGAGAAAGAAATTAAACAAGCCATTAATGAACTCCCTAAGAAAAAATCTACAGGGTCAGATGGATTTACAAGTGATTTCCACCAAATATTTAAAGAACAATTAATTCTAATACTATATAAACTATCTGGAAAAACAGGCAAAGAAGGAGTCCTACCAAATTCTTTTTATGACGCAAAAATGGTGTTGATACCTAAACCAGGAAGAACCAAAGGAGAGAAAGCAAATTGTAGACCCATTTCTCTAATGAATATTGATACGCAATTTTTAAATAAAATATTAGCAAAAAATATTATAGCAATTTATGACCAGAACAATACACTGTAACCAGGTGGAATTTATACCAGGAATAAAGGGCTGGTTCAATATTAGAAAAACTGTTAGCATAATTTACCATATCAATAACAAAACCAACAGAAATCATATGATTATCTCAATAGATACAAAAAAAGTTTTAACACAATACAGTACCCATTCCTATTAAAAACTCTAAAGAGCACAGAAATAAATGGAGCTTTCCTTAAAATAATAGGTAGTATCTATCTGGAAACATTAGCAAGCATTGTCAGTGATGGGGATAAGCTGGAAGCCTTCCCAATGAGACTGGGGTGAAACAAAGTTGCTCGTTATCATCTCCCTTGATCAATATTGTACTACAAATGTTAGCTTTAGCAATAACGAAGGAAAAAGAAATTGAAGGGATTCGACTAGGCAGAGGAAACAAAACCATCTCTTTTTGCAAATGATATGATACTATACTTAGAGAATCCTAGAGAATCAACTTGAAATATTTAACAACTCAAAATGAACTCATATAAATCATCAGAATTTCTATATATTATCAAGAAAGCTCAGCAAGAAGATAAATTCCATTGAAAATAGCTGTAGGCTATTTATCACAGGGACCTTTAGCAGTCTGGTGAAGTCTATGGGCCTCTTTCTAACTCATGTTTCCAAATGCATAAAACACCTAGGATTACAAAAGAAACTAATTATCTTTAAGTACAGTTATCAAGAAAATTCAAGTTCTCAGACCTTGATAGTTTAACCTTCTCACTTTATATAGGAAGAAACCAAAGCCCAGAGAGGCTTTTAGGTGAGACATCTAGGTGGCAAAGTGGATCAAGGACTGGGCACGATGGCAGGAAGGCCTGAGTTTAAATCTAATCTCAGATATTTATTAGCTCTGTGACCTTGGGCAAGTCCCTTAAGCTTCATCTGCTTCAGTTTCCTCAACTGTAAAATGGGGATCATAATGGAACCTACTTCCCAGGAATATTGTGGGGATCACATGAGATCATACCTGTAAAGGACTTAGAACAGTGCCTGGTACATAGTAACTGCTTTACAAATGTGTATTCCCCTCTCTCGAGAAGGGAAGTGATGCCTAAAATCATATTGGGGCTAGGACTAAAAGTCAAGTCTATTGATTCCAAGGTAGTCAAAACAGTCAAAAATCAATCAAATCATAAGTGAATATGTATAATCACAATTAATTTCCATTAATGGAATTAATTTCCTCATTGGTCCAAGAAGATAACCTATTCTCAAAAGTTGTAATGGTAGAGGACAAGATAGAGAAGACAATTAAAAAGCATTTATTAAGCTTTTACTTTGTGTCAGACATTGTGCTATGTGCTAGGGATACAAGAAAAGACAAAAGACAGTCCCTGTCCTCAAGCATATCACAGTCCAATTGGGGAAACCATATGCAACTTCTAAATATGAACAAGAGAGATAAATGTGCATTGGAGGTTGTCTCAGAGGGAAGGTACTGACATAGTATTAAGGGAGCCTGAGACAGGTTTATTACAGAAGAAGGTAGGATTTTAGCTGAGACTTTAAAGGAAACCAGGAAAGCCAGGAGGCAGAGATGAGGGAGGGAGAATATTCCAGTCATGGGGGACAATGCTATGGAAAATGTATAAAGTGGGCAGAGAGCTACTATGTGCCAGGAAAAGCAAGGAGACCAATGTCTCTGGAAAAGCTTTAAGTACAGACTATGTTCTGTTATCAGAGGAACAGCTCCCTATGCCATTTAAAATGCCAAGTATGGGGCAATTCAACAAGGGAAATTTTTATATGAAATAATGTGAGCACAGAATGGACACTCCTAGAGTTCAAAGGATTGTATTCTTTTTTTTTTTTTTTTTTTTTTGATTCTGGCAGCCCTTTGCACAGAGCCTGGCACAAGGAGACTCTTCATGCCTAGTGAATTTAATTGAATTTTTAAAAGCAGATCATGGGATCATGGATGAGAGAGTATATCCATGCTGATCACAAGTACATAAAAATGCATGTACATTATAAGAAATGACAAAAATGATGATTTCAGAAACACCTGGAAAGACTTATATGAAATGATACAAAATTAAGTGTGTGGAACCAGAAGAATATTGTGCACAGGACCAGCAATATTGTATCATGAAGACTTAGCTATTCTCAGCAACATAATGATCCAAGATAATCCCAAAGGACTCATGATGAAAAATGCTATCCCCTTCCAGAGAAAAAACTTATTTTGACTGAATATAAACTGAAGAATGCCATTTTTTCTTTTTCTCTTTCCTTCTTTCTTTCTTTTTTCTTCCTTCCTTCCTGCATTCCTTCCTTTCTTTTTCTTTCTTTTCTTCCTTCCTTCTTTCCTCCTTTCATGTCTTCTTGCACAAAATGACTAATATAGAAATGTTTTACATGATTGCATATGTATAACCTATATCAGAGTGCTTGCTGTCTCAGGGAGTAGGGATGGGGAAGCAAGGAGAAAGGGATGGAATTTGGAACTAAAAATATATAAAAAATGAAAGTTAAAAATTGTTTTTGCATGTAATCGGGGGAAGGGAATAAAATATTATTAAAAATATATGTATGTTGACAAAGCTCAAAAGAGGTTTAAAGCGACATGGTTCAAAGTTCACATTAGTGTAACAAAAACGCACTGAGCACCTACTAGGCACAAGACCCTGTCCCAGGTCCAACGCTTTGTACAGTCTATTCAACAAACAGTCACTGTTTACCAGGTTCAAAGTCTTATCATTGTTCACTAGATCTTTTTTTTCCTGTCAAATTGCTCAATATCATGGTTTTAGAAGGGAGGAAAAGCATCCAGAAGGACAAGAGGAAGGGCAGATGGTGAAAGATAATCTGGGCCCAGGTGCTGACACGGTCTTCTCAGGTGACATTTTATCCTTACCAAACACCAGTGTGGGGGAAAGTAGAAGAATTAAGCAAGTTGTTTTAATCTTCAGGGCTCAGCTCTTGAGACAGAGTTCTGTGTCCCACATGGCAAATTTTAAGTTTCAGGGGCAAAGGGGCTAGTCTCCTGTCTATAGGGACGCATACCATCATATTTAGATGCAGTCTTTCCAGTTAATGATGTTTCTCTCATAAAACACCTTGGGAAAGATATGAACAGCTGGCTTGGTTTAATGATCTCATATGGGCAAGCAGTGTTTCTTCCTCCCAGAGAATCCATTTACTGCCAACTCTGACATTTTTGTTGCAGATTCTACCCATCAATCCTTAGGGAAAACATCAGAGGCTCTATAAGACATCATATCCCTGGTCTCACAGAAAGAAGGCATCATCAGAGAATGAGATTAAAGAACCAAATTAAAAGTAAAGCGATCCAACTCAGCATCCATTTTGCTTCTGCAGAAAGGCAAGTACAGCTGGCAGAAGGTCATCTGTCAGGAGGACCAGACTCTTGGCCAGGAGCAGACTTCTACTTATTTCTAGGTAGGGCTCCATCTTGACAGAAGGGAAAAAGAGAAAGAGGGAGAGAGTGGGCTCAGTACATCATTTTCACATTGAGGAAATAAATCTTGGCAGCTCAACTTCAAATGAGTCATCTCCCAAAGGAGAAACTAGAAGAATCAACTTTATTGGCTCTTTGCGATAACCCAGGCACTTTTCTTGCTCCACTTTTCCAATTAGATGAATTCTTAACCATTTGAAAACATCCTGTAGCTTCAAAGAGGTCAGGTTCAAACACTGGGAGCGAGGACAAAAAGGTAAAAGAGAAACAATGTGGTACAGGTGGCAAACCCTACATTTGGAGTCAGGAAGAATTTAATTCAAATCTCACCTCAGACACTTACTAGTCATGTCATCTTGGACAGGTCACTTAACTTCTGCTCACCTCAGTTTTATCATCTATAAAATCAGAACAATAATGAGCAGGGTTGCTGTGAGGATAAAATGATGTATTTGCAAGCCTTAAAGGTTATAGAAGTGTTAGCTATCATTATTAAATCAATGTGATATATTTACTATATATTGTATGAGAATGTATGTTGATTTAATTTTGAGGGGCTTACCGGAATATTTGAATTTCTCTGCCTTCCATACCCACCAACTAATATTTGTGCACAATGTATAATAATATTTGTGATGATTTTTTTGCAAATACTTACTATCAGCACTATGATTATGAAAGATAAGATATACTACTTTTTTATATAAAGTTGTAAACAATTAGAATAAGAAGAAAGGATACAAAATAGAAAAAATTGCAGAAAATATATTGGATAAAAGTTTTATAGGCAGTTGACACAAATCTCTAATATGTGAAAAATCATTCCCCAATAAATAGTCAAAAGATACAGATAAAATTCAGGGCCTGGAGTCAGGCCCTGAATTCAAATCTAGCCTTAGACACTTACTAGCTGTGTGACCCTAGGCAGCTCACTTAACCCTGTTTGCCTCTGTTTACTCATCTATAAAATGAGCTAGAGAAGGAAATGGCAAACCATTTCAGTATCTTTGTCAAGATAATCCCAGAAGGGGTCATGAAGAGTTGGACATCACTGAAACAGCAGGGCAACATATTAACAAGAAAAAATCTAAAACGTGTTTGAATCTGTTAATAATGAGGTAAATGCAAATTTTTTAAATTCCAACATATTACCTCTTACTAATAGAATAGGCTAAGATGATTAAAGATGGAAAGACTCAGGAAAATAGGCACTCTAAATAGACACAAAGTTCAGGTGAAGTTATAAGTTGGTCTAAACATTTGGAAAAATAATTTGGAATTATGCAAGGCATTTTTAGAAAGTACTTATATCCTTTGGCTCTGATTTCATTGCTGGGTTTATACCCTAAGGAGGATAGTGATGCAAGGAAAAGACATTTGAGTATGAAAACTTTCATAGCTGCAATATTTGTGATACTAAAAGAAATTGAAAGCAAACTTTGTGAACAATGATTAGGAGGGGCTGAATTAATTGTGGCATATTAATGTAATATTCCACAAAGTATAATGAATAAGGAAAGTTGAAAGAAATATGAGAAGATGTGTATGAAGGAATGCATAGAGAACAAAAGAGACAAAAGAATATGCATAATTCTGCAACTAGAAGGAAGAAAAAGTAACACAACTCATTAGAAAACACTGGGCAATGCTCATATTTGCTTATAAAGTATACATCCTTTTTTTAACTATACCATCATTTAAAAATCACTGTTCAATGTTATTTTAGAAGCACTTAGGTTGCTCATTGGGCAGCTAGTTGAGAGAGTGCTGGGTCTGAAGTTAGAAAGACTCATCTTTGTGAGTTCAAATCTGGTCTTAGACACTTACTAGCTGTGTGACCCTGGGCAGGCCACTTAAACCTGCTTACCTTAGTTTTTTCATCTGTAAAATTAGCTGTATAATAAAATAGCAAACCACTCCAATATCTTTGCCCAGAAAACCCCAAAAAGGGAAAATGAAGAGTCAGACGTGACTGAAAATAACTAAGCACCAACAGGTTGCTCAATGGATAGATTGCCAGAGCTGGAGTAAGGAAGACCCCAGTTCAAATCTAGCCTCTCAACAAGTCTCTTAACCTCTGACTGTCTAAGTTGCATCATTTGTGAAATGGGGATAATAATAGCACCTATTTCAGAGGGTTGTTATAAGGCAACTAAGTGACACAGTAGATAGAGTGCTAGGTCTGGAGTAAGGAAGATCTGAGGTCAAATCCTGCCTCATTCACTTACTAGTTTTGTGACATTGGGCAAGTCACTTAATCTCTGTTTACCTCAGCTTCCTCATCTATAAAATGGGGATGATAGCACCTATCTTCCAGGGTTTTTGTGAGGATCAAATGATATTATAATTACTAAGTACTTAACACAGGGCTTTATGTAGTAAGCACTATATAAATATAGTTCTTGTTAAATATAAATATAGTTCTTGTTGTCATTGTGAGGATTAAATGAGGCATTTGTAAAATGATTTGCAAATCTTAAAGCACCATAGAAGTGGAAATGATGATGAATCATCATGGTGGTGGTGGTGGTGGTGGTAGTGATGATGATGATGATGATGGTGATGATGATGATGATGGTGATGGTGATGGTGATGATGATGACGATGGTGATGATGATGGTGATGATGATGATGGTAGTTATGGTGATGATGATGGTAATGATGATGGTAGTGATGATGGTGATGATGGTATTGATGGTGATGATAGTGATGATGGTGATGATGGTAGTGATGATGATGATGATGGCAATGATGATGATGATGATGGTGATGGTGATGGTGATGATGATGATGATGGTGATGATGATGGTGATGATGATGACGATGGTGATGATGATGGTGATGATGATGATGGTAGTTATGGTGATGATGATGGTAATGATGATGGTAGTGATGATGGTGATGATGGTATTGATGGTGATGATAGTGATGATGGTGATGATGGTAGTGATGATGATGATGATGGCAATGATGATGATGGTGATGGTGATGGTGATGATGATGACGATGGTGATGATGATGGTGATGATGATGATGGTAGTTATGGTGATGATGATGGTAATGATGATGGTAGTGATGATGGTGATGATGGTATTGATGGTGATAATGATGATGATGGTGATGATGATGATGGTAGTGATGATGATGATGATGGCAATGATGATGATGATGATGGTGATGGTGATGGTGATGTTTCCAAGGAGTGTACATTATGGGTGTTCAGTTGTGAATACATAGAAGGGTAGTATGATGTCTCAAAACAAAAATTTTAATGAAAATATTTGAGAGAAAACTAAGCAGAGAAGTATAAAGAATTGTCACGTAGCAATGAGGGCCCAATTATGATTAGATAATATAAATTTGCAGTGTTCTCAGTCCCAGGATTGTATAGCCTCCTCTAGTAGTTCAGGATAGAAAAAAAGAAAATGTAGGTGGCAAGAGTAGCCTAGAGTTGGTTTTCAGCAGATTATAACTATATTATAAGTCATAGCAAGGAAAGAAGGAAGGAATTCATAGGTGAAGAACTATACATAGTTACACTGCTAAATTATGGGGTCAAGAGTATAAGAGGGAAATGAAGCCAAAGCAGGGATGGTGGACTGTGAGAACTGGGAGGACTTAAGAAACTGAGACTGTGGTAAGGAAAAAGAATTGATTTAGGAAGAGTGAGGCCAAGGGCAAATAAGGTAGATGGTTATGCTCTAAAGAATCTAAGATGAATAGGAACTGGGGAGCAAAAGGACATACAGAAATGTAGCTTAAAATCAATGTAAGACTGCTCCTTCCATGACTGTCTTTCAAGATTCTCCTACTATATAAGCCATTCATTACCGTAGTCCCAAAGTAGGGCACTATAGGACCCTAGCTTGCAGAAACATTTGCCTTTGGACTTCATATAGAATTTCTATAAATTGGGACACTTTCATTTTTCTGAATTCCTCATATTCATGATCTCTTACGGCACAAAAAATATTTCATTATATTCTTGGACCACAATTGGTTCAGCCATTCCCTCAATTACTGGGCACCTATTTTGTTTTCAATTTTTGCTGGCACAAAAATTGAATATTGTATTATGCTCCCAAGGTATTAGGAGAAATATTCACACATTTGTGCTTTCTGTATCTTTGAAGTAAATGTTCTTGTGTTGTCTATTGTTAAATGGTTAAATAGAGCTTTGGTATTAATCACTAATTAGAGACAGTATGTCCAGTATGGGCTCAAGCTAATGAAAAACAGAGAAAAGAAAGATCATTACCACCACTTCCCCAAGAACCCTGAGCGATAGCTGCAACAGGCTTGACTCTAAGGGGATGCGGCCAGAGAGTGGCCTGAACAAAAAAAAAAAATGCCTGTGTCATTGGCTGGGTAAGGGGTGGTAGCCACAATACCAACATACACACATCTGACAGCTCAAACTAATCCTCCTTACTTGAAAACCATCAGATAAGACAATGAGAGCTCATTCACTTGGTCCTTTTGTATACAATCAATTTCAGCTCAGCAACTCATGAGTCATCAGGCTGTCAATCTCTGATGCCAATGAGATGGCTTTTCATCATCACATATTCATTATGTCTGAAAACTACCTGTCAAGTTTCCATGAGTTGGAATGACAGCAAGCAACTCTTCAATGTATTTATCAAGCAATACTGCAAATTGTATTTAATTATGTTTGTATCTATCCCCCTATTAAACAGTATACTTCATAAGGGTAAGAATTATATCTTATCTACATTTTTTATCTCCCTCATCTGTCTCAATCTATAGCTACTAAATAAAATGTGATTGTTATCTCCATTTTACATATGAGAAAACTGAGGCCCAGAATGGTTGATTTGGCCTCCTATGGCTCTAAACTCTGTTCTTTTTTCAAGAGAAGTCCTTTATTTTGCAGGCTGAATGTATGCAATAAACTGGTGACACTACTGCATTCAATTGCTATGAATTTTCAATATCTTAAATGACAACAAATAATTTAATCTAAATTCATATCTTCCCTTCTTGTCTTTTACATCTCTTTCCTTTTGGTCTGGCACTGTTCTGCATGGCTATGGCTAATGCTTCAACATCACCCTTATTTGCCACATCCATAGCTTCAGTTGGTAAACCAAACTGATTCATAAGTGGGCCAAGCGAGACTAAAGTAGCACTGAACTTAATGTCTGCTGAAACTGGGAGAGGTCAGTGTGTTCTGAATCTCTTCTGTGGTCTGTGGAAGAGATTCTCTAGAGGGAAGATGAGGCAATAACCACTCTTGGACTTCAGCATTGACCAGAATAGGAGCCATGATCTCTGGAGTTAGCACACTTTCCAAGTCAAACTCCTGCCCAGATGGCACATTCGTAGTAGCTGAAATGTTCTCAGTTGAATGGACTGGGTTGGGCTTGTGGCTGTGCTGATTCCATGACCTAAATTCAATACAGGGCTTGGACTACTTGCAGAGGCAACTGCTTGAACACTGGGTGCCAGTGTAGCGTGTGTGGAAGAAGAGGTGGAAGATGGAGTTACAGAAGCTGACTGGAGCTTGGTAAAGAGCTGCTCGTTGGAGGTCTTCCATTCCCTAGTGAACTAACCAGACCAGGACCTGTCAGTGCACCAAGCCCACCAAATCCTCCCAAGACAATTGGCCCAATAAGTTGCATGAGCTGTTTTTGACTCATGTTATCCAGAAGACTCTGCAAACCACCTTCACCTCAAAGTGCTGAAAATTCATGCCCTCTACTTCCCTTTGTACCCAAAACTTCTGGCATAGGTGGATTATCCAAATATTCGTTTACTTTCCTGCAATGTTCTTCACCTCTCAGCTTGACAAGAAATGGCATAAAGATATTTGTAACTAGATCATTATCCTTAGAATAAGACTGTTGACTTGAAAGGAGTTAATTGTAATTTAACTATATCCATGTGTACCTAGCCATATATTCCTAAATCACTATGGGAGGAAATGAGAGTTAATTGATCTTCCTCTCTTGAGTTTCATGTCTAAGAGGCACAATTACAATATGTCTTATACAAACATAGTAGATAGTCAATTAAATCTGTTAGAATGAATTGAAGATCTCATCTGAATGAACTATATCTCTTCCTCAGTCTTAATATATAGAATTAAGTAATTCTCATGATTATTCAATGTAACCTTTGTCAATCATTATCAGATTGGGCAAATTCCTATAGTATCCCTCTACTAAGCAGTGTCCAAGAGCCCCAATGTATTATCTGTACCTCTCTAATGCATCTACCAAATTCTCTTACATTATTTGTGAACATCTACTGCTTGACTTAGTAGGCACTTAACAATTTTTTATTGAATGAATGAATCCTCTACTCAATTGTAAACTCATAAATATAGAACCAAATTACCTCTTTATCTACCCCAGTATTTTTCATGTAATAATAACTAAGTATCTCTTGAATTGATGGAGTTGGATTGACTGCTAAAAACATGGAAATTGCCACTTAACATGGTCAGAAAAAATGATTTTAAGCTCCAGAAAACTTGTCTAGAGAAGGTAACATGAACAAAACCTCAAGTTAACTTTCAAAAATAAGTTCATTTGGAGGAGTGGAAAGACCCCACATAAGGGAGACTAGGGCCTTAGACACTGGTTTCCATGGCAAACACCCTGCATACTTCAAGGCCACTGCTGGGAAAAGTCATTGCTGAGGAGGTCAATGGGGAAGGGTTCAATTATTTTGCTCATTACTCTTGCTCACCTGTGCTAAGCTTAATGTTAATTAGGAGAGTTAAAGATCTTCCCCATTTATAAATGGGCCTACCCATTAAGGGAAGTTTAATTAGTGGAGATTTGCTTTGTATGAAGGTCCAAACTTTTTGTTAATTTCTAATGAGGCACTGATCCTCAAGGGTTGTGATGCCATCTGGCTCTGAAAAGTGTATATATATACGCTGAGGTAAGGTTTTGTTTTGGGGCTTACCCATTGGAAGTAATTGTTTGGCCAGATGAGATTTTGGGTAGCCACTAAGGAGCCTCATTGGCTTTGAAAATCCAGATGTTGGACCTTCTCTCTCTGGTAGCTATGTATGTATGTAATTGTCAGACAGTTGGATCTATCTGTTGATCTGTGATGCATGCATTACTTATGATCAGACAATTGGAAGCCCTGTCTGTTGGTCTTTCTGTTTGTAATTTCTATTTGTATTTTTTCTGAAGTTCAGGGTGCTATATTTTTCCACTGAACTAAGTGAATAATTCAAGTAGATTGTTGACCCTTCAAAAGTTACTTTCCTATTAGAAAAATAGATCTGTACAGCAGGCCCTCCTGTGTATGTCAGGGTCCTTGCTGATACATTCAGCTGAATTGTTTCAATGTTTTTCGAAGAGTATAAGTGTTGCCAGTGATGTCTAAATTTCAATACCCTAGGTCAAAAGTCTAATGGTTCTGTCATATAGACAGAGCATTATGGCATAGAGAGTGGGAGAAAGGAATGGGGATAGGCAGAAAGGGTGGAGAAATGAGAGGGAAGGGAAGGGAGAAGAAGGGGAGAGGAAGAGAAAGAAAATATAAGACAGAGAGAAGGGAGAAGGAAAGAAAGAGGGGGGGGAAATTCTGGAGCAGCAGAAGTCAGAGAATGATGGAGTGGAGGAGATTTCTAGCCCAGGGTGACCTGGAAGGCTGAAGGGAAAGGTCTGTCACACTAGATGCGAAGTAGAGCACAACCTAGCCTTGGACACATGGCACCGGGAGGAACGGGGCCAGAGCAGGCCTTGGGGTGGAATCCCCAGCAGCAAGGGTGGTTCACAGATTCCCCAACCCACAAATGCCACAGGCAGCTTCAAAGGCCAGTGAGAAAGCTTTTTCATCTTGATGACAAGGGAGTAGGGTCATCCCCTAACCCCAGCCCGAGGCTGAGGCAGACAGCAGCCAGCATCCATTGTTGGAAGCCACAGCTTAAAACCCCTGGGGGAACTTAATAGCTGATCTGAATCATAGCCACAAGCCCTGCCAGGGAGTAAATTCCTGTCCCTTCACTGTGCCACCTGGGAGGAACTGAGAACTTACAGGTCCCCAGAGTATACCCTACTCTTGACAAAGGACCCAAAAGTCAAGTAACTGGTTGGGAAAATGCAAAAAATGAAAGAGAAAAAAATAAAACTATGGAAGGTTACTTTCTTGGTGAACAGGTATTTTCTCCCATGCTTTCCGATGAGGAAGAACAATGCTTACCAACAGGGGAAGACATAAAAGTCAAGGCTTCTACTTCCCAAACACCCAAAATAAATATGCAATGGTCTCAGGCCATGGAAGAGCTCAAAAAGAATTTTGAAAATCAAGTAAGAGAAGTAGAGCAAAATTGGGAAGAGAAATGAGAATGCAAGAAACTCATGAAAAGTGAGTCAATAGCTTGCTAAAGGAGACCCAAAAATTGCTGAAGAAATTAACACCTTTAAAAATAGACTAACTCAAATGGCAAAAGAAGCCCAAAAAGCCAGTGAGGAGAAGAATGCTTTAAAAAGCAGAATTAGCCAAATGGAAAGGGAGATTCAAAAGCTCACTGAAGAAAATAGTTTTTAAAAATTAGAATGGAACAGATGGAAGCTAATGACTTTATGAGAAACCAAGAAATTACAAAACAAAACCAAAAAAATGAAAAAATGGAAGAGAATGTGAAATATCTCATGGGGAAAACAACTGACCTGGAAAACACATCCAGGAGAGACAATTTAAAAATAATAGGACAACCTGAAAGTCATAATCAAAAAAAGAGCCTAAACATCATCTTTCATGAAATTATCAAGGAAAACTGTGCTGATATTCTAGAACCAGAGGGCAAAATAAACACTGAAAGAATTCTCTGGTCACCTCCTGAAAGAGCTCCCGTAAAAACCTCCTAGGATTATTGTAGACAAATTTCAGAGTTCCTTGGTCAAGGAGAAAATATTGTAAGCAGCTAGAAAGAAACAACTCAAGTATTGTGGAAATACAATCAGGATAACACAAGATCTAGCACCTTCTACATTAAGGGATCAAAGGGCTTGGAATAGGATATTCCATAAGTCAAAGGAACTAGGATTAAAACCAAGAATTGCCTACCCAGCAAAACTAAGTATAATACTTCAGGGGGGGAAAATGGTCATCCAATGAAATAGAAGACTTTCAAGCATTCTTGATGAAAAGACCAGAGCTGAAAAGAAAATTTGACTTTCAATCACAAGAATCAAGAGAAGCATGAAAAGATAAACAGGAAAGAGAAATCACAAGGGGCTTACTAAAGTTGAACTGTTTACATTCCTGCTTGGAAAGATAATATTTGTAACTCTTGAAACTTTTCTCAGTATCTGGGTGTTTGGAGGGATTATACACATACATGCATATATATATATATATATATATATATATATATATATATAGAGAGAGAGAGAGAGAGAGAGAGAGAGAGAGACAGAGAGAGAGAGAGAGAGAGAGACAGAGAGACAGAGAGAGACAGAGAGTACAGGGTAAGTTGAATAGGATGGGATCATATCTAAAAAAAATAACATTAAGGGGTAAAAGAGGAGTATATTGGGAGGAGAAAGGGAGAGATGAAATGGGGCAAATTATCTCTCACAGAAGAGGCAAGAAAAGGCTTTTTCAATGCAGGGAAAGGGAAGAGATGAGAGGGAAAAAGTGAAGTTTATTCTCATCACATTTGGCTCAAGGAAGGAATCACATGCTCACTCTATTTGCATTGAAAACCTATCTTACACTACAGGAAAGTAGGGAAGAAGGGAATAAGCAGAGTGGGGGTGATGATGTAAGGGAGGGCAAATGGGAGAAGGAAACAATTAAAGGTAAACACACTTAGGGAAGGACAAGGTCAAAATAAAAAGTAGAAGCAATGGGGGGCAGGATAGGATGGAGAGAAATATAGTCTTATAGAACACTATTATGGAAGTCATTTGCAAAACTGCACATATACAGCCTATATTGAATTGCTTACCTTCTCAGTGAGAATGAGTGGGGAAGGAGGAAGGAAGAGAAGTTGAAACTCAAACTTTTAGGAACAAAATGTTGAGAATTTTTTTTGCATACAACTGGGAAATAAGAAATATGGGTAATGGGGTATAGAAATTTATCTTGCCCTACAGGACAAGAGAGAAGATGGAGATAAGGGAAGGGAGGAGTTTTAGAAGGGAGGGCAGATTGGTGGAAGGGGTAATCAGAATGAAAGGCATTTTGGGGTGGGGGGAGGAGAGAGATTGGGAGAAAATTTGGAACTCAAAATTTTATGGAAATGAATGTCAAAAACTTAAAATAAATAAATAAATAAATAGATGGGTAGATAAATAAAAAGAGAGAGGAGGGAAAGAAGAAAGGAGGGAGGGATTAAGAGGGGGGAAGGAAAGAAGCGATTTCCAACTAGATCTGAACCTGAACACCTCAGCATTCACCCCCTTTGAAATGTATATTAATCCTTTGATTAAAATGAAAAAAAAATAATGCAGTCAAACCTACTTAATATGAACTTATTTAATAGAAAATCTGCTTAATGGATTTTTCCTCTTCATCTCCAAACCATTTGGCAAAATTACAGAACAGGCACAACTGAAATAGCCAAATACTCACTGATATCAAAGCACCTTCACAATGAATATGGAGAGAAAACTATTGTTTCCTTACAATTAAAATACCTAATATCATGTCCTTCACAGACAAATGCTCTTTTTCCCCCATTTAACTGTTCTTTGCCATTTCCATGTTTCTGGTTCAGAAGCACAAGCTACATACAAAAGTAGAATATGGAAAGACTAGAATAAGAATCCCAACTGTCTCAAATTAAAGGATTGCAAAATTGCCTTTGCTTTGGATGATGTCATTTTCCACTTTCACTTTTGGAAGAAGACCCGATTTACATTACTATACCAGATGGAGCCTAATAATATTTTAATCATGTTTTCCAAGAGTTCTTAATATCTCTTAGGCCAGCCTTGAAAATGTTTTGAGAACTAAGGATGCCTGATAAAATGTGAATATCTCCCATGTATCTCAAGGACCTTGCCATCTATATAGAAGAGGCTTTTTCATACATCTTAACTTCCTACCTCTCAAAACCAGGAAAGGGTCTTTAGGAGAGGAAAAAATGATGTCCTTTACCAATTTTCCTCAAACCTGTCAGCACATTTTAATTTGATCAGGCAAAAAATAAAAAAGCTATTTTTCAGTTGCCAAATGATAAACTCCATGTATAGTTTTGATCAGTTTTGAACATACACCTTACCCAGAATGCCTATTTAAATGGACAAATATATACTACTCATCAGGGTTCTGTGTCCTGATTTCCATAGCTACCTGCCTGTCATGCATCCATATTTATTTATATGCTTATTTATTAAACAAACAATTATTGGATGCTGTATCAGTGACCACTGTGCTAGGCTTATAGTGATACAAAGATGAAAAAGACATCATTCCTAGCCTCAAGGAGTTTTTACTCTAACAAAAGAGATAAGATGAATATGCAAATAACTTGTAAGACAGAATGTGACAAGTTCCATATACGAAGTACTGAGTATTATAGGAATTACAAAAAAGAAGAGATTTCCTACTGAAGGGATCAAGAATTTTGTTTTCGTTTGCTCAGAGGAGGCAGTATTTGAGTTGGTCTTTTTTTAGAAAAATTACATTTACTTATTTTTAATATGGAATAAAACAAGCATTTCTATAACAGTATAATAAAAAATATGATTTTGGGGAACAAGAAGTTCCCAATCTCTTATGGACTTGTTATTTCTTTTAAATATGTAATAAAGTTAGCATGTAAATTTCTTTCTTTTTTTTAGTTGATCTTTAAAGAATGGATACAATTTACAGAGGCAGTAAATGGTTTTCCTAGTGAAGGGAATATACTGAGCAAAGCATGAACTATCGTCAGAGAATAAGGAGTAGTTCAGTTTGTCTGGGGTGTGTAGCTGTTTTCGAGGAGTGAAGGGAGATTCTACTTTAAAAAAATAAAAACTTGAAATAGACTGCAGAAGGCTTAGAACATCAGCATAAGAGATTTGGATTTTGTTCAACAGACCATGGGGAAGAAGTAAAAAAAAAAAAAGTTGTTTGTACAATACAGTAACATGATCAGAAATATAAGTTAGGAAGGTTAGTCTGGAAGCATTTTGTAGAATGAGTTGGAGATGAGAAGACCATTAGGAAGCTACCATGATAATCTAAGAATAAAATCCTAAAGCTTAAACAGTGTCAGTGGGATTCGAAAATAAAGAACAGATCAAGAGATATTGTAGAAGGAAAATCTATAAGTGATTTGGATTGAGAGGGGGAGGGGAGTGAGAGAGAGGAACCAAAAATGACTCTTTTCAATCTTAGATGAGCTGAAAGATACTATTAACAGAAAAAGGGAATTTCAAAAGAGTCGGGTGGGAGTAAAATAATGATTATATTTTTTAGACATGTTCAATTTGAGGGATCTTAGAGACACTAGGTAGGGATGTCCAGTAGACAGTTGGAAATGTGAAAGTATATAATGTGAAAGAAATACATATTTGGATAATATCTTCATAGCAGTCGAAAGTGTGGGAATAAAGAGTGAAATCACCAGGAAACAAAATGTAGAGGAAGTTGAAAAGGAAACTGAGACCAAAGCTTTGGGAAATGGCCGCATTTATAAGTGGGGGGAGTGGGTGATGAAAGGAGACAGAGAAGGGTCTCTTCTCTCCAACTCATACAATCACCACCTACTTCAGGCCTTTGTTACCTCTCTCCTGAACTATTGTAATGATTTACAAATTGGTTTCCCTGCTTCCAGTGTTTCTCATTCCAATCCATCTTCCACAAAACAGCTAAAGTAATGCTCCAAAAGCATATGTGTGACCATATTGTGACATATTGTCCCATATGTACCCCTTCCCAATCAGGAAGCTCCCTTCATTCACTCCCTATTGCCTCCAGGATAAAATATACCTTTTCCTTTTGGGCTTTCAAAACCTTTCACAATGATTCCAGACTATTTTTCCAGGCTTAATGTACGTTGCTGTCCCTTATGAATTCAATATTCTAGCCAAATTTGCCTGATTAATGGCAACTAATTCCATTTCCTGCCAATATACTTTTGCACTGTCTATCCCTTATACCTAAAATGCACTCCCTACACACCTCCAAGTCAAGTAAATTCAATAAGCATTTATTTAGCACCTATTAAATGCCAGGCAACGTGCCTAACAGTGGAGACCAAAAGACAAAAAGTTCCTGCTCAAGAATCTTATAATCTGTTGGAGACAGCATTCAAACAACTATATAAAAACAAAATACACATAGGATAAATTGGAGATGTCTCAGAGAGAAGGAGCTAACATCAGGAAGACCAGGAAATACTTTTTGCAAAAGATTGACTTTTAATTAAGAATTGACAGAAGCCAAGGGAAGTCAAGAAGCAGAAATAAGGGAGAGAATTCCAACTATGAAGTGAACCATACGAAACCAGTGAAAATCAACAGAGTAACGAATTGGAGGGTCTTGTCTAGAATAGAAAGGAAACAAATGTCCCTGGATTTTAAAGTATGTGGAAAGGTTGATGTGTAAGAAGACTGGAAAGATAGGAAGGCAGGTAATAAAGGACTTTAAAAGCTGAACAGAGAATTTTACATTCTATCTTGGAGGTATCTCTGGAGCTATCAAATAGGAGAGTGTTATGTTCAGATCTGTGCCTTAGGAAGACTGCTTGGATCGCTGAGTGGAGAGTAGACTGGAACAGGGAGAGACTTGAGTCAGAAAGGACAACCAGAAGACATTGCAATAATCTAGGTGTGAGGTGATGGGGGCTGACATCAAGGTGGTGGCAACATGATAGGAAGCAGGGGTACATACACAAGAGATGATGTGAAGGTAGAATGACCTGACAACAGAGTAAGTATGGGATACAAGAATGAAGACTTGAGAATAACACCTAGGGTGCAAGCCTTTGTGACTAGAAGAATAGTGATGCCCTGGACCAAAGTGTGGAAGCTGTGACCTTCTAGGTCCTTGGGGGCAGCCTTTGGACTGAATCCAAGTTTTACAGAAACAAATCCTTTTATTAAGGGGATCTGTTTTGTACAGTTTGGAGTCAGTCAAAGGGCCACACTTGAGGACCTAGACCTTGAGGCAGCAGGTTCCCCAGCCCTGCCCTGGACAGTCATAAGGAATCTAGGAAGAGAGAAGGACTTGAGGATAATAGGAATGACTTTAGTTTTGGGCATGTTAAGTTTAAGACGTATATGAAGCATCCATACTGAGATGTCCAATAGGCAGCTGACAATGGGAAACAGGAGGTCAAGAGAACAGTTAGGATTGGATAAACTGAGCTGAGAATTATTTACACAGAGATGATAATTAAGCCCAGGGGAAATGGTGAGATCACCAAGCAGAACAGTATAGTTTAACAACGTAGTTTAACTCTAGCCTCAGATGCTTACTAGCTGTGTGATCCTGGGCAAGTTACTTAACCCCAACTGCTTTTGAAAAAAAAGAAAGAAAGTATTAGTCTGCAGAGAGGTCAAGAAGAATGAGTATTGATAAAAGGCAGTTAGATTTGGTAATTAAGAGGTCACTAGTAACTTGAAAGCAATTTCAGTCAAATGATGAGGTTGGAAGTCAAACTATAGATCAGACCTGCTCAACTTGGCAGTAGGTAGGGGCCAAAATTAAAATAAACTAAACTTCTTAGGACAATAGATAGGTTAGATTGGAGAAACACTAATGATGGTTGCTTACCACAGGTCACGTGACAAATAGGAGAGTGTGCAATGGCAATCCTACATTTTTTTGCCAGTCATCCAAAATCCTTGTAGTTCACAGGCCATATGTTGTGCAAGCAGGACTGGCATACCCAGGATGGCTGCTAGCACAGATTCTTTACTAGGAAAGATAGCCATTTAAGGGTTCAATGATCTTTTTTAAATTACATTCTACAAACGGAAAATATAAGCAAAGAAGTAAAGACCAACAGACAGGGCTCTACTGCCTGAATCAAAGCAATATTGCTATATACTTTACATACATCCCTGGATCAAGAGAGTCTTTATATCTGAGTAGTTAGGAGGTCTGAACATATGGACATTCAGATCTTGAACAGGTAATGATAAGATCTTTCTCGTAAGCAAACCCCAAAATAAAATACTCACCTCCCAGTGTATATAACAAAGACTCAGCTCCTCATTCACTCAGAGTCAGCAGGAATGAAATCTACATGACTCAGCATATTTGTGAACTATCAGAGTTCCAAGGAGATGGTGCCTTCAGATGCTCAAAATTTAGCCTGAGCCTGGGAAACTGAACTCCAAAAGAAAACAAAAAAAAAAAATCTGACTTTGCTTGCTGTTACACAAGCCTCCACTAATGAGGGAGAGGCTGGGAAATTTGAGGCATTAATTTTATATGGCCTTCTCAAGGAGTTTAACCCCAAAAAGGAAAGAAAATAGGATAATTAGAGGTGACGAACTGATCAAGTGAGAATTTTTTTGAAGGTCAGGGAGAGATGGACATGCGTATAGGCAGCAGAGAAGCAAATAACAGACAGGAAGAGATGGAAGGTTAGTAAGAGAGTGGGGATGATAGAAGGGACAACATCCTAGAGAACATGGAATAGAATCGAATCACCTGTGCATGTAGAGGGTCTCCTTGACAAGGAGAAAGTCCACCTCTTCACATGAGACATGGGTGAAGGAGACGAGATAGCATCTTAAAAAATAATATGCACTGACTCAAGATAGTGATCAAATTGAATAATTTCCAGTAAACAACTATTATTTACAAGTCCTGCCTATCCCATAGTAAAAACACAGGAATTCTTCACAACAATGAAGTATGTTCCTAGCTTTCTGGTACTATAAACAAATTATTTTTATTTCAAATATTCTTTATTTCATATTTTCTCATATTTATATTTCTATTTTGCATATTACACAATATACATAATGTATTGGTACAATAGTGCACATGTGTAGCTTATAAACAAATATGCATAAATTGTGAGTTTACACTCAAAACTTTTTTAATGGTGGGAAGCATGACCAAAAAAGTTTGGAAAACATTGCTATGAACCATAGGATTTAGAAATGTTTAGGAGAAACAGATCAATGTAAAGCTATGTAACTCAGTGGGCAGTCAAGACGAACTGAGTTCAAATCCAGCCTCAGATACTTACCAGCTTTGTGACCAAGGGCAGATCACTTAGCCCTGTTTACCTCTGATCCCTCATCGGTAAAATGATCTGGAGAAGGAAGGGCAAACATCAGGGACTTTGCCAAGAAAACCCCCCAAAAAGGGCCAAAAAGAGTCAGACATAACTACAAATGGCTACACAATAACAAAGAACTATGAGAAAACATGGCACAGTGAGAAGAATGCCACACTCAGAGCTGGGAGGATCACGGGCTTGA
Source organism: Bettongia penicillata ogilbyi (assembly GCA_023548195.1). NCBI lineage: Eukaryota > Metazoa > Chordata > Mammalia > Diprotodontia > Potoroidae > Bettongia > Bettongia penicillata. The sequence continues at coordinate 591,402 of JAJHZJ010000855.1, read as the reverse complement.
ATCCTGCCTGAGACACCTACACATTGTGTGACCCAGATAAGTCAATTAACCTTAGGCACAGGTAGGTCACACAATGGCTAGAACATGAGGGCTGGAGTCAGGAAGTCCTGAGTTCAAATTTGGCCTCATACACTTACTACCTGTGTGACTTTGGTCAAGTCACTTAACCTCCACCTGCCTCAGTTTCTTCAACCGTAAAATAGGGATTATATTAACACCTACCTCAAGAGTTGTTGTGAGGATCAACTGAGATAAAATTTGTAAAGGACTTATGTAGCACCAACACGATATTCACAGTACCTATGGTGGCCATGAATATGCCAGTGTAATTCTGAATCGTGAAATACAGCAGATTCTCCACATGGAAGACAGAACCAAACCATTTATTCAGACACGAGAAAGTCAAATCCATCATAGTAACAAATAAATCTATACAAAATTACAATGCAGAGGGCAACACCAGCCCCAAGCCTTCCCTTTGTCAGGCTTCCCACAAACCAGGTTCCTTAAACAAATCACAAACAGGCTCCCTTAAATAAAATCATAAACAAGCTCTCCCACTCATGCAAGTCAGTTGCCTATTTTCTCTCCTTCCCTCAGTTCTGAATGCTCTCTTGACTAACTTCCTCTCAGTTCTGCTCTAGCTCTTCCTCTTCCTGTTCCACTCTTACTGCTCCACCCTTTCCTGTTCCATGTGACTTAGACTCAGGCTTCCATGTTACTTAAGCAGGTCACATGGGTCTATTAATGAATGGGAAAGATTTTCCCGTTTAAACTACCATTGCAACTTAGTACAGTGTCTGACACATAATAAGCACTTAATAAATATTTATTTCTTTCCCATTCCCCTCTCCCTCAGAGCGTTAGTGTCTTATCCTATAAAATTGGGATAATAATACCTGTGTATAAGTTGTTGCAAGGATCAAATGAGATGATATAGAGAGCCTTGTAGCCTCCAAGTGCTACTAAATGTCTGCTTTTATTAGCAAATTGACACAAATAGAGCTGGAATTCAGAACTGTTCTTGTCAATATACCAGGCTAACCTGTCTATTCAAGATATGTGTAATACTAATGGTATCCCTCCAAACCCAGGGAATGAGCACAGCCCAAGGGTGCCCCAGTGGAGTGACAAAAGAAAATGGGATGAGTGATTACACAAGAGACTGAATCAAACATGAGAGATTGGGAAATTGGTCTTTGAGCTAGCAACAGTACAGGTGCCTCTACTCTGCTTGCCTTGGCAATATTGTGTCATCCAGGCAGTTTACTTTCTGAAAGGAAAAGCATCTCATAATTGCTAACTATTAAAGGGACAATCATAGAATTTGAAAGATGGAAAGGACTTCATCTAATCCAGCTGGAGCCAAAGAGTTTGAGCCTGGGGAGCAAAATCATGACTGCCTAGAAGTGAAACACTACCTTATTTGTGTTGTCCAATCATTTTCAGCCATGTCTGACTCTTCGTGGTCCCATTTGGGGATTGTTTGGGGAAAGATACTGGACTGGTTTGTCATTTTCTCCTCCAGATAATGCTTTATGCTGCACTAATTACCATCCTATGCCATCATCAGTAGATTCTCCTTCCCCACATCCTCTCAAGTGCTCCAGGTTGCTGTATTTTAATATAAGACCTAGGTATGATGCATTGGAGAGTGCTAGCTCAAGAATCTGCAGACATGAGTTTGAATCCTCAGTCTACACTTACTATCTGTATGACCTTGGAAGAGTCCATTAACCTCATTGGGCCTCAGCTTCCTCTTCTATAAAATAAAGGAGTTGAATTAAGTGACCTCCAAGGTCACTTCCATATCTCAATCTGTTATCAAAGTGAAGGTGATCACTCTCTAGTTTGTGAATGAAAAACCCTGAGTGAATAATGTAGGAGTGAAGGGGAACCTAACATCTGGGTCTGTATTGTTATGTGGTTGTGGTTTGTCCTTTATTCTCAAAGAGGACCACAAAATCAGGGAGATGATGGCAATACTTGCAATTGAATTTGATTTGAGGGAGGGAGGGTTAGGCAAGGTTATCAGCCTCACTTTCTCCTCCAGAGCCACTGGGTCTAGTGGCAAGACACAGATCAGGCCCACTGAAGATATTGGTTATTAATAATCATTTTTCATAATATTAAAGACAAACTTCTCACTGACCAATACTACAACTTTGATTCCAGAGGAACTTATGAAACATGTTACATATCTTCAGAGAAGTGACTGTTTCAGGGTGCAGAATGAGACATATTCTTGGACATTGTCATTATAGGAAATTATTTTGGTAGACTACATGTATATATATATATATATTTATATACACATACACATACATACATATATGCATATATATATATATATGTTGCAAGACTTTTTTCTTTCTTTCCTTCCTTCCTTCTTTCTTTCTCTATTTCTTGCTTTTTCTTGTTTTCTTTCTTCAGTGGGGAAGAGAGATTAGTGGGGAAAAAAATCAATTTTTGCTAACTGAGAAAAACAAAATACTTTTAGAGAGTCAACTTAAGTGGTGAGATTCCCCACAGAATCAGATAAACTTTGCCTTTTCTTCTACCCATCACTCTCAGACTCCCCTAAGTAACAACAAAAACAACAACAGCAGCAAAAAAGTAAAGAAAGAAATGAATGGATCTGCTCAGTAACCAGCCGCTGGTCCATGATTTCCAGAAGTAACTGGGCTACAAATTCTCTCGTTAAGAGAGACTGGAGACTAGAGAGATTTCCAGGATTAGATGAAATTTTCACTCTATTCTTGTACAAGTCTCAATTGCTCCAGACTCAGGAAGACACAAGTTGGGGCTCCAACTCCCTACCATCAGCACAAACCTCATTCCAACCTCAACCCTAAATCTGATATCATCTATGAGTGGTTCAGAGTTCTATAGAAATAAGAAGTTTTTGGTTTTCATTTATTTATTTTTATTTTTCAACAGACACTTCAACAATATTTTGAGTTCCAATTTTTCTCCCCATCTCTCCCCTCTTCCTACTCCAAGACAGCATGCATTGTAATTGCCACTTCCCCCAATTTCTCCTCCCTTCTATCACACCCTTTCCTTCTCTTATCCCTATCCCCTTTATTTTCTTGTAGGGCAAGATTTCTATATCCCATTGCCTATATATCTTATTTCCCAGTTGCATGTAAAAACAATTTTTAACATTAGTTTTTGAAACTTTGAGTTCTAACTTCTCTCCCTGCCTCCCTACCCACCCATCCCCACTGAGAAGGCAAGCAATTCAATATATATAGGTAGTTGTGCAGAACACTTCCATAACAATCATATTGTGAAAGACTATATTTCCCTCCTATCCCCCCCATTTATTCTGTTTTCTCTTTTGACCCTATCCCTCCCCATAAGTGTTTACTTCTAATTACCCCCTCCTCCCATTTGCCCTTGCTTCTATTGTGCCTCCACTCCCCCACTTATCCCCTTCCTTTCCTATAGTTTAAGATATATTTTCATACCAAATTGAGTGTACATGTTATTTCCTCCTTAAGCCAAATGTGATGAGAGTAAGTTTCACTCTTTCCCTCTCCCCTCTCTCCTCTTCCTCTCCATTGAAAAAGCTTTTTCTTGCTTGAGATAATTTGCCCCATTCTATTTTTCCTTTTCTCCTCCCAATATATTCCTCTCACTCTTTAATTTTATTTTTTTAGATATCATCCCCATCTATTCAACTCACCCTGTGCCCTATGTCTATATGTATGTAATCCCTCCAACTACCCTAAGACTGAGAAAAGTCTCAAGAGTTACAAATATGCTCTTTCCAAGCAGGAATGTAAACAGCTCAATTTTAGTAAATGCCTTATGATTTCTCTTTTCTGTTTACCTTTTCATGCCTCTCTTGATTCTTGTGTTTGAAAGTCAAATTTTCTATTCCACTATAGTCTTTTCATCAAAAATGCTTGAAAGTCCTCTATTTCATTGAATGACCATTTTTTCCCCTGAAGTATCATATTCAGTTTTACGGGGTAGGTGATTGTTGGTTTTAATCCTAGCTCCTTTGACCTCTAGAATATCATATTCTAAGTCCTCTGATCCCTTAATGTAGAAGCTGCTAGATCTTGATTGTATTTTCACAATATTCAAATTGTTTCTTTCTGGCTACTTGCAATATTTCCTCCTTGATCTGGGAGTTCTGGAAATTGAATACAATATTCCTAGGAGTTTTCCTTTTGGGATCTCTTCAGGAGCAATTTTTGGATTTTTTCAATATCTCTATTACCCTCTGATTCTACAATATCAGGACAGTTTTCCTTGATAATTTCTTGAAAGATGATTTCTAGGATCTTTTCTGATCATGATTTTTCAGGTAGTCCAATAATTTTTAAGTAGTCTGTCCTGGATATGTTTTCCAGATCAGTTGTTTTTCCAATGAGATATTTCACATTGATATTTTTTCATTCCTTTAGCTTTGTTTTATACTTTCTTGATTTTTCATAAAGTCATTAGCTTCTGTCTGCTCCATTCTAATCTTTAAGGAATTATTTTCTTCAGTGAGTTTCTGGACTTCCTTTTCCATCTGGTCAATTCTGGTTTTTAGGGTGTTCTTCTCCTCATTGGATTTTTGGATCTGCATTTGGTTAGTCTATTTTTTAAAGTGACATTTTCTTCAGAATTTTTTGGGCTCTTCTTTAGCAAGCAGTTCACTTGTTTTTCATTATTTTCTTGCATCACTCTCATTTCTCTTCCCAATTTTTTGCTCTACTTCTCTTACCTGATTTTCAAAATCCTTTTTGAGCTCTTCCATGACCTGAGACCAATTCTTATTTTTCTTGGAGTGTTTGGATGTAGGAGCTTTGACTTTGTTGGCTTCTGTTCGTATGCTTTGGTCTTCCTTGTAACCAAAGTAAGATTCTATAGTCTGATTTTTTTTTCCAGTTTTTACTCATTTTCCCAGCTATTTACTTGACTTTTGAGTTCTTTGTCAGCGTAGTTCTCTGCTTCCAGTGGGGATGGGGGTATACTCTCAGATGCTTGATCCCCTTGCATCTGTTGGCCTAGAGCTCCAGAAACAGTCACTGCCACTGAGGCTGCCCCTGGCCCTGCTGCTGCTGATGAGGATTCCTCCTTCACCCCCTCTACCACCCTGGGATCGGATTACTCTACTCTTTCACACAGGTCCCACAGGTTTTTTCCACTGACATTCCAATTTGTCCTCAGTGTTTTGGGGTCGTGAAGTGTGAAAACTGCCACAGGTGCCTGAGATTCAGACCTCCCAAGGGCTGTTCAGAACTTGTCTGTGACAGTGTGGCCTACACTAGACTGTTTTCTGCTCCCAAAGTCTTGTGATAGACACTTCCCAGCAACCTTTCAGGTTGTCTTGGACTGGAGGTCTGCTTCACTTAGTCATTCTGTGTGTTCTGCAGCTCCAGAATTTATTTAGAACCATTTTTACAGGTATTTGGCAGGGTTTGGGGGAAGAGTGCTAACAAGTTCAGGCTCTTACTCTGCCATTCTGGCTCCAACCACTCCAAATTCAGCATCATAGATGATGAAAAGGAAACTGAGACCTAAAGGGATTGTAACTTACCCGAGTCTGCAAAAAAACACTGGAAATATATTTCACTTGCATTTTAGACTTTTGATAAGAATCTGTAACTTCAACAGAGTGGAGTATCCCATCTATAAACACAGATATGTTTCCAAAATATGTGTGTCAAGTTCAATTTTTGTAAATCAAGTCACATTTTAAATGCCCTTCGAGTTTCCTTATGTATCCTGAGTTCCTTTCAATTATGGGCTACCTTAAAGCTTTTCCAAGTTGATGGCACCATTTTAGTCACATCCACTCAAAATCACAGATGCCAAGCTTCTGTCAGTGTTTCTTTTTACCAAAGGGCACACAAGCTCAAAGAAAAACCATTATATGTAAGACCATAAGGGGACAAGAAAAATTCCTCCCATGAACACAGGGACACACTATCCAATATAATTAGTAGGGGAGGGAATTCATATAGGGAACATAATCCATGAAGAAATACATGCTTCTAAAAAATGGTATCCTGATGAAATGCCTGTCTGCCTCCAATTATTTAGTCTGGGGTTCTGGGAACCCCAATGATGTCCTTTGGGATTGTCAGGAACCCTGAAATATCAGGGTACATGGGGATCTGCCTGGATAGAATTCAAGAACTCAAGTCTTCCTTCAGTCAAAGTGGCTAGTCTTGACTGGAAGAGGGTTTGAGGGGTTTGAGGGGGTCAGGCAATTCCACATAACAAGGCTACCAAAATATGATGCAGTTTAGGGTTGCTGGGAACTTCAATGGTGTGATTTGGGGTTTCTGGGAACCCCAAAATGTAAACATACAGGGAAAACCTGCCTGGAAAGAATTCAAGCAATCAAGTTTTCTTTCAGTTAAAGTGGTAAGGTTTATTGTAACACCAATAGGAGAGGGCAAAATTCTTAGTGAATCTGCCCCTTGATGGGGATGAGACTGATACTTATATACAAAAAAAGACAGTGAGAAGATTTGGATGGGATTAAGGAGTAACAGATAGCCTGGGGTGGCCCAGATGTGATAGTGAAAGGAGATAAGTGGTCTGTTTTGGGTCAGAGTGAAGGGACTACTGAGTATCTAGGTGGGTTGGGATGGGCCAGATGCTTTGGGAGAGATGCCAGTGATCTGGTCTGCTGAAACGTGTGGGAAAAATTCAGGGTCTAGGTCCCATCATTCAATACTTGCTTCCTGCTCAGAGTCACTAGTCACCTGCTGATCTGATACTGTCATTGGACCATGAATGCTTCTTCCACTGCAAACCAATCGACTCTTCTGCTGATCAGTTCTCTTTTCTGCTTTGCAATCTGCTGGCATTCAATTTCTCATCAACAAGTTCTCTGATGTTAAGCAAATAGAGTCAGTCCGGGAGTCAGGAAGACTGTCATTTTCCTGAGGTGAAATCTGGTTTCAGACTTTTGCTAGCTATGTGACACAGGGCAAATCACTTAATCCTGTGTGCCTCAGTTTTCACATCAGTAAAATGAGCTGGAGAAGGAAATGACAAACCATTCCAGTATCTTTGCTAAGAAAAACCCTCAAAAGGAATCAGGAGGAGTCAGACACAAATGAAAAACTGACTAAACAATAACAGTTCTAAGACAGTTTACAGCTGCCTTTTCACAGGTCTATTAGCTCAGTTAGTTAATAGCCACAGGGGACATCTAAATTCTTTCTTGATTCACACTCAGAGCCATAGCCAGTCAGCCAGCCAGAAAAGCCCTGAGGAATTAAGGTGGTGTTTTAAATTTCTTTTCTTCTGCCTCAGCAAGCAGTTTTAAATTCAGTCTACTCAGATTTAAAACGAGAAAATTCCTTTCAACTCTATTCACTTCACATTATGTCCTCTGATCCTCCAAGAGAATCACTCTTAGCCTTCTTTTAGCAGACTGGAAAAGAGAGGGTGGAGTTACCATTACAGTTCTGTTTTCAGCCAGCACTAAACCCACTGCCTTCCAGGCACCCATTTAAAAAAAATTACCATGTTCTGAATTTCTTTGCAACGTAAATGATCACTGATGGAGATTTTTTATTTGGAAGGCTGGATCTTTGTCTTTAAGATGTTATAAAGTCACTTATAAAGTTTAGGTTACCCTTTTGTTAATTGCCTCAAACCCCTTGGCCAAGGGTTTAAATACTTAAGGTCTCAGTTTCCCTTTCAGTTCAAAATCTATGATACTATGCTTCAATGAATGCAATATAATACCTTAAGGGGGGAAGCTACTATATATCTAGTGTATATCTAATATGTGTATATCATGCTATTTTCCTTAATAATAGAAACATATTTAATATTTCACAAATACGGAATGACCTGAAGACCCAAAGGAAGCTATAGATTTATTTAGTTCCTACAGTGACCACGGAGAGAAGCAATTTGAAAGTATCTCTGAATGAAGCAAATCCAGAGTCAAAAACACTTCACAAAAGCAGGAAGTTGCTCCACACTTCAGATAATCTGTGGCAGACATAATCGGAGCAGAAAATTATCCTGGGAAAAATAATTCTGTCTTGGAGCAACATCTCAACTTTCTGATCTTGAGAATTCAGTCAGCTCTTTCTGTCGTTTCCTCTATTTCCTGTCCCTGACCAATCTGCTCCCTCAGTGCCAGGCAGGACCTGGAAGTATGCCCAGACCACCTTTTACCTATCATCTACACTATCTTCTGTTGCCTGAATTAGCCTCCTTTTGTCCATCTGCCAACCTATTCCTTCTATTTCAAAGCCCATCTCTGGGCATATCTCCAGTAAATCTCCCTGTGCCTAATCTCAAGAAGTGTTGAACTAACACCTAGATTCACACAAATCAGTTCAGTTCTTTCTCTCCTTACTGCTTGTGTGTGTGTTCAAGAATGGCTAAGTAAAAAAAAAAAAGAAAATGTGGCTAAGTCACTTCATGTCTGACAGCCCTTAATTTCTTCTTCATTATCCATATATACAAGTATACTTTCTTAGTTTTCCTCCTGCTTCCCTGATGACTCCTTCACTGGGTCCTCTGCTACAGCATCACATATATTGTATCCACTCACTGTAAAATAGAGCCCAAGATTCTGTCCTGAACTATCTCTTCTTTATATCTCTTCTCTGTTGGTGACCTCATCATCTTTCATGGTTTTAATTTATACAGATGAATCCCAGATAAATATAAATATGCCTGCATAAACAGGCATAGATACAAGTTTGTGTGTGCATGCATTCTTAATGATAGACAGACATATATCTCCAGTCCCACATTACCAACTGCTTATCAGACAATTCATACTAGATATCTAATAGTTGCTTCACCTTCAGTATGTACAGAACAAAGCTTTTCCTCAAAACCTACTCCTTAAAATATAAAAATAAAAAATTCAAACTGCCTAGGAGAACTGTCTTTATAAGTGTTTCCCATCCTCTTAAGCCAGGGGCCCACTCTCCTACAGATTAATATGTTCTTGTGAGAGAAGAGTGGGCAACGCTTATGGCCAGGGCAATTTACAGCTCTGGAGCAGCAGGCCTTCAATGTCCTCTCTCTCCCTAGAGGATCTTGGGAAAGTTCACTTGGAGATGGAGCAACAGGAACCATTGTTGAAGAAGCAACATTTATTTTCATCTTTTGCTTTCTTTGTCAACTGACTCCTCAGACCATGAGAATCATTATTCTCTTATTACTAGTGATCTAAAGCATTCTTTCACATGGTTATTGATTGCATTTATTCTTTCAAAAATTGCCTATTCATGTCTTTTGACCACCTATTTATTAGGAAATAGTTCTAATTATTATACATTTGTGTCAATTCCTCATATATTTTGGATATCAGACTTTTGTCAGAGATATTTACTGTCTTATTTTTTCCCCACTTAACTGCTTTACTTCTAATTCTATTTGCATTGATTTTGTTGGTGTAAAATTTTTTCATTTTTATGTTATTGAAATTGTCCATTTTATCCCCTATGGTCATGTCTCTCTCTCTCATTTAGTTAATAATTTTTCTTCCATCCATAGTTGTAAAAGGCACCACATTCCATTCATCTCTGATTTCTTTTTTACAATGTTATCTTTTATTTTTAGGTCATGTATCAATTTGGAACTTATTTTGTATTGTTTTCTCTCTATGGCTGTCACCTCCTGGTTTTAGGCAGTGGGTAAAGTGGGATTGGTAAATGAACTGTATGAAGCCAACCAGAAATGTTGTAGCCCTAGTTACACAGCCAACCATCTGGTTTTGGATAAATGTCTCCTAAATTTCCTAAATATGATCCAATTTTCCTGATACCTGGACTACAAGTTGAGTTGGAGGAGGCAACCCCACACATCTTCTCAGATCTCTAGGAAGATCAGTGTTTATAGGCTTGCCTTCTCTCTCCTTTCTTCCTTCCCTTTTTGATTGACCATGGCAGGACTGTCTACTCTCTCTCTCTTTTTTTTTTTTTTGGACTGAATGGTTTGGTTATACAATTGCCTTATTTAATCAAATCATCCTTGGGAATCTTTGTACCTATTAATGAGATGCAATCTAGATCTTTTTTTTTTTTAACTTTACTAAAAATCTAAGGTCTACACTTAGTAATAACACTTAGCATACAGCACCTTCTATGTGCCCAGTCACTGGGCTAAGCCTTTGCAAATACTATTCTATTTGAGCCTCAGAGCAACCCTGAGAGATAGCTGCTATTGTTGTAACCATTTTACACTTGACAAAACTGAGATAAATATTGGTTAAGGACTTGGCCAGGGTTGCATGACTCACCCTGGTGTCTGAGGTCAGATTTCAACTCAGCCCTTCCTGACTCCCACTGCTCTCTCCACTGTGCTACCTAGCTACAGAATGGATCTGTTACTTACTACATATGCAAACTTGGGTGAGCTACTTTGCTACCCTAGGCCTGGATTACTTTCTTACTTACAGGCACATTTGGAAGAGATGATTTCTAAGATCTCTTCTTGCTCTAAATCCTATAACCCTAGGGATTGACAATGTTTGAGTCTAGATATCTCAGACTATGTTACCAGTGCCACAATCTCTATATTTTGTTCTCTCATTCTGTGTGTGTATCTCAGGTACTGCTGATTTGTCTGTAGAATTAAATCTGCTTCTCTGCCCTTCCCTGCCCCCAACACACACACACACACACACACACACACACACACACACACACACACGTGCGCACGTGTGCACACGGACAAATTTTAATAAGCAGATAATTCCTAAGTAGATCTGGTTCTTTAACAATGGAATAGCTTCTTTGGGGGATGTGTATTTTCTCTGACTGGCACCTATTTTGATAGCAGAATGTCTTTAGTTATGCAAGCAGTTTAATAAACAACTTCCAAATCTTATTAGATTGGGTTATTTTTTTGGGGGGGTATTGGTAACAGAAGACACAAGATGCAAGATCCAAGCCATTGTCCCTCATCTCAGCTCTGAAATGCCGCAAATCCCAAATCTATTTTCTAGCAAGAGGCATGTGTCATAAGCATGGGGGCTGCCAGGAAGGCCAGAAGGGCTGGCACTTTCGAACACAAAGATCATTCATTTGAACCCATGTCAGCTGTTTCCCTAGCATTTACTTTCACTTAAAGAAAACTGAACAAGGTCACTAAGTACTCAAAGGACAACAGAAGCACTATGGCTTCCTGAGGTACTAATACTCACTGAGAACGTCCAGGACTGCCTTCCCTGACTTTTCAGACCGGGTGTCAGCAATATTAGACAACACTTGGGAAATTTAGAAAAAATATTTAGAACAGACCAGCTGGTTAGATTCCTGGTTGGCTTCATAAAGTGTTCTTCTTAGTGAAACAGACAGCAAAAGTCCATTTACTGAACAAGCATAGCATCGTTGCTTCCAAAGAGTGAATCAAAGCAAGGAAAATTAACTATGGTACCACCACTAAGACCGACTTGCATGTGTTTGCTAAGAAAAGAGAAACAGCTGTTCTATCCATAGAAACACTAGGACTGACCTGGACTGGGCCCACACTGAAACCATGCGCAAGCAGACCCCTGTTGAAAGGGTGGAGTGCGAAACCATGCTAATTGCTAAATAGTTCTTTGATCTTCCCTTCTCCCTGTCAAGTAGGCTCCAAACCCTGATTTCATTTTCGTTTTGTTTTTTGTCACCTTTTTAAAAAAAATTCGCATTTTTTGTGTGTGTAGTAAATAAAATATGTACAATTATCCCACATCGTGGGGGTTAGGGGTGCAGTAGCTGGCCACCCCACCAATCTGGAAAATCTGCATAAAAATTTTTGGCCTTCCCTTCATACAAGAGAAGTTTAAATTTTTTCTTTTTACTTTTATGGGGTATTTACTGTAGTACCTTATTGTAAAATTTGGGTTAAGTAACTGGTCATAGTCTCTGTGTCATTTGCAAGCCTTCAAGTGTCATCTGTCGCTTCCACAAAACTCCCCCAAATTCCCATTTAATTTCTTATGCTGACCGGTGATATACCAAAATTGCAATGGGGAAAGTCTCTGTGTGGAAGGGAAAACTGTACTATATTTGATGTTGTTAACTCATATACTTACTCTGAATCTGGATCCCAATCTCCACACCTACTATTTCGCTTAATGGAGTATGATTACCCAGATGGAAGGGACTGTTTTGGCTTTTGTATTTGTATCCCGAAGTGTTTATCACATAGTAAGAGACTAATAAATGCTTTTTCATTTATTCATTAATTCATTTCACATGCAATGCTTTCACTTATTTTTTACACTCTAAAACAGTCATGTTTTGGCTATATGTTTTATATGATTGAACCTGGTCTTCGTGATGTGGGAGGGATAACTATACTATATTTGATATTGCTAGCTTGTGTACTTGCTCTGGATATAGATCCCTATCAGCCACATTTGTAGACTCAAGCTGTAAATATTCTAAAATTTCCATAGGAAATAGAGATAACTGATTTGATATAACCTATATCAAATTACTGTCTTAGAGAGGGAGAAAATTTGGAACACAAGATTTTATTTAAATGAATGTCAAAAATTGTCTTTACATGTAATTGGAAAAATAAAATGCTGTTCAATAAATAAAAATTGAGATAATGATCATGTCTGTTGGAGATACTTGAGTTATAATAAATAGAAATTTTAAATTTAAAAGTGCAGAGATTGGATTTGTGAAGTTTGATCCCAGAAAGCAGACCTGGAAGCCGGAAGCAGTGAATAGAAATTGAAAAGGAACAAATTTAGTCTTGTTGTCAGGACAAACTTTCTAACAATTGAAGCTAGCCAATAAGTGGAATGGGTGGCCTCCAGAGGTGGAGGAGTCCCCATCCTTGTACATCTTCACAGAGAGACTATATGATCACTTGCCAGGTATGTTACAGTGAAGATTCCCTTTCAAATTTAGGTTGGACAAGGGGCTTACTGAGCTCTTTGAAATTCTGATTCTGGGAAGCTACAGAGAGAATTTCAAAACAATAAAAAGAATTCCCTTATATGGTGGTAAGATCCCACTCACTGAAGTTATCCAAGTAGGTACTGGTAGCCATCTGTCAAGGATGCTCAGAAGGGATTCTTGCATTGAGGAGATTGGATTAAAATTATCTCCAAAGTCCATTCCAACTTTATGGTTCAAAAACCACTTGGAAGATCCACTCTGTTGTTAAGGCTTTTGGCTGTAGAGAATTATCCAAGGGAGTATTTGTTTTCTGCTGAAATAGGAACCCCACTCAACTCCACTCCTACCTTTTTAGCCAGGTTGGGGAAGAAGGTAAATCAGGTCCAGATGGAGCTGAACTCAGTTCTCCAAAGGGAGGTAGAAGGGTATGAATGTGGCAGCCTAAAGCATCTGGGAAAGAATCCCAGATTTACATCCTACCCCATAGAGGTGTCAAAAATAAATATGACAACTAAGCATTTCAAAAGCATATCCACATTATGGTTCAACTCTCTTTGACCTGGCTGGTTTTATCTGTCAGACCAGGTGGGAATCAGATTAATCAGCTAGAAAAAGATACTTGCCATCATAACTCACGTGGTCTCTCTAGGTTTTCCAGCCAAATAGATCTATTATTCCCAACTTTTGATTTTTTCTTTCTTTTTTTGAATCATAAGAGAAAAAAATAAAATTCTCCTCTGGTTTCATTCATCCATTTAACAAACAAATGTTTAACAAATTTTCAAAAATCAAACAGGAATATGGATAATAATAATTCACAGACATATAGCACTCTAAGGTGACACAGTTCCAGGCTCTAAAGATAATTGCTATTTTTTCAAGTTACTAATTTTTTTTTTCCTCTCTAATGGTATCAGCACAGTACTATGGTACTTCAGTAACTTCAGATTATTCTTTTCTAAGGTGTCCCTATTCCCACTGACGCTTCTCTTCACCTCAATTTCTCCTCTCCTATTTGTTACCCTTTTCCTTTCTGGGCTTTGTTCATTAGCTCCTTTTTCTTTCCTGTTCTACCTAGTTATTTACTTTTTCCCTTCCTCCCATTTTGTTCCTGTCAGTCAAGTAGATTCAACTAGTTCTGATGATTATTTTTTTAAATTTCATTTTTTGTGTCACTTTCTCTTACCCTCTTCATTACCCATCTTCTCTGTCTATTCGAGTTGCTCAGGCTCTCGTTCATGGCCTACATCTATCATTATATAGTCTCCTCCTATTTTCTGTATTCCTCATGCAATCAAAATTTCCAAAGTACCCATTCTAGGCTCTCTTCTCTAGAAAGTTCCTGCCGCTGCCTTGTAGTAGTTGCCCCTCAGATTCCCCTTTTCCACTGTGCACTTCTCTCTCAGAGTAACTCCAATTCTTGCCACAGGTAAAGAGGACACTGCCCCATGGAAGTTCTCTCCACCCATGTCCCTGATTATATACAGTGCAATGCTGGTCTCTACCCTCTTCTTAGATACCTTCTTTCCTTTAAAATCATCTCTCTAGATTCAGACTCTCCAATTCCCCCAGATACCAATTGTCCCAGGAATTCCAACTTCACCCTCCCACCCCATCTGAGGTAATATAAATTAAATTTTCAAGCAACAAATCCCCCAGACCACACCAGGACACCTCTCTTCAGTCACAGGAACATTCATCAGCAGAACCCTCCTCCCACCACCAAAGTAAGACTCCCCTCCTTTTCCCCCTTTTTCAATCCTTCTCTCCCTGCTCCTCACCCACTCCCTGCAGGTTCTTCTCTTGCTGAGAACAAGAGAGCTCACCTTCCCTTCACTGCTAGCCCTCGATTTGACTCTGACTCATTACACTCCCCTTTATTTCCAAACCCCCTCTCCATTTTCATGTGCACTCCCATGTTGTAATGTAATCCCACAAAAAGCACAATTCACCAGTAGACAGGGTGTCACAAGGATATGTCTTGTCCATAATGGACATACAATTGACAAAGATAATAAAATATGGAAATAGTTAATGTTAAGGGAGGGAAAGCAAGCATATAAATATCACTGTTGGTGGAGCTATGAATTGGTCATATGAGTTTGTAAAATAATTTGGAATTATGAAAGAGCAGTTACTATGCTATTCATACCCTTTAACCCAGTAATCCCCCTATGATGCAGGCTCTCCAAGTAGGTCAAAAAAAGAAAGCTTTCCTTTACAATTTCCTTTACCCTTACAATTACTAAATTGTGTTTACCCTTTGACCCAGCAATACAGTTACTAGACCTGCAACCCAAAGAAATTGAAGAAAGAGGAAAAGGATGCATGCATACAAAAATCTTTATGGCAGCTCTTTTTGTAATGCCAAATAACTAGAAATAGGGGGTATTCATCACTTGGGGAGTGACTAAACAAATTATGGTTTATGAATTCAGGGGAATACATTCATAAGTCACAACTGGCATTATTAATAATGAAAATAAATAATAAAAATAAGCATAATTGCTATTAGAGATAACAAAAGGAACAGTTGTAAAGAAACCTGGGAAGACTTGAAGGAAATAATACAAAATGAAGTAGGTGGAGCCAGGAGGACAATTTATACAATAACATGCAGAAAACAAACAGCTGTGGCAATAAAAATTATCCAACTTACAATAAAAGAGACCAAGCTGTTGGCAATTTATTAAAGGGTGCATTGTCCCTTCTAATGAAGTGGACTTCAGGTCTTCCTCAAAATCTCAGATGCCCCCTCCTTCCAGAGCCCTATCTAGCCCTCCAGGGATAGATACCTAAACATTCTAGAACAACTATACCAAATGCAGAATAATCCATTTGTTGGCATATCAGCTAAAATAAGCCAAACACTATATTAGGAGGGTCACAGGTTAAGCAAAACAAAAAATGTCTCCACTGATAAGGTGGTCATAAGATGTCCCAAAAATGACATGGTATCTGGGGGTGACCACGGATTGGGTGAAGCATGGGGCATCTACACTAAGTGGTCATAAGATGGTAACAAGATGGTCACCTGCTCATGCTGGATAAGAGAAAATGGTCCAGAGGTACAAAAATAATTTGAAGACTTTCCATGTAGTTGGGCCACCTCTGTCACACTGGGTTTGGTCACCATGATAAGAAAAAGCAAGAGTGGAGAACCATTGGTTAACTTCCTAGGATTAAGCAATTGAACTGACAGTCTACGGCTCACAGCTCTAAGGCCAAATATACAGAACTTACAATCACTACTCCTATGGAATCATAACAAACTGACTAGTATCAATTAGAGTTGAGCTGAGTTAGAGTTGATTTGGTTTCTCAAGAAATCAACTTTCTCACAACTTTGAAAGATTTAAGAACTCTGATCAATTCAATGACCCACCATGATTCAGAGTGACAATAGTGAAGAAGTGAGGAAATGGGTATAAGATATAGAATTTTTGGATATAGCCAATGTCAGAATTTGCTTTTCTTGACTATGTATATTTGAATCTCCTTTTCCATTTGGATAATTTTGTTTTTTAAAGCATTCTTCTCCTCATTAGCTTTTTGAGCCTCTTTTGCCATTTGGGTTAGTCTATTTTTAAAAGTACTATTTTCTTTAGCATTTTTGGGGTCTCTTTTAGCAAGCTGTTGATTTGCTTTTCATGATTTTCTTGCATCTCTCTCATTTCTCTTCCCAATTTTTCCTCCACCTCTCTTAGTTGATTTTCAAAATCCTTTTTGCGTTTTTCCATAGCCTGAGACCATTGCACATTTTTTTTGGAGGTTTTGGGTGCAGAAGCCTTGACTTTTAGGTCTTCCTCTGATGGTATGCAGTGCTCTTCCTCATCCAAAAGGATGGAAGAAAATACCTGTTCACCAAGAAAGTGCCCTTCTATAGTCTTATTTTTTCCCCTTTTTGGGCATTTTCCCAGCCAGTTACTTGACTTTTGAATCCTTTGTCAAGTGGAGGATATACTCTAGGGACTTGTAAGTTCTCAGTTCCTCCAAGGTGCCATGATCAAGGGAGAGAAGTTTACTCCTCTCCTGGCCTTTGTTCTAGTCTGGAAGTAACCACAAGCTTTTCTGCTCAGGATCTGCAAATAGGATTCCCTCTACCAGCTCCACCACACCAGTGCTCCTCCTCACCCCAGGGCTGCCACTCAAGGCTGAGATCCAGATCAGTTGCTCAATTCCCCCAAGGTCTTTAGGCCAAGGGCTCCAAAAATGGACACTGATGCTGTCTGGGGCTTGGGCTGTGGAGGACCCTGCTCCTTTCTCACCCGGGTGAAAGAACTTTCTTACTGATCTTTGAAGATGTCTTTGGCATCTGTGGGTTGAGAAATCTGGGAACCGCAGCTGCTGCCCATGATTCCATGCCCTGAAGCCTGCTCTGGTACTGTCTGTGCTGCACTGCATGGCCAAGACTGAGCTGCACTCCATGAGCTGCACTCCGACCCAAGCTCAGTGTGATAAACATTTCCTATCAGCCTTTCAGGCTGTCTTGGGCTGGAATTCTCTTTTACTCTGTCTTTTGTGGCTTCTGCTGCTCCAGAATTCATTTAGAGTCATTTTAACAGGTATTTTATGGGTTATGCGAGTAGAACTAGAACAGGTCTGTCCTGTTATTCTGCCATCTTGGCTTCTCCCCCTTGATTATGTATATTTGTTAAAAGATTTTCTTTCATTTTAACATGTAATTTTTAAAATGATTTTTAACCTTTTTTCTTTTTTATAACTGAAATTTAAAGTGTTTATACAATAAGAAAAGAAAAAAAACACTATAAACTTAAATATTGAAACTTAAATACAAAATAAGAAAAAGAAAAATGCATGCCATATGAACAGCAGAACATAAGAGAGGATTCAAAATATGTAGTAAAAATATTTTCCTTTTTCCTTTCAAGAAAACCTATATAATAACTATTATTCATTGTGTTGGGAGCTGCCCACCTTTTCTTTGCTCCCTTGTGAGTTTTCTTTTGTTCTCTGCTCTGCACTTTTTACTTTGTTTTCCCCCCTTCCTCTCCCTGTCCTCCCCCAGGCTATAATTAAGGGCAGATATATTTATATATAGAAACATAGATACACATGTACACATACACACATATATACATATATACATACATATATAGATATATACTTTTTCTAAAAAATTCTATTTCTGATCTTTGTTTTTATGTTTGTGCATATCTCTTATTTCCTGTCCCTCCTAACTCCTCTACTTTGCTTCTACCCTCTGCTTTGCCCTCCTATTATTTAACCTCCCTCCCTCCCCCAGGATCCTTCCCTTATCTTCCCATTCCCATTAATATAAATACTTTTCTATAACCCCCCTTAACCTATTCCCTCAACCTCCCCTTCAGAGATACTTCCCTTTTCTTCTCCCCCATCTCTATCCCCTGAGCACATTTTATTTCATTCTAAATTTAGAAGACTCTTATACTTTTCTAGATATATAATATAAATAGTTCCCTCTTGAACACATTCAGATGAAAGTAAGTTTCCAGAACTAAAAGTCCTCTGCCATCTAATTCTTTTGTGTCAGTTCTTATTCTAACACCTCACTTGTATAAAATAAATACCTCTTTTTAACTGTTCCTAAATGGTTTTATTTTTTTAGTCATATCATACTCAGTTCCACCCCAATCTTTCTCATAAACTACCCAATTACTAATAACAATCTTAGATATATGTTTTATATTTTATATACATAAAAGGTAAATGGTCTCTCCTCATTGAGTTCCTTGTAATTAGTCTTTGGTATGCACCTTATATTTCTCTTAGTTATGGTATGTCAAATATTCTATTAAGCTCAGTTTTTTTTCTTTTAATAAAGTCCTGAAAATCTGATAGTTCATTAAATGTCCATTTTTTCAAGATGAATTATACTTAGATATGATGGGTATGACATTTTCAGTCAGAACCACAGTTCTTTTGCTCTTTAATTACACAGTAGTCTTTTAGTGTCACCACTGCTAAGTCTCCTGTGACTCTAATTGTGGCCCTATCATATTGAAATTGTTTTTTCTCTTGTTGCTTGTAATATTTTATCCCTGAGTTGGGGGTTTCAGAATTTGACTATAACATCCCTATGGGTTTTCCTCTTTAAGGTGGTGATCATTTGATTTTTTTTTCTATTTCTACTTTCCCCTCTTGTTCTAATGTTTCAGGACAATTTTATTTAATTATTTCTTGTATTATAGTATCAGGATTCTTTTTTTGATCATAACTTTCAGGTAATCCAATTATTCTTATGTTTTCTCTTCTTGATCTGTTCTCCAGATCAGTTGTTTTTCAGATGTTTCACATTCTCTTCAATTTTTTCATTCTTTATATTTTGTTTTATTATTTCTTGATCTTTTATAATTTTGTTGGCTTCCCCTTGTTCAATTCTGATCTTCAAGGAGTTGTTTTCTTCCTTATGATTCTGAATCTCCTTTTATAATTAGTTGACTTTCTTTTCATAATCTTATTGTTTTTCTTGAGTTTTCCTGTTCTTTTTTAGCTTTTTCTCAGCCTTTCTCATTTGATTTTTAAAGTCTTTTTTAAGTTCCTCAGTGAATTCTTTTTTGAGCAGGTAACCATTTGACATTACTCTTTAGAGCTGAGGATGGTTTCTTTGCTTCAGTATCCTCCTCTGAAGATGACCCCTGATTTTCTCTATTCCCATAGTAATTCTCTATGGTTGGATTCTTTTTCCTTTGCCTGTTGTTTTTAAAATTTGTAGTGGTTTAGTTTTTATAATCACCTCTAGACCTGAAGTATGGGGGATGGTGCCCCTGGCCTTAGATCCTCCTTCATTTCAACCCTCTGGTTTGGAACTTAAACTAAAACCTCCAGCCTCCTGTAAGTGCCCATAGCCAGTGATGTCCTTGCCCCACTGCTTCTGCACTCATCTGGCATGCATTGGCTGCAGCGTAGGTGGTCTTGTGTTTCCTGTCAGCAGAGGTTCCCTCAGTCTTCCCTGGCTCAGATGCCTAACATTCCCCACAGTCCCAGGGGCAAATATTCCTGCAGCTGGGGCTAAGGTAGCCTCTCAACCCAGCTCACTGGAGGACTTGCCTCTTGTGGTTTAAATGAACCTAGGACCTAGCCTAGAGGTGTTAACTCTTCCTAGAGACCAAATCTCATCCTGGGACTTTTTTTCAGATTCCAATTATCCCAGGAGGACCCCAGTTCTGCCCCTACCTTTATTTATTTTTACCACTCAGTGTTTGACCTGAGGCACTATTTTATCTCTTTTCTGGGGGGAAAATCTTGAGAGCTTGGAATTTTCTAACTTACTCTACCATTTTCTTAGATTCCTCTCCAAAAGATTTTTTTCTGTTTTTTATTTACATCGTGGGGTGGGAGGGAACAATAAATGCTTATTAACAGAAAAATTAATTGAAAAAACAAAATAAATCATTACTTTCAAAAAAAGACTTAATCTATACCAAAATATCTGTAATCGTGTTTCTTTTCATATCAAAAGAAAAAAGGTACCCACTGATTGAGGAATGGCTGACCAAATTTTGGCATATGAATGAAATATGTTATTTTTGTAAGAAAAGAAATTACAAATATAAGTAACTCAGGGAATTTTAGGAAAATTAATATAGACTGATACAAAGAGAAAAAAGTATAACTAAGAGAATAATATATATAATGACTCAACATGAATGAAAAAAACACTAAAAATAGCCCAACTCTGATTAATTGTAGTAACCAATTTTGATCCCAGAAAATAGATAATGAAACATACTTTCATCCTCTTGATAGAGAGGTGATAGACAATGGCCATAGTATTCAACGTATAGTTTGACATGGATCATAGATTGATTTGTGGAAAAGTAACAGTGATATAAAAAACAAAAAGTAAAAAATACTTTTAAAATTCAGAAATAAGTCACCACAAATGGCAAGAACAAAAACACATAAAAATGAAATTTTGTCTTCATAGACAGGAGTAAATAGCTAACATAAAATAATAATTTCAGAATCCCTTGTTCAGATGCAGGCAGTTCATCAATTTAAGAATATGTCCATGTAAACACCAAATTAAAAGAAAGATTGAAGAGAAAATACATATGCGATAGCATCAGCGCCGAGATGAACTATTCATATAATTTAAGACAATCATTATAAAGAAAAGCCCAAGGGAGTCCAGTAAGTTGCTTTAACTAACAACCTTGTCAAGTGAAGAAACATGGCAACTAAGGTTATATTAGGCTAGAGGACAAGTTCATCTGTAAAACACAGGAGAGAGATGAAAGACCGTGAGCTATTGTTTCTATACTGTTTCATTCTTTGGTCACCCATATTTTATTTGGTAATTAGTAAATTGGTAAGCAGCAAAACAAAGAAATGAGGAATGAATAAGACTACAAAGACTTTGGCTTGACAGACAACTAGATGAGCGTAAAAGTATTTAAAGATGAAAACAAATACAGGAAACAGGTGAAATTAAACAGATCTGTCAGCATTTTGAGAGTGATCTATTGTCGATGGCAATCAGAATAGAACAACTATATTTAGAATAACACAACGTAATATCTCAGTTATTATGTGAGATAATAGTGGTGGAAATTAAGAAGTTCAGGACAGGAAAAACCAATGAACTTGAACAAATATATCCAGTGTAATTCCTTTTTTTTTTCAAATGAAATGTGTAAAATGTTTTTTGTTTGTTTTTTTGTTTTTAATTTTTAATAAATTTATTTATTTAACTTTTTACATTCATTTGCACAAAATTTTGGGTTCCAAATTTTCTCCCCATTGTCCCCTCCCCACACCCCAATACTCCAAGCATTCTAATTGCCCCTATCACCAATCTGCCCTGTCTTCTATCATCCCTCCCTTCCCATGTTCCCATTTTCTCTTTTGTCCTGTAGGGCCAGATAACTTTCTATTCCCCATTGCCTGTATTTCTTATTTCCTAGTAGCAAGAACAATACTCAACAGTTGTTCCTAACACTTTGAGTTCCAACTTCTCCCCATCCCTCCCTCCCCACTCATTCCCTTTGGGAAGGCAGGCAATTCAATATAGGCCATATCCATGTAGTTTTGCAAATGACTTCCATTATAGTCATGTTGTGTAAGACTAACTGAATTACCCTCCATCCTATCCTGCCCCCCATTGCTTCTATTCTCTCTTTTGATCCTGTCCCTCCCCAAGAGTGTTGATTTCAAATTGCTCCCTCCTCCCATTGTCCTCCCTTCCAGCATCTCCCCCCACCCTGTTTATCCCCTTCTCCCCCACTTTCCTGTATTGTAAGATATGTTTTCATACCAAAATGAGTGTGTATTTTATTCCTTCCTTTACTTGAATGTGATGAGAGTAAACTTCATGTTTTTCTCTCACCTCCCCTCTTTTTCCCTCCACTAAAAAGTCTCCTGCCTGCCTTTTGTCTGAGAGATAATTTGCCCCATTCCATTTCTCCCTCTCTCTTTCCAATATATTTCTCTCTCACTGTTTGCCTTCATTTTTTTAAGATATGATCCCATCCTATTCAATTCACTCTGTGCTCTCTGTCTCTGTGTGTGTGCACATGCGCATGTGTGTGTGTGTGTGTGTGTGTGTGTGTGTGTGTGTGTGTAATCCCACCAACTACCCAGATACTGAGAAGTTTCAGGAGTTTCAAATATTGTCTTTCCGTGTAGGAATGTAAACAGTTAAACTTTAATAAGTCCCTTATGACTTCTCTTTGCTGTTTACCTTTTCATGCTTCTCTTGATTCTTGTGATTGAAAGTCAAATTTTCTTTTCAGCTCTGGTCTTTTCATCAAGAATGGTTGAAAGTCCTCTATTTCATTGAAAGACCATTTTTTTTCCCTGAAGTATTATACTCAGTTTTGTTGGGTAGGTGATTCTTGCTTTTAGTCCGAGTTCCTTTGACTTCTGGAATATCCTATTTCACGCCCTTTGATCCCTTAATGTGGAATCTTGTGTTATCCTGATTGTATTTCCATAATACTGGAATTGTTTCTTTCTAGCTGCTTACAATATTTTTTCCTTGACCTGGGAATTCTGGAATTTGGCCACAATATTCCTAGGAGTTTCTCTTTTTGATCTCTTCAGGCGGTGATTGATGGATTCCTTCAATACTTATCTTGCCCTCTGGTTCTAGAATATCAGGGCAGTTTTCCTTGATAATTTCATGAAAGATGATGTCTAGGCTCTTTCAGGTAATCCTATAATTTTTAAATTGTCTCTCCTGGATCTATTTTCCAGGTCAGTTGTTTTTCCAATAAGATATTTCACATTATCTTCCATTTTTTCATTCTTTTGGTTTTATTTTGTGATTTCTTGGTTTCTCATAAAGTTAATAGCCCCCATCTCTTCCACTCTAATTTTGAAAGAACCATTTTCTTCAGTGAGCTTTTGAACCTCCTTTTCCATTTGGCTAATTCTGCTTTTGAAAGCATTCTTCTCCTCATGGGCTTTTTGAACCTCTTTTGCCAATTGAGTTAGCCTCAATTTCAAGGTGTTATTTTCTTCAGCACTTTTTTGGGTCTCCTTTAGCAAGGTATTGACCTGTTTTTCATGCTTTTCTTGTATCTCTCTCATTTCTCTTCCCAGTTTTTCCTCCACCTCTCTAACTTGATTTTCAAAATCCTTTTTGAGCTCTTCCATGGCCTGAGCCCATTGAATATTTATTTTGGATGTTTGGGATTCAAAAGCCTTGACTTCCATGTCTTTCCCTGATGGTAGACATTATTCTTCCTCATCATAAAGGGAAGGAGGAAATATCTGTTCACCAAAAAAGTAACCTTCCACGGTCTTACTTTTTTTCCCTTTTCTGGGCATTTTCCCAGCCAGTTACTTGACTTCTGAGATTCCCTTCCACACTCACATTGCCTCCAGATCCCCCAGTTAGTGCTTGGGGTCTAAGATTCAAATACTGCCTCCCAGCCTCAGAGCTTTTGGCAGGGGTGGGCTGCTATTCAGTGTGAGATTAAGTTCAGCTGCTTAGGTGGGGGCAGGGCCACCTCACAAGGCTCAGTTCCCTCAGGGGTTTTACGTGGATATCTTCAAAAATGGATCAGAGCTCCTGTTTGCTTTGGGAGCCCGTCAGCTGCTGCCTCCCGAGGGGCCCCGAGTTATGGAGACACCCCGCTCCACTCTCAGCAGACAAACAGGCCCTCTCACTGACCTTTGCACCCGTGGCTGGAGGGAACTGCGGAGCCACTGGAGATTCCATCCCGGAAGCCTGCCCGGATCCACTCCTCCCAGGGCCATGCGGGCAGGGCAGGGCTGGGCTCCACTCTGGTTTCGTGCACGACAGACCCCCAGTGTTGGTTTTTCTGGTCTCTCTGGAACAGAAATCTCCTCCACTCTGTCATTCCACAGCTTCCTCTGCTCCAGAACTTGTTGGGAGTTCCTCCTTACAGGTATTTTATAGGCTATGAGTTCAGGAGCTAGCGTATGTGTGTCTTTCTATTTCACCATCTTGGCTCCTCCCCCCCACCCCAGTGTAATTCCTGCTAGAGTTTAAAGAAGTTCAAAGTCATTATAGATTCTCCAGTTGTCTCAAAGACAGTGAATTCACAAAGATGATAAAAAATTAAGGAAAATTTGGTTAGTTAAAAATACATGGAAAAGGTCAAAACCTTATAGAGTATTTGTAAAATCTTCATGCCTCTATATCATGAATACTTCCTTCAAAAAGAATCAGAAAGCCCAGACACTAGATATAGTCAAGGTATGAATATCACCTTCCATTCATTCGCACCAAAAAAAATGAAAATGACTATATCTTAACTGAAAAATAAGTGATTTATGTAAGTGTTATGTAAATAATTTCTAAATTTTCTGTATTTCTAAATCAACTTTCTGTGTACAATCAGATCACTGGCTTAAAGATCAAAATCTAATGATAATGTTAATAATAATAGCATTTATTAGAAGTTTACTTAGAAGTTTACACAGCCCTTTGCAGTTATTCTCTTATTTGGTCCTCACTACAACTCCAGGAGGTAGGTGCTATTTTATCACCAGCTATCACCATTTTACACTGAGGCAAACAGAGGTTGTGTCTTATCTAAAGGCATGATTTGAACTCAGGTTTTCCTGCTTCCAAGTCTAGTATTCTGTCCACTGCATCACCTATCTCCCTCTGTATCAGAATAGAAGAAAGTTTAAAGATGAAAGAAAATATACATATTTACAGTACAAATCCAATCAGATCTACTCAGATAAGATATTGGTGGCCAAAGAATGAATAGTAGATAAATGTAAAGATATTATTGCTGATTATGACTGTTTCCTACAAAAATTTAACCAGTGGAAAGCAGTCACCATACCAAGGAGGAGAAAAGGCTTTAATTCACTTTAGCTAGCAAATTAGCATTCAAGGGTAATATCAGATGAGGGAAACAGTTCTCAAACTTTGGGGTCTCACCACCCCTTTACACTCTTAAAAATTATTGAGGACTCCAAAAACTTTTAGCTATGTAGGTTATGTAGGTTGATATTCACCATATTAGAAATTAACGCATGTATTTTTTTTTTAGGCAGTCAGGGTTAAGTGACTTACCCATGGTCTCACAGCTAGTAAGTGTTTAAGGACAGATTTGAATTCAAATCCTCCTGACTCCATGACTGATTTTGCTATTCATTGTGCCATTTAGCTGCTCCTACAACATATATTTTTTAAAAATCACTTAAAGTAATTCATTATATGTCAACATAAATAACATTTTATTTAAAATATTAGTGTTATTCATGCTCACTTAATTTGGTGTGAAAATCTATCTTACACTACAAAAAGGTAGGGAAGAAGGGAATAAGGGGAGGGGATGAGAGAAGAGAGGGCAAACGGGAAGAGGGAGTAATTAGAAGTACACACTTTTGGGGAGGGATAAGGTCAAAAGAGAGAATAGAATAAATGGGGGGACAGGGTTGGTTGGTTGTTGTCTTTCTTCTTCAAGAGGACCAAAATGACATCACCATTGTAAAGTGAAATTTCAGTGTGTCCAACTGTGGCTGATCAGACCAGCATGAGCTCGGAATGCTCTACCACAAGTTGGACACAGAGAGTCCATTAGAATATTTGGGGTGGATATCCCAAATTTGCACATCCTGCATTTACTTTGCGCTGTCTCACTTCTGCTTTGCTCAAAGAGCAAAGCCCCTTTCCTTATGTGGGCACACCATGCTAAGTGGTCCTGTGCCAGTGTTTCCCATGTTGCACAGTCAAATCCAAAGTTCTTGAGAGAGACTTTGAGAGTATCCTTGTATCACTTCATCTGGCCGCTATGTGATTGCCTGCCCAATGCAAGTTCTCCATAAAATAGTTTTTTTGCCAAGTGTACATTTTGCATTCAAATAACGTGGCCAGCCTATCAGAGTTGTGCTCTCTGAGGCATAGTTTGAATATTTGGCAGTTCAGCTCGAGCAATGACTTCAGTGTCTGGTACCTTATCCTGCCAGGTGATCCTCAGAATCTTCCTAAGACAATTCAAATGGCAGTGATTCAGTTTCCTAGCATGACGCTGGTAGACTGTCCATGTTTTACAAGCATATAACAATGAGGTCAGCACAATGGTTCTGTAGACTTTCAGTTTAGTAGTCAGTCTAATACCTCTTCTCTTCCAAATCTTTCTTTGGAGCCTCCCAAACACTGAGTTAGCTGTGGCAATGAGTGTATCAACCTCATTGTCAGTGTGTACATCCCTGGAAAATACACTACCAAGGTAAGTGAACTTATCCACAGCAATTAAAGCTTCTCCATTTGTTGTAACCAATGGTTCCACATATGGATGGTGTGGTGGTGGCTGATAGAGCACCTATTTTTTTTATGTTAATTATCAGCCCAAAATTAGCACAGGAAGAAGAGAATTGATCCATACTTTGTTGCATCTCAGCTTCAGAGGCTGCACTGAGATGGAATTATCTGCAAACAGAAAATCACGCACCAACACTCCCTCCACTTTGGACTTGGTTTGTAGTCTTTTCAAATTGAAGAACTTACCATCAGTACAGTAGTTGACCTTGATGCCATGTTCATTCTCATTGAAAGCATTTGTCAACATGGCTGAAAACATCACACTAAAAAGCATGAGAGCAAGCACACAGCCTTGTTTTACTCCATTGGTGACTGGGAAGGCATGAGAGCTTCATCTATTATCCAGAACCCAGGCAAACATGCCATGAAATTGACATACAGTATTGATGGACTTCTCTGGGCAACCAAATTTTGACATAATTTTCCATAAGCCCTCATGATTAACAGTGTCAAAGGCCTTAGTCAGATCCACAGACATTTTGTTCAGACCTATATTCTGCTTCTGGCATTTCTTCTGGAGTTGTCAGGCAGCAAACACCACATTGACCATTCCTTGGCCCTTTCTGAAACCACACTGGCTCTCATGTGTATGCCCATCATTTAGGTGAAGGATCAGCTTGTTAAACAGGACTCTAAAAAGAATTTTGCCAACAATGACTAAGAGAAAGATCCCCCCGTGATTGTCACAGAACAATCTATTCCCTTTACCCTTATAGAGATAGACAATGGAGGCATCCTTGAACTCCTGGGGGGGATAACCTTCTCTTGCCATATAACCTGGAAAATTCCAGTCAGTTTTTGTATAAGCAATGGTCCCCCTACCTTGTAAATCTCAACTGGAATAGAATCAGCACCAGGCGCTGTGCCACATGAAAGGAGCCTAATGGCCCTCAAAAGCTCTTCTTCAGTTGGAAGTTCAGCTAAGGAGGGATTGACTGCAACCTGAGGTTGGCTGCAGTATCGATTGATGATGGTCTGTTGAGAACACTATGGAAGTGTTCAGCCCATCTCTCTAGAATCATGTCCTTATCACTGATCAATGTGACTCCATCAGCACTGAGTAGTTGTGATGCACCATAGGTTTTTGGTCCACAAATAGCTTTCAGGGAATCATAAAAGCTCTTTGGATTGCTACTATCAGCATCAAACTGAATTTCATCTGCCTTCTTACTGAGCCAGAAATCCTGCATCTCTCTCAGCTTTGCTTTTAATGGACATAAATAAATGCTGCCTTCTTAGAAGTGGATGAACTATCCTGCTGGTAAGTCCTGTGGAGTTTGTGTTTTTCATTTAGCAGATTCTGAATTTCCCCATCATTTTCATTAAACCAGTCTTGGTGTTTGCAAGTGTTCTGACCCAGATGAACAAATGCAGTGCTGTACACCAAATCTCTGAAAGCTGCGCACTCCTTTTCTGCTCCACTGTTGCCAACTGTATGTTGGCTCAACTTTCCCTCCAAGTCAGCAGCAAACTGTTGATGCTCAGGGAAGAACTCTAATTTGCTGACATTAATTCTTCTGGTAGTCATTTTGCCTTGGGAGCAGTGCTTTGGATGAATGTGAATATTTAGCTTGGAGAAAATAAGTCTATGATCAGTCCAGCACTCTGCACCACACATTGCCTTTGTCACTCTCACATCTTGTCTGTCTCTTCTCCTTACAATCACATAGTCTATTAGATACCAGTGTTTGCTGCAAGAGTGCATCCATGAAGTTTATTGCATTTAGGTAAATGGAAGACAGTGTTGGTGATGAGAAGGTCATGTGATGCACAAGTGTTCAGCAGTAAATGACCATTGCTGTTGCTGTTTCCAACTCCATTCCTCCCTAGGACTCCCTGCCAAGTCTGGTAGTCTGAGCCTACTCTAGCATTAAAGTCACCCAGAATTATAAACTTGTCTTCTTTTGGCACATTGATGATAAGGGTCTCTAGGTCTTCATAAAATTTTTCCTGTGAGTGGCAATCACATTGTCATGAGCCTGTCACTCACTCCTTTTGGCAGGAATACTAACTTGCTGATTAGATTAGTTTTGATTGCAAAACCCACACAAGTTTCATGGCACTCCTCTTCACTGTGCCCACTCCAGAAAAAGGTGTATCCAGATTCAATTTCAGTAAGCTGGCCTTCATTTACCAATCTTGTTTCACTCAGGGGGTACTATTTAGATGAGATACCTATTGAGTTCTCTTGCAATAAAAGCAGTTCTTCTTTAAGGTCTACTGGATTTCGTGTTGTCTATTAATGTGCTCATGTTTCATGTGCCAATTGTAAGTGGAATCATCTTTGCAGATGTTTTTGTACATTTTTTTGTGTTTTGACCACATAGTGGGATTCCTCCCACCATGGTAATCACGCCAGGGTTGGGTAAGCAGGCAATGTTTAGGGCACCTTTTCTAGCCCCCTCCCTCATACCAGAAGTGAGTAGTGTAATCCTTAAAAGGCTGCTCAAACACTCAGGGTGTTCCTGAGTCCCACTACTGCTTCCAGCAGAAGAGAAACGACCCTATGGCCTGGGACACCTGTGTGTAGGCTTGTGACTACAGCTCCCAGTTTATCCACACTTGCTGTTCATCACTTGCCTGTCACCATAGGACTCTAAGGCATAATAGTGAAATGGTATGGGTGATGTCTTTTGATTCGTGCGTAAATTGGATTTAAGTGAGGCAGAGTTGCACAAAGTCATCAGCCTCACTCTCTCCTCCAGAGTCATCATAGTCTAATGACAAGACGGAGTCAAGATGACTGGTGATGGCTCAGGATGCAATGGATGACCTTGACGTCTTCAATGTCTAACCAAGCTCTAAGTGCCCCACATCGCCTGTTTCATTTGCCTTCATGGCCATTGGAACAAATTGTTCTCATCTGCCCATTCCACCAAGGAAAGTCTTCGCATGCTTAGGGTAGACATTCCTCTAGCCAATGGATTAGAAACCAATGGGTTTGAAAACGCTTGGTTACCCTCAACCTTGTTTGGCCTGTCTGTCGAAATGGTTTACCAGGGTGTGACTGGTGCACATGCTGCAGCTTCTTAGAACCACAGGTGAGAGTTGGGTGGAACAGGTGGACACCAAAGGAGGAAAGAGCTCTGAAAAAGGCTCAGCAATCATCATACCAAAGGTGCTGGTCCTACCTGAACACATCCTACACCCTGGGGGGGCATAGTAGGATGGAGGGAAACATAGTTAGTCTTACACGACATGACTATTATGGAAGTCTTTTGCAAAACCACACATATATAAATTATATTGAATTGTTTACCTTCTAAATGGGGATGGGTAAAGAGGGAGGAAGGGAGAGAAGTTGGAACTCAAAGTTTTAGGAATGAATGCTGAGAATTGTTTGGGAAATAAGAAATACAGGTAATGAGGTATAGAAATTTATCTTGCCCTTCAAGAAAAAAGAGAAGATGGGGATAAGGGAAGGGTGGGGTGTGATAGGAGGAAAGACAGATTGGGAGAAGGGGTAGTCAGAATGCACAGTGTTTTGGGGTGAGGGGAGGGGAGAGATGGGGAGAAAATTTGGAACTCAAAATTTTATGGAAATGAATGTTGAAAACTAAAAATAAATAAATGAACATAAAAATAATTAGTGTTATTTTTAAATAACCATTTTCCAAGACAAAAGAACTTTAGTGAGAAAAGTGTCACATGTAAATATTTAAATTTTAAATTTATTAAATTAAAAAATTAAATTTAAACTAAAAATTTACATAATTTAAATAAAAAAATTAAATAAAATTTTAAAATTTAAATAAATTTTTTAAAAAATAAAATTTAAATTAAATAATATTTAAATATTTTTGTGATCTCTTTAATGTCTGGCTTTCAAAAAAGCATGAGTAGACTGTATCTGAAACAATTTGAGAGACTACTCATGTAGCTGAGGTCCTGATCCATTGATACATTGAAACTATGTAACGCCACAGTCTCAAAAGAACTAAAATCACTAATATCCTATGAGACAATTTAATGTTGGATGTTGGATGCAAGTAAGCTAAAATTTGTTACCAGAAATGACCGCAACACAGGAGGTAGGGTCCAAGACATTCCTGAAGACAGCCCAAAAGGAGGACAGTTGTTCATATATAGAGAGGCTATGAGACAAAGGAGAAGGATAGTAAAGACACTGAAGAAGAAAGAAAAACACACGAGGAAGGTACTTAGGGTTTTAGACGAATAACTCCAGACAGAAAACATGAAAGACTGAACTAAGCTAATGTGGAATGAAAGGGACAGAATTAGTAGAATGATTTCTATAACAAAACCTTTGAAAGACTTAAGAAATCTGACCAATGTGAAAACCAACCACAATTGCAGAACACTGATGATTAAGAAAGCCATCTACCTCCGTGAAAGAGAGAGTGCTGATGGACTCAGAACTGCAGAATGAGATGTGTATTTTTGGATGTAACCAATGATGGAATTTGTTTTGTTTGACTATGCATATTTGTTGCAGGTGTTTAGTTCTTGTTTTTGTTTTGTTTTGTTTTTCCATTGGGGGGAGAGTGAGAGAGAAGGAATATACATTTTAATTATTTTTTAAAAATACTCTGTAGAGGATTTACAGAATGCTATGGACAAAGAATAAATAGTACAGAATAAGAATGAGTGGAGAGGACACAGTCTCTGTAACTGGAGAGAAGTAAAAGTATCCACATAGGTGTCGTAATTGATGCTATGATCTGGATAAGAGACATATTTTTAGTAGTGGAGGTCCTGAAATCATATTACATTCCTAGGTCACTGAAATCATATTACATAGAAAAACTGACTAGACTACCTTCTCCGTGTAGAATAGGAGAGTCCTTCTATGAAAGATATTAATAGCCAAAATGGAAATATCTTACCACTTGGAGGTGGGGAGAGGGAGTTATATTAAGTAATTAGCATTGCTTTAGGTATGTTAGAATCACAGATTTAGAGTCAAAAGGGACCTCAGAGACCATGTAACCTAACACTCTTATTCCATAGACTAAGAAAATGAGACCCAGGAAAGTTAAATGATTTATCTAGGATGTCTTATAGGAAGTAATTGACAGAGCCAGGTTTGAAACTCCACTTTCCTCACTTTAAATCTAGCACTATTCAATGCCTATCTTAAAGCATTTGCATTTTTAGTCTCAGAGAAGAATCATTGTAAGTGTAATTTAGCCACTGAGATCCAAATGATAGAAAAAAAACAAGGACTAGTCTTGTTATTTCATTATGTCCTAGGTCACTGACAGCTTTGGATTATCATGTTTACATTATGATGAATCAGTAAACTTCTTCCTTTTATCAGACAATTTCTCTCCTGTGTGTTACTTGTACTGAGAATGGTGGAATCATAAATTAATGTCTCCCTAAATCCCTAAGTAAGATATCTATAATGTTGAAAAACTGGAAACAACTCCAATGACTCACAATGGGGAGAGGAACAACTAAGCAAATGGTTATATAGTAACAGGATAGAATGCTATAGAGCTATTAAAATGAGAAGCGTATAGCCTCTGACAATAAGAGAAAAGACATATAGTGGATGAAACTCAAACTCAAACTCAAAAATGAACTTAAAGAAACAACCAGAGCCCCAAATTGTAGGTATATGCTATTTACAACTCCCTGTGTAAGATGTACTTTAAAATACACACACACACACACACACACACACACATATACACACACTGACAGATGTAAAGTGGTAACGATTTAAGTTCATTTTGATAGTCAAGTCTTTCCCAAGCTTCATTACCAGATCACTTACGGAATATTTCAAATCGGAGGTCGCAGAGACATCCATATGTCCCAAACTAAGCTTATAATCTCTTGCTCTTAAACCCTTCCCTTGTCGAAATTTCACTATTTCTATAAAAAGTACCACCATGTTTCCATTTTTCTTTTTTTATGTAAAAAGCATTTTATTTTTTCCAATTACAGGTGAAGTCAATTTTCAATATTCATCTTTTATAAGATTTAAAATTTTTCCTTTTTCTCCCTCCCTCTCTCCTTCCACTTCCCCAAGACAGCAAGCAGTCTGATAGAGGATATACATGTGCAGTCACATAAAGCATATTTCCATATTAGTCATGTTGTGAAAGAAGAAATAGAACAAAAGGAAAAAAACAGTTAAAAAAGTAGAAATGGTATGCTTCGATCTGCATTCAGACTCCATCAATTCTTTCTCTGGATATTGATAGCATTTTCCATCTTGAGTACTTTGGAATTGTCTTCAATCACTGTATTCCTGAGAAGAGCTAAATCAATCACAACTGATCATTGCACAATATTGTTGTTACTATATACAATGTTATCCTGGTTCTGCTCACTTCACTCAGCATCAGTTCATGTAAGCCTTTCCAGGATTCTCTGAAATTTGCCTGCTCAGAATTTCTTATAGCACAATAGTATTCTATTACATTCATATACCACAACTTGTTCAGTCATTCCCCAATTGATGGACATCCCATCAAGTTCCAGTTCTTTGCCATCACAAAAGGAGCTGTTATAGATATTTTTGTACATGTAGGACCTTTTCCCGTTTTTCTGATCTCTTTGCGATACACACCTAGTAGAGCTATTGCTGGATCAAAGGGTGTGTACAACTTGATTGCCCTTTGGACATAGTTCCAAATTGCTCTCCAGAACGTTTAGATCAGTTCAAAACTCTCTCAATAATCATGCTTCAGGGGTGGAGCCAAGATGGCGGAGTAGAAAGACTCACGTACGCTAGCTCCTAACCCACAGCCCATATATTTCCTGCAAGAAGAATCCCTACAAATTCTGGAGCACTGCAAGGTGCACAGAAACACAATGGAAAAGATTTCCATTCCAGAGAGCCCTAGAGAGTGGTCCCCAGGGGTCCGTCGCACCCTGGAAAGCGGAGCCCACCCCAGTGCTTCCCTGGCCGCGCAGCCCCAGAGGAGCAGATCCGAGCAGGCTTCAGGGATGGAACCTCTGGCGGCTGAGAAGGTCCCTCCACCCACAGATGCTACAGGTCAGTGAGAGAGACATCTGGGCTGGCCAAGAGGGGAGCGGGGTGTCTCCGTGGCTCTGGCCCCCTCAGGAGGCAGCGGTGGAGGGAGTGGCAGAGGCAGGGGCAGAGGTGATGGCGGCAGCTGGGGAATTCCCAAGCAGCAGGCAGAAGTTCAGAGCCATTACCAAAGGTCTCTGCATAAAGCCCCTGAGGGAACTGAGCCTGGGAGACGTCCCTGCCCCCACTCACTCCATTACTGAAGGTCTCTACATAAAGCCCCTGAGGGAACTGAGCCTGGGAGATGGCCCTGCCCCTACCCCAGCACCAGAACTTAAGCTCATATTGAATAGCAGCCACTCCCGCTGTGGATAGCCCTGAGACTGGGAAGCAGCATTTGAATCTCAGACCACAAGCACTAGCTGGGCGGATCTAGGCGTGGGTGGACAGGAATCTCAGAAGTCAAGTAACTGGCTGCAAAAATGCCCAGAAAAGGGAAGAAAAATAAGACTATAGAGAGTTACTTTGAGGGGGTACAGATGTTCCCGCCTTTCAATTCTGATGATGAGGAACTATTCTTACCATCAGGGAAAGACGTGGAGGTCAGGGCCTCTGTATCCCAGAAATCCCATGTGGATGTCCAGTGGGCTCAGGCCATGGAAGAGCTCAAAAAGGATTTTGAAAATCAAGTTAGACAAGTGGAGGAAAAACTGGGAAGAGAAATGAGAGAGATGCGCAAGAAAAGCATGAAAAACGGATCAATACCTTGCTAAAGGACACCCAAAAAAATGCTGAAGAAAATAACACCTTGAAAAATAGGCTCACTCAATTGGCAAAAGAGGTTCAAAAAGCCAATGAGGAGAAGAATGCTTTCAAAAGCAGAATTAGCCAAATGGAAAAAGAGGTTCAAAAGCTCACTGAAGAGAATAGTTCTCTCAAAATTAGAATGGAACAGATGGAGTCTAATGACTTTCTGAGAAACCAAGAAATCACAAAACAAAACCAAAAGAATGAAAAAATGGAAGAGAATGTGAAATATCTCATTGGAAAAATAACTGACCTGGAAAATAGATCCAGGAGAGACAGTTTAAAAATTATGGGACTACCTGAAAGTCATGATCAAAAAAAGAGCCTAGACATCATCTTTCATGAAATTATCAAGGAAAACTGTCCTGATATTCTAGAACCAGAGGGCAAGATAAGTATTCAAGAAATCCACTGATCACCACCTGAAAGAGATCCAAAAAGAGAAACTCCTAGGAACATTGTGGCCAAATTCCAGAATTCCCAGGTCAAGGAGAAAATATTGCAAGCAGCTAGAAAGAAACAATTCCAGTATTGTGGAAATACAATCAGGATAACTCAAGATCTAGCAGCTTCTACATTAAGGGATCGAAGGGTGTGGAATAGGATATTCCAGAAGTCAAAGGAACTAGGACTCAAACCAAGAATCCCCTACTGAGCAAAACTGAGTATAATACTTCAGGGGAAAATTTGGTCTTCCAATGAAACAGAGGACTTTCAAGCATTCTTGTTGAAAAGACCAGAGCTGAAAAGAAAATTTGACTTTCAAACACAAGAATGAGAAGAAGCATGAAAAAGTAAACAGCAAAGAGAAGTCATAAGGGACTTACCAAAAGTGAACTGTTTACATTCCTACATGGAAAGACAATATTTGTAACTCTTAAAACTTTTCAGCATCTGGGTAGTTGGTGGGACCACACTCACACATACACACACACACACACACACGTACACATCTGCATGCACACACACATACACACATGCACGCACATACAGAGACAGAGAGCACAGAGTGAATTGAATAGGATGGGACCATATCTCAAAAGAAATTAAGGTAAATGGTTTGAGAGAAATGTAGTGGGAGGAGAGAGGGTGAAATGGAATGGGGTAAATTATATCTCATTCAAGAGGCAAGCAGGAGACTTTTTAGTGGAGGGAAAAAGAGGGGAGCTGAGAAAAAAACAAGAAGTTTACCCTCATCACATTCGACTAAAGGAAGGAATAAAATGCACACTCATTTTGGTATGAAAACCTATCTTACAATACAGGAAAGTGGGGGAGAAGGAGATAAGCAAGTGGGGGGGAGTGATGGTGGGGAGGGTAATGGGAGGAGGGAGTAATTTGAAGTCAACACTCGGGGAGGGACAGGATCAAAAGACAGAATAGAAACAATGGGGGGCAGGATAGGATGGAGGGAAATACAGTTAGTCTTACACAACACGACTATTATCGAAGTCATTTGCAAAACTACACAGATAGGGCCTATATTGAATTGCTTGCCTTCTCAAAGGGAACGGGTAGGGAGGGAGGGATGGGGAGAATTTGGAACTCAAAGTTTTAGGAACAACTGTTTAGTATTGTTGTTGCTACTAGGAAATAAGAAATACAGTTAATGGGGAATAGAAAGTCATCTGGCCCTACAGGACAAAAGAGAAGATGGGGACAAGAGAAGGGAGGGATTATAGAAGAGAGGGCAGATTGGTGACAGGGAAAATTAGAATGCTCAGTGTATTGGGGTGGGGGAGGGGAGAAAAGGGGAGAAAATTTGGAACCCAAAATTTTGTGAAAATGAATGTAAAAACTTAAATAAATTTTTATTAAAAAAAATAATCATGCTTCAATTTTTCTAGGTTCATAATCTCAGCATTATCATTGACCCTTCACTTTCATCCCACTATCTAATCAGAAATCTTGACATCTTTACCTTTATATCTATTGTATCTGGCTCTTTCTCTTTACTAACACAGCCTCCACCTTAATTCAGAGCATCATCACCTCTCACTTAGATTATTGGGAAAGCCTGCTAACTGATCCTCATGCCTCCAGTGTGTTGCACAATGCCTAGTACATAATAAGGCCTTAGTCAATGTTTTTGAATTGATTGACTGTACAACAAGCCTAACCAGTCCAAGCAGCAGTACAGCACAGTAGGAGAAATTGGGCACTTCTGGGAGTGGTGGCAGAAAAGAATACAGATACTCATATGATGCCAGAGAAATCCTCTTGGTATAGACTCTACAGGGTGGGGATTTCAGGAAATATCTGAATTGAGGATAGCTGATTAGCCTGGAAGATCTACTAAGCTATTTAAAGTGGCTGAGTAATAGGAAGATTGCTCATTTGTTCTTAGGGCAAAATAGTCTATGCTTAATGGTGAAAGAACCTTTGTGAATGACCTGAGAACTAAGGAGAGATAAGTTAATGCCAAAAGGGACAGTGCAGATATTGCAGCCACAGTGTCCCATCATGGGTTCCCTCCCCTTATGTGCTCATTGTGGTATGGGAGATGGTTCACTGGTACCTACAGTAGCCAGGACAAGTAGTTCAAACTACTCCACACCCTTCATACCACATCCACCAGAAGTGGGGAAGTAGGCCAATAAGGAAAACTGTATTCTTGTTTCAATGGGAAGTTGTCTATCTGAATCTGCAATGTGAGCTACATGGATTTTTTTTCTTACTTTAAAAACTTTGTTTATGCTTTAAAATATTAGTCACTACCTATTAAGCCTCTATCTCAAAAGAAGTCGGCCTTGTAACACAAAGTACAGTTAACCAAAATAAATGGTCATATTCACTATGTTTAATAGTTTAAGTCTAATTCTGCCATTGTGGTCCACTATCCCTCACAAAAGGAGAGAGGTATATTTCATCATCAGGTTCCTGGAGTCAAGACTGCTCACTGCTTTGGATCTGAATTCTGATGTCATTTAGGATTGTTTTCTTTTACATTATGGTAGCCATTGTGAATACTAACTTCTTGGTCCTGCTTACTTCACCTTTTGTCTGTTCGTACAAGTCTTCCTATGCTCCTCTGAATTCTTCATATTTGTCATTTCATATTGAAATAGAGAAAAATGGGTACACATCTATTAGGAAATGACTAAAATATTGTGATATATGAGTGCAAGGCAATAGGTTGTGAGGAAGTTCAGTTACAAGGGTTCTTAATTTGGGCCCTGTGAACTTGTATTTTTAAAAGTTTCTTGATAGCTACTTTATTGGATTCCTGTGTGATTCTTTGTATTTTACTTTATGTACATAAAAATATTATTCTTAGGAGTCCATAGGCTTCATAAGACTCCCAGTGGGATCCATGACACAAGAAAAGTTAAGACCACCTGAAGAATAAGAAGTCTGATATTTGATGACAGTATCAGTTGGCAATAGTTTGTGAATATACACTGTACACTCCACCTCCATAAACAAATTCAGAAGCCCATATATTCATTTGTCACTTATAGTAGGAGTTAAGAACTTGAATAACTCAGAAACTGAAGAATTAAAAACCATGCCACTTCAGAATTCAGGCAGTGGTTTGCTGGCTGGGCTCCAGACAGTTCTGGTTTTTAACTCTATTTACAGACACCTTGGCCAGAACTCCTATTCTCATGAAGGGCATAGGCAGTGTTCATTGAAAAATGGACAAAATTCAAATGTAGGCTCTGCAAGCTGGTTAAAGATTGAAACCCAGTGGCATACACTGACATATATGGGACCAAGTTGTTCCTGTTAAGTTTAAATGAGGATCATACAGGATGATCTCTGAGGTCCCTTCAAGCTTTAGAGCTCTGATTATATAGGCTGTTACCAAGCTTTTAAATCATTAGAATACAGAGGACTGAAAACTGAAAAGCATAGCCAAATAAAATGCTTGTCTTTTGTAATTTCCTAAAGAATTTCACCAAACAGACCATATTTCCTCCTTCTCTTTCTCTCTATCAGATTATTGCTGCCCTCCCTTTACTGTACTGTGCCATAGCTTTCCCTCTCTGGTAAACTGAGAGCCACTTTTTATCAATTAGCCTTAATAACTCAAATGCTTCCTCAGAACAGAAGGGAGACTTTTTAAAAGACAGTACCATCATTGTCTGGGAACCTATATGTTTGGACACTAGTTCATGAACAGCAAGATGGAAAAAAAAAATCTATGTATTTCATCAAATCCTACTCCAACCTAGCATACAAGCCTAGAGTTTGGGGGAGTATTTCATGCACATTCTTATCAGCACCTACCACATCATGAAGCGGTTTAATATGGTTTAATAAAACCATATTAAACAATAGCAAATAGAATGATAGTAGATCTAGTGTCCACAACTGGGGTCACTTGACCCCAGTCAGACCCTCAAACAATATAAATATAAGAACCCATGAACACAGATCAAGGGTTTAGCATTACTTTAATCTCATTGCTATTCATAGATTTAGAGCTGGAAGGGACTTGGAGCTCATGTAATCCAACACCTTTGTTTTACAATCAGGGAAGTCAAGACTTGAAAACTTGGCCTAAAGATTTGCCTGGTGTAATACAAGTAGTAAGTGGCAGAGTCAGTATTTGGACAAAAGTTGTCTGACTCCAAATCTAGCATTTTTCCAATACTGTATGATGTTCTGCTCTAACTTTGTACCTTAGTTCCAGATCTTCCCTTATTCCTTTTGGTTAAATCTTTGCCTTAAACCCGAGTTCAAAACTTAATCTCCTAATTTGTTCTCTCCCTCTCCCACACCATGCTTGCATCCATCTTCACCCTCACCCCAATATATTTCCAGTCCCTACACACACACACATGCATGCACACACATATACATATACACATGCACACACACATACACACATGCATACACGTGCATGTATACACATGCATGCACACACATACATACACACACACACATGCACGCACACACACAAAAATCCCTGCTTTGGTTCCCTTTTACTATCTTGGCTTCTCGGGGATTAGAGTCTTCATCTCATCCTGAGTTCTTCCTGAGAGTCGAGTCCTTCCCACAGCCCTGAGCCTCATGGCTACATTTTTTTATCTGTTGCTTGATCTCCTTAATACTGGTCCCCTGCTTGCCTGGATTTCTATCTGTTATTCCTTACTTCTTCTGGACTTTCTGGATAAACCTAAGCCATTGTTATTGTTGGACTTCAGTGGGGTAATGGTAGTTTAAATGGGAAGATCTTTTCCATTCATTAATAGGCTCATGTGACCTTCCTGGGTTGCATGGAAGCCTGAGTCACATGAGTTACATGGAGCTTGTGGTGGGAGGAGTTTGCTGAAGCGCTGGAACAGGAAGAAGCAGAGCTAAAGCAGAGCTGAGAGGAAGTTAGTCCTGAAAGCTGTCAGAGCTAGGAAGGATGCAGGCAAGCAGGCAGCTGCCTAGCATGAGTGAGAAAGTCTGCTTGTGATTTGTTTTATGGGACCCTAACAGGGGGAAGGCTTGGAGATGGCATTGTTCTCTACATTGTTACTGTGTATAGACTTTTGTTATTATGATGTATTTGGCTTTCTGGCATCTGAATAAAGGTTTTGGTTCTGCCTTCCATGTGGAGAATCTGATGTATTTCTTG
The DNA here is from genome assembly GCA_023548195.1 of Bettongia penicillata ogilbyi. Classification (NCBI taxonomy): domain Eukaryota; kingdom Metazoa; phylum Chordata; class Mammalia; order Diprotodontia; family Potoroidae; genus Bettongia; species Bettongia penicillata. The sequence continues at coordinate 551,476 of JAJHZJ010000855.1, read as the reverse complement.
AGTCAGAATTGTACCAGGATATTCATGGTTGCTGTGGGCACTGCTAACAGATCTCTATTGAGGAACTTCAGTCTGTTTGCCTAGTGTCCGGGTCTCAGCTAATTCCACTCTAACCCTGATTCACCATCAGCAGGAAATTCTTTTGTTTGGATTTTTCATAGGACATAATAATTCAAACTATAAATAATGCACATTGATTTAGTGCCTTGAAAGTCATAATCCATAACTCAGGAAAAGACCTGTGGCAGGAATTTGTAACCCTGTTTGTGACCTTACTTGATGTCAATACTCAACAGATCACTGAACAAAATTATCTTAGTAGTTATCTTGTTGTGTCTTTCAAAAAGTTTTGGGGGGAGGAGCCAAGATGGCAGAGTAGAAAGTTACATATATGCTAGCTCCTAACCCACAGCCCATAAAATACCTGTGGAGAAGAATACCCAGCAAATTCTGGAGCCACAGAACGACGGAGTGGAGGATATATTTGTCCCAGAGAGACCTGAAAAACTGACACAAAAGGTCTGTTGCACACCAAACCTGGAGCAGAGCCCAGCCCTGCCTTGGTCACACGGCACCAAGGGGAGCAGATGTGACCAGGTTTCAGGGACAGAATCTCCAGTGGTCACACAAGTCCCTCCACCCACAGGCACCAGATATCAGTGAGAGGGTCTTTTCAGCTTGCCAAGAGGGGAGCAGGGTGTCTCCTTAACTCGGGCCCCCTCGGGAGGCAGCAGTAGAGGCAGCATCAGATAGGAGCTCCTAAGGCAGAAAGGAGCTCGGATCTATTGTTGAAGATCTCTGCATAGAACCCCTGAGGGAACTGAGCCCAGTACGGCTGCCCTGCCCCCACTGAAAGGCCCCACTGAGAGGCTGGGGAGCAGCATTTGAATCTCAGACCCCAAGCACTAGCGGGGTGGACCTGGAGGTGAGGTGGGTGTGGCTAGGAATCTCAGAAGTCAAGTAACTGGCTGGGAAAATGCCCAGAAAAGGGAAAAAAAATAAGACCAGAGAAGGTTACTTTCTTGGTGAACAGATATCTCCTCCCATCCTTTCAGATGAGGAAGAACAATGCTTACCATCAGGAAAACACATAGATGTCAAGGCTTCTGCATTCCAAACATCCAAAATAAATCTTCAATGGGCTCAGGCCATAGAAGAACTCAAAAAGGATTTTGAAAATCAAGTTAGAGAGGTGGAGGAAAAACTGGGAAGAGAAATGAGAGAGATGCAAGAAAAGCATGAAAAGCAGGTCATTACCTTGCTAAAGGAGACCCAAAACAATGCTGAAGAAAATAACACCTTGAAAAACAGCTAACTCAATTGGCAAAAGAGGTTCAAAAAGCCAATGAGGAGAAGAATACTTTCAAAAGCAGAATTAGACAAATGGAAAAGGAGGTCCAAAAGCTCACTGAAGAAAATAGTTCTTTCAAAATTAGAATGGAACAGATGGAGGCTAATGACTTTCTGAGAAACCAAGAAATCACAAAACAAAACCAAAAGAATGAAAAAATGGAAGAGAATGTGAAATGTCTCATTGGAAAAACAACTAACCTGGAAAATAGATCCAGGAGAGACAATTTAAAAATTATAGGACTACCTGAAAGAGCCTAGACATCATCTTTCATGAAATTATCAAGGAAAACTGTCCTGATATTCTAGAACCAGAGGGCAAGATAAGTATTCAAGAAATCCACTGATCACCACCTGAAAGAGATCCAAAAAGAGAAACTCCTAGGAACATTGTGGCCAAATTCCAGAATTCCCAGGTCAAGGAGAAAATATTGCAAGCAGCTAGAAAGAAACAATTCCAGTATTGTGGAAATACAATCAGGATAACACAAGATCTAGCAGCTTCTACATTAAGGGATCAAAGGGTATGGAATAGGATATTCCAGAAGTCAAAGGAACTAGGACTCAAACCAAGAATCACCTACCCAGCAAAACTGAGTATAATACTTCAGGGAAAAAAATGGTCTTTCAATGAAATAGAGGACTTTCAAATATTCTTGGTGAAAAGACCAGAGCTGAAAAGAAAATTTGGCTTTCAAACAAAAGAATGAAGAGAAGCATGAAAAGGTAAATAGTAAAGAGAAGTCATAAGGGACTTACCAAAAGTGAACTGTTTACATTCCTACATGGAAAGACAATATTTGTAACTCTTGAAACTTTTCAGTGTCTGGGTAGTTGGTGGGATTACACACACACACACACACACACACACACACACACACATGCGCATGTGCACACACAGAGAGACAGAGAGCACAGAGTGAATTGAATAGGATAGGATCATATCTTTAAAAAATGAAGTTAAGTGGTGAGAGAGAAATGTATTGGGTGGAGAGAGGGAGAAATGGAATGGGGCAAATTATCTCTCAGAGAAGAGGTAGGCAGGAGACTTTTCAGTGGAGGGAAAAAGAGGGGAGCTGAGAGAAAAACATGAAGTTTACTCTCATCACTTCTGACTAAAGGAAGGAATAAAATGCACACTCATTTTGATATGGTGTACTGGGGTGGGGGGAGGGGACAAATGGGGAGAAAATTTGGAACCCAAAATTTTGTGAAAATGAATGTAAAAAGTTAAATTAATAAATTTAAAAAAAAAGAAAGAAAATGTTGTATTATTTCAGTGCGGTTGTACCGCCAAGAAATATTCACAGCACTGGTGGTGACTATAAATATGCCAGTGTAGTTTTCAATCGCAAAGTTTAACAGACTGTCCATATAGAAGGCAGAAGAGAAACATTATTTAGGCACCAGAAAGTCAAATCCCAGAACCAGAAAGCAAAATCCATCATGGTGACCAAGGAATCAATATAGGTTATCACCACAGCTGCCCCCTGCTGGACTTTTGCACAAACACTCTGGAGCCAAAGCTGTGCGTACCTGCCTGTGTCCTTTCCAGATCATTCACCTTATAGCCTTCCTCCCAGCTCTGCTCCACTCTTCCTGTTCCACCCTTCAGCAAACTCCTCCCACCACATACGACTTAGGTTTCCTTGTGATCTAAGTGGGTTAGAGGAAAGGTTTTCCCATTTACATTACCATTACAGGGGTGAAGTGATGTCTTGTCCAAAGAGTCTTCAAGTTTTTATTTTGTACTACCAAATGAAATCTTTAGAAAAATCAATAATAAGTATAGAAGGATATTTCCTTCCTTACATTTTTAGGCAATTATATAACTATAAAAATATGATATAAATTGTGATATTATTTATTCTAAATCACCTAGGAAAATCTTCTCATCTTTTCAAGGCTGCACTCAATAGGTGCAAAGGACATTCTTATAAACATTTTACAAAACAAGAAAGTAGGAATATGAACTCTTAGTTGCTGACGTCCCATTCATTATCTATTTTTGGTATAAGCTTGATGTATGATCTTTTCTACTTTTTTAGTGCCCCCTATCTTTGAGATTCTTGAGACTCTAACACTTTATAATTATATAACTTTGACCCAGAAATAGCACTACTAGGTCTATTTCCAAAGATGATTAGGGAAAAAGGGAAAGGACCTATGTGTTCTAATCTAAAATATTTAACAGCTCTGTTTATGATGGCAATCATATGCCATCATAAATGTGGGGGATGCCTATCAATTATTGGGGAATGGCTAAGCAAGTATTGATATATAATTGGGATGGAATACCACTGTGTTACAAAAAGTGATGAGTTTGATGATCTTAGAAAAGTATGGATAGACTTGCACAAAACAATACAGAGTGAAGTGAAACGAACCAAGAGAATGCTAACAACAATATTGTTTTAAGAACAACTTTGAACAAATAAGTAATTTTAATTATTATAAATATCCAAATGAACTACAAAGGACTCATGAAGGAAGATACTATCTGCATCCAGAGAAATAACTGGCAAATAGTAGCATGTATAGAATGTTCATACACACACACATATATTTATATGTATATAAATATATATTTATATATACACATATATATTTGTGTTGAATGGTACCCATCTCTAGAGCTGGGGGTAGGGCAGAGAGGGAAGAGAAAAAAGGGAAAAGAAATTTACATGATAACTTTATTACAGTTAAAAAGAAAAGCAAATTATACACAAGATATTTACAGTTTCATGTGCAATCATCTATGTTATAGATGTTTTATTCCATAAATTAAAAAGAAAAGAAACAAGAATTAAAAGGAAAAATTAAATAACTTCCAGTATAGTCTACTTCAATTTGCCATATTGGATTAGGTCAAGACACTGCTCTTAATTTCGTCATTTTGATGCAACAGATTACCTGCACATACTTCGGTACTGAGAGGTTTGAATTAAAATTCACAGTTTCCTCTATTATTACCCAATCACCTTGTTCTAAATTTTTCCATAAAAGAAGAATTGTAATGAAATATAATGTGGGATTATTTAACGAAATGTAGGGGGAAGGAGCCACGTATCACCCAACAAGCAGAGACGTACGGCTATAAATTCCATAGACTACGTTTGTGCAGCCCAGGGAAATCAAGAAAGAAAGAAAAAAGAAAAATATGGTAAGGTCATGAAAAGCCCGAGAAATGAGAAATGTAAGAGATGGGCAGGAGCAGCACGGATGTGTCGAGATGATACGCCAAGGGAACAGTTTTGAACCTGGACTGTTAGCAGCACTTTTGTTATGGGCTAGGCAGAATTCACAGGATCGAAGGGAATGAGAGACAAGTGACATCTGACTGGCATTATTGATCACTTTTCAAACTTAGCTAAGCTGCAAAAAGTTAAATGAAACTTTAATGATGAAATATATATGCATGTATATTTTTTTCATGCTTCTTTAACTTACAGATTCCCTTCACATGAGAAAGAAGTTCAGCTATGCACTTGAACCCTTGTGACATAATGGAAAGACCACTGGATCTTAGAGGCAAATGTCATTGAATTTAAAGAATGATTAATTCCCATATTATATAAACCATTTACACAAATAAGAAAAGAAAGAGTCCTACCAAATTACTCCTATGTATAAATGTGGTCTGGATAGTTAAGCCAGAAAGAATAAAAACAGAGAAAGAAAACTATAGACAATATCCTTGATGAATATTGAAGCAAAAAAATTTAAATAGAATATTAACAAAGAAGCTACAGCAACATATCAGAAAGATCATATGCTATGACTGAATTGAATTTGTATCAGGAATACAGGGTTGGTTCAATACTATGAAAAATATAAACGTATCAAGAACAAAATTCTTATGATTATATTAATAGATGCAGAAAAAAACTTGACAAAATGCACCTATTTCTGTTAAAAGTATTAGAAAAATGTGAATGAATATTTTTAAGATGGTAACTAGATCATATATTTAGAGCTGGAAAGGGCCTTCATGATCATCCAAACTGACACTCACACACACACATTTTACAGATTTGCCAACAGCCCCAGTGATTATAAGTGACTTGTCAAGATCACACAGACCCCTGATGTGGGTCGCATTGGCACAGATGGCACCTGAGCAGGCCTACAGGGCACTGAGCTGCTCGCAGCTGCAGACATTTCCAGCCATCTCATCCCCAAAATGCCAAGGGCAACTTGGAAGATCAGTAGACCAAGCCTGTCAGACCTGTGTGAGAGAGGAGCATCGTCTAGCCCCAACCCTGGAGTGGGGGAAGGAGTGGCTGGGGTGGCTGAGGGGGCAGCAGCAACAGTAGCTATTTTCGAAGTTCTCAGGCCCACCAAAGTTGGAGGGGCAAGTGACTGATCAGAGGGGGGTCTCTTTGCTGGTGCTTGAGGCAGGATTCTCTTGCTTTGCCCATGTTTTGTTCTGGATCACAGTCCTGGGTGGCGATCATAGGGTAAGGAAGAGCACTGGCATGGCAGAGATTGTGGCAGTGGTAGAGAGGGAATTCTCTCAGTTTTAAGGCAGAAAGGAGTGCTTCAGGTCACTCACAGAGTAGAGCACAGGACAGGAGAGGAGTAATCATACAACCTTGAAAAGCTGAAAATTTACAGGTCCCTAGAAGTATTTTGGAAAACAGCTGCACAAAAGTCCTGAAGCTTGGGACAATGCACCAGCTCCCACCCCACCCCGCCACCTGAAGCAGAGACCTACTTTGACAAAGAGCTAAAAACCAAAGTAATTGACTGGAAAAATGAGCAAACGGTGGGGAAAAAAATCAGACTATAGAATTTTACTTTGGTGACCAGGAAGATCTAATCATGAAACCAGAAGAATAGTAAATCCCAGAGCTGGAACTAGAATCCAGATTCTCCTGCTTTAATTCCTTTTATTATTATTTTAAATTTTTTATTTTCAATTCCAAATTCTCTTCCTCCCTTCACCTCCTCCCCCACCAATTGAGAAAGCAAGAAATGATGCCCATTATACACATGAAGCCATGTGAAACATTTCCACATTAGCCACATGGGGGGGGCAAGAAAAATAAAATAAAAACATATGCTTCAATCTGTTCTCAAAGTTTATCAGCTCTCTCTCTCTGGAAGTCGATAGCATGAAGAAAACATCATGCATTGTTTGGAGTTGTTGTGGATCATACAGTGATAAGAGCGGCTATGTCTTTCACAGTTGATTATCATTACAATATTGCTGTTACTGTGGACAATGCTCACCTGGTTCTGCTCACTTCATTTTGTATCAGTTCATATATCATCTCAGTTTCTCCTGAAACCATTCCCTTCCTCATTTCTTACAGCACAACAGTGCTCCATCCCAATCATATATAACAACTTGTTCAGCCATTTCACAATTGATGAATATCCCCTTGGTTTCTTTGCTACCATGAAAAGTGTTGCTATAAATAAATTCACATATAATATATATATATATGTGTGTGTGTGTGTGTGTGTGTGTGTGTGTGTGTGTGTGTGTGTGTGAATCCTTTTTCTTTTTCTTTGATCTCTCTGAAGGACAGACCTAGTAATGTCATTGCTAAGTCAAAAAGTATGCACCATTTTATAACCCTTTCAGCATTGTTCCATATTGTTCTCCAGAATGGTTGGACCAGTTCACAGCTCCACCAACAATGCATTAGTGTCTCAATTTTTCCACATCCCCTCCAACATTTGTCATTTTCCTTTTCTGTCATATTAGCTGATCTGATAGGTGTGACGGTATCTCAGTTCCTGCTCCAATTCCAATATACTTCCCACGAAAGTACACTGTCTTTAGCTGGACCTCTTCACTTTATAGGTGGTAAAGCAGAAGCTCAGAGACATGAAAAGAGTTTCCCAAGGTGCCTGTATCATATTATTAATATTGTTCCTAACTTTATTTGCGTAGAAAATTATCTAACCCAAAAAGTTTACTGTAAAGGCCAGGCTGAACTCAAAGATGCTCTAGGGAAGTCAAGTAGTTGTAAGAAATGCTTAGATCCCAACCAGTCCTTATTTTGGGACCTCTCAAGTCTTGTCTTGGGCCAGTCCTCAAAACTGGAGACTAACTACTTCCTAAGTAAGGCCCATTAGTCAAATGTCCTCACACCTTTGTCTGAACTCTGTATCATATAGACTAGCAACGACTTAGAGAGGGAGCCACACTTTCTCGTTTGCTCTAATCTGGTATATCACCTAATATGCTTATTTCTAAAATTGTTTCAGATTTGGAGGTTGCTTCTCATGATTAATATTACCTAGGTAGAAAGTAGCAGGGCCAGGATATCAACCTGTCTCCTCTGACTCCAAATCCAATGCTTTTTCCTCCAGCGCTTGTCCCATTTATTGTCTCCCTTTCACAATCCATCTCCTAGAAAAAGTTTTCTGAACTTCTAACCTCCATTTTCTCTCTTGTCACTTTCCAAGCAGTTCCAGTGTGGCTTCCAGCCTCACTTCTTAAATGACAACAGTTCTCTTCACATTAACTAATGACCTCATCAAGTTGACATCTCCTCAGCACTGGACACTGTTGGCCGCCCCCTTCTTCTGGATGCCATCTCCTACATGGGCAATCTCCTCATTCTGTCCTTTCCTGTCCATGCCAAATTTAGACTCTTTTACTGTATCAACATTGATATCCTGTCCCCCAACCATGGGGGTTTCCTCAGTCCTTTCCTAGGCCTCTTCTTTTTGCCCTTTGAACACTCTCTCAGGATGACATTACTGGCTCCCACGGGTTCAATTATTCCAAGTCTGTCGGTCCCAGATATATTTCCAGTGTTGTACTGGGGCCAGCTGATCTGGCTCACAAGAGTAGATTGTTGAATTTTCAGTATAAGCATTTACACCTCACAAATCAAGGCTTGATTACTGTTTTGGTGATTGTCTAGACTTAAGAAATAAAATGTTAATGCAGATTAAACTTAAAAATGTGTCTGGGCTCTTTTCTTCCCTAGAGAGTCAATTGTTAGATATTTACCAGCATTCCAGTAATATAGCCAACCCTAGTCTCTCTCTGAGCTCTAATCCCAAACTCCCTGTTTGGCATCTCACACTGAATGTCCTTTGGGCATAACATGTCTATAACTGATTCATTATTTCCCCAAAATAATTCACCACCTTGCCTAACTTCCCTATATCTACGAAGGGAATTACCATCCTTCCAATGCCTCATATTCACTGAGAGTCATCCACAATTCTGTCTTCCTCACCCTCCCTCTTATTCAATCAGCTGTTCAAGCCAAATTGATTTTAACTTTATGACATTCTCCTCATCTATTTCCTTTTTCCCGTTTACACTACAGCTGTCCTAATTCCTTATTACCTATGGCCCTCATTGTTTGTTCTTGATTTCTGAAATGACCAATGACATCATGGGATAATGTCTTGACTCCTTCATGAATTGGATTTAAGTGAGGCAGAGTTGTACAAAGTTGTCATCCTCATCCTCTCTTCCAGAGTCATTGAAGTTCAGTGGCAAGACAAGTCAGGAAAACTGGCAATGGTCTGGGATACAGTGGGTGACACTTGGCACTGTCAGTCTGACCCACAGCACCTGCTCCAGCCTCCATGATGGATGTCAAAACAAATTGTTCTCATTCATCCATTCTGAGGAGGGAAGTCTTCAGATACTTGGGATGGACATCCTCCTAATTCACCAACAAGTTTGAGACTTACCAGTTACCCTCAACCTGGTTTAGCCCAACTGCCAAGAAGGTTTTATCAGGCCACTGTGGCCACTGTGCAAGTTAGAGCTTCTCAGAGCCACAGGTGAGTGTCGGGTGAAGCTAGACACCAAAAGTGGTTGAGAAGCCCTCAAAATGGTTCAGCTAACCCTCACACCAGAGATGCCAGCCCTCCCTGAACACCCCATACACCGCAAAGTCATCATTACCTCTCATTTGGACTATTTTCATCTCTTCCTAATTGGACCCTAGGCTTCTTGGTCTGTTCCCGCTCTAAAAGAATTACTGTGATAATCTTCAGCCTATGTGTGCCTCAATCACTCTTTTCAACAGGAATCTTCAGTGGCTCCTTATTGCCTCTAGGATATAAGGGTTCATGTGCAGGTTTTAAAGTCCTTCACAATCTAGCTTATCTTATTCATATTTACCATATTAATTGCCTTCACATATGCTAGAGTCTAACCAAAGTGGTCAGTTTGCTATTTCTCACCAATGACATTCTATTTTTCCAATTTTAGCGGAAAATACACAGATTATCTCCCCAAACCTGGAATGGATGCCCTCTTCACCTCAGCCTCTTAGAATTAAAGAGAGGAAAGGGGAATAAGCATTTATATAGCGTCCATTATCTGTCAAGCACTTTATAAATATTATCTCATTTGATCCTTACAACAACCCTGCAAGGTAAGTACTTCTATTATTCCCATTTGGGGATTGAGGAAACTGAATCAAACAAAGGTTATATGACTTTGACATGGTCACAAAACTAGTAAATGTCTAAGGCATAATTTGAACTCCAATCTTCCTGACTCCAGGCTAAGCACTCTATCCACTGCATATCCTAGTTGCCCAATAAATGATACAATAAATTGTTTCTATCAAAAGATTCAGCTCATGTCATCCCCACACTAGGCCTAAACCCCAAGTTTTTTGTATCCTTAATGTAAAATCCTGTTCACTTTATATGAACTTAATCTGTGCATCTTATGTTCCCAACTGTAAAACTTGGCATTTTGAGGGTTGGGATGATTCATTTTGTCTCTGAGTCCTCAGCCCTTGGCCAGTGAAATTATTATCATCAATATTATTAGCAAGGAATTTTTGCTGATAATAGATACTTAATAAATGATTATTGTTCCTTAATAAATATAGTTATTTGGACAGCTAGGTGGTGTAGTAGAGTGGCAGGCCTACAGTCAGGAAGACTTTTCTTCCTGAGATCAAATCTGACCTCAGACATTTACTAGATATGGAATTCTGAACATTTGACCAGAGAACTTAACCATGTTTGCCTCAGTTTCCTCATCTGTAAGATGAAGTGGAGAAGAAAATGGCAACCATTTCAGTGCCTTTGCAAGAAAACCCCAAATGGAGTTAGGAAGAGTCTGACACAACTGAAACAAAAGAACAACAAAATGGTTATTGAACAGATGGATGGATGGATGAATGAATGGATGGACAGATGGATGGATGGATGGAATAGGTCAGTAGGCTTTTTCAGATATAAACTCATTTTCAGTCTATAGCAATCACTGCTAAATTTTTTTTTAAATCTTAACTGATTGATTATATCTCTTCCATTCCATCAAGAAAAATCAAAAATAATCTTTTCAACCACCCACCAGGGCAAAACAATACAAACAAGTTAAAACAGATCTTAGCAAACTACTGGAAAGGCAAAGGGGTGTGTGTGTGTGTGTGTGTGTGTGTGTGTGTGTGTGTGTGTGTGTGTGTGTGTGTGTGTGTTTGACACTTCCTTGAGGGTAAATAACAGTTGGTTTCCAAGGGGTTCTCCTAAAGTTTTCAGAACACTCATTTTTCACTTGCTAAATAAATCAATTATTTTCTTTGGAGAACTGGAGCACCTAGGACTGCAGCAAGCCATCTTGTTCATTCCATCTTCTGAAAGCTAATAATATGGTATTTTTTTAACCAATGTGCTTGCTACAGTGAAATTCCACCACAAGGAAAACATATTGATGACTCTTGTAAACTCATTGAAATGAGATTTGATCTATAAAAAAGATACATCACATACCACCTATTATAAAAAGATTTAAAAACAGGATAAATTTTAACAAAAGCACTCAACTTTACCTGGTGATCTTTTGCCAATTCACTTAGTCATTAGTACTCGCCTTACTTCAAATCATCTTGTATTTAGAGCAACTAGGTGGCACAGTAGATAGAACACCAGACCTGGCATCAAAAAGGCTCATCTTCCTGAGTTCAGATCTGACCTCAGAAGCTTACTAACTGTGTCACTCAATCCTGGATACATCAGTTTCCTCATCTGTAAAATGAGCTGCAGAAGGAAGCAGTATCTTTGCCAGGAAAACCCAAAATTGGGTCATGAAGAGTCCCGTATGACTGAATAAAAGCAATCTATGTGAATATTGTTTCCTCACCCTACCCTCAGAATAGAAGCTTCTTGAAGGTAGACAGTTTTATTTTCTGTGTTGCATTTTGGGGTGCTCTGAACCCCGAAATGCAAGGGTACAAGGGGTCTGCCTCAAAATAATTCAATTACTCAAGTCTTTCAGTCAGATTAGCACGGTTTTATTATAACATGAGTCAGACGGGCAAGATTCCTAGTAAAGCTGCTTTTGTATCACCAGTAGGAGCAGGTAAGTTTCCTAAGGAATCTGCACAATTTAATGGGAGTAAAATTGATACTTATATACAAGAAAAGACACTGAGATGATTTGGATGGGATTGGATGGGCCAGGTACAGACAATAAAAGGTGTGATGGTCTGGGCTGGGTTGGAGAGCCACAGTGAAAGGACAGTTAAAAGGATTTATGAGTATCTAGGTGGGCTGAGATGGACCAGATGTCTCAGCTTGGGTGGCTTTCAAAGTCAGGATCTTTTCCTTTCAGAGATTCAGAGGTTTTCTTTCAGATTGAGAAGTGGCGCAGTGGATAGATAGAGCAACAGTGCAGGAGTCAGGAGGACCTGAGTTCAAATCTCACCTCAGACACTTAGCACTCACTAGCTGTGTGATCTTGGGCAAGTCACTTATCCCCAACTGCCTCATCCTGGGTCATCTCCAGTCATTCTGATGAATAATATCTGGTCACTGGATTCATGATGGCTCTGGAGGAAAAGTCAGGCTGGTGACCTGCACAGCCCTCCCTCACTCAAAACAAAGTCAAGTGCAAGTCATGTCATTACTCCTCTGATGGCATGGCCTTCTTTGGCAATGAAGGACAAACACACAGACTTGTATCTCCAAAGTGCAGAAGAACAGAAGAAAAGTTAGCTCTTGAGTCCTCAGTTTCAAATCCCACATCTGTCATTTGCTACCTGTGTGACCTTAGGAGTCACCTCATCTCTTTAAGCCTCAGTTTGCTCATCTCTAAAATGGGGGGATTGGACTCTGGTCTCTAAAGTGACTTTCAGTTCTAGCTAGAAGATTCTTCTAATCTTGCATGGTGCCTTGGACCTCATAGAATCTTAATAAATACTTAATGAATTTCTACTACTTATATTTATTAGTGTTGCTCTAACATTTTGTTTTTCTTCTGCCTGGTGCTGAAAACTCCCTATGAGGTATTCAGCTCAATCAGGCTTGGGAAAGAAAGTTTATTGAGAGGGTAGGTCTCCTCCATCAGCTTTGTTTTTCCCTCTCCTCCAAGGCTCAGCAGTTATTGATTAACAACTTACCGGTCACCTTATCAAACACTTACTTCTGAACTCTGCCTACCACCTCAGGCCAAATAAAACAAGTTAGGGAGGACCTCCTGCAATTGCCTTGAGAGAAATTATGTTCTGAAAGTCTATGTTGAATTTAAGGAAATTGAGTCTTTATTGATAACTGTCATCCTTAATGCAGGCCCATTAACAGGGGTTTGGCCTTCCAGGAAAGTAAAAAGCAAACACGGTCCCTAAAATAAACAGAATCAAATGCCAAAGAACCAGGAGTTACAGAATCACCATCCCACAAATTTGTATGTGCCCATCCGAGGGGCTAGCTTGCCATATCTCTTGTGAGGGCAGAAGGTACAAGTCTTAAACCTGAGGGAGAGGACTTGTGTCTGTGGGTCACGTGGAGAGAAAAGCTGATATAGATTGATGAATGAAAGTAGCAGCAAGGGTTAAAATATAATGTAAGGCTCCAGCTAGCATCCCCAGAACCATGACTCACCTGTGACTAAACTCTTATATTTTAGTAAAATTGTGTATCTTTTTTCTGTTGTTGTTTTTTTTTGTTTTTGGCTTTCTATTTATTTAATTTTTTACATTCATTTTCACGAATTTTTGGGTTCCAAATTTTCTCCCCTTTTATCCCCTCCCCCCACCCCAATACCCCAAGCAATCTAATTTTCTCTATCTCCAATCTGCCCTCTCTTCTGTCATCTCTCCCTTCTCTTGTCTCCAAATTCTCTTTTCTCCTGTAGGGCCAGATGACTTTCTATTCCTCATTAACTGTATGTCTTCTTTCCTAGTTGCAACAACAATACTAAACAGTTGTTCCTAAAACTTTGAGTTCCAAATTCTCCCCATGCCTCCCTCCCCACCCATTCCCTTTGGGAAGGCAGGCAATTCAATATAGGCCATATCTGTGTAGTTTTGCCAATGACCTCCCTGATAGTCGTGTTGTGTAAGACTAACTGAATTACCCTCCATCCTATCCTGCCCCTCATTGTTTCTCCCCTGTTTCTTGATCCTGTCCCTCCCCAAGTGTTGACTTCACATTGCTCCCTCCTCCCTTTGCCCTCCCTTCCATCACCCCCCCTTGCAATATCTCCTTCTCCCCCACTTTCTTATACTGTAAGATAGGTTTTCATACCAAAATGAGTGTGCATTTCACTCCTTCGTTTAGTCAAATGTGATAAGGGTAAACTTCTTGGTTTTTTTTTTTTTTCTCAGCTCTCCTCTTTTTCCCTCCACTAAGAAAAACTCCTACCTGCCTCTTAAATGACATATAGTTACCCCCTTCCCTTTCCCTCTCTTTCCTCCCCCTACATTTCTCTCTCACCATTTACCTTAGTTTCTTTTAAGGTATGGTCCCATCCTATTCAGTTCAATCTGTGCTCTCTATCTCTGTATGTGTGTGCATGTGTGTATGTGTGTGCATGCGTGTACATGTGTATGTGTGGTCCCACCAACTACCCAGATACTGAAAAGTTTTAAGAGTTAGAAATATTGTCTTTCCCTGTATGAATGTAAACAGTTCACTTCTGGTAAGTCCCTTAAGACTTCTCTTTGCTGTTTACTTTTTCATGCTTCTTCTCATTCTTGTGTTTGAAAGTCAAATTTTCTTTTCAGCTCTGGTCTTTTCATTAAGAATGATTGAAAGTCCTCTGTTTCATTGAAAGACCATATTTTCCCCTGAAGTATTATACTCAGTTTAGCTTGGTAGGTGATTCTTGGTTTGAGTCCTAGTTCCTTTGCCTTCTGGAATATCCTATTCCACGCCCTTCGATCCCTTAATGTAGAAGCTGCTAGATCTTGAGTTATCCTGATTGTATTTCCACAGTACTGGAATTGTTTCTTTCTAGCTGCTTGCAAGATTTTTTCCTTGAGCTGGGAGTTCTGGAATTTGGCCACAATGTTCCTAGGAGTTTCTCTTTTTGGATCTCTTTCAGGTGGTGATGGATGGATTCTTTCAATACTTATTTTGCCCTCTGGTTCTAGAATGTCAGGGCAGTTTTCCTTCATAATTTCATGGAAGATGATGTCTAGGCTCTTTTTTTGATCATGAGTTTCAGGTAGTCCCATAATTTTTAAACTGTCTCTCCTGGATCTATTTTCCAGGTCAGTTGTTTTTCCCATGAGATATTTCACATTCTCTTCCATTTTTTCGTTCTTTTGGTTTTGTTTGGTGATTTCTTGGTTTCTCATAAAGTCATTAGACTCCATCTGTTCCATTCTAATTTTGAGAGAACTATTAAATTCAGTGAGCTTTTGAGCCTCTTTTTCCATTTGGCTCATTCTGCTTTTGAAAGCATTCTTCTCCTCATTGGCTTTTTGAACCTCCTTTGCCAATTGAGTGAGCCTATTTTTCAAGGTGTTAATTTCCTCAGCATTTTTTTGGGTCTCCTTTACCAAGGTATTGACCCGGTTTTCATACTTTTCTTTCATCTCTGACATTTCTCTTCCCAGTTTTTCCTCCACCTGTCTAACTTGCTTTTCAAAATCCTTTTTGAGCTCTTCCAGGGCCTGAGCCCACCTGCCACCCCCCTGGGGTGTCTGGGGTACTGAGGCCCCGCCCTCCACGTCTTTCCCTGATGGCAGGGATACGTCCTCGGCATCAGATCTGAAGGTCGGGATCATTTGCATTTGTTGGAAAAAACTCTCTAAAGTCTTATTTTTCTTTCCTTTTCTAGGCATTTTCCCAGCCAGTTACTTGACTTCTGAGATTCCTTTCCACCCCCGCCTGGATCCGCCCAGCTAGTGCTTGGTC
This sequence comes from Bettongia penicillata ogilbyi, assembly GCA_023548195.1. Taxonomy (NCBI): domain Eukaryota; kingdom Metazoa; phylum Chordata; class Mammalia; order Diprotodontia; family Potoroidae; genus Bettongia; species Bettongia penicillata. The sequence goes on along the minus strand of JAJHZJ010000855.1, from coordinate 536,035 downwards.
TCTGAGATTTAAATGGGCTTTCCTCCTGCTGGCTGTCAATCAGTGAGCTTTAGTTCAGGTGCTGTGTTGGGGGCAGGGCTGCCTCCCAAGCTCAGTTCCCTCGGGGGCTTTAAGCAGAAGCCTTCAGTAATAGAGCGGGTGGGGGCAGGGCCGTCTCCCCGGCTCAGCTCCCTCAGGTTTTATGTAGGAATCTTCCATAATGAAGATCCTGCCTGCTGCTGGGGGATTCCTGAGTCCCGGTCCGCTGCCGCCTCAGCCGACGCCCACACCTCTGCCTCTGCTGCTTCCTGCCCCCGTCCCTGCCGCTGCCGCTTCCTCCCGAGGGGGCCCAAGTCACGGAGACGTCCTGCTCCCCCTCTCCTCCAGCCCGGCCTTCTCTCTCACTGACCTGTAGCTTCTGTGGGCAGAGGGACTTTCCCGGCTGCCGGAGCTTCCGTCTCTGAAGCCTGCTCAGATCAGCTTCTCTGGGGCCACGGCCAGGGCAGCACTGGGGGTGGTGTCCACTTTCCGGGGTGCGACGGACCCTGGGGACAGGTCTCCAGGGCTCCCTGGAACGGAAATCTCTTCCACTCCGTTTCTGCACACCTTGTATTGACCCAGAAGTTATGGGGGACTCTTTTTACATTAATTTATGGGCTTTGGTTTCGGAGCTCGTAAACGTGCGTCCTTCTACTCCGCCATCTTGGCTCCGCCCCTCTAAAATTGTGTATCTTAAAACCCAGAAATCAAGGGTTTGATCGTCGTTCAAATATTCACATAAAAGTAATGCTGGCCCAGCAAGGAAATAATGAAATTACATTTCGTTGCAGTAATAGACTATCTCTAAAAGCAGTATTTTGAGAATCTGAGAGTTTTAATGACTTCCCTCTGATGTTTTGCTACCACCTAAAACTATTCCCATAGGATACTGAAATATCCTTCTCTGTCCCTATAAGAAAAAAGGTATGTTTCATCCAAAGTCACTATGAAAAAGGTTTCAAGCAGATTTCATTCCAGGGTCTTCATGACTTTTTCCCTCTCTTTCTTCCCTTCTCCCTCCCCTGTCCAACACAAAGCTCATTTCTATAATTCGTGATCTAGTCACAAGAATAAAAGGGTAGAAAAATAGATCCTGTCAGGGGAGCAATCATATATCTTGTGGCAAAGTAAAAAGAGAGTTTACTTTGGGGTTCCTTAAGATTGCTGCAATTGAAAGATAAAACTGCCATGCAATATAAAATATTGAAAAGGCTTTTAAGTTGTGAGGCCTAAATGAGTATAATATTTTAAAGACTTTTCCTTAATAGTGCAAAATGATTCCTAAGTGACTCCCAGAAGGGTCTCTTTCTCCAGATCATTGAGAGTCGAGACAACTGAGACTTCAGACATGGAGTGATGCACTCCAGATTCTTGCTGTAGTTAGAAGCCCTGAGTCATTCTTGATTTGAATTCACAATTAACTGGTAGGGGCTTGGAACTCTTCCAGACATTAGAGGACTTGATGGCACCGGCAGGCCTGTCCTCTCTGCCAGCAGGAACAGATCTTTGGAGAGAAGCGCAACTGTTCCCCACCTGTGAAAACTGACTCTTTCTTTGTGCAAAGGAAAAGGGAAAGCAGCCCTAGCAGCAAGACAGAAGTAAGCATTGTTTGCATTCCTATAGGAATTGGAGCCGTTGGCCATAGGAAATTTCAGATCTGAGACAATAAGGTAACCGTATTACATAGAACATGGCCAAAAAAATGCTTCCACAAGGTTAGGGCATGCCCAGGAAGTAAGAAGGGAGTAAAGACAAGGTAATAAAACATAGCCAAGAAAACTGAAGTAGACCATCAAACTGTGCATGGCTCAGAGTTTAAATCAAAGCACCAAGAGCCTCCATCATCAACAAAATCGCTGAAGAAAGTTACTATGCCTACCATAAGTGAATGACGGGATTTATCATCTGAAGTCAATTATTTTTCAGCACTAGGTGTTAGATGTGGGGTGGCAAATAAGTACTCAAGAGACAAAGGGCATGATTCCTCTTCCATTGAGCCTCCAGCTAACGAAGGTAGTCTGTGAGCAACGGCACGTTTATTGAGGAATCCACTCCATGTGGGACACAATTGCTAGGTGCTGTTTTATGACTTTATAACATCTACACCACTTTGCACAGTTGAACAAAGCTTCTTAGTGTGCAGAATTAGCGCTGCAGGCAGAACTGAAGCTTGTGAAAGACCAAACAGAGGGGCTCCAAAAGCTCCAAAAGCAGAGAGAAATCTTGGGTCTTCAGTGGGGTTGGCTAACTTGATAAATAAACAAAACAGTCTGATTTTGCCCTTGAGAAATGAACTTCAGGGGCAAGACCCTGGCAATTATCCATAAGGGACAGAGCAGCTTTAGGTCTATTGAATTTCTTTGCCTTTTTGTAGACAGCAATATCGAACAGAGTTAGGGACTTGGCTTTTTTCCTGAAGGTTGTATGAAAGAACATTGCTTATGGAAGTCTAATTCAATCATATATAGTCATATTCTACACCTTAGAACACAAGTTAAAAGTCTAGAGTCAATGAACTTGGGATTTTTTTTTAATTTTGATAACTTTATTTCAAGATTTCAAATGCTTTTATTGCAATTCTATGCATTTTATTTTATGCACCTAAAATATTATTCTTAGAAGTCCACAGGCTTTACCAAATTGCCAGAGGTCCAAGACACATAGAAAACTTTAGGAACCCCTGTTTTAAATCAGCATTTAAAATAAATATTTCTTAAATAATTGGTGTGTGTCTGGTATTGTGCTACATTCTAGTAAAGGGAAAGAGGGAAAGATCATAAAAAAGAAAGTTCATATAAAGATAACAGAGAATCATATAGGAAGATATCACAAGTGGATGAATGTATATAGAGCACTTTGTAAACCTTAAACATAAGAGTAGAGAAAGAAACTCAGGAGGGGACACAGAAAAGAGGGGGAGTGTTCGAACTGTCATGTTAAATTTAAAATATACTTTTTAAAAAACCAACCTGTACATAATAGAGAATCATAGTTTCATGTGTAATTTTTTTCTGTTCTGCTTTGTACATGCAAATATTCGTGTTTATTGATGTTTGCAAAGTTCATAACAAAAAATGATTTTAAAAAAACCTTAAAGCACTATGTAAAATGTCCATTTGGGTGTTTGTTTTTGCTTTCTAACTGATCTACTTACTTCTTGGGTCTCCCCTCTCCCATATATTTTCTACACAGATACCACAATAATTTTTCTATGATAGATTGTCATTGTTTTCCTCCAAAATTTCAACTAATTTCCAGTTTTTCTCCTCCCCACCCATTCACTACGATCCTTTGACACTGACTCCCTTGCTATTCTCCAAAATCACACTCCATTTTCGGAAATGGTGCATTTTTACCCTCTGTTCTCCCATGCCTGGAATGTTCTCCATTCTTTTCTCCATCTCCTGGCTTCTTTGGCTTCAAGACTCAGCTTAAATTCTTTTCGAAATGAAGTCTTTCCCAGCACTGCCATCCTCCATCATTCTGGTATACTTCCCCTGAGATAAACTCCAACTGCCCCTGCATATGTTTTCTATGTAAACAGTTGTTTACATGTTGTAAATGTGAGTTCCCTGAAAACAGCAACCATTTTCCCATTTGTTTATATCCCTAGGTAGGTGGCACAGTGTCTAGAGGGCTAGTCCTGGAGTAGGAAGATTCAGTTTTTGAGTTCAAATTTGGCCTCAGACACACTAGATGTATGACCTTGGGTAAGTCACTTAACACTGCTTCCTTCAGCTTCCTCATCTGTAAAATGAACTGGAGGAGAGGACAAACTACTCCAGTATCTTTGCCAAGGAAACCCCAACTGGGGGAACAGAGTCAGACAGAACTGAACACTCATCCCCAACATTTAGCACAGTACCTGGATATATAAAGTGTTTAATGAGTGTGCATCTATCTGTTGTCTCAAGACTAAAATACAAACTTCTTGGCCTAGCACTTATGTTACCATGACCTTTTACACGGGTGTACTAGAGTCACCACCTTTCAGCTCACAGAGCCAATTATGAAATTTTCAATGTGAACATTTGTTTATATTTTGGAAACTGACAAACTACAAATCAAGGTCTGATTTATTGTTTTGCTGATTGACTCACTTAAAATAATAGAGAACATTTTAATGATATAGGTTATATTTAAAAGTGTATAGCAGTGGAACAGCTAGGTGGCACAGTAGATAGAGTGTTGGGCCTAAAGTCAAGAAAGACCCATCTTTCTGAGCTCAAATCTGGTCTCAGACATCTACTAGCTGTGTGACCCTGGGCAAGTCACTTAACTCTGTTTGCCTCAGTTTCCTCATCTGTAAAATGAGCTGGAGAAGACAATGACAAATCAGTCCAGTATCTTTGCCAAGAAAACCCAAGAGTCAGACACAACTGAACTACAACATCCTGCACATATTTTTCTTTAGGGATCCAGCCTACATACACTTTATATTGCAGCCAAACCAGAACAGTAAATTGGCATTCCATTTTCTACTTCCCTGATTCCAAACAGGTCTAGAATGTGCTCCCTTCATCCCTACCCCTCTCTACTTCTCAGAATCTTTATCTTCCTTCAAGGTCTCCTTTGTAGCATTGCTAATCATACCCTGTCTTTAGAGTTCTCTGCCTCCTCAAATTACACTATATTTACTTGTCTAAATACAGATTCTGTTGTTCCTAGAGGAAATGAACTTCTCAAGAGCAAGTTGTTTCCCTATATCCCTAATATCTAGAAAAATGTAACCTATACATGTATACAGTATTGTTTTTTCATATATTGAATACTGTAAAGAAGGAAGAAAGTGATAGACCTTCTATACTCTGTCCTGGTCAGACCTCATCTAGGGTTAAATTCAAGGTATCAAATTAAGAAAAAGCAAACGATTTAGAAAGCATGCCAATATGAAGACCAGAAGAAATCTAGAATGTTTAGCAGGAGATAAGATGTGAGAGTTACGTGATAGTTGCTCCAAGAGTTTTAAGGGCTGACTTATGGAAACTGAATTAGACATGTTCTGCTTGGCTCTAGAGGGCAAAAGTAGGAAATACAATGGGTGGATGTTGCAGGAAGCAGATTTCAATTCAATTTAAGAAAAAGCTTAATCATCAGAGTTTCCAAAAGTAGTATAGGCTGTATCTGAAGGTAATGAGTTTCTTATCACTAGAGGGTCTTCAAGTAAAGACCATATCTAAGTGGCTTTGATGGTACCTTTCAATCTTGAGATTATATGACTCTCATACAGCAGGGTTTCTGACCTCTAAGAATTTGGATAGTCTAAAATAGCCTTAATTTGATTGATAAATTGATAGCCTTAAAGCAGAAAGTCTTGACCTTTTCTGTGCCATGGTCTCCTTTGGTAGTTAAGTGAAACCTGTGAACTTCTGAGAATATTTTTAAATGTTAAATATCAGTGAGAGGTTAGTGAAAATAAAGATGTAATTTTTTTCCCATCCAAATTCATAGACCCCTTGAAATTTGTCCACAGATTCCTTAGGGGTTCTGGTAACTCCAGGTTAAGAACTCCTGGCTTAGAATGTGGTAACTGGAGTAAACAATAATATTAGCAATTCCCTTCTGCTTTGACCTTTTGAGAGATCCAGAAGCCCAGTAATTCAAGAGGCTATTTTGGTCTAGATCCAGAGCAAAAGAGTCAATGGAATAGAGAACTGGGTCTCCACTGAGGCTAAATAATACAGTACTTGGCTGCCTCTCAGGCTCAAAATGCTAGCTATGAACAAATCTATTTGCATTTTCATTCTGTTTCTTTCTTTTGATACAGAGTAGACTTGGGTTAACATGAGGCTAACCTCTCCCTATCCTACCCCCACAGTATATGCATATTGACATTGCCCTGCCTTTTCAGTAAAGAAAAATGTCTCTTCTCCCCACACCCCCAAAATGCATAGCCCCAGACAGAATTCTTAGGTGCCAATTCATGTGCCTGAATTAACAAAGTGGAATCTAAAACATTAGGATTTAGACAGACTTAATGTAGCCCCTTCCCCGCCCCCCTCCCTCCATTTCTTGGGGCATTTGCTGGGGATTCAAAAGACATGCTTTCATTTCCACCACAAGCAGTAATGACAAGTTTAGATCTGAAGACATAAGACATTATTATCTTTTGAAAATAAATGGCAGCCAAAACAATGATGCATTGAGGGCTCCAGTGAATAAAAGCATTACTGAGATAGATCCAGCTGTTTCTCAGGCTTCTGTGGTTATGGATTCAAAGATGGCCTCCCTGAGCTTAATAGCATGGTGTCATCTTGTTACCAGAGCAGCTCCAACTCCAGAAAGATATTTTCCTGTTTTATCTTCCCAACAAGTCCATGATGTAGATACCATTATCCCCATTTTATAGAGGAGGAAACTGATGACTCAGACAGTGAAGGGACAGGTCCAAGGTCATATGACCAGTCAACGGAAGAGCTGAAATCAGAAAACAAAACAGCTTTCTTCAACTCCAACTTTTCACATTTTCCCATTAGACTGCCTGGCTTACAATTCAGGGAAAGTACCAGAGTGCCTGAACTAAGAAAGGTGATCTGTTCCTCCACACATGAAACCCTCTCACACTGTATTCAGGAGTCATAAATGAATATGACCATTCCTCCTGAGGTAGCCATAATAGTCTGCAGAGCTTGCCCTATCACCAACCATACTGAGGCTATACTTGCTGAACTTGGGCTATCGCCTTGGCCCTGACCACAGAAAAGGGCACATTGCATTTTGGGACCCTTTTAAGCTCTGGAGGGCACCAAAGAATCACATCTTCATTTCACTTGGTACTAAAGCATTACAATCTTATCAGGATCATCACAGAGATCTAATGTTGCTCTCCATTTTTTCTCATGATGATTAATCAAAGGCCAACTCAACTTGTATCAAGTCAGCTAGCTCCTCCAGAGACAAGACTTCACAACTGTTATAACCTACCATTTATAATTCTTTTCCACCTTTTTAAAAAGTGACAGATTCACAGAATTTCAGACTGGAAATGGACCTCAGGGGATGTCTTGTACAACTATACACGAAAGGAATCTCATAGGATCATAGATCTAGAGCAGGAAAGGCTCTCATGGGATCATAGACCTAGATCAGGAAAGGATCTCAGAGGCAGTCTAATTCAATCCTCTCATTTTACACAGAGATGAGATTGGAAATCAGGTTCTCTGATTCTTTTTTGTAAATTTAGTTTATTCTGAACTTAAGAAATTAAACAAGTATTTCCATCACATAATAGAATGGAGGGAAGAGAAATGATTATATATGAAACTGCAAATCTACTATGTACGACTTGCTATTCTTTTTAGATACATAATAAAGTTATCATGTAACTCGCTTTTTTCCTTCCTTCCTTCCACTAGATATAAATATGTGTGTATACATATGTGAGTGTGTGTGTGAAACCATCCTTTACATATTTCTATGTGTTAGTTCTTTCTCAGGATGCAGATAAAATCTTCCTTTCTATGACTTTCATAGTTAATCTAAGCATTTATGGTGGTCAAAATGACTCAGTAACTCAAAGCTGTTCTTAAAACAGTATTGTTATGTCCTCTGATTCTAAATACAGCACTCTATCTACTCTACCAGACCATTCTAACATACATAAGTGGTTGTCAGGTGTCATTCATAAGAACAAATCCTAAAACTTGAAATAGTTTTAGAAAGAAGTTGATTAGGTTTTGAGAGAGAGATGGAAAGAAAGACTGACTCACTCTCCCTAGATTCTGGAAGGTTTGCAAAGTTATCCCCATGTGAATTACATGTCAATCACATTAAGGGAACCCAAAACCCAAGCTTGGGTGGAGGAAGAACAAGTCAGGATGAGGAGGCCCAAAACAAGAATGTTTTAGGTGGATTTAGGACCCAGAGGAACCAAAACTCCTGCTAGTAATCTCTACCATTTCTAGAGACTTACCAAGGTCAAGGCAGACAGCATTCTAGGTTTAAACAACCTCTAATCATGTAAAATTGAATTTAAACAGCATAATAATTATTTTTTTCTGCACAATATAGTAAACACAACAGCCTCTACTCAAAGACTCTAAAAAAGGAGAACCTACTGCCTCTCAAAGTTGACCATTTCAAATATGGACAAACCTAATTATTAGGAGGGTAACTGGTCCAGTAGAGAAAGTACAAAGTCTGAATTCTGGATGACCTGAGTTCAAATCCTGCTTCAGACACTTAGTAGTTGTGTGACTCAAAGCAAGTCACTTAACATTGTTTGCCTCAGTTTCTTCATCTGTAAAATGAGCCGGAGAAGAAAATGACAAAACCACTCCAGTATTTTTACCAAGAAAACCTGAAAAGGGTTCACAAAGAGTCAGACATGACTGAAGATAACTAAGCAACAGCAGCAGTTATTAGGAAAATTTTGTCTTGTTTTGTTTTGTTTTTTCCTGACAGAGAATATAAATCTGCCTCTTTGCAATTTTTAGCCACTACTTCTGTTCTGGTTTTCTGGGGCCAAAGATGGCTAGAATGACCCCCACAGCATACTCTTCTCCACATTAAAGATTGCCAGTTTCTTTAAGCAGACCTCATACTAAATGACTCAAGATTCTTCACCATCCTGGAGTCCTTCTTTGGATACCATCCAGCTCATCAGTGCCCTTCTTAAATTCTCCAGAGGAGGTTTATATCACCCTGCATAGTTAGATCTGTTTAAGCTATAACTCTGGAATTAAAGGATCCAGATTAAAATTTCATCTGTTATTTAGTGTGACCATGGAAAAGTTACCCAACCTGTCTAAACCTTAGTTTCCTGATCTGTAAAACGAAGGGTTCAAACTAAACAAGTCTCTGAGGTCTCTTCCCTTAACCTTCAGAGAAGTTATATGATCTACTCAAGGTAACACAGCTAGGAGGTAGTGGTTATTTATATAAATAATAGATTGTCATTGGCCAATACGGAAATGTATTTTACATGATTTCACATGTATAACAGATACATTGATTATCTTCTCAATGACGGGCTAGAAAGAAGAAGAGAATTTGCAACTCGAAATTTTTAAAAAGTGGATGTGAAAAAATAAAGTTTATTAAGTAATTAAGTGATGATTTTTTAAAAAATATTTTAAACAGGGGGGCGAAGCCAAGATGGCAGAGTAGAAAGACACACATATGCAGGGTCTCCCCACACAGCCCATAAAATACCTGTAGAGAGGGACAGTCAACAAATTTTGGAGCAGTAGAAGTGGAGAACAACAGAATGGAGGAGATTTCCAGCCCAGGATGACCTGAAAGGCCCATGGGAAATGTCTGTTGCACCAGACTCTGAGCAGAGCCCAGTCCAGCCTTGGCCGTGCAGCTCCTCCTGAACAGCCCTCCAGGGCAGAATCTCCAGTCTCAGAATCACCAGTCGCAGCAGCAGCAGTGGGGCCACAGATCCCTCAACCCACAGGGGCCAAAGGTCAGTGACAGGGGTTTTTCAGCTGGCCAGGAAGGGAGAAGGGCCTTCCCATAGCTCCAATCTCAGGTAGTGGCCTGCAGAGGCCACATCGGGTAAGCAGCAGGAGTTCTCATGGCAGCCCCTACAGCAGCCCAAGACCATTGCTGGATCATAAAAACCCCTGGAGGCACTGAGAGAGCTGGTCTTTGTCTTGACCTGAATGGTGGCCCTGCTCCCACAGCTTGACTGCATCCCATCCCCCCAGTGCTAGCTTGGCAGAACTGGAGATCAAATGTCTGTGGAGAGGAAACTCTGCTAAGATTCTGGGCACAAAAATCTTTCCCAGCACCCAGACCAGTACACACTTGATTGTGCCACCTTGGAGGAACTGATATCTTACAGGTCCCCAGAGTACACCCTACTCTTGACAAAGGACCCAAAGTCAAGTAACTGGTTGAGAAAAGGCCCCCAAAAGGGAAAAATAATAAGACCATAGAAGGTTACTTTCTTGGTGAACAGATATCTCCTCCCATCCTTTCAGATGAGGAAAAACAATGCTTACCATCAGGGAAAGACATAGAAGTCAAGGCTTCTGTATCCCAAACATCCAAAATAAATATTCAATGGGCTCAGGCCATGGAAGAGCTCAAAAAGGATTTTGAAAATCAATTTAGAGAGGTGGAGGAAAAACTGGGAAGAGAAATGAGAGAGATGCAAGAAAAGCATGAAAAATGGCTCAACACCTTGCTAAAGGAGACCCCAAAAAAATGCTGAAGAAAATAACACCTTGAAAAATAGGCTCACTCAATTATTGGCAAAAGAGGTTCAAAAGCCAATGAGGAGAAGAATGCTTTCAAAAGCAGAATTAGCCAAATGGAAAAGGAAGTCCAAAAGCTCACTGAAGAAAATAGTTCTTTAAAAATTAAAATGGAACAGATGGAGGCTAATGACTTTCTGAGAAACCAAGAAATCACAAAATAAAAGCAAAAGAATGAAAAAATGGAAGAGAATGTGAAATATCTCATTGGAAAAACAACTGACCTGGAAAATAAATCCAGAAGAGACAATTTTAAAATTATGGGACTACCTGAAAGCCATGATCAAAAAAAGAGCCTAGACACCATCTTTCATGAAATTATCAAGGAAAATTGCCCTGATATTCTAGAACCAGAGGGCAAAATAAGTTTTGAAAGAATCCACCAATCACCTCCTGAAAGACATCCAAAAAGAGAAACTTCTAGGAACATTGTGGCCAAATTCCAGAGTTCCTAGATCAAGGAGAAAATATTGCAAGCAGCTAGAAAGAAACAATTCCACTATTGTGGAAATACAATCAGGATAACATAAGATCTAGCAGCTTCTACATTAAGGGATCGAAGGGTGTGGAATAGGATATTCCAGAAGTCAAAGGAACTAGGACTCAAACCAAGAATCACCTACCCAGCAAAACAGAGTGTAATACTTCAGGCGAAAAAATGGTCTTTCAATGAAATAGAGGACTTTCAAGCATTCTAGATGAAAAGACCAGAGCTGAAAATAAAATTTGACCTTCAAACACAAGAATCAAGAGAAGCATGAAAAGGTAAACAGCAAAGAGAAATCCTAAGGGATTTACTAAAGTTGAACTATTTACATTCCTACATGAAAAGACAATATTTGTATCTCTTGAAACTTTTCTCAGTATCTGGGTGGTTGGTGGGATTACAGAGAGAGAGAGAGAGAGAGAGAGAGAGAGAGAGAGAGAGAGAGAGAGAGAGAGAGAGAGAGAGAGAGAGAGAGCACAGGGAGAATTGAATAGGATGGGATCATATCTTAAAAAAAATGAAATTAATGGGTGAGAGAGAAATACATTGGGAGGAGAAAGGGAGAAATGGAATGGGGAAAATTATCTCTCATAAAAGGGTCAAGTAAAAGACTTTCCAGTAAAGGGAAAAAGAGGGGAAGTGAGAGAAAAAACATGAAGCTTACTCTCATCACATTTGACTAAAGAAGGAATAAAATGCACACTCATTTTTGTATGAAAACCTATCTTACAGTACAGGAAAGTGGAGGAGAAGGGGGGGATGATGGAAGGGAGGGCAGTGGGAGAAGGGAGCAATTTGAAGTCAACACTCTTGGAGAGGGACAGGATAAAAAGACAGAATAGAAACAATGGGGGGCAGGATAGGATGGAGGGAAATACAGTTAGTCTTACACAACACAACTCTTATGGAAGTCATTTGCAAAACTACACAGATATGGCCTATATTGAATTGCCTGCCTTCCCAAAGGGAATGGGTGGGGAGGGAAGGATGGGGAGAAGTTGGAACTCAAAGCGTTAGGAACAACTGTTGAGTATTGTTCTTGCAACTAGGAAATAGAAACACAGATAACGGGGTATAGAAAGTTATCTTGCCCTACAGGACAAAAGAGAAGATGGGGATAAGGGAAGGAAGGGATGTTAGAAGAGAGGGCAGATTGGTGATAGGGGAAATTAGAATGCTAGGCATTTTGGGGTGGGGGGGAGGGGAGAAATGGGGAGAAAATTTGGAACCCAAAATTTTGTGGAAATGAATGTTGAAAAATTAAATAAATTTTAAAAATATATTTTAAACAATAATTAATAAAAAGCTGGTTTTAAAAAACCGATATGTTAAAATACACAGGACCTCAGTTTCCTCATCTGTAAAATAAAGAGTTTGGACTAGACAGTCTCTAAGGATCTGAAACAATCAGATTAATTCTGTGTCTTTTTAAATTGACCATATTTACAACTGATCGTTTTGTCCTGCACTGCCTAACTCATGATTCTTTGTCTCTGACCTTAATTCAGAAATTTATCTGACCTATAATGAGTTAATACAGTTCTCTTGTTAATCACCATTCTGTTCTTGTGTCAAGGAAATCTGTTACCCTTGAAGGTTACAGGCAGACACCAGGGAGTCTGGTAGGGTATCTTTCTACCACCAAGCTAGCCTGGCTTGTTATCCAAAGAAGTCTAGTTTTCTATATCTATCCTTGCAGATTCAGTTTGACTCATACAATGAATATTTCTTAGTCACAGGCGGAAAGGAGAGTTGTTATAGCCCTCCTTCCCAATTTCCATCCAATCATATTTTCTTCCGCCTATTAAGCTAGCCTTCCTGTTTTCTGTATTTCCCCCAAACTATAAAAAGTCCTGTTAACCCCATAACTGGGTCTTAGTTTTGCTGGTAAAGTAGAGATCCTATTTATTGGCAAATTTTGAGCTTTGGTAATAAATTGTTTGGAATTTTGTGCCTCAGTTTACTTTAATTTTTTTTAGCTGTCACAATCCCTTCCAGCTCTAGAGCTGTGATGTTGTGATCCATCTGTACTTTTCTCAGGCAATCAGGCAGGCAACTCAAGCTTTCTTTATTTTAATTCCTCCCTCCAAATAATAGCTCATCATTGCCATCAGCTTTCCTAAGCTCTATGAGGCTTCTGAGCAACAAGTCAAGAATCTATGAATCTACAGTCTAAAAGGGCCACTCTCACATTCAGACCTTTTGCCCTCACCCTAGGGACAATGATCATGATACATTCAACCTACACTGGATTCATCAGGCAAATAGTGAATGCCATTAACCAGACTGCACAGCAGGAGACATTTGTATAGGTCATCTTCTGACACAGAAACAGGGGTCAAATGTTGGCCTTCTGGCCTTTTTTTAGTTATACCCTAAGGAAAAATACTGTCTAATTTTATATATGTATATGCATGTATGTATATTTATATACATACATATATGCACATGTATTTATAAATATATGTTATACTAAAATAGAAGTGGTAAAAAAAATCCTAGAGTATTTCTACTTCTAATTAACTTGACTAAAACAAGGCCCCATCGCTAACTACACCCAGTTTCCTTTTCCCTAATATTGAGACCCAATCTTTTTCTCCCCTTCCTTTAAAAAATTAAGCAAAATTGCTGAAATACAGGCAATTTATATGGACTCAAATAGACAAAGGGAAAAATAGAACATTCTTCTTAATAGTTAAAATTCTGAAGGATACAGTCCAGGAGGATGTATACTTTAACACACTGCAATCCATTACTAATACAAATTTACTTTTATGCAATAACTACCACTTCTTAACCATGTTACCTTGGGCTGATACTTTAACTTCTCCAAAACTCAGTTTCATTATTCTTGGACTATGTAATTTTGGTGGGAGTCTAGAGGGTCAGATGAAATCATAACAACTCTTCATGATTTTAAAATACTTTATGAAGGTCAGCTCTTATTACTCATTGGGGATTTGCATTGGATGAGGGGGGTTTCCTCACTACAGTTTCTTCTGTATATAAATGAAATCAAAATCCAGTAAAAAAAAAAAAAAGTATTTCTTAAGCACTTACTATGTTCCAGGCACTGTACACAAAATGCAAAAATAGCTCTTTCCCTCAAGGAATTTACATTCTAAGGACAAAGAGTAACATGAAAATAGCATATAATACACATATAGAGTAGATGGAAGGTAAACTCAGAGGGAAAATACAAACACTTTACAAACATAAACTCTCCATTCTATGGGCTCTTCTAATAGTGTGAAACTGCTTCCTTCAGTTCAGAAATGATACATTTTGGTAGTGTTAGAACTTCTCCTTTTAGAAACCACTTAAACTTCCCCCCACCCTTCTCTCCTCTCCAAACTTCAGCAGTTTTATTACGTAGTGTTTTGATTTCCCCACTGATATTGTCATATGACATCAAGAGTAATGGGAAAGTTAGAAAATTTAAGTCACACTAGGGGAGATTTCTTTTGGCTGAGTTTCCCCATTTAAGGTCAAAGGCTCCGTATTTTCCTCAATTGGAAAAAAATATATTGGGAGGATTTGGGGCTTTTTTTGTGGGCTTTTTTATAAATATGCTATTGGATAGAATGCACAAGGAGTATGTTTGCTGTTCTCTTACTGATAACTTTTTTTATTTTATATCATGAAAACTAACTTTTTCATTGTATTGGGTGATCTCAATACCGAAGTTTCTCTCTATTTTTTACATCACAAATCCGCCCACAATGGTTAGTAGCTACTGACCCCTGTGTCTCTTATACTGGTTCTGTGGAGCTTGACATTCAGAATAACAGAGGCCACCACCCCTAGAAATCTTCAGCAATAGATGAGATTCTCTATCATTCCCTTCCCAGTAAACCACAGGAGATTTTTCTTTCAGTCCCTCTCACTGACTTGCCCAAAGGCTCTTGAGACTATGCCCAGTTTACATCTTTCCTATTCCAGAAGGATGAAAGACCCAATAGAGTTTACCACTCTTTGAGCCCTACCCCTTTCCATTCCCTCCAGGTTAAGCCACTGAGAAATAAAAATAGTAAGATTCTGTTTTACCAACTATACAAACATTGAGATATTTTCAGGTATTAGAATCTGGAAATTAGAGCCATCTATGAATGAATGAACAAATGAATGAATTAATGAACAAAAGGAAAAGCAAGTATTAAGTGCATACTGTATACAAAGCACCGTATTAAGTGCTACCGATACAGATAGAAAAATAAAAGTCTTAGTTCTCATGGAGTTTGTATTCAAATAAGGAGAGATAATGTTTAAAGGAGGTTTCAACTGGGAATTCAGATGGGAAAGGTTCTATAGTCCTTAGGATACAGAAGCAAAGAATGCTTCTTCTTTAATGCTATTTTTACTAACAAAACCATGGTCATTGCTAAGGTTGAAGTATTTGATAGTGCCAGTGACTTTAGTGGAGACAATTTACTTTTCTGGATTTTCAGTAGCTGTAGATCCTGAGGAAACATCTCCACAAGAGTTATACTGGTTGCGGGGATGGACTGGAAGCAAGCTTGGTTGTGGCAGTGAAGAGATAGAGGTTCAGAGAAGTTACAGGATTTGCCCATGGTCACATAGTTCAGAAGTGAACCCAGATTTTCATTACGCTCCATCTGACACTGATGGATATAACACTGATAGGTCCAACATTCCATACAGTGAATGTTTTTACAAAAAAGACCACCTAGGGGTGTGAAAACAGGAAGAAAAAAGAAAGATCCCAGGAAGGTCAGAGCAGTGACAAAGAGTACCTAGCAGTGGCAAGAGACATCCTAAAGTCAGCTACCATAATGCTAACGTATCCCAATCCCATTTGAATAGTCTACGGTCAGAATGAGCCAGCATGAGGAAGTTGGTGACTATCTACCACAGCTGTTGTATGTTTGTGTTGGGAAATGGGAGAAGGGCCTGGGTACTTAGGGTGCTAAAGATAGGTGTGTGTGTGGGGGGTGGGGGGGTGTGATGGGGAATACTCACCACTGACAACAAAAGTCCAAAGGGTCAACTTTCTATATGGAGTGCACATTCCTGCTGTTTCAGCTATGTAGGGAAGTAAACCCTTTTCAGAGAAGAGTGAATGAAATTCAGGAATAAGAGGTAGAAACAGTAAGGAAGGAGGGGAGGGAGGGGTCAGATTTGGGGGAGGGAGAGACTAGGTGTGGAGAGGGAAGACTACTGGGCTGGGTTACAGTAATACAACTGCAATACAATCAGTAATACATAGCATTCAAACGAGGAACAGTTATTATAAAGGAAATGATATGACTTGCTAAGGGAACACACTAGAAAAGTCTATTCTATTAGAGACTGAACCAAAGAGAAAAAAAAATGAAATTTTTCCTCCAGTGGATCCCTTAGAAAAATGGTATTTAAAAATGAGTCCCTGGTAGATAGTCTCCTTAATGGGTGCTTACAAATATAAAGGGCTCCCAAGTTAACCCGGATAAAGCTCCCACTTGTACTACTCCCTCTGAGGTCAATTGTTGAACTCACACTTAAGCAGTTCCTTCTCTTCCTTACTCTCCCTTTCCCGTCCTTTCCCTTCCTCTATCTTCTCCCTCATCTTTTTCTTCTCCCCCCTTTCTCCTCTTACCTCCCCTTCAGCAGCTTCTAAGAGTGTTTCCTCCTACACCAGAAAACAATATATTGTGGACTCAAAAAGAGACTTCTAATAACCAAGGTTTGTTACTCCTTTGTCACATCTGTTCCTTAAACATATACCTCATTATACTTCAAATTTGAACCCTCTCTCTTCAGAGACCTTGTTTGTGCAAGGCAAAAAAGAACCTCTGGTTTGGGAGAAATGTTGCTATACCATCTAAGCCAATTCCTTTGCTAAAAGCTAGTTGAGGCCACTGACTGATCATTAATGGGAAGCATATTGGTGGGGGCTCATGAGTGACAGCACTGGAAACTCAGACCTAGGTTATCCTTAGAATCCTGAGAAAAGAGGCCCAGGACAGCCAGAGCAATTTGGTAGAATGGTCCTACAGGATTTACTACACTACTACATTTGGAAACTATCAAGGTATTTGAAAGAGTGTTTTCTATTTGACCACACCTAAGAGTGGTAGTTGTCGTTACACTTTATCCTTTTCTTCACACTGACACATAGATATCTTGCTCTTAGAATAAATAGAGATCAATCAAAAAAGAATATTGACTAAGTGCCTACTATGTACCAGGCACTATGCCAGGTAATGAAAAAGGCCAAAAATTAAATAGTCCTTACTCTTTGATGGGGGAGACAAAGTGTACATAGATAGGTATTCACCAAATCACCTTTTTTATACCTTGTATTTGTTTATCTCTGTGTAGCTGTATCTGTATTATCTCTTACGTTTCCTCCCTTCTCCTTCAATAGAAGGTAGATTCCTCAAGGACAAGAGAATTCCTCTCCCTTCTCCTCTTCAAAAGAAGGGAAATTTTGATGACCAGAAGATGCCCAGTTAACTTGGGGTACGTTGGTTGGATTCCTCTCCTTTAGTTCTTTCTCGTCTCCCCTAAAACCTTAAACCCAGTACACTCTGAAGCCCATGGACTGAACAATGGGTCCCTGCCCTACCTCCATTCAATGACTGTTTTTGGACCCTCCTGGCTTAGGGTGAATATCTATCATAACAGTTTCTCTTAGAAACAACAACCCTGAAACTCCTGCCCCTCCCAGTGAGATTTATCTATTTATTTTTTCTTCCCCCTGACTACTTTTTGAAGAGGTCTATTCACTGAATGGACATTACCTCACTTTAAGTGAGTACCTGAAAAGACCTGAGCCTAAAAGCCCAAAGTCTCCCATTGCATCCTGGGCTATCTCCAGTCATCCTGATGAATATCTGGCCACCGGATCCAGACGGCTCAGGAAGAGAAAGTGAGGCTGGTGACCTGCACAGCCCTCCCTCACTCAAGACAAAGTCAAGTGCAAGTCATGTCATGATTTCTCTGATGTCATGGTCCTCTTCAGAAATGAAGGACAAGCACATCAACATGCAATAAATACAAGGTGATTTGAGAGGAACTCATTAGCAGTTGGGGGATGGGGCAAAGATTAACATAGAAGAGGTCTTCTTAAGCTGGTTTTATATTGTTATAGATGCCTTTGTCAATGTGATAAAGTCTCTGGATCCCGTTTCAGAATGTTTTTAAATAATTGAAGAAAATGCTTCCCTTAAATCCAATTCGCAAGTCAAGATGTCACCCTCATGATGTCCTCTCTGAGAAGTGCTTACAGCGAGAGTTTAAACAAGTCATTTTCCTAAAAGACTGAGGTCTCTTCCTGTGATCTTGTTGACAAACTTTAGAGTTAGGAACTAGAAACACAATGAGGAAACTTCTAGTATCAATGTCATTTGGCACCTCTAAGCAACTTGGGGCATTACACATTTAAGCATCTTGCTCAGAGTCTTACAGTCAATACGTCAGAGAGAAGATTTCAGAAGAGATCTCTTTGCTGACTCCCAGGCCATCTCTTTACCTCACTTGCACACATTATATTTACCTCCCCTAAATTCCCATTTTAATGCCTTATTGGAGCATGAAAGTGACCCTAGGTTCTAGAAGACTTTGCAAGGAAAGCACAGAGGGGCCCAATCAAGTGGGAACCACTTTCAGTATGAGTTAATAATAGTCACTGTCACCTGAAGGGTACTGAGAGTTTCCTCACAAAATGGTTTCTTTTTTGCAAACACTAATGACCATAAAGTGTGGAGGGGCTAGAATTTTTGTCTGTTTGAAGGAGACCCCACAAGGATACATTAAGAGATCCTTAGGAGTATTGAAATACTGTGGATTTTATTTGGTTGGTTTTTGTCAGTTAATTGGGGTTAAGTTGACTTGTGCAGGGTTACACAGTTAGGAAGTGTTAAGAGTCTGAGGACAGACTTGAACTCAGGTTCTCCTGATTTCAAGGTTCATGCTTTAGCCACTATACCACCTAGCTGCCCCAATATTGTGAATTTTTTAAATACTTTTCTGTGTATATGTCTTGCCTTCTCAACTGGTCCAAAAGTGTGAAAAATACCCCACCAACCACAATTTGTCTACAACATTCCTGAAGGCAACCCAAAGCAGATTAAAATGTAATTGGGATGTATTTAATAAAATAAGTATAATAATATAATATAGTATAATATAACATAACATAACAATATAGTATAGTATAGTATATATTATGACATTTTAAAACTAAGTCAATAGGGAGCCTGCAGTGATTATGTGCCAATTAGTGGCTCTCATTTCTATTTGAGATTGACATCACTGAATTGAAGTGCCTGCTCCTTTAAGGCAAGGATTGGATTTTCTCTTACACTTTCCATTGTATCTCACTCACAACCTCTAGCATAAGTGCCACCAAGCTTAGGGAATGCTTAATAAATGGTAAATTATTGTCTTACTGGTCTTATACAACTTGGTGTGGTTTCTCTGATGATGGCATCAAGGAATGTATTGTAAGAGGATATAGCTTTTATGATAGACCCCAGATGTTAGGTAATCACCTCAAAATTTACTCTTTAACTTCCCCTTAATATTTCCTCTATTTCCCCTTAATAACCTGGTGTGGATTTGTACCCCATGCATTTGCCTAAACTTCTTTTTGATGCTACTTCTACTCTCAGCCCATACTGTCTACTTAAAAAAAAATACTTTGTTTTAATCAGCCCAACTTCTGACTCCTTACTCTCCCTACTCCATCTTTCCCCCACAACAGAGAGCATGAGAAAAACACAGTCAAGGGAGAGAAATTTACTCCTCTCCAGGCCTGTGCTCTGGTCTGGGATCAACCACAAGCTTTTCTGCCCAGGGTCTGGAGCGGGAGTTCCCCCTCCAGCTCCACTATCCCAGTGCTCCTCCTCACCCCAGGGCTGCCACTCAGGGCTGAAATTCAGATCAGCCACTTGATTTCCCTAGGGTCGTTAGGCAGAGGGCTCCAAAAATGGACACTGAAGATGCCTGGGGCAGGTGCTAGGACAGCACCCTGCTCCCTTCTCACCCAGGTGAAAGAGCTTTTTCACTGACCTTTGAAGCTATCTTTGGCATTTGTAGGTTGAGAGATCTGGGAACTGCAGCTGCTGCTCGGGATTCCATACCCTGAAGCCTGCTCTGGTCCTGTCCCTCCCCAGTCGTGCAGTCAAGGCTGGGCTGCGCTCAGTGGGCTGCACTCCATTCTGAGACCAGTACAATGGACCTTTCCTGTCAACCTTCCAGGCTGCCTTGGGCTGGAAATCTCTTTCATTCTGTTGTTTTGTGGCTTCTGTTGCTCTAGAATTTGTTTAGAGTCATATTTACAGGGATTTTGTGGGCTTTGGGGGGAAAGCTACAGCAGGTCCATTCTTCCACTCTGACATCTTGGCTCTGCCTTCCCCCAGCATGAGAAAAACAAAACCCATTACAAATACGTAGAGTCAAGCAAAACTAAGTTTCACATTAGCCATGTCCAAAAAAAAGCGTATCTCATTCTGCATTCAGTGTCATTTGCCTTTCTATCAGGAGATGCTTCGTCATTAGCCCTCTGGAACCAAGGTTGGTTACAATGTTAATAAGAGATAAGGACTGAGGAAGTCCATCATTTTTCTATATCATAACGTGTTCATCCATTCCACAGCTTTCATACACTCCCTCAGATTCCCATTCTTTGCCACCTCAAAGAACAATAAATATTTTTCTTCATCCTTTGAGTTTGTTTTACTTGGGACTAATCTCTCCCTTCATGGATATTCCTTCTAATTCCCCGCCTCTTTCTCACCTTTTCCTCTTATGTCCCTGTTGTGGAAGATATATTTCTGTTCACTTGTGTGTGTGTGTGTGTGTGTGTGTGTGTGTGTGTTCTTCTTTGTCTTGACCAGTTCAGATGACCGATATTCAGGTGTTAACTGTTCTCCCAATCCTTTTTGGAAAACTCTTATTACACTCTGACCTGAAATAATTTTCCCCATAACTCCCTTCCCTCCCTCCACTATGGTATGTTCCTTTCCTCTTCTCTTTTCAGAGAGTTTGTTGAGACAAGATTTTGTATCTTTCATGCCAAGCTGTTAATTCCTTTTCCAATTCTTTTTTCCAAAGTTCTCATTTCTTTTCCAGTTTTTTCCTCAAGCACCCTCATTTCATTTATGAAAACAATTTAAGCTCTTTTTAAAACTCTTGCTTCATCTATTCAGAAATTCTAGTTGACTTCTTGTCCAACTTCTATTTTCTAAAGGCTTTTCTTGTAAAAAAAGATCATTCTCATCTTCTGGGTTCATGTCTTGAGTTTCCCTGCCACTATGATAGCTCTTTGGTGGTGAACTTCCAGCCAAAATCCTGACTTTGGACTTGAAGATAGGCTAGGTGCTATGGCTCTTAAGGAAGGCTGGTCTAATTGCTGTTTCTTGGGATTTGGGGGTATTCTGTTATTCCAAGATATCAAGAATAAGCTGAGGATCTGTCAGCTTTCATCTCTCTGGAGTGGTCTGATCCAAGTCAAAGTCTGTTTGCTCTCTCCCCTTGGTTGGAGCTCTGCAAGTTTGTTTGGTTTTTTTCCTGGGTTTGTGTTTGGGTCTGGGCAAGAACAGACTGCTGTTGGTTCAGGTCCAATTAGTCATCTGGAAAGGTCTTTTGGTTCACAATGGAAGAATTATAGAATCCCAGTTGATGCTGATCTCCCTTTCTCAGTACATCAACCAGGGCCTCAATACCTAAGAATACTCCAGGGTGCACACTAGAACTGTGACCCAAGGGGTACTGGACAATAAAGCTGCCATTTGGCAGCTATTCCTATCATAGTGGCCCAATGTGAGTCAGGTGGAGCTCTGGTGTATGTTTGGGACATCCTCTTGCCCACTGTGCAGTTTCTCTTTTTCCTGGACCTTAGAGTGCTCCTGGCCCAACCTTTTCCCCAGTGTCCATAGACTTACCTGTCTGTCTCTCTATTCCAAACTGGGCTGGGCAAATGACTCACTGTCACTTTTATTCTGAATTTCTCCATCAGGATTCTGAGTTGTACATTTTCTAGAGCTATTTAGATGAGATTTGTGGAGGGGAACCTGGTGAAACCATTTCTACCACTCTGCTCCTCCCCTGTTCTATATTTTCTATTAGAATGATTTGTCCAATAATATTTGTTTTTATCTAGTAGATATGAAGAAGTATTATTAAGCACCTATTATGTGCCATACAATGTGCTAGGCATTGAGGATACAGAATTCTAAAATATTAGAGTTAGATAGGACCCTAGAGGTCATCTAATCCAGCCCTATCATTTTACATGTGAGGAAACTGAGTCAAGACAGGCAAAATGGTTTGCCCAGGATCTCAGATCTAAGAGGCAGCACCAGGACTTACCCTTGTTTCCTAGTTCCAGATCTTATGGTGTTTGAATCAATAAATGAATAAACAAAAGAGAATTTTAAGTGCTTACTGGATTCCAGGCAGTATTTTCCTTTATAGGCAGATAATTTCCTTTATCAAGTTTTAAGAGTGGGCAGCCAGATGGTGCCACAGTGCATAGATTGCCAGACCTGGAGTCAGGAACACTCATCTTCCTGAGTTCAAATCTGGCCTCAGGCACCTAGAGCTTTGTAACCTCAGGCAGATCACTTAACCCTGTTTGCCTCATTTTTTTCATTTGTAAAATCAGCTGGAGAAGGAAATGGTGAACCACTCCAGTATCTTTGCAAGGAAACCCCCAAAAGGATCACAGACAAATGATAGAAACACGACTGAACAATAACAAGAAAAGATATGCCCCCCTAGTTGTAATATGTCACGATAAAGTAAGCAAGCTGACCCCTTCAATATCATCATCCCTTCTCATTCCAATCTACCCAGTGCATACGAGACCTTTCTTTATTTTTTCTCATATCTCATGAATACAAGTCAGATCCTAGGGCTATCCATCTGTCATCTCTTACCAGATGAATAGCCCACATCCTTGTCTGGCCAGATGTCTTTACTAATGAATTTTATGTTACTTTTTATATGCTCTTTCTCCATATCATTTGTGATTTTAAATTTGAGTCTTTTCATTTTTCACATTTCCAGGATGAAGAAATGAGGAGTTGGATACTTCCAATTTATGATTTCTGAAGTCCTAGAAAAGTTCCTTTACTCTGCTAAAATTTCACTTTTACTAGTTCATAGATGCATGAAATTTTGCAGCTTGAAATGTGTTTCTTTGGCTTAAATGCTTTACCTTCTGTTATGATGCAAATGACCTTGTGGTGAGCTGATATGGCAGTCACTGAATCCCCCTGATGCTCAGAAAAGTAGGCCTTCTCTGTTAATCTCTCTTGAAGTTCAGAGCAGATTTAAATGTGACACTCTGGGTTTAAAAGTGACACCTACACTTTTCAGAGTCAACAGTGTGTACACCAACAAACAAAAAGACTTCAAATACAAAGCATATTTCTCTTACTAAAACAGCCTTTATATATCTTTGCACATTTGAATGAACTGGTAAAATATTGGAATAATTTTTCAGGAATGGACTAAAATTTTAAAAATGTCTTCTTAAACAAGTATGTATTCTATAGTGGAGAAAATGTTGATCATAAATGCACTCGCTCCAGCAGTTACGGTGGAAAGAATGTAAGATGTTATACCAAGAGGTCCAGAGTCCAGGCCCAACTCTTCTACTTGCTGCTTGTGGGAAACAACAGCATAGGAGAGTAGAAAGGACACTGGATTCAGAGTCAAAGAACCTGACTCAACTACTTACTGCCTATGTGAGAACAGGTGCATGACACTTTACCTCTCCAGGTCTCAGTTTCTTCGTCTGTAAAATGAGGGGTTGCACCAAATGGACTCTGGGGTCCTTTCTAGAACTAGATATATAATCTCACATATAATGTCAATCCTAATATTCCAATCAATATTTGCACCACTTGCCTAAAAGGGTTGATGTGAGGGAAGTGCTTATAGAAATATGGGTTAGGAGCAGCTAGGTGGTACTAGAGCTTGGGCTCCAAGGGCTCAGGAGGACCTAAGTTCAAATCCAGCCTCAGACACTTACTAGTTCTGTGACATAGGGCAAGTTACTTAAACTCATTGTCTCCAAATAAACAAAAAACAAACAAAAAAAGAAATGTGAGTTATATTACTGCACAATTGATATCTGCAAAGTTCCTTTGCTATTTCTATCAAAATACCTAATGACCCACTGTGAATGACTAAGCTTTTCTTGGCAATACAATGAAGGACTTAGGATGAAAAATGCTCCCCATCTCCAGAGAAAGAACAGGTCCTATTTTTAAAGTATTTGATGTCTGATTTCAATGCCTTAGAAACTATCATATGAAGAAACTCTGTCTATCAATGCACGTCAGCAGCCCCTCTGTAACATAGAGAGTAACCTGGAGACCTGAACATTAAGTCATTTTCCTAGGGTTACACAGTCTTGTGGGTGAACAACAGAAAAACTTGAACAGAGGGCTTCCTGACTTTAAGGTTATCTCTGTTGACTAAGCCATGTTGCCTTTCCCCTATGCGACTTCTAACAGTTTGGACTCATTCCCACTTTACGTCTTTGTTCATTCTTCTTCCCAACTTTCCCATGACCCCTTCCCCTTCTCTGCATTTCCTGCCTATTTCTCAAGCCCCAAAGTCAAGTCATGGCTCCACCATGAAGCCCCTCCTGATTATTCCAACCCACATTTCTCTTTTTTTAATTTAATATTTTATTTTCCTCCAGTTATATGCAAAAACAATTTTTTACATTTGTGGGTTTTTTTTAATTTTTGAGTTCCCTTTCCTTCCTCCCTCATTAAGATAGCAAGCAATTTGATATAGGTTATATATGTGCAGTCATGTAAAACATATTTATTTCCATGTTAGCAATGTTGTGAAAGAAAACAGACCCCACAAGAAAAAGAAAAAATAAAGTAAATAAAAAATATTCTTCAATCTTCATTCAGACTATCAGTTCTTTCTCTTGAGATGGATAGCTTTTTTTCAACTTAAGTTCTTCAGAATTATCTTAAATTGTTGTATTGCTGAGAATAGTTAAATCATTCACAGTTGACCATCATATGATGTTACTGTTCTGCTCCTTTCCCTTTGCATCAGTTCATGCAAGATTTCCCAGGTTTTTCTGAGATCTTCCTACTCATCATTTCTTATAGCACAATAGTATTCCATCACATTCATGTACAAGTTAAGTGTTCAGCCATTCTCTAACTGATGGACATCTCAATTTCCAATTCCATGCCACCACTGAGAGTGCTGCTATAAATTTTATACATATAGATGCTTTTCCTTTTTATTTTTCATCTCTTTGGGATGTAGACATAACAGTGTCCAACCAACATTTCCATCTTCCTTCTGAGAACTCCTCTGGACAGAACAGGCTAAAGAGAAAATTGTGAAATGGGACTGATGTCAGTGCTCCAAGTCTCCCTTTTCCAAACCTTTTGTCCTCTTCTGGATCACTTCCTTATCCCCACTCAGATGCTCAGTGACATCAAATTCTTTCTATCACCTACTCTAGCCAGATATAATTTAGGGAATTGATCTGCCTTATACATTCAGATAAGGTATAAACTCATCCATTTATTCAATAAACCTTGACTAAGACTCATAACATTGAACATATTCTGATACTAAATGTCTAATAAGGCTGAATATGTGGCCCTTCCCAAGATTATTTGCATGTTAATAGGAGATAAAGCTCTTAGTTCAAAGAAACACATTTCAAGTTGCAAAATTTCATGGATTTAATTGAGCTGGTGAGAGATTGTGGAGGAATAAAAGAACTTTCCCAGAACTTTAGAAATCATATGATATAAATGTCAGACTCCTCATATTATTCACAGGCTTAGCCTGGCCTATAATATTCATAGTTTATCCTATACATTTTGATAATTAATTGTATATAACTGTGTTTTTAGTCATGTTCAACTCTTTGTGACCCTATTTAGCATTTTCTTGACAAAAATACTAGAATGGTTTGCCATTTCCTTCTCTAATTCATTTTAAAAAGGAAGAAACTGAGGCAAACAGGGTTAAGTGCCTTGCCCAGTGTCAGCTACTAAGTGTCTGACGCCAGATTTGAATTAGGGAAGATGAGTCTATCTGACTCCAGGACCAGTGTTCTATCCACTGTGCCACCTAACTGTCCTGATATAATTGTGTAATTTTCCTTAATTATGTGTATAATTCTTGACTCCACAACTAAACAGTAAACTCCTTGAGGACAAGGACCATGTCTTTAATTTCCTTTATATACTCCCATGTGCTAGGATAATCAATAAATAAAATTTATTGAGCACATAATTATACACTAGGCACTGTGCTAAGTGCTAGGGATACAAAAAGAAGACACGTAGTAGGTTCTCAGTGTGTTTTGACTAACTGATTTCTCCAGATAGTCAGTTAAAAAGCATTTCCTAAGAATACATTATATGCCAGGAATTGTGAAAATTGGAAAGGAAAAAGTCCTTTGCTATTGCCTAAAACATAATTCTCTCTACAACATAGCCAACAAGTAATTATGTAACTTCTGCTTGGAGATCTCCAAAAAGGAGAAGCCTATTACCCTCTGAGGCAGTCCATTCCATATATGTATAGATCTAGTAGTTAGAAAGTTTTCTCCAACATCAATCATAAATTTGCCCCTTTCTAACTTTCACCCAATCATTTCTGGTTCTCTCTCAGGAGTCAAACAGGACAAAACTAATAATCCTTCTTCCTCTAGATTATCCTTCATATATTTGAAGATAACTGTCATGCTCCCCATTAATTTCCTTTTCTCTAGGCTAAACGTATCAACCAATCTTTATATGACATGGATTCACAGTTCTTCCCCATCTTGTTGTCTTTTCTGGACTTCCTCCAGAATGTCCCCTAGAGACCCTTCTTGAACAATAGTGCCTGGAGCTGAATACTATCCTCAAGTTGAGAACTAATGAGGGCAGAGTATGGTAGGACAATTGCCTCAGAATTCTTGAAATCTCCACCTCTGTTTCATGCAACAGGACATTGCATTAGCATTTTTGGCCAACACATCACACTAATGACTCATATTGAGTTTACAATCCATGAAAATACCCAAAACTTTTTTCAGACAAACAGCTGACTAATTATTCCTCCCTTATCATGTATTTGTGAAGTTTAATTTTTTAACCCAAAGTGTGAGACTTCATTTATTCTTATTTTTTTATTGTTCAGTTGTGTCCAACTCCTTATAAAGCTATTTGTAATTTTCTTGGCAAAGATACTGGAGTGGTTTGCCATTTTCTTCTCCAGATCATTTTACAGATGAGGAAACTGAGGCAAAAAGGTTAAATAACATGTCGAGGGTCACACAATTAGCAAGTGTCTGAGGCTGGATTTGAACCTAGGTCAATGCTCCTGACTATTGAGATCTTTTTGGAACTAGTCTGTTATCCAAGTTTAGAGGCTATCCCTTCCAGCCTTGTGTTATCTGTAAATTTGACAGGATGGCATCCATGTATCTAATCAAGTCTTGATAAAAGGTTAAATAGCACTGGTATGAAATAGCCCAGGACTAAACATCAATCCTGAGGACACTCCACTGAAGACTTCCTAGAACTGTGACAGTGAGCCCCCAACAAATCCTTTTTTTAGTACAGCCTTTCAACCAGTTTTAAATAAATCAAACTGTATCATTCATTCTATATCTCTCCACTTTTCTATAAGAATAATAAGAAATATTTCACTGATGTTTTACCAAAAGGTGAGTAAACCTTATTTACAGAAATTCCCTAAAAAGCAGGTCTTAGTAATTCTCACCGTCTCCTTTCTCCCCCCAAAAAGGTAATAAGACTAGTCCAGTTGAGCACATTGAAGCTCTGAGTTTCCTTATTCCAGCTTCTACTGTCATTAACCAGTCAAATTCCCAGAGTTAGGCTGGCTATATAGAAGTGAAGAGCAATACGGTGACTTTCTCTAATGACATTAGCTCAATCACTGACAAGTGAGCTTCCCTCAAGACTATCAGTTGAGAATAATTTAGCTAGCCCAACTTAAATAACTTTTGGAAATGGATATTTAACAAGGTGGTAAAGTAAGAAGAGGACAGGTAGGTGGCACAGTGCAATACCAGGCTAGGAGTCAGGAAGACCTGAGCTCAAATGTGGCCTCAGACACTTAGTAGCTTTGTGACCCTGGGCAAGTCACTTAACCCTGTTTGCCTCAGCTTCCTCATCTGCAAAATGAGTTGGAGAAACAAATGACAAACCACTCCAGAATCTTTGTCAAGAAAACCCCAAATGGGGTCACAAAGAGTTGGGACACAACTGAACATAGTAAGAATGGGAGGCACAAAACAACCCCTCCCCCTCCAAAAAAGTCTGCTATGGATTCTCCCAGAAGTACATAAAGAGCCTAGCAGGAGGGAGGATGGGCAAAAGCTCAGAGAGCACATGACAAAGGGGTGAACTGCAGCTCAAGGTTGCTGGAAATCCTTTTCTCCTATTCGATGCGCACTCAGGAAGTCCTCCTTCAGTATATATTCATCTGTCCTTGGCTCAGGATGCAGACACTGCCCTCAGCTGATCCCAGGGCACTACTAAGACCCTGGTGGGAAAATGGGAAGTCCAAAATCCTCCTGACCCTTCATGACTAACAAGGTTTTATTCAGGTCAAAGGGAGTGGAGAAAGAGAACGAAGCAACAATCTGTCCTATTCTGCCCTCTCCCTCCCCATTCCTCTAGGTTTCTCCTCAAGAGTGTGCTAGAAAACCACACTGACGCAAATTGCTGGAATCAATCCCTTCTCAACTCACTTGATAATTTATAGACCATCCCTGGGTTGTGGCCCAATTTTGCTCAGACTATACAAATATTATTTTTGAGCACTGTTATTACAGGAAGAAGGCCTTTTGACAATTAATCTAAAACCATAATTGAACTAACTGTAACTAAGCATCTTATAACTAACTTTAAAACTTTATATGAGATTTTTTTTAGTCATTTTTCAATTGTGTCTGACTCTTCATGACCCTATTTGGTGTAGTCTTGACAAAGATAATGGTAGTTTGTCATTACCTTCTCCAGCTCATTTTACTGATGAGGAAACTGAGGCAAACAGGGATAAGTAACTTACCCAGGATCATAAATCTAATTAGTGTCTGAAGCCCATTTTGAAATCAGGAAGATTAGTCTTCCTGGCTCCAGGCCCAGTATCTACTACATGACCTAGCTGCCCCATCCTCCCATGATTACACACCTCGTAAGTGTCTTAGATCCAATTTGAATTCAGTTCTGCCTGACTCCACTATGCCACCCGGTGCTATATAGAAGAAAAGGGAAGAGGAGGGCCTGTGAGAGAACCTTGGGGAACACCCATAGTTAGAGGCATGATATGGATGACGAACTAGCAAAGGTGATGGAGGAGCTATCAGACAGGGCCACCAAAGCTCACAGAGGAGAGAATATCCAGGAAGAGGGAGTGGCTGATAGCATCAAATGCAGCAGATAAATCAGGAAGGATTGGGACATCAGATTTGGCAATGAAGAAATATCAGCAACGTTAGAGAGAGCAGTTTCCTTTGGGTGATAAAATTCGAAACCAGATGGCAAAGAGTTAAGTGAAATAGTGGAAGCAGTGAGTGTAAGTAGATTTTTTCAAGGAGTCTGACCAAGCCTCAGGATGAAAGCTTGAGGAGACAGTCGGGTCTATTAGAGATTTTTTCAAGGATACACAGAGACTTGAGTACATTTAAAGACAACAAGGAAGGAACCAGGTGAGAGTGAGAGGTTGAAGATTTGTGAAAGAGAGGAAATGATTTAGGATACAATCTTCTGGAGAAGACAGGAGATGAACTGTGCACAGAGAGATTATCCTTGGCAAGGAGAAGGGACACTGGGGGAGAGTATAGGAGAGAGTGGGAGAGGATGTTGAGGGTTGAAAGAGTAAAACAATAGGGGTAAGAGGAGCTCACATGGAATGACTGTTTTTTAAAAAATAAATAAGCAAAGTCCTCAGCTGAGAAGGGAGAGAGTAGAGTTTAGAGAAGGAGGTTCGGGGGAGGGGGCTGAGGAGGTGAGAGGAAGTGAACTGCACTTCTGTGGGGAATGAACTGGGGAATCAATTCAGAAGAAACTAGAGGAGTGACCTGGTGCAGTCAAGGACCTCCTTCAGTCCTGAAGGAAGTCTCTCATTCTCCATGATTTTTAATACATCGTGACAATGACTCAGCAGTCCCATCTGCCAGCTTTTTCTGGATCTAAGAATGTTCTTTGCCAACTGACTTGAATTCTTCAAGGGTAGTTAGGTGCTCTCTACCATTCTCCCAACTTAGTGTTGAGTTGCACTTCCCTATTAGCCATTTTTATTACTTCTTTTCTAGGCTATCATCTCTGCCTGAGAAGTCAGAAGGAAAATTAGAATCCAATGAACCATGAATGATTCGTTTTTCTTTTGAGTCTGGCCATTCAACTGGCTTTGCGTATATTTCAGTGTAGTAGCCTACTTACCAAAATAACAAAAAGAACATGAGATATTTTATCAAAAGCTTTCTGAATATCTAGGCAAATTGTGCCTACATCCTGTGACAGTCTAGAAACCCTGTCCAAAAAGAAAATAAAATTAGTCCATCATGGTCTTTGTAGTCTTAACTTCTCTTTTAATATTAACTTCCCCCATTAGAATAAAAACTCCTTGAGGTCAGGGATTATCTATCTACTTTTGTACTTGTGTCCCTAGCACTAAGCAAAAGTGGCACATACTAAGTGCTTAATAAATGCTCTCTCTCAAAAAAAAAAAAATAGAGGGAGGGGAGGAAGGACCTTTTCTACAAAAATTTAGCAGTTTCTTCTGTGGTGGCTAAGAATTGGAAATTTAGGGGATGTTCATCAACTGAGGAATGGCTAAACATATGTTTGTAATGAAATATTATTGTGTTGTAAGAAATGATGAGCACATGGATTTCAAAAAAACTTGGAAAGATTCACATAAATTGATGAAAAGTGAAGTGAGCAGAACCAGGAGAGTTGGGAGCAGAATTCTCTCAGTCATCTGCTGGCATATGCTCAATGATAGTTTTCCATTTCAAAAGTAATATAAAGCAACTTCTAAACTACCAGCCAAACATAAGGCTGCCTCAGCTAACCCTTAACAGGTGCTGAAGTCGTTTTCTATTTCAGGGGAGAATTCATCACCACCTTTTATATCCAGTTTAAACTGAGACAGAGAACAGCACTTCAAAGGAAAAAAAAATGTTAGGGAACTTATCTAAGCTAAGCAATAGAGTAATTCACCATGTAATTAGGATACCAGAGTCCAGGGGATCCCAGGGAGGAAGTCCTGCATGAAATCCTTGATATCTCCCCTCCTCTAGGTTTGGGGCTCTTCTGGCTGTTCACCACCATAGTGGATATCTTTTTTTTTTTGTTGGGGACAGGGAGGCAATCAAGGTTAAGTGACTTACCCAGGATCACATACCTAGTAGTTTGAGGCCAGATTTGAACTCAGGCCCTCCTGACTCAAAGGTCAGTGTGCTATCCACTCTGCCACTTTGGCTGCCCCCACCATAGTGGTAGAGGACTGGACTTGGGTTGAAATCTTGCCTCAGATCTTCAATAGGTATGTGATTTTAAGCATAAAGTCACATAGCTAGTCTCTCTCAGCTGCAGCTTTATTATTGTTAATGGGGATGATAAAAGGACCTATCTCAATGAGTTGTTATGAAGATCTGTGAGATAACATATGTAATGTGCATCGCAAACCTGAAAGTGTTGTACAAATGTTAGTTATTATTATCGTTGAAGCAGAGAAAGCATAGCACAGCTCCTGCTTCAGTGGACGTCAAAGAATATTCCTATTACCTACAGTATCTTTCATACCTGGTCTAGTGCCATGGTCCCTGACCTCCTAGACTCCTACTCCCAACCCTTTATCTGTCCCTATCCTTCATTGGCTGGTCAGAATAAGGAACAGCTCTTATTTTGGCAGGAACAATTGGATATCTACCTTGGTTGGATCACTGTCTGCTTTGGCAGAAACTAAAATTTGCCTGAACCCTTGGAAAATTCAATCTAATAGCTGTGCCCCCTTTCCTCTTATTCCAAAGATTTAAATTAATAAAAAAAAGTTACAGAACAGGCATTGCCCCAGTCAAACAGAGACCTGTTAAAGACCTTAGCTTGAATAAGCCAAGGTCCCCCACTGCATCCTGGGCTATCTCTAGCTGTCCTGGTCCATATCTGTCCCCTGGACCTAGATGGCTCTGTAGGAGAAAGTGAGGCTGGTGACTTTGCACAACTCTTCCTCACTTAAATCCGATTAACTTACATCTTATGGCATCAGCTCCTTGATGCCATGGGCCTCTTTAAGAACAAAGGACAAGCAGCAAGCAGCCAGATTCAAATTAGATTAAATCCAAATAACTCATTAGATGGTGAGCCTCTTGAGAAAGTTCTGTCTTTTTTCTCCTTTTGTATCCCCAGCACTTAGCACAGTGCCTGGCATATAGAAGGCATTTAGTAAATGTTGGTTGATTGATTGATTGAATGACTTACAGAAAATGAAAATCTGAACAAATAAAGGGTTCTAATCTTTCAATTGGTTAATAACCTGGCTGTGCAATCTGAGGCAATTCTCTGTACTTTACTTTTCTGATCTGTCAAAAAGGAATTCTACCCATCTACCTTGAAGGGTATTGTGAGGATCAAATGACACAAAAAGTCTCTGAAATATATACAACACTACATAAGGTATTCCTTTTTTAAATACATGCAAGTGTTAGTCTCAATTATCTGTATGCTTTACAAATAAAAACTAAAATGGGCAACTGGGTGGCATGGTGGAGAGAGTGTCTGGACCAACCTTCAAATCTGGCCTAGACATTTAAAGACTGTGTGACCCTGGGCAAGTCACTTAACCCTATTTGCCTCAGTTCCCCATTTGTAAAATGAGCTGGAGAAGGAAATGGCAAATCATTCCAGTATTTCTGCCAAGGAAACCCCAAAATGGGTCATGAAGAGCCAGAAGAGACAGAAACAACTAAATGACAACTTGAATAATTATCTCAAGTCTCCAAAGTTTCTCTGGAATCTGCTGCTTTAGGTGGAGGGAGTATTTTCTAGTGGTTTAGAGAGCTAGCCTTGGAGGCAGGACAAACTGGTTCCTGCCTCTGACAAATACTGGTTGTGTGAGCTTGGACAAATAACTTAACCTCTCGGTGACTCCAGACAACTCTCCTCTAAGCTGTAGAACAGGTGCTGACCTCCATTGGAAAAGGAAGTTTCTTCACTGGGTATTCCCAACCTCAATGAAATCATAGGTCCAGTTCCTCATGCTTAAAACCACTTCTTCCTTGATTAATTTTTTTTAAACTTAACTCTACCTATTAGCTAACCAGGATACACCACACATTTGATCATTGATCCTTCCCAGTGTACTCTACACTCCAGCCTAATTGGGTGACAGAGAACCAACACTCCCACCCTACCCCCCACACTCACACACTCAGCAAAATACAGTTTTCTTCTGCCTCCAACCCCTTAGCTCATGATCTTTCCTATGCTTAGAATGTTCTCTATCTCCATCCCAACCCCTATGCCTTTCCCCCTTAGGAACATCAAAGTTCACTTCAAATGCCACATCTGTATAAGGCCTTCTATGACACCCTCCCTTAGAGGTGATCCCTCCCTCAACTACTCTCATAGAAACTTCTACTACTACTAAGCATTTATTATACTTCTAATTGGTATTAACATCTAGATTATAACCTCCTTGAGGTCAGGGATCCTGTCTGATTTATATTTATAATCTCTCCATCAGATAGGTGGCTCAGTTGATAACAGTGCTGATCTTCGAGTCAAGAAGGTTTGAGTTCCAATTCAGTCTCAAACACTGGCTAACTCTGGGACCCTGGGTAAGTCATTTAATCTCTGTTTGCTTTATTCCACTGAAGAAGAAGATGGCAACATATTCCAGGATCTTTGCCAAGAAAAACTCATGGACAGAATTGGCATGGGATTGTAAAAAACTGGTTCATAATTGAACACAAATAATCCTCTCCAGCATCCAGGACAGTGCAGTACACATAGCAAGTACTCAATAACTATTAAATGAGTTTGAGAAATATTCAATGTCCTCCACTACTTAAATTTAACTGCAGCTGATTTTTTTGTTTCATGATAATTAGACTTTTTCTTTTTTTTTATCTTAACAGCTAGGCCAAGGGTGGGAAATCTGCTGCCTTGAGGCCATATGTAGCCCTCTAGGTCCTCAAAGTTTGGATTCAGTCAAAGGACAGTACTTGAGGACCTACAGGTCTTGGGATAGGACATGGGAATAGAACAAGAATTCGGAGGTCAGGGCCAGAGCCAAGATAGCAGAGTAGAAAGACAGACTTATAGAAGCTCCCTCCCCTCCATTAGCCCACAAAATACCTGTAAAAAATGACTCTAAACAAATTTGAGAGCAAGAGAATCCACAAAACAACAGAGTGAAAGAAATTTCCAGCCCAAGACAGCCTAGAAGGCCTACAGGAAAGGTATATTGCACTGGGTGCAGAGCAAAGCATGGCCCAGCATAGATCAAGCAGTGTGGCAGGGACAGGACCCTGAACAGGCTTCAGGGTGTCACCAGCAGCAGCAGTTCCCAGACTGCTCAACCCACAAACACCAAAGACAGCATCAAAGGTCAGTGAGAAAGCTCTTTCACTTTGGTGAGAAGGAAACATGGTCTGAACCCTCCAGCAGCAGCCACTGCAGTGGCAGCATCCATTTTTGGTGCTCTCCACTGGAAGACCCTGGGGGAATTGAGTGGCTGATCTAAGTCCCAGTCCTGAGTGGTTCTCCTGGGTTGCAGAAGAGTTTTAGCTGTAGCACTAGGGGTGGCTGTGGAGGGGAAACCCTGCTGGCAGATCCTGGGCAGAACAGAGTATTTCTGGTTGCTCCCAGATCAGAGCACAGGCCAGGAGAGTAGGAAACTCCTCTCCCTTGATTGTGCCTCTTTGGATGAACTGAGAACTTATGGGTTCCCAGAGTATACCCTCCTCTTGACAAAGGACTCAAAAGTCAAATAACCGGCTGGAAAATGCCCAAAAAAAGGGAAAACAATAAGGCTGTAGAAGGTTACTTTCTTGGTGAACAGGTATTTTCATCTAATGAGGATGAATGAGGAAGGACAATGTATATCATCAGAGGAAGACCTAAAAGTCAGGGCTTCCACATCCAAAACATCCAAAATAAATATACAATGATCTCAGACCATGTAAGAACTCAAAAAGGATTTTGAAAATCAAGTAAGAGAAGTGGAGGAAAAACTGGGAAGAAAAATGAGAGAGATGAAAGAAAGTCATGAAAAGCAAGTCATCACCTTGCTAAAGGAGACCCAAAAAAATGCTGAAGAAAATAACACCTTTCCAAATAGGCTAACTCATGTCCAGTGGCTGAATAAGTTATGGTATATGAATGTAATGGAGTACTATTGCTCCATAAGAAATGATGAACAAGAAGACTTCAGCGAGCCCTGGAAAGTCTTACATGATCTGATGCTGGGTGAAAGGAGCAGAACCAGGAGAACTCTGTGCATAGCAATGACAATAGTGTGCAAGAGTTTTTTCTGGTAGACTTGGAACTTAATAATAACACAAGAACTTAAAAAAAAAATTCCCAGTGGCTTCCTAAGGCAAAATGCCTTTCACACTCAGAGAAAGAACTATAGAATTCATTTGAAGAATGTAGCAGATCATGCTTATGTGTGTGTGTCTTTTGTTTCAATTTTTTATATGATTTCTTCCATTTATTTTAATTCATCTACACAGCATGACTATAGTGAAAACATATTCAATAGGAAAGTACATGTAGATCATATATAGAATTGTATGCTGTCTTGGGGAGGGAAGGGGGTGGTGGGGGATAGGTGTGGGGGGTAAATATCTAAGTTATATGGTAGTGATTGTACAACATTTAAAAAAATAAATAAAATAATTTTAAAAAGGAAAAAAATAGGCTTACTCAATAGGCAAAAGAGGTCCAAAAAGTCAATAAGGAGAAGAATGTTTTAAAAAGCAGAATCAGCCAAATGGAAAAGGAGGTTCAAAAGCACACTGAACGAAGATGGCGGAGTAGAAAGACTCATGTATGCTAGCCCCGAACCCACAGCCCATATATTTCCTGTAAGAAGAACTCCCCACAAATTCTGGATCACTGCAAGGCACGCAGAAACACAGTGGAAAAGATTTCCATTCCAGAGAGCACTGGAGAGCCGTCCCCAGGTGTCCGTCATGCTCCGGAATGTAGAGTCCACGCCTGAACTGCCCTGGCCATGGCCGCAGAGGAGTAGATCCGAGCAGGCTTCAGGAATGGAACCTCCGGTGGCCGGGAAGGTCCCTCCACCCACAGACACTACAGGTCAGTGAGAGAGACGTCTAGGCTGGCCAAGAGGGGAGCGAGGTGTCTCCGTGACTCGGGCCCCCTCAGGAGGAAGCGGCGGAGGCAGAGGCAGGGGCAGGAAGCAGCAGAGGCAGCAGCGGCGGCCTGGAACGCCCCGAGCAGCAGGCAGAAGCTCAGGTCTCTGCATAAAGCCCCTGAGGGAACTGAACCTGGGAGGCGGCCCTGCCCCCACCCCAGCACTAGATAAGCTCACATTGAATAGCAGCCGCACCTGCCGCAGAAAGCCCATTTGAATCTCAGACCCCAAGCACTAGCTGGGCGGATCTAGGCGGGGGTGGACAGGAATCTCAGAGGTCAAGTAACTGGCTGGGAAAATGCCCAGAAAAGGGAAGAAAAGTAAGACTATAGAGAACTTCTTTGATGGGGTGCAGATGTTCCCGCCTTTCAATTCTGATGACGAGGAAGGATTCTTACCGTCAGGGAAAGACGTGGAGGGCGGGGCCTCGGTACCCCAGACATCCCAGGGGGGATGTCCAGTGGGCTCAGGCCTTGGAAGAGCTCAAAAAGGATTTTGAAAATCAAGTTAGACAGGTGGAGGAAAAACTGGGAAGAGAAATGAGAGAGATGCAAGAAAAGCATGAAAAATGGGTCAACACCTTGCTAAAGGAGACCCCAAAAAATGCTGAAGAAAATAGCACCTTGAAAAATAGGCTAACTCAATTGGCAAAAGAGGTTCAAAAAGCCAATGAGGAGAAGAATGCTTTCAAAAGCAGAATTAGACAAATGGAAAAAAAGGTTCAAAAGCTCACTGAAGAAAATAGTTCTCTCAAAATTAGAATGGAACAGATAGAGGCTAATGACTGTATGAGAAACCAAGAAATCACCAAACAAAACCAAAAGAATGAAAAAATGGAAGAGAATGTGAAATATCTCATGGGAAAAACAACTGACCTGGAAAATAGATCCAGAAGAGACAATTTAAAAATTATGAGACTACCTGAAAGTCATGATCAAAAAAAGAGCCTAAACATCATCTTCCATGAAATTATCGAGGAAAACTGCCCTGATATTCTACAACTAGAGGGCAAAATAAGTATTGAAAGAATGGAAAGACAATATTTGTAACTCTTAAAACTTTTCAGTATCTGGGTAGTTGGTGGGATCACACACACACACACGTACACATGTGCATGTGCACACACATACACACATGCACGCACATACAGAGACAGAGAGCACAGAGTGAATTGAATAGGATGGGACCATATCTTAAAAGAAATTAAGGTAAATGGTGAGAGAGAAATGTAGGGGGAGGAAAGAGGGTGAAATGGAATGGGGTAAATTTTATGTCATTCAAAAGGCAAGCAGGAGACTTTTAGTGGAGGGAAAAAGAGGAGAGCTGAGAAAAAAAAAACATGAAGTTTACCCTCATCACATCTGACTAAAGGAAGGAATAAAATGCACACTCATTTTGGTATGAAAACCTATCTTACAATACAGGAAAGTGGGGGGAGAAGGAGATAAGTAAGGCGGGGGATGATGGAAGGGAGGGCAATGGGAGGAGGAAGCAATTTGAAGTCAACACTTGGAGAGGGACAGGATCAAAAGACAGAATAAAAACAATGAGGGGCAGGATAGGATGGAGGGAAATACAGTTAGTCTTACACAACATGACTATTATCAAAGTCATTTGCAAAACTACACAGATAGAGCCTATATTGAATTGCCTGCCTTCCCAAAGGGAATGGGTGGGGAGGGAGGGATGGGGAGAATTTGGAACTCAAAGTTTTAGGAACAACTGTTTAGTATTGTTGTTGCAACTAGGAAAGAAGACATACAGTTAAGGAGGAATAGAAAGTCATCTGGCCCTACAGGACGAAAGAGAAGAAGGGGATAAGAGAAGGGAGGGATGATAGAAGAGAGGGCAGATTGGTGATAGGGAAAATTAGAATGCTCAGTGTATTGGGGTGGGGGGAGAGGATATAAGGGGAGAAAATTTGGAACCCAAAATTTTGTGAAAAGTGAATGTAAAAAATTAAATAAATAAATTTATATTAAAAAAAAAACACACTAAACAAAACAGTTCTTTAAAAATTAGAATGGAGCAGATGGACACTAATGACTTTATGAGAAACCAAGAAATTACAAAACAAAATCAAAAGAATGAAAAAATAGAAGATAAGGTGAAGTATCTCATTGGGAAAATAACTGGCCTGGAAAATAGATCCAGGAGAAACTATTTTAAAAATATGGGACTACCTGAAAGCCATGATCAAAACATGAGCCTAGACATCATCTTTCATGAAATTATCAAGGAAAACTGCCCTGATATTCTAGAACCAGAGGGCAAAATAAATATTGAAAGAATTCACCAATCATTTCCTGAAAGAGATACCCCCCAAAAATTCCTAGAAATATTGTAGCCAAATTCCAGAGTTTCCAGGTCAAGGAGAAAATATTGCAAGCAGCTAGAAAGAAACAATTTGAGATCTAGCAGCTTCTATATTAAGGGACTGAAGAGTTTGGAATATGATATTCCAGAAGTCATAGGATTAAAACCAAAAATCATCTACCCAGCAAAACTGAGTATAATACTTCAAGGGAAAAAAGTCTTAGAGGACTTTCAAGCATACTTGCTAAAAAGACCAGAGCTGAATAGAAAATTTGACTTTTAAACACAAGAATCAAGAGAAGCATGAAAAAGTAAACAGGAAAGTGAAATGATAAGGGACTTTCTAAAGTTGAACTGGTTACATTCCTACATGGAAAGATAATATTTGTAACTCTTGAAATTTTTCTCATTATTTGAGTAGTTAGATTGATTATACATGCACATGTATAAATATAGATTGAGAGTACAGGGTGAGTTGATTAAGAAGGGATGATATCTTAAAAAATAAAATTAAGGGGTGAGAGAGGAATATATTGGGAGGAGAAAGGAGAAATGGAATGTGGCAAATTATCTCTCATAAAAGAAGCAAGAAAAAACTTCTTCAATGGAGGCGAAAAGGGAGAAGGTAAGAGGGAAAAAGTGAAGGTTGCTCTCATCATATTTGGTTTACGGAGGGAATAACATGATCAATCAATTTGGTATGAAAATCTGTCACACTACAAGAAAGTAGGGGAGAAGGGGTTAAGTGGAATGTGGGGGATGATAGAAGGGAGGGCAAATGGGAGGAGGGAATAATTAGAAGTGAACACTTTTGGGAAGGGGCAAGATCAAAAGAGAGAATAGCATAAATGGGGGACAGAAAAGAATGGAAGGAAATATAGTTAGTCTTACACAACATGACTATTATGGAAGTCTTTTGCAAAACTACACACAGTTAGCCTTTTCAGTGGGGATCAGTGAAGAAGGAGGAAGGGAGAGAAGTTAAAACTCAATGTTTTAGGAATGAATGTTTTTGCATACAACTGGGAAATAAGAAATACAGGTAATGGGGTATAGAAATCTATCTTGCCCTACAAGAAAAGGGAGAATATGGGGATAAGGGAAGGGAGGGGTGTGATAAAATGGAAGGCAAATTGGGGGGGAAAGGGGTAATAAGAATGCACAGTGTTTGGGGGTAGGAGGAGGGAAGAGATGGAGAGAAAATTTGGAACTCAAAATTTTATGGAAATGAATGTTGAAAACTAAAAATAAATAAATGAACATAAAAATAATGTGTTAACATTAAAAAAAATTGAGAGGTCAACTACCACTGTTCCCCAAGGAGAAAGTCTGTCTTTTATGGGGATTCTTTGGACTTTGACAGTTTTCTCTGAGTTAGTCTGAGTAGTTAGTTGCTTCCTATATGAGGTTTTAAGCTGAGTGGAAGTTTCTGAGGATTAGAACCTGCTACCTAAATTGATCTCTGTTTGAGCTAGGTTCAGAGGTCACATTGGCGTCCTCTTGGAAAGGACAGAGCTGCTCATACTGACACAGTGTCATAAATGCAACCTGTTGGCCAGATGATACAAGCAACCCCAACAAGTAGTCACTGTATGACTCCTTACAGACACCACAGCTTTCATTACAGAAACAGTATTTGTTTCTCTTCTTTATTTTCATTCAATAATGCTGAAATGGTGGACTTCTTTCCAGATGAAAGTTTTTGCTTTTCTCTCTGCAAATCTTAAAGATGGTCGCATGTTCCGTTCCTGTGTGAGTCTAAGAAAAGGTCCAGACTAGCCATTCATAAGGATCATAGAACCGCCGAGTTAGCTAAAAGGGAATTTCTTTTTGTTCAGTCACTTCAGATTTTTCATGACTCCATTTGGAATTTTCTTGGCAAAGATACAAGAGTGATTTGCCATTTCCTTCTCCAGCTCATTTTACAGGTGAGGACACCGAGGTAAATGGTTTAGTGCCTTTACTAGGGTTAAGATGGCTGGGTTTAAATTTGAACAAGGCCTTCCTGACACTAGACGCATTGCTCTATTTACTGGACTATCTAGTTGCTCAAAAGGGAACTTAGAAGAAGTCACTTAATGACGTCTCCTTGTTAAAGGTGAAGAAAGTGAGGCTGAGAATAGAAAGAAAGAAAGAAAGAAAGAAAGAAAGAAAGAAAGAAAGAAAGAAAGAAAGAAAGAAAGAAAGAAAGAAAGAAAGAAAGAAAGAAAGAAAGAAAGAAAGAAAGAAAGAAAGAAAGAAAGAATTGCTTGTCCAAGGTTACATGAATAGTAAGTGGCAAAACACGGATGTGAGCCTAGGTCCTCTGGCTCCAAACTGAAGATGATGATCTCAGTTGGCTAGAGCAATACTGTCAAAGTCAGATGGAAACAAGGTCACCAATCCATATGTGAGGATTCCTGTTGGATACCTACTGACTTAGTTTTAAAACATACTATTATCCATGTTTTATTGTATTTTGACTTATTTCGTTAACTATTTTCCAATTACATTTTAATCTTGTTTGCTCTGGACAGGGAACATTGTGGGCCACTTGAAAATGCTGGCAATATCAATAAGGGAAGAAAAGAGAACAGAAGGAAACATAATAGACAACAAGGCAATAAAACTATCTTGTTTTGCAGACAATATGAGGTTATACTTGGAAAATCACAAAGATTCCGTTGGAAGTTAGTTGAAACGATTAATAATTTTAGCAAAGTAGCAGGATATAAAGCAAATCCATGTAATATATATATAGTATATACACATATAATATAAAGTAAATCCATGTAATATATTGTATATACATATAATATAAAGTAAATCCATGTAATATATAGTATATATGTATATATAATATAAAATAAATCCATAAGAATCAGCATTCTTATATATCACAAACAAAATCCTGCAAGAAGAGATAGCAAGAGTTACCCCATTTAAAATAACTCTATACGGTATAAAATATCTGGGAGTATACCTGATAAAACAAACCTGGGAACTATATTAACAAAATTATAAAAAAAACTTTTTATACAAATAAAATCAGACTTAAATAATTGGAGAAATATTAGCTGTTCATGAGTAGGCAGGATCAATATAATAAAAATGACAATTTTACTGAGACATATATACATGTGTACATAAATGTATATATGCATGTATGTATATGTGTGTCATACATATATACACATACATACATACATATATACACACACACACACACACACACAATCAATGCCATCCCAATTAAACTACTGCAAGCTTTTGACACCTCTGGGCTTGTGAGCTAATGAATCTAAGGTTATTGTGGGTAGCTATGAGTAACCATGGTTGTGAAAAGAGGACCATGGAATCCAAAGTAAAAGTGAAAATAGAAATGTTGGAACAAAACAAGATGATCCAGAAGTACATGGAGGCATGGGGTCAGAACGGCATCAGGCATTTAGGAGCACTTATTTATTCATTCAGTCAACAAAATTCTTTTTTCACTTTCACTTTATTTTTTAATTAAGAAACATTTATTTTCTTCCCACTCCAATTGAAACCAAAAAGAAAAGAAAAGAAAAAGCTCTTGTAACAAATATGCATGATTGACAGCATCCAAGATTGTGGATTAGAAAGAAATTGTATTGAGAGATTTAAGATGGTTAGACCAAGTAGTGATTAGAAAACCTATTAAGAAATCAGGGTGGAGCATCTTACCAGCCCAAGGTCAGTATCTATGAAACAGAGACTGGCCAGGACCAGGACCAAGTTGAGAACCAAGGAGTCTCCCAGAGGAGCTACCAGGGCTCTGTGCAGACAACAGAGCATTGTAGAGACAGGGTATACTCTGAAGTCAAAAAAGGCCTGGACTCCAATCCTGCCTCTAACACATACTGGCTATGTGATCATCAGTCATTCAACAAATACTTATTAAGCACCTACCACATGCCAGACACTATGCTAATCACTGACAGAAGAGTTGTTCATTTGATAAGTCTCCACATTGGGAGTTTCCCACATTGATGAAATCATAATTCCAGACACCTCTCATTTTTGTTTGCTGTGTTGTTCAGTTGTGTCTGTCTCTTTAAGACCCCATTTGGGGTTTTCTTGGCACAGATACTAGAGTGGTTTGTCATTTCCTTCTCCAGCTCATTTCACAGATAAGGAAACTGAGGCCAACAGGGCTAAGTGACTTCTCCAGGGTCATACAGCCAGTAAGGGTCTGAGGACAGATTTGAACTCGGTCTTCCTGACTCCAGGTCCAGCTCTCTATTCACTGAAACACCTAGCTGCCTTTTCTCATACTTGTACTTTGATACAGTAAGTATCAGAGGAGATGTAAATATTTAAAAGCCATAATCTTTGCCCTCAAAAAGCTTATATTCTAGTCAGGGTGAGTTGACAAGTTACCCATATAAATATAACACAAATTAGAATTTCTAAGTACAAAGGACTTCAAACAGCATGAACTAAAATGACAGAGATGGTTTCATTTCCAATTGAGAGGGGATCAGGTAAAGTTTCACAGAGTAGGGGCCGTATTAGCTAAAGGATGCTCAGAAGAGAGAGGTCCAGAAAGGCAACGAGGAAGGCAATAGCTATAAGGGGATGTAAGTAACGACAGGCCCCAGAGGAGAAAGAAGACCCTGGTCTGAGGACTTGTCTAGGGAGAAGGGACGTAGCAGTCACAGCAAGTTAATCAGAAAACAGGTGCTGATTTAGCAAGGAGAAGTTCGGACAGATTCTCCCAGTCCTAGGGAGACGAGGTCAAGTCCAGAGAGGTCAGCCAAAGCAGAAAGCTCCAAGCAGCTACAGAGGCAGAGCTCAGAGGTTTAGAGACAGAGACAGCGGTTCTCAGAAACAGGAAACATCAAAGTAAAGCCTCAGGGAAGAGTCTGTTTGCTCTTTTCACACACACAGTCAAAAGACAGAGAATACACAGAAGAGAGAGGTCAAGGCAAAGCAGGGACTCAAGGCCAGGTCAGCAGTCAGGAGAGCATCAAAAAGATACAGTTTGCTAAAGATAAGAGACCTTGAAGCTGAGGCAAGACTTTTTTTTTGCTGCAGTCAGATCCAGTGACTGACCAGCCAGGGCTAGGAGGTTTGGCAGGGCAGCAATTTACCAAGGTCATGGGTTGAATGGGCATATAAATCAATTGGCTTTCTTTCTAGGGACATAGGCTTGCACCCCTTGCACCCAGACAAGGACTTTGCCATGGAGAATGAGAAGAAACAATCCAGAAAAATTACTGGATTAGCACAAATTCCTAGTCATTGCCTAGGCAAAGGAAGTAAGTATTTGAGTAGCAAATACTATGTGCCAGGCACTTATACAAATATTCTGTCATTTGAGCCTCACAACTTCTGAGAGGTAGGTACTGTTATGATCCCCATTTCATAGCT
This sequence comes from Bettongia penicillata ogilbyi, assembly GCA_023548195.1. Lineage (NCBI taxonomy): Eukaryota > Metazoa > Chordata > Mammalia > Diprotodontia > Potoroidae > Bettongia > Bettongia penicillata. The sequence continues at coordinate 492,277 of JAJHZJ010000855.1, read as the reverse complement.
GAGGAAACTGAGGTTGAATGACTTTCCCAAGGTTACACAGATCGTAAATGTCTGAGGCTGGATTTGAATTCAGATCTTCTTCACTCCAGGTCCAGCACGCTATCCACTGAGCTGCCGGTTACCTCTTGATAGGCAATGCAAAGCAAATGTACTAATGGTCTGGAACTTTTCTGCCTCTTTGCTAAGGGGGAGTCTGGTATTTATTGTTCAGTTGTTTCAGTCACGTATGACTCTTCATGACCCCACTTGGGGTTTTCTTGGCACAAATACTGGAGTGCTTTGTCATTTCCTTCTCCAGCTCATTTTACAGATGAGGAAGCAAGGCAAACAAGGTTAAGAACTTGCCCAGAGTCACACAGCTAGTAAGGGTCTATGGCCAAATTTGAATTCAGGTCTTCCTGACTCCAGGACCAGCGCTCTATCCACTGGACTACCTAGCTACTCTACAGTCCAGTATGCTATAGACTATTTAATAGGAACGATGATTTTGTTTCAATACCTTCCAAAATCAGAGGACTGATTCCAAAATGGAAGTTTCAAAATTGAAAACAGGGTTATTGTCCAAGACACAGTAGGTATCATCTTTGAATTACTTGTATAGAACACTGGTTCTCAAACTTTTTGAACTCAGTTCATCTTTATATTCTTAAAATGTATTGAGAAACCTCAGCAAAAGCGCCTTTGTTTATGTGAGTTATTTCTAATAATATCTACCATATTGGACATTTAAAAGTCTTAGTATCCCTATGAAAATAGTTTTACCTCATCTACCAAGGACTGCCTTACCAGAATCCCCCATCCCTCATGGTGGGGAGAGGGAAGAGATAGGCTGGTTCTTTTATTTAAAATACATTGAAAATGTCCTTGAGACTTACTTGTTTAAGGCTTGGGCCACTAGAATAGCCTCCTGGTTTCCTGAGTAAAAAAACCTCAAAGATCTCCAGTTGGACCCTAAAGTTTGGCTGGCAGACCACCTGGGCAACACTGAGGCAGGAAAATTGTACTCTTCTAAATCAGTGCTCTGTCTTCAGCTGAATGTCCTTCCTGTGCTAAGTACACCTACTTTTATTAACAGTTATCCACACTGAATCATTTCATTCCAGTTTTGAACCTAAAGTACCAATAAGTTTGAGATTAAGGAGGCCTATTTTCTCCACACCTATCCCTGCAGTAATCAGAACCAGTGGCAGTGAGGAAAGCTCCTAGACCCAGAATTCTTGGACCCAAACACAGATTATCAACGGAGGAGGGAAAGGAATCCCCAAAGAGGGATTCCCATGGTTCATTTGTTGTTCCATCATCAGTTGTGTAGGACTCTCCATGGCCCTGTTTGGGGTTTTCGTGGCAAAGATACTAGACTGGTTTCCCACTTCTTTCTCCAGCTCATTTTGCACACGAGGAAACTGAGGCCAACAGGAAAGTTGGGAACCATTTCTTGAGTGTACTGAAACTGGTCTCTTTAAAAGAAAAAAGGGAAAAATAGTCCCTGAATTTGGCTTACTAGGGAGAAGAGGTTTAACCACTTGGCCTTTACTGCTATTGTAAGTTCTTTGGACTGTAACAAGTCTGAAGGATAAGAGACTAACCTCCAAATGACCCCAGCTTGGAAGAAGTCTCACCTCTTAGGGCAATACTATCCGTCTATTTGTCTAGATCCCCAGGGAAAGGTGGACTCACTGAAACAGGAAGGAGAATCACATCCACTGATTATGGGTTACAGTGAGTCCTTTGTGTTTTTTGCATTCTTCCTGTGAGATGAAATATTGTCTTGTATCTGATATCACTCATTTGAGTGCTTACATAGGAACTGGTATGACCCTTTAATTCACACCTGTGAACAACAGGGCACAAGCTTAAATATTCTGAGATTCCCAAAGGAATCTGATTGGGAGCAAAGTAACCAAGAAAAATGATTTTGGTCAAGCTCCCAGACTGAACCCAATCCCACCCCAGCAGACCAGAGTATGGAGTGCTATAATGCAGGTTATAGTCAAGACAAGGTCTGAAAGAGTCAAAGACAGAAGGATACATCCATATAACACAGCAAGGCTCAAGAAAGCTTTATAGGAGACAAAGTCAGAGTCAAGGACTGAAGCAAAGAAAGGAAAATGGAAATAAAGGTGACCAAACTCAAGGGTTCAGAGAACTATCAAAAAGCTTGAGAAGTAGGCTTACTGTCCATGCTGGCTTTTAAAGTAGGAATTGTTGAGCTAGCCTTGTCTACCTAATTGTTCAGTTTTGAATGGTGGTTCAGTGGGTAGAGTGCTAGGCCTGGAGTCAGAAGATTCATTTTCATGTGTTCAAATCCAGCCTCAGACACATACCAGCTGTGGGACCCTGAGAAAATCACTTAACCCTGTTTGTCTTGGTTTCCCCATCTGTAAAATGAGCTGGAGAAGGAAATGGCAAACCACTCTAGTATCTTTGCCAAGAAAATCCCAAACAGGGTCAGAAAGAGTCAGACATGATTGAACAAGAAAATGTCAATAATAATATTAGGAGGGAGGAGCTAAGATGATGGAATAGAAAGACTCACGTATGCTAGCTCCGAATCCACAGCCCAAAAATTTCCTGTGAAAAGAACTCCCCACACATCCTGGAGCAGTGGAAGCCATGCAGCAATGCAGTGGAGGAGATTTCCGTTCCAGAGAGCCCTGAAAAACTGACCCCAAAGGTCCGTTGCGCACTGGACAGCAGAGTCCAGCCCTGCCCACATGGCCTGAGAGGAGTAGATCTGAGCAGGCTTCAGGGATGGAACCTCCAGCGGCTGCGAAGGTCCCTCCACCCACAGGCGCTCCAGGTCAGTGACAGAGACTTCTGGGCTGGCTGAGAGGGGAACAGGGTGTCTCCATAACTCAGGCCCCCTCGGGAGGCAGTGGCACACGCAGCAGCAGCGATGGCCAGGAGCTCCCGGAGCAGACAGGACCTCAGATACATTACTGAAGACCTCCGCATAAACCCCCTGAGGGAACTGAGCCTGGGAGGCAGCCCTGCCCCCACCTGCGCACCAGAACTCAAGCTCACATTGAATAGCAGCCACGCCCACCACTGAAAGCCCTGAGGCTGGGGAGCAGCATTTGAATCTCAGACCCCAAGCACTAGCTGGGAAGATCTAGGTGGGGGTGGACAGGAATCTGAGAAGTCAAGTAACTGTCTACGAAAATGCCCAGAAAAGGGAAGAAAAATAAGACCATAGAAGGTTACTTTCTTGGGGAACAGATGTTTCTTCCTTTCCTTTCTGATGAGGAACAATGTTTACCATCAGGGAAGACATAGAAGCCAAGGCCTCTGTATCCCAAACATCCAAAATAGATATCTAATTGGCTCAAGCCATGGAAGAGCTCAAAAAGGATTTTGAAAATCAGGTTAGATAGGTGGAGGAAAAACTGGGAAGAGAAATGAGAGAGATGCAAGAAAAGCATGAAAAAAGGGTCAAGACCTTACTAAAGGAGACCCAAAAAATGTTGAAGAAAATAACACCTTGAAAAATAGGCTAACTCAATTGGCAAAAGAGGTTCAAAAAGCCAATGAGGAGAAGAATGCTTTCAAAAGCAGAATTAGCCAAATGGAAAAAGAGGTTCAAAAGCTCACTGAAGAAAATAGTTCTCTCAAAATTAGAATGGAACAGGTGGAGGCTAATGACTTTCTGAGAAACCAAGAAATCACAAAACAAAACCAAAAGAATGAAAAAATGGAAGAGAATGTGAAATGTCTCATTGGAAAAACAACTGACCTGGAAAATAGATCCAGAAGAGACAATTTAAAAATTATGGGACTACCTGAAAGTCATGATCAAAAAAAGAGCCTAGACATCATCTTCCATGAAATTATCAAGGAAAACTGCCCTGATATTCTAGAACCAGAGGGCAAAATGAGTATTGAAGGAATCCATCGATCACCGCCTGAAAGAGAACAAAAAGAGAAACTTCTAGGAACATTGTAGCCAAATTCCAGAATTCCCAGGTCAAGGAGAAAATATTGCAAGCAGCTAGAAAGAAACAATTCCAGTATTGTGGAAATAAAATCAGGGTAACACAAGATCTAGCAGCTTCTACATTAAGGGATCAAAGGGTGTGGAATATGATATTCCAGAAGTCAAAGGAACTAGGACTAAAACCAAGAATCACCTACCCAGCAAAACTGAGTACAATACTTCAGGGGAAAATATGATCTTTCAATGAAATAGAGGACTTTCAAGCATTCTTGATGAAAAGACCAGAGCTGAAAAGAAAATTTGACCTTCAAACACAAGAATGAGAAGAAGCATGAAAAAGCAAACAGAAAAGAGAAGTCATAAGGGACTTACCAAAGGTGAACTGTTTACATTCCTACATGGAAAGACAACATTTGTAACTCCTAAAACTTTTCAGTATCTGGGTAGTTGGTGGGACTACACACACACATACACACACACACATGCACACTCACATGTACACATGTACACACGTGCACGCACGCACACATACACACATGCACGCACATATAGAGACAGAGAGCACAGAGTGAATTGAATAGGATGGGATCATATCTTAAAAGAAATTAAGGTAAACGGTGAGAGAGATGTGTAGTGGGAGGAGAGAGGGTGAAATGGAATGGGGTAAATTATATCTCTTTCAAGAGGCAAGCAGGAGACTTTTTAGTGGAGGGAAAAAGAGAAGAGCTGAGGGAAAAAAAACATGAAGTTTACTCTCATCACATTCGACTAAAGGAAGGAATAAAATGCACACTTATTTTGGTATGAAAACCTATCTTACAATACAGGAAAGTGGGGGAAAAGGAGATAAGCAGGGTGGGGGGGGATGATGGAAGGGAGGGCAATGGGAGGAGGGAGCAATTTGAAGTCAACACTCAGGGAGGGACAGGATCAAAAGACAGAATAGAAACAATGGGGGGCAGGATAGGATGGAGGGAAATATAGTTAGTCTTACACAACACGACTATTATCGAAGTCATTTGCAAAGTTACACAGATATGACCTGTATTGAATTGCCTGCCTTCCCAAAGGGAATGGGTGGGAATGGGAGGGAGGGATGGGGAGAATTTGAAACTCAAAGTTTTAGGAACAACTGTTTAGTATTGTTCTTGCTACTAGGAAATAAGAAATACAGTTAATGGGGAATAGAAAGTCATCTGGCCCTACAGGACAAAAGAGAAGATGGGGACAAGAGAAGGGAGGGATGATAGAAGAGAGGGCAGATTGGTGCTAGGGGCAATTAGAATGCTCGGTGTATTGGGGTGGGGGGAGGGGATAAATGGGGAGAAAATTAGGAACCCAAAATTTTGTGAAAAGTGAATGTAAAAAGTTAAATAAATAAATTTATATTAAAAATAATAATAATAATAATATTAGGAGAACTCCCCTCTTCAAAAACCCTAGAACCATAGATTTAGACCTTAAAGGGATCTTAGAGGTCAATGGTGACTTTATAGATGAAAAAACCAAGGAACAGAGAAGCTGTACTTTACACAAGGTCACACAGGTCATTAAAGATTAACTCCTATAATTCCTATCACTGTTATCAGGAAACAAGGAGACTGAGCCAGAAGGAAACATCAGTATATTTTGTGGAATAGTAGCCCAGGAATAAGCCAAAACATGGATTTAAGGTCCACCTCTGACTCTATTGGCTTGTGACCTTCGATAAGTCACATAAACCTCTCAGATTCTCAAGTAATTCTATAAACCTTTAAGTTACTGATCTGTATTGATAAAGGGGGAAGTGGGGGTTCCTCATCAGAAATTTCCCATCCTACTAAAATGATAATAACCAAAACAAGAACAAAAACCCTCAAACACAACAAATTAAATTTAGGAGGCACATACTAAATCTCATAAGTACATGTCCCACCTCAAAGGTGTCCCTTCTGAGAGAAATAGATAAAGGGCGTAGTGTTGGGAAGAAATTTTCATCCTCAATGAAACATCACATGCAAGTTTTTAATATGATATATATACATATATTATATATGAGAGTGTGTGTAATTTCAAAAGCTTGCATTATTTTTATTGAGTAAGTACTAGAGTACTCCTTGCTCTTTGACATAGTTCTAAAATGTTAGTAGCTACAGTAAGGCAAGAGAAAGAAATTAAAGGCATAAATAAATACTGGCAAAGAGGAGACCAAATTATTCTATTTGCTGATAACATAATGGTTTACTTAGAAAACCCAAGAGACTCATCAAGGAAACTTAAACTATATATATATGTTTATGTACTTATGTATGTATATGTAGCTTTAATAGACTGTCTCTCTTTGATAGCTTCAAGCTACATTAAGACTTTTGGGATATGCTCTATTGTCAGACTGTGCAATGTATGCAGTAATTTAGATGAGTTGTTTTACTGTTCTCTCTCAAGATCTTTGCTACTGTTGAGGTTAGGGAACCATATATTGAGGTTTGGGGTGCTTGGGATCCCAAAACACCAACACCCTAGGTCCTATCCGAATGAATTCAACCCAAGCCTTCTTTCAATCAAAGTAAAACAAAGTTTATTAAAGATTCACCATATTGGGTTGACTCTTAAGAAGCCTCATCATTTGTGAGGCTCAGGCCAGATAAAATCTGAGTGCCTGTATGGAGGCAAGATGGAACTTACATACAGAAAGACTGTGGGAGGGATCTGGAGGTGGTCTAGTAGTCTGGGGTAATGGGAGGAGAGGTTTAGGGAGAGTTTTGAGGAGGAGTCCAAGGGAGGATCTTAATGGGACTGGGGTGACAGATCAAGGATGGGCAACTGCTGGAGGCAATTGGGAGATAACAAACAATGGAGGGCTGGGGTGGGAAGCAGGCAGACAATCCAAAGGTAAGGGACAGTGCCAGGCTAGGTTAAGGGTAACAGATATGGGTATGAGAAACCCGATTAAGTGGGATGATGCAAGAAGAGTTCAAGGAGGTTCCTAGATTTTGTACCTTATTACTACAGGGGACAGCTCTCTGGGAAAGTGATACTGCAGGGAGTTTCATTTTCCCTTAGCTCCATATTGGTTGCCTTTCTTGCTAAAGATCAGGTCATTTTCAGTTGACTCTGACTCTTTGGAAAACCCCATTTGAGGTTTTCATGGCAAGGCTCTTGGAATGGATCACAATTTCCTTCTTTAGCTCATTTTACAGGGGAAGAAACTGAGGCAAACCGGGGTAAGTGACTTCCCCAGGGTCACACAGATAGTGTCTGAGGTCAAATTCGAACTCAGGTTTTCCTGACTTCAGGTCCAGTGTTCTATCCATGGGTACCACCTAACTGCCCCAGAGATCAGGTACAAGCATCAATGATTTCCATTACTATTCTCCGTGTGTCATTTGTTCTTTGTTCTCAAATAGGATCATGACATAAGAGATGATGACATGGATTGCAACTGACTTTGATTTGAATAGTTACCAGCCTCACTTTTCTCCTCTAGAGTCATCTGGGTCCTGAGGCCAGATATGACTCAGGAGGACTAGAGATGGCCCAGAATGCAGTGGGAGACTTTGGACTTTTAAACTGAGGTCTTTTCAGGTTCTCATTTTGAGTGAGGTAACACCCATTCAATGAATAATCCTCTTTAAGAAGTGAGTCAAAGGTTGGCCCCTTTAATAAAAAAAAACAAAAAAACAACTCAGGGTTGCCAGCCAAAAGAGAAACAGTTAGTATTTAAATTCACTCTGAGCTAGGAGGGCCCAAAAAATAACCATTAAGTAGTACTTGTTCAAGGACCTATTCTTGTCCAATCCATGAGATTCAGAGTACATTGGGTTTAAGGCTTGATCTTTGAGAAAAATCTAGTCAGAAAAACCCCAAATTAACTTGATAGTTTTTAGCCATTAAACTTTACATTCCTTTGGGCAAAACATTACTATTTCTAGTACTGGAACAAAGTTTGTTGAGTTTTCTTTACAGGGAGTTATCATTACCTAGCAATTAGAGTCCCTTTAAAAGCAAATAGCATTAGAAGGTTAAGCAGTGGCTCATACTTAACCACCATTGCTCCTCCCTTAATCTCTCACCGTCCTCTACCATCTCTCCTCGTAATTTCATAGTTAGCCCTGTTAAATAGCCTTTGGTCTTCCCCTGTACTGGTTTGCTCTTAGCCTGGGCCTGCATACACAACACCACTGGCTAGGACATGCCTGCTATAACAAGAATACTGCCACAGAGAGAGGATTCTTCCAAAAGGGTGGATCTTTCTCCAGGTACACTGGCAGCAAGAGAGAGGATGACATTGTTACAGTACATGTGACTAACTCCTATGGTGTGTGCTGGAATTCTTGACTTTTGATTATAGACTCCACGACTTCATCTTTCAGGCTTATGTCAAGGCTATAATTGGAAGAAAGCATAGCTCTGTGCTATGGTATGAAAGTTCTGGAAGAGAAGTGAATATAAGCTAGTGCTGAGGTGTTTATCTAGTTTTGCCTCAAGAAACTTGATTTCAAGTCTTGGACCAAGGAAAGGAGGTGGGTAAGGCTCAACACTGAGCCAGCAATGGCAACATTTCCTGAATACTATTACTCTACCAAGGTAGATTGCCTAGCATTCTTTCTTGTCCCAGGTAGAGCTCTGTTATAAAATCAGGCAGGACTCTCTGGAGAAGAGTTACTAACGGCCTAGGGAAAATGGCTTGCAGGTGACAAGTCATATTCTATCCCAGACATCGTGACATTGTGTACTGTGTGCAACTAGACCTACAGGAAGTTGAATCTATGAAGGTTTCATGGGTAAGTAGCCTTCCCTGAACTGAAATTCACACAGCCATCCTAGTCGTCTTCCAGACTGTTCTACATATCTGTGTATATATACATATACAAGACTCTGGGATGGCATACCAACTCAACCAACGAAGATAACTGGAGGTGAGCGTAGCTTGCCTTTCTCCACGAGTTGACTTGGCTGAAAATGCACACTGATGGCAGAGGTCTGCCTCACTAAACTCAGATCTATCTCCATCTCCCTGCACAATCAATTGTTCTGTACAAACAGAATGGGCAGAGGATGATTGTAGTACACCCGCAGAGCTGTAATTTTTCCTTTAAAGAGCCTGAACACAGCTATGGGAAGCAGAACACAATCTTCTAGGTGTAGTTGTGGGGTGAAAAGAGAGCTAGACAGAGTCAAGAAATCTGGGTTCAAATCACTTCTTCAACACTTAGAAGTTGTGTGACCTTGGGTAAGTCATTTAATTTGTCTGAGCCTCCCATAAAACATTTGTAAAATGGTAAGATGGGAAGAAAGCAGTTGGAGTAGATAATGACACATTTATGTCACACTTAAATAGTTACAAAGTATTTTCCTCTTAACCATTTGGCAAAGTAGATGGTACAAATATTATTTCACCTCATTTTATAATTACTGAAAGCATATAATTAAATGTCAGATGAAGAATATAGGAAAAACATGCTTTGGATTCAGGAAAGGATTCAGGATTATCATGGGACTGAGATGATCTAGGAGGCTTCACAAGCAGGGAGGGTAGAGAGAAAACTACCAGGGGAATCCTTCCATGACATGTTTTGTCAGTAATGACCTTGACCTTCTCCCAGAGACCTTTAAGTTTTTGTTTTTATTTTCTTTTTAAATCCACATTTTTTGTGGTAACACATTACCCAAATAAGCCTCTCTACAAATTTTAACAATACACAGTACCCAATAAGTCTCCTAATAGTGGAATTCTGATGGACAGTGTAGATAGCATTTTCCATTGTCACAGAATGCCAATTGGTAACAAAAAGGAAAGATTTGTGCTTTAATTTTGATAGTGGTTTTTGATAGAAGTTTTTTGTCTCTATTTGCATTTATATAAACAGTGTGGATAATGTTAGAAACACTCTCGACACACAAAAAGGTATCAAGGAAATTTATTAGAGTTCAGAGGAATTGAACACTTTGGCCAAGGTGAACTCCACCATTCTTCAGAAAGGGAGAGAGAGAGAGACAGAGAGAGAGAGAGAGAGAGAGAGAGAGAGAGAGAGAGAGAGAGAGAGAGAGAGAGACAGAGAGACAGAGAGACAGAGAGAGAGAGAGAGAGAGAGAGAGAGAGAGAGAGAGAGAGAAAGACAGAGACAGAGACAGAGAGAGATAGAGACAGAGAGAGACAGAGAGAGACAGAGAGAGACAGAGAGAGAGGGAAGGACAGATCTTCCCATCAGCACATAGATCGGTCTGTTCTCTTTTGGGTCACAGTCTTTTGACACACCCACTGTACTAAGAGCAGTTGGATTTTTAGGTCCTTACTGTGATTTCATGTTCTCCTTCTGATAGGCTTTTCATCAAACAGCTCCTCAGACCTGTGCACAAGTTTCTGACCATCTTTACCTGACTCTGCTAGCTCACAACTCTAATTAACTTTCCCCACTGAAAGTTTTGACCTTGTGGAAACAGAACTTTTTCCTTTGTTTCCCACAAACCATATCAACATTATACGTTTTGTGAGTGATGGTTGCATTTTGTTGCCACTCAGTGCTATCTGTAGTTACACTGTGGTTGTCAGTGTGTCTGTCCTTGTTTTGACTCTGCTTTCTTCTTTCAGGATGGTTCCAAGTGTTCATTAATGTGCTTCTAATTGGGTATTATGGGCATCTATGCGTCTGCTTACTAGATTGTGAGTTCTGTGAGGGCATTTCCCACAAAATGTTCATTTCCCTCTACTAAAGCTACTTGACTAAGCCTTTAAACCCAAATCACGGTCAATTTGATTTAAAAAAAGAAGAAAATCATATTACTAATATTAAAAATGAAAGGGGTGAACTCACCTCCAATGAGGAGGAAATTAAAACAATAATTAGAAATTACTTTGCCCTACTTTATGCCCACAAATTCGATAATCTAAATGAGATGGATGAATATTTTAAAAAATACAAATTGCCCAGATTAACAGAAGAGGAAATTGAATACTTAAACAACCCCATCTCAGAAAAAGAAATTGAACAAGCCATCAATGAACTCCCTAGGAAAAAATCTCCAGGACCAGATGGATTCACAAGTGAATTCTATCAAACTTTTAAAGAACAGTTAATTCCAATACTATATAGACTATTTGGGAAAATTGGGGAAGAAGGAGTACTTCCAAATTCTTTCTATGATACAAATATGGTTTTGATACCCAAGCCAGGAAGAGACAAAACAGAAAAAGAAAATTATAGACCAATTTCTCTAATGAATATAGATGCAAAAATTTTCAACAAGATTTTAGCAAAACGAATACAGCATCTTATCAAGAGAATAATACATTATGATCAGGTAGGTTTCATACCAGGAATGCAGGGCTGGTTCAATATTAGGAAAACTATTAGCATTATTGATCATATCAACAACAAAGCCAACAAAAACCACATGATTATCTCAATTGATGCAGAAAAAGCTTTCGACAAAATACAACACCCATTCCTATTAAAAACACTGGAGAACATAGGAATAAAGGAAATTTTCCATAAAATAATAAGCAGTATCTACCTAAAACCTTCAGCAAGCATTATATGCAATGAAGATAAGCTAGAGGCATTTCCAATAAGGTCAGGGGTGAAACAAGGATGCCCATTATCACCATTATTATTCAATATGGTACTAGAAATGTTAGCGGTAGCAATTAGACAAGATAAAGAAATGGAAGGAATAAAAATAGCCAAAGAAGAAACTAAGTTATCACTCTTTGCAGATGATATGATGATATATTTAGAGAATCCCAGAGATTCAAGTAAAAAACTACTTGAAATAATAAACAACTTTGGCAAAGTTGCAGGTTACAAAATAAACCCACACAAATCTTCTGCATTCCTATATATTAGCAACAAAGTCCAACAGCAAGAGATAGAAAGAGAAATCCCATTTCAAGCTAGAGTAGACACTATAAAATACTTAGGAGTTTACCTGCCAAAACAAACCCAGGGATTATATGAACACAGTTACAAGACACTTTTTGCACAAATAAAGTCAGATTTAAGTAAGTGGAAAAACATCAGTTGTTCATGGGCAGGCCGAGCTAATATAATAAAAATGACAATTCTACCTAAATTAATCTACTTATTTAGTGCCATACCAATTAAACTATCAGATAATTATTTTCTAGAGCTGGATAAAATAATATCAAAAATTCATTTGGAAAAACAAAAGATCCAGAATATCAAAGGGACTAATGAAAAGAAATGCTTGGGAAGGTGGCCTAGCGCTACCAGACCTCAAATTGTATTATAAAGCAGCAGTTATCAAAACCACTTGGTATTGGCTAAGAAACAGAGGGGTAGACAAATGGAATAGGCTTGGCACTCAAGACACAGTAGGCAAGGAATATAGCAACCTCCTGTTTGATAAACCCAAAGATCCCAGCTTCTGGGATAAGAACTCACTGTTTGACAAAAATTGCTGGGAAAACTGGTTAACTGTGTGGCGGAAATTAGGCATAGACCCATGCCTGACACCGTACACAAGAATAAAGTCCAAATGGGTACATGATTTAGGTATAAAGATTGATACCATGAATAAACTGGAGAAGCAAGGAATGGTGTATTTATCAGATTTATGGAGGGGGGAAGAATTTTTTTCTAAAGAAATGATAGAAAGTATTATGAAATGCAAGATGGATAATTTTGATTACTTTAAACTGAAAAGTTTTTGCACAACCAAACCCAATGAAACCAAAATTTGGAGGGATGTAGTAAACTGGGGAAAAAATTTTTACAGCTAAGCTCAGGGATAAAGGCCTCATTTCTAGAATATATAGAGAACTGACTCAAATATATAACCATCCAAGTCATTCCCCAATTGATAAATGGTCAAAGGATATGAACAAGCAATTTTCAGGGGAAGAAATTAAAGATACATATTATGAAAAAGTGCTCTAAATCACTACTGATTAGAGAGATGAAAATCAAAACAACTCTGAGGTACCACATCACACCTATAAGATTGGCAAACATGACAGAACAAGAAAATGATAAATGCTGGAGAGGATGTGGGAGAGTTGGAACACTAATTCATTGTTGGTGGAGCTGTGAGATCATCCAACCCTTCTGGAGAACAGTTTGGAACTATGCCCAAAGGGCTACAAAAATGTGCATACCCTTTGACCCAGAAATATCACTACTAGGACTGTATCCCCAAGAGATTATAAAAACGGGAAAGGGCCCCACATGTACAAAAATATTTATAGCAGCACTCTTTGTGGTAGCCAAAAACTGGAAGTCAAGGAGATGCCCATCAATTGGGGAATGGCTGAATAAATTATGGTATATGAATGTAATGGAGTACTATTGTGCCATAAGAAATGATGAACAAGAAGACTTCAGGGAGGCCTGGAAGGACTTATATGATCTGATGCTGAGCGAAAGGAGCAGAACCAGGAGAACTTTGTGCACAGCAACGACCACAGTGTGCGAGAGTTTTTTCTGGTAGACTTGGAACTTTGTAATAACACAAGAACTTAATGAGAAAAAAAAAAAAAAATCCTAATGTCGGTCTTCTAAGGCAAAATGCCTTCCACACTCAGAGAAAGAAATGTGGAAGTCATTTGCAGAATGTAGCAGATCTTGTTTGTGTGTGGGTGGGTTCCAGTGTATTATGTGTTGATTTGTTATATGATTTCCTCCATTTATTTTAGTTCGACTACGTAGCATGAATATAGTGAAAATGTGCTCAATAGGAAAGTATATGTAGAACCTAAACAGAATTGTATGCTGTCATGGGGAGGGAGCGGGGTATTGGGGGAAGGGTAGGGGGGATAAAATCTTAACTTTAAGGAAATGATTGTAAAACATTAAAAAAAAATTAAAAAAAAAAAAGAAAAGAAAAATACAACAATCAGCTCTCACAAGGTTTGAGCTGGTTCCAGCAGACTCCTGGATAACCATCAACTACTAAGTTTTCACCCAACTCCTAGTATGTACAAGGTACTGAGTAGTGTTAGGTAGGTGAGATGAGGGTACATATAATAATAACTTAAATTGGTATTTTAATTAAAGTGTTTTATACATATTTAAAAATAAATAAAAAATAAACCCAAATCACTCTGACTTTTGTTAACTGACCAATAACAGCCCTAAGCCAAGCCTCTGTGGCTCATTGTTTAAGTGCAGATGGCCTCAGATGTGTGTAAATCACAATTATTCTCCGTCTTAGCCAGAAACTCTAAGGGTCTCTCCCTCCCAGAGGGATATCTTTGGGATGATAAATTGACAGTAAATTGAGCCAACTCTTAACCTAGCCTTTTGTCATTGAATGGGCATGGTCTCTACAAACTAAGGTCTGGGAAAGACCTTAATTTAGAAAAGCCAAGGTCATTCACTGCATCCAGGGCCATTACAAACATTCTGTCCTGCCACTGGACTAGGATGAGTCTGGAGGAAAGAGTGAGGCTGATGACTTTGCACAGCTCTGCCTCACTTAAATGCAATTCATGTGCAAGTCAAGACATGACTTGATGTCACTGGTCTTCTTCAAGAAAGATGAACAACAGCAATTTCCCCCAAAGATCTGGCAAGATGTACTTCACAGAGAAGATACCAAATAAACTTGCCTCGAATTTGAATTTGGGAGCATTCCAAAAGATTTTCCCTCAGAGAAACCAAGTACTAAAATACTAATAATAATTTCTGGTCTTTATATAAATCTTTAAGACTTACAAAGCAGATCTGACCTGTTGTTTAATTTGAGTCTCAACTTACAAGAGAGGCAATGTGGTAAAATGGGAAAAGTTCTGCTTCTGGAGTCAGAATATCTGAGTTCCAATCTCACTTCAAACACTTACTAGCAATATAACCAGAGGCAAGTTTCTTTCCTGAGCCTCATTTTCTTCACCTGTTAAATGAGGCATTGCACCCAACTCTAAATCTTGCACCTACACAGATATTTTTCATTGCCTAAAATTTTCACAAGCCCTGACCCCCTTCCACAACCATTTCATACATACTATCTTCCCCATATATGTTTAAGACATGACTGCCCTTCTCTGTCCCCCTCCCATATAGCATTAAGAAGTGTAGCAGGAAAACGTCGGGAGAAGACAGAGATTCAGTTTCTCCTTCTCTCTTTCTACTCTTCCTTGAAAATGTCAGGATGCAAAGCACACTTTTATGATGGTCAATGGGAAGAGCCTAGGTAGCTCCCTATTATCTTGTATATTAAATTCAATTCAGCTCTCAAAACTGGACATTAATTGCCTACCCTTGCCCCATGACACCAATCTTGCTACTTCACTAACACGCTAACCACATCTGAAATAACAGCAAGGCAAATTTCAGCTCAACACAAGGAAATACTTCCTAACAATTAGAGTTGTCAAAATGTGTAATAGGCTTTCCTGAGAAAGAGTGAATTCACTGTCACTATAAGTCTTTAGATAGGGCCTTGTTGGCCATTTATCAGGGATATAGCAGATAGATTTTATGCTTTGTTAACCCTTTGAGGGCTGTTACAATTTTGTAATTCTATTTTTATAATTCTATAACTATTTGAAATCCCCCATCTTCTCTGTTAATTAATTATACTTACTAGGTGCTCTAAACCCCATCTTTTCTGATTTCCCCTACCCCTTTCTCATTATTTCTTTAACTATCTTTTCTCTACTTATGTCATCTATGTATTTGTCCTGCTTGAATTGGCATTTATTGGTTTGCTGTTGTCTGATATAATCACTATCTATATTCTGTATTCCCAAATGGATGGTAAGCTCCTTGAGGGAAACATCTCCCCTAGTACCTAACGTGATTCTGTGTAGATTGTGCTCAGAACATACAAGATATAGGAATTGAAGGCCCTCTCACTTATTTGTAGATTCCCCACTCCCCACCCTACTCCACCACAAACTACCTCAGATTCAGGATCCTTTTTGGGCCCAAAAACCACTTAAGAAACAGAACTCACTAGTTCCCACAAATTTGCTTGCTTTTATTAATGGGCCAGAAGACATAAATTACTTCAGTAGAACACAGGTTTAGAAGGAGGAAAGACTTTAGAGTTTATCTAGTCCAATTCTATCATTTAATGGATAAAGAAACTGGATTCTAGAGGTTTGGTAATTTACCCAAAGAAACAATGGCAAAGACCTTAAATGAAATAGCATAGCAAGAAAAGATAACAATGCAACACTTTCCCTGTATATCCCCAAAGCATTTCTACCATTAGTGGGAAGAGTGGATTCCTACATGGAACATGCACGAGAAGCACACATTAAGGAAATGTTTGGCCAGGTCAGGGAGAAGCGCATCTGTGTGGTTAGGTAACTTGCAAGGCCACAGATACTTCTGATCATGCCTAGACTCATTCCTCATTCATCTCATATGGTATGTAGTCTTTTGTCTTTGAACTCACTTTGTCTAGAGTTGAATCACATGATCTTTTATACCAGACAACTATGTAACTTAAAGTTAGAAATCCCCAACTTTCTCTCTGTTTTACCATACAAATTCATTTGATTCAGAGGGAAAAAATGCTAACCAAAGGAGACTAAGTAATTTTTCTCTAACCATCTGGTCTTCATTTCTGCCATTGTTACAACAAGTCACTTGAAAGACATTATTATTTTACTATTATATTAATAACCAGTTTTTAAATTGGGATCCAGACTTTTCTCCTCAGTTTCCTCATTAAGGCACAGCTCTTATTAAACAGCCAATCTGAAGGATAAGACTGACAGGATTGCTTTTAACCATCTAGGAACATATTCTTTAATCTTGGGTGGGACCCTACCCAACTAGGAAAACTAACTCCTATTTAGAGTATAAACAGACAGAATCTGGCTAGTTTTTATACTGGGGAAAGGTACCTCTGCCCTTGTACCCCTCCATTAGAATTTAGGATGACCCAGCTCATAAAGGAGAAAACCAATCAGAGTGGTCTGGATGGAGATGGACTCCTCTGTCCAGATTGCTAGCATGTTCTCAGCAGGAGGAGGTAAAGACTTTTAGCTCACTTGTCATTAAATGTCCACCAATCAGGGTTGAGCTTTATTTGTCAGGGAAGTTCCCCTTCAGAAGGGATTTAAGGTAATTTAAGAGCCTTCTTTTTGTCTTTGATTATGGACAGAAACCATTGACTGTCAATTTATTGATTATCAGCTAGCCTAATTAATAAATTGATTATTACTTACCCAGAAGCTACGTTTCTCAGGGTTTTTCATTCATCACACACTCTAAATACGTCTATAATTGTCAGGTGAGTGTGCTTTACCGTCATTTGGGCTGTGGAGTAAGAGGGAAGAAAAAAAGGGGAAAAAAGAAAGTTATATGATAACTTTATTATATATTTAAAGGGTATAGTAAGTAGTACATAAAAGATTTGCAGTTCCATGTACGATCATCTTTTTTTTCTACTCTACTATGTTATGGAAATGCTTGTTTTATTTCTTAAGTTCAGAATTAAATAAGTAAATAAAAACAGCTCTATCGTTTCAAACATCCAAAGCAGTAGTAATGAAAATCGTGTTTCCCATCTACCAGGTAAATGTTTCACTTAAGTAAGTGCCTCCCTCCCACCCACCCACAGAGCAATGTGACTGGCACAACCAGCCCCTACTAGCTTCCAGCAGATTCCAGGGCCTTAAAGATGGGACTTGACCATCTCCAGGTGTCTAGTTTCATGTGTATATACAGAAGTGAATGACTCCTACATACACCAACTTGCATTCATACTTCCTTTCTCAGTATAGTCTATACTGCTGTTTCCCAAATGACTGAACCTGCATTTCATGCTTTGACAACCTCATTTCCATCATTACTAGTTGTAGATTCTTATCTTTGTAATGGATAACATCCAATGGCCAGAATACATGCTATAGCTATTGTTTGGAGGAGGGAAAGAAATTCATAGATTGTAAGGTTAATGACTAAATATTAAATTTAGGTAGAAAGACAAGAAATCTAATGTTTAAATCTACCAAACCCAATTACAGATGGTAAGTAAACCATACTGAGAGGAGCCATCTGTCAAATAATCACAGAGTTGGAGGGTGGGCTGCAGAGAACGCAGGCAAAAGGAAGCAAATGTCTATCAAAACTTGATATATTGACAATACACTTGTTCACAATAACAGAGTGGGAGAGGTATGGACAGGGAACTAGAGTCTTGTGCTTAACAAGGCTTTATAATTCTTGTAGTATACCTGTAACATTGTTGTTAAGTCATCGCAATCATGTCTGACTTTTTGTGACCCCATTTGGAGTTTTTTTGGCAAAGATACTGGAGTGGTTTCCCATTTCCTTCTTCAGCTCATTTTGCAGATGAGGAAACTGAGGCAACCAGGGTTAAATGACTTGCTCAGGGTCTAAGGTCAGTTTTGGACTCAGGTCTTCCTGATTCCAGGCCTAACACTGTGATGGGGATGGGGTCTGAATTCCTAAAAGGAAAAGATCACACCTTTAGGATCTGGATCCCAGAAAGGAAAAGCCCCTGAACTTTCCCACTTGGCCCAGGTCCCTGGTGTTCCCCTGGTGCACCCCATCCTTCCCAGTTAGTAATTCTTTCAACTGCCCTTACATTGTGGCCCTCACTGTTTGCACCTGGTCTCACCCTGGACCATCACTCCTTAATCCCATCTAGAACTTTCTCTGTTGCCTCCCAGTCACCCCAAACTCATCCCCACACTATAAAACAGTCAGTCTTTTCTACCAAAAACCTGGTTGTCAATACAAGATTCACAAATAATGCTGTTTCTTAAAAGTTCTGCCCACTTCTATTAGCGAAACAGTAAACCTTGTCTCTTACTAAAAGAAGGCTTGAATCTAATTCTTTCAAAGCAGGACCCATATCTTTTGCCCTTGAATTTTGGGTTCCCAGCACCCGTACACAGAAACAACTATATCGACTGTATCACCTATCTGTTATATAATTATTCTAGAGCACTGGCTCTGGAACCTTTTTTTGACTCTCAGCACAGGATTTTTCTTAGCTATGATTCAGACAGAGAGTCTGAAGACTCATATATGTCCATGGTATTGAAATATAAGTCCTTTACAACTAGTTGAAACTCAAGGTACATTAGTCAGCCTTGGCACATCCTTTGAGAACCTCTGCTCTAGAATGATTAACTTTTTTGCTTTTTTTTAATAAAAGTTCATATTAGTTAAATTGAGAGGTAGTATGGTATACTGGATAAAGAGACATTCTAGGACAGAGGAAGACCTAGGTCTAGAGTTCAGTCTTTGATGCATGCCAATCTAGTGTGCGACCCTGGGCAAGTCCATTAACTTCTCAGTGCCTCAAGCAATTCTCAGTCTAGACTGAGCTACAAAATAGATGCAGATCCGAATTTGTAAAGGAAATTCTCTCATCAAAAATTCCCTATGTAAGCAAACCACAGATCTAGTTCATTACCTAAGTTAACATATAGTTGAATATATTCCTGTTCAATCACATATCCTATGTTGATAGTGTCAAACTGTAAAAATGTCATTTGACAGATGTTACAATTCTACAGATTCATTGAATTTGTTTCCTTTATCAAGATCTAAGTATTAATTTTTCAAAAGGGTTTGTGATTCCACTTTAATTTCATTTGTCTGCTTTTCAAAAAATATGTTTTACATTTGAAAGGTTACATCTTGTATCCTGTCACCTCATTCTCACTGCTTTTTATGTGAGTTTACCTAAAACAAGGAATACCTGAATTCATCCTTAACTTTATCATTCTGCCTCCAGCCTCTTCCAGCTCTAATCCATTCAGCATGCCATCATAAGGTGAATCTTTCTACAATACCACTTTCGGTATGCAGCTCCCCTGCTGGATACATCTAAAATAAATCTCCATTGGCAGTGGGGGGCTGGAAAGAAGGGGGGAAAGACAAATTTTCAATGATTAAGAAAAACAGCTTAATATTAAATTTTCCTTGCTCACTAAATAAAGTCTGAGTCCTTTCTCCAGGCATTCAAAGCCTTTAGTAATGTAGACCCAAACCTGTTTTGTTAACTTTCCATCCCAGTGTTCTCCAATATAAATCTTTCTCTCCATATAGGCTGTTCTATTTGCTATTCCAGAAAACACCTTGTTCATTTCTGCTTGCATGCCTTTGCTAATGTTATTCCCTCCTTCCTGAATGTCTCTGCAACCTCCTTTGTCATTCAGCTCAAATCTCACCTTCTTCATGAAAGTTCTTATCCTCCTCCTCTGAATTCCCATATCACTTCCCATCCATTCTGCCCCTGTGGGACTTCATTTTCATGGATGTAAATCTTATTTGTATAACTGGATTGTAAGCCCTTCAAGGGCAAGGATGGTTAATGATGCTTCTTTTTATTCTCCACAGAATATCCTACTTTCTGTTGCCCATTATGTGATGCTCCTCTTTAGTTTTGGACATAATGATATTCCAGGTCTTGCTACTATACAGTAACACTAGAAAAATGTCTGTATTAAAAAGATAGACCTTCACTGTTATTGGAAGCTTCGAGGTTAGTAAAAATGATATGCAATTTTTCCCAAAAACAGACCAGTCTCCTCTTCTCTGCCTTTGCAATGCTAGGTCCAGCTTATCATATAATGTTTACATAAACACATACACACATTTACACAAATATACATACATGTACACATGCATATACACATACATACATCTAAATATACATGTGTATATACAAGCATCTGTTGCACATATGTGTATGTACATATATACATACATATAGTTGGATACACTATTCATATACACTTACATTTATACATACATACATACAAATATATGCAACAGTATACATGCACTTATGCACATATGTGTATATACACACACATAGAGAAAGAAAGAGACACCCACATATGTGTGTGTGTGTGTGTGTGTATACACAGTTGAACAAGTTATATCAGGTGTCCATTCTGGTTGCATGTTGAAATCTGGGAAATAGACATTTTTCATCCATTTGGTTCTTAGGTAAATGGAGAGGCTAAATTCCTTTGAGTGATCTCAAATCTCTTCCAGGAGGTTGCATAACGTATTGGAGTTTGATGTAATGTCATCTACAAACAGGAGAATACACCCCTCAGCCTACGCAGGGAATCCCTCCTCAACTTGGACTTTACACTGGACCTCCTCCATCACAGTGGTGAATCATTTTGGCAAGCTCAGATTTCCCTATATTCTGACTTGTGTGATTTTTATTATCAGAGGACCATTGAACAGGGCTATTTCTACAATTACATCTTCCAAGAAATATTAAAGTGCCTTAATATATAGATGGGAGACATCTTGTTATAAAAGAGCTTTTAAGGCAGGCTTTGCTCTCCTGAATCGGATGCTTTTTTCATGCTTTTTCAAACAATAAGCACCATTAGCTTTTATATTCTCTACAACTCTCTGTTATTTCTAAAATAGTAAAGAGTTGGTCCATTGTTCAATACCACTTTCAAAAATCTCCCTTTCCTTACTAACACCCTCAGAGAACGAGCCCTCCATCCTCGTATAGATGAAAGAGTACTTGTTGACGTCTTGGTCATATCATTGTATCAATAAGGACTGAGTTCCCCGCCCCCGTCCCAATTTTGTTATCTTCCTCCCTTTGTATTAAATAAATGAACAAAAAAGACTTAATTTTAACAATCTAACCCTATTTGACTTTATCATCTTTCTTCTCTTTAGTGCAATCTCTATCTCTTTAATAAGCACGTCAGTGAATCTGATATTAGATTCCAAGCCTTGTGGTTCCATTTTCCTTGACTGAGAAAAAGAAGTAATATTTTTGCTATTTTTTTCCATTTTATATTCTGTTTATGGTCCCTCTCCCCATTTTCATTCTCTAATCCTTGGGATAACTTAACTTTGTTAAATATCTTACCAAGCTTTCTTTAGGCTGATTTTATCCTCTACTGCTCCTCTCTACTTAATGAGATGATGCAGCTCATAATTGCCCATCATCCTCATTCATAAAATTTTACAAACGAATTTTTATTCTAACCCAGTACTGCCTTTGGCAGTCATCATTCTTCATTTGGCAAGTAAACCAAATGTTGGTTATATTTGATGAGACGAATGTAGTCCTAATGCCTGAATGAGGTAAGGATAAAGCAAAGGAAGAGAACTAAAGAATTGTGTCAATAATGATTACTGAGTCAAAAATTGTAGCTAAAATTCTGTCCAACAGACTTTGAATAATCCAAAAATTATTCATTGTTCAAGATGGATCTCTATCAGGGATGTAAGGATGATTGAAAATTTTATTGTTGTACAGTTGTCTCAATCGTGTCTGACTTTTCATGCCCCCATTTGGGATTTTCTTGGCAAAGATACTGGAGTGGTTTGCCATTTTCTTCTCCAGTTCATTTTACAGATAAAGGAAGCTGAGGCAAAAAGGGTAAAGTGACTTCCTCAGGATCACACAGCTAATAAGTGTATGAGGCCAGATTTGAACTCAGGCAGATGAGTCTTCCTGACTCTAGGTCTGACACTCTATCCACTGCATCACCTAGCTGCCCTGAAATTGAATATTAAAGACATTAATGTTATTAATCCTATTTCCTCAAAAAATTATATGATTATATAAAGGGAGACAGAAAAAGTCTTTAAGAAAGTAAGACACTCAATTATACTAAAAACAAATATAACCTACCCATTATAAATAGAATGGTAATAGAAAGACCTTTAAAAAGTATATATATATAATATACGAATATATGTACTTATACAAATAGATACATACATTCATATATGTAAAACATGTCTTATATATAATATAATAATATTATAATATTGCTATATATAACAATATAATAAATATATATAAAAATATGTTTTACATATATGAATGTATGTATCTATGTGGGTGGGTGGGTGTACATACGTATATTAACAGAAGGGAACTTTACATGCAAGAGGAAAACTAGAAGCTTTCCCAATCCTTTCCCTGCCTTTATTTGACATAGTTCTGGAAATGCTAGTGATACTATAAGATAAGAGAAAGAAATTATAGACATAGGCAAAGAAGAGAAAAAACAGTCCTTATTAACTGAAAACATAATAGGTTACTTAGAAAATCCTAACCATTAATAATAATAATATTTATAAAGTTCTAGGCGTTCTGCTAAACACTTTACAGTATTATTTTATTTGGTCCTCACAACAGCCCTGTGAGGTAGGTGCTAGTATTATCCCCATTTTGCAGATGAGGAAACTGAGGCAAACCAAGTTTAAATAACTTGCTCTCAAAATCACACAGCTAACAAATATCTGAGACTAGATTTTGGACTTAGGTCTTCCTGACTCCAGTTCCAATGTTCTATCTGCTACAACAACTTTAGTTAAGTTGTCAGATACTAATTAAAATGGAAACGCATTTCCATATAGAAATAACAAAATACAGGAGAAAATAACGGAAGTGGAAATCCTATTCAAAATTCCTGTAAAATGCATAAAATATCCAGGAGTCACTCTACATGGCACAATGAAAACATATATTAAAAGATAAGAAATGGCTTCAATAACAAGAGAAATATTCTGTGTTTGTGTCTAGACCAGTCCAAGTAGCCTCAAAAACTTACTGAGCAGTCACTTAACTCTATGTGCCCCAGTTCCTCATCTACAAAATGAGCCGGAGAAGGAAATGCTAAATCATTTCAGGACCTCTGCCAAGAAAACCTCAAATAGGATCTTGAAGAGTCAGACAGTAGTGAAATGACTGAACAGCAAGCAGCAAATAATAGTCCAATATTATATAAAATGACACTACCTAATGAAAGATTTATTGCTACACTAAACTACCAAAGAATACTTTTTTTTAAGAACTAAACCAGATAATAACAAAATTCATCAGGAAGAACAAAAGATCTAAAATATTAAGGGACATTATTAAAAAAAATGAGAATAAAGGGAAAATAACACTTTTAAGACCGCAATTTATACTATGAAGCTACCATCATGAAAACTTTTTGTTACTGGTTGAGGGACAGAAAAGTATATTGGTGGAAGGATCTGAAATAAGGTAACTTATTTATAATAAATAAATAAGATAATAAATAAGATAACAGCATTTTATAAATCTTAGAACACAAATTACTTGGGAAACAACTCCCTATTTTACTAGAACTTCTGGAAAATTAGAAGGCAACTGACAGAAATTATGTTTAGGTTAACATCACACACCATATGCCATAATAGGTTCAGAATAGTTATGTGACCCAAATAGAAGAGAGCTAATTCAATTGCCTTTTATAGCTATGGTCAAAGGAAGCTTTCTTGATCAAATGAGGGATAAGGATGATAAAAAAAAATTCTGAATATCTTTTGTACAACAAAATCAATGCAACTATGATAAGAAGGGAAACTATGCATTGGGGGAAATTTTGTAGCACATATGTTTGATAAAGGTGTGATTTCCAAGATCTGATTGGTTGGTTGGTTGTTGTGTTTTGTTCTCTTTTGTTGACCAAAATGACATCACTATGCCTGCATCAAGTTGCAGTGCATCTTACTGTGGCTTGTAACCTTTTAAAATTGAAGAATTTACCATCAGTGCAGTAGTTGACCTTGATGCCATGTTCATCCTCACGGAAGGCATTTGACAATATGACTGAAAACATCGTGCTAAAAAGCACAGCCCTGTTCCACTCTATTAGTGACTGGGAAAGTTCAAGAGCACTGTCCTTTATCCAGAATCCAAGCAAACATGCCATTATGAAATTGACATACAATAAACTTCTCCAGGCAACCAAATTTTGACATAATTTTCTATAAGCCCTCATGACTGACAGTTTTAAAGGCCTTGGTCAGATCATAGACCTCTGTTCTGCTCCTGGCATTTCTCCTAGAGTTGTCAGGCAGCAAACACTGTATTGACTGTTCTTTGACCCTTTCCGAGGCCACACTGGCTCTTAGGTAGATGACCATCTTCCAGGTGAAGGATCAGTCTAATAAGGAGGATTCTGGTAAGAATCTTGCCATCAGTGACTAAGAGAGGGACCCCACTGTGACTGTCACAGGATAATCTATTTCCTTGACCTTTATAGAGATGGACAATGGAGGCATCTTTGAGCTCCTGAGGGATAACCTCCTCTTGCAAATTAACCTGGAAAACTTCAGTCAGCTTTTGTATGACCCCCAACCTTGTAAATCTCAGCTGGAAGAGAATCAGTATCAGATGCTTTGCACACATGAAAGAATCCTAATGACATTCAAAACCTATTCTTCAATTGGAGCTTCAGCTAGGAAGGGACTGACTTCAACCTAAGGTAATGCTCAATGGCTTCAGTAGTGATTGACAAGTCTGTTGTGTTCAGCCCCTCTCTCTAGGATCATGTCCTTATCACTAATCGATGTGACTCCAACAGCACCAAGTAGTTGAGATAGATATTCTAGGTCTTTGACCCATAAGTAGAATTCAGTGCATCATAAAAGCACTATGGATTGTTATCATCTGCATAGACCTGAATTTCATCTGCCTTCTTACTGAGCCAAAAATACTGCATATTTCTAAGCTTAGCTTGTACTTTACTTTTGATGGAATTAAATTCTGCCTTCTTAGAGATGGATGAATTATACTGCTGGTAAATCCTGTCGAGTTCTTATTTTTCATTTAGTAGCTTCTCAATTTCCCCATCTTTTTCATCAAACCAGTCTTGATGTTTGTGTGTGTTCTGCCCAGATGAACACATGCAGTGCTGTACGCCAAATTTCTGAAAGCTGCCCACTCTTGTTCTGCTCCACTGTTACCAACTGTGTGTGGACTCAACTTTCCCTCCAAGTTAGCAACAAACTGTTCCCACTCTGAGAAGAGCTCTACCCTGTTGACATTAACTCTTCTGGTGGTCATTTTGCCCTGGGGGCTCCCCTTTTGTTGAATGTGAATATTTAGCTTGGAGAGGATAAGTCTATGATCAGTCTAGAACTCTGTGTCACGCATTGCCTTTGTCACTCTCACATCCTGTCCGTCTCTTTTCCTTATTATCACAGTCTATTAAATGCCAATATTTACTGTGATGGTACATCCAGGAACTTTTATTGCATTTAGGTAAATGGAAAGCAGTGTTGGTGATGAGAAGGTCATGAGATGTCCGAGTCTTCAGCAGTAAATGACCATTGCTGCTGCTGTTTCCAACTTCATTCCTCCCTAGGACTCCCTGCCAAGTCTGGTAGTCTGAGCTTACTCTAGCATTAAGGTCGTCCAAAATCATTTGTCCTCTTTTGGCACACTGATAATAAGGGTCTCCAGGTCTTCATAAAATTTTTCTTTGATATCATCAGTCTTTATAATAGGCACTGATGATGATAGCATGACATTTTCCTGCAAGTGGCAATGTCATTGTCATAAGTCTGGCATTCACTCCTTTTGGTAGGCATACAAGCTTGTTGGCCTGATTAGTTTTGATTGCAAAGCCTACAACAACTTCGCAGAGCTGCCCTTCACTGAAGCCACTCCAGAAAAACAGGTATCCAGCTCCAGCTTCAGTAAGCTGGCCTTCATTTGCCAGCCTTGTTTCTCTCAGAGCTGCTGTTTGGTTGTGATACTCACTGACTTCTCTTGCAACAAGAGTTGTTCATCTTTAGGTCTACTGTGTTTTATATTGTCTATAAATGTGTGCACATTCCACGTACTGATAGTGAGTGGAATCATCTTTGCAGATGATTTTGTACATTTTTTGTGTTTTGACTGCAGGATGGGATCCCAGTCCGCTGTAATAATCAGGCAAGGGTTGGATAAGCAGACGATTTTTAAGGTGCCTTTTCTAGCCCTTCCTCACACCAGGAGGTAAGCAGTGTGGTCCTTAAAAGACTACTCAGACATCCAGGGGGCTGCAGAATTCCACTGCTGCTTCCAGTGAGAAAATGACCCTATGGCCTGGGCCGCCTGTGTGCAGTTCCCAGTGTATCCTCACCTACTGCTTCATCGTTTGTCTGTCTTCACAGGACTTTGAGATAGGTAAAAATGGTATGGGTGATGTCTTTTGATTCATGTGTAGATTGGATTTAATGAGGCAGAGTTGCACAAAGTCTTCAGCCTCACTCTGTCCTCCAGAGTTATCACAGTCCAGTGGCAGGACTGAGTCAAAATGACTCATGATGACTCAAGATGCAACGGATGACATTAGTGTCTTCAATGTCTAACCAAGTTGTATGTCTCCACAGAGCCTGCTTCAGCTGCTCTCATGGTCACTGGAACAAATTATTCTCATCCACCCGTTCCACTGTGCTTGGGGAAGATACCCCCCCAAATCACCAACTGGTTTGAGACCCCTCAGTTACCCTCAGCCTGGTTCAGTCCATCTGCTGAAACAGTTTACCAGGGGGTGGCTGCTGCATATGCTACAACTTCTTAGAGCCACAGGTGAGAGGTGGAACAGGTGGGCACCAAAGGTGGAAAACAGTCCTGAAAAGGGCTCAGCAGCCCTCACACCAGAGGTACTGGTCTTCCCTGAACACACCCTACCTCAAGATCTATGAAAAATACAACATAAAAGTATAAGACCAAAAGTCATTCCCTAATGGATAAATTATTAAAGGCATGAATAAATAGCTCTTCCAAAAATTGCAAACTATTTACAACCATAGTAAAGGTTGTCTATGTGGCATGGTGGATAGAAAGCTAACATCAAAACCACAAATACCTCTGTTTAAGTCGCACTTCTGCTACATGCTGGCTGTGTGACCCCAGACAAGTCACTCAACATCTCAGTGATCTGGGCCAAAGGTATCAAATTTCCTTGCTATAAAACTCCCCAGTGGCCAAAACCAGATTAAAAATATTATTGGGAAATGTTTAACAAAATGAATAAAAATATAAAATATAGATAATATTCAGTTGTGTTTTTCCGAGTCAATATACATCCAGCAAGGGTTTGACACCACTATTTTAAGCAATTCTCTAAAACTATATTAAGTTGAAGAAAAAGTACCAATCCAAATTAGTAAAGGGAATTTCTGTATGTGGGGTTTCTCTATATCATGAAATCATAGTTCCAGTCTTTATCTCTATCAATATGAAAGGTAGTTTCAAATCACCACGTAAACAGGATAATCTGCAGAATATTGCCCCCTACCTCAGTCCAGTTTATTGGACTTAAACAGGTTGATTCAAGATCTAAGCATGTAACCTAACCCCTTCTATTGGGCAGGACCCGTGCTAAAAGGCATTTGAAACCAGAGACTTTGGTTGGTTCCATGTCTCCTCACTGCCCCCATGATGGGATGCTGTGGCGAAGAGGGTTGCCTACTGAGTAACAAGTCTCTTATTCAGAAGACCCTAAAGAGAAAGAGAGTTCCCTATTGCTTTTTCTCATTCCTTTCTTCTGAATGTATCCAAATTGGGACTCAGACAGCTTTCTCTTGGATTTCCCAATATAGGGAAGGGACTCCTTCTTCCCACCCTTGTGCACATGGCAGTAAGATCATGCGCTCTTCTGGGTAAGCCTGTGACTAATCTCCAAGTCAATCCTAACTACCTCTTTTGTTTTGTGTTTCTTTCTCTAAGCCTACATATCCAATTAACCATTCTGAGATGGATATTTCTATTGTTGGCAAGAGCCTTGTGAATTTAAGAGGTCAGGAGCTTGGCTATAAGCATCAGGTTAAGGTCAGCAGGATGGCAAAATAATCAACAGGGTTTGCAAGATCAGATTTAAGTGGACAGCGTTTATCCGCGTTCAAAGAAGGCAGAGAGGACTAAGACAGTTTTGTCAGAGAGTGCTTATGCTAAGGAAATCCCAAAGATAACTGTGGTTCTGATGAACGTTGCTAGCTGACCTATATACTTTTTATTCCAGGAGTCCCAGAAATTTTTAGTCATCCTTTTCCCCCAGGTGGAATTCCTGGAGTATTGAGCCTCATCCACTTACAGTAAGCTTTGTCTTTCTAGGGACAGAAATAATCTTTAATTCACCCAAGATGCTTCCTGAAGTCAGGAAGACTCATCTTCTTGAGTTTAAATCTGGCCTTAGACACTTAGTAGATGTGTGACCCTGGGTAAGTCCCTTTTCCCCTCAGTTTCCTCATCTGTGAAATGAGTTGAAGAAGGACATGGCAAACCACTCCAGTATCTTTGCCAAGAAAAGCCCAAATGGGGTCATAAAGAATTGGATAGAACTGAACAGCAACAAAATGTCCTCAGAAAATAACCCCAAAATAAGACTCTAGGGAGTCTAAGCTGTTCACCGTTGTCCTCATTGCATTTTTCATCCTTCAGGGTGTCTATCTTTTCCAAGGAAGGGGATGGGACCTGGGCAGGATTCCAATAATAAATTCCGAGAAACTGTGTCTTTGTCTCCTCTCACTTCCTCCAGCATAGTTTCTCCTTTATGCCAACTGAAAAGGGGAGGTCCTGGAAAGACTGATATCATGGCTACTAAGAAACTAAGCACTGCCTCTGACACATACTGATCATGGGAACATAGGCAAGTTATTCAAAGTTCAAGAACCTCAAAGTTTCATCCAGGAAAGTCTTGAAAACTATAATTTATAGAGAAATTGCCCAACTGCATTGATTGGGGGAGATTATCACACTGATGAAATCACAGGTTCAGACCCTCCCAAAAAAGTTTTTTTCAAAGAAAGAAAAGAAACTGCTGAGCAAGAAAATCAATGTTACTAAGAAAATTTTTGTGCTAAGGAACCCAAAGTCAACTCCTATGCGAAATCACAAGGGCTTTTGATGTCAAATCAATTTAATGGACGAGAGCCATGTACCAGCTACCTCCAAAGGTTTGCCTCCATGAAACAATTTAGAATGAGTTAGAAAAAATTTTCAAATCAGATCTAAGGTTAATTCTGTGACATGACTGAACTGTGATTGATAATACTTTAGTATTTGTGAGGAAGTTACTCTTCACAGGCAGTTTCAAAATTTTAATATGGGAAATACTTCAAATTGCTTGCTAATTTAAGCTCATCTGTTTTTAAACTTCTATTTTAGACATAAAAAGTGGATAAGGGGTAATACTATATCCCAGTTTCTATCTATGTTAACCACATCTTTAGAGTCTGGTAGTTCAGATCATGCAATCAAGGCCCACACAATTAGATTCTAGGGAATGCCTAGGTAAACAGGCACAGCTGTACTTTGGAAACTGTCAGGATGCAGCTGCTGGTGATTTTGCTGAGCTGGGTAAGAGACATTAGTGTGGGTTTTAAGCATTTTGTGATAAATTAACTTGGGCAGCAGTGAGGTTGTGGTGGCATAGATGGAAGGTTTGCTTGTGGATTATTAATAAGCAGACAATAGTGGGTCAAGAAACATTTATTAAGTACCTGCACTGTGCTAAGTGATGGAAATACAAACATGATAAAGAAAGAAAGAAAAAGGAAGAAAAGTGAACCTTGTAGGGTAAATGCTAAGTAGAAACTGTTTTAAGCTTGATCCCACTCTCTGAAGGGATTGAAGTATTAAAAGGGAGAATGTGCCCCCAGGGTTGGGGTTTTGCATGATAAAGTCCAAAGAAGTAGAACTAGATGAGAAATGAAGAGATGGTTGGTCAGTGAGCCCTCCTTAAATGGATGTTCAGGGAGGCATTCTCTCCTACGTTCTCCAATAGAGGCAGCAGCACTTGATGAGTTATGAGTACCAGGGTTGATGTGATCCTGTTAGGAGGGTTAGCATTAAGATTCAGTGCAGAGTCCAAAGTGGGCTCAAGTAAAACGGTAGGTGTTTCTGAAAATTACTCAGCTTGGACTTTGTTGCTAATATATAGGAATGCAGAAGATTTGTGTGGGTTTATTTTGTAACCTGCAACTTTGCCAAAGTTGTTTATTATTTCAAGTAGTTTTTTACTTGAATCTCTGGGGTTCTCTAAGTATATCATCATATCATCTGCAAAGAGTGATAACTTAGTTTCTTCTTTGCCTATTTTAATTCCTTCAATTTCTTTGTCTTCTCTAATTGCCAGAGCTAACAATTCTAGTACCATACTGAATAATAGTGGTGATAATGGACATCCTTGTTTCACCCCTGACCTTATTGGAAATGCATCTAGCTTATCTCCATTGCATATAATGCTTGCTGAAGGTTTTAGGTAAATACTGCTTATTATTTTATGGAAAGTTCCCTTTATCCCTA
This sequence comes from Bettongia penicillata ogilbyi, assembly GCA_023548195.1. Taxonomy (NCBI): domain Eukaryota; kingdom Metazoa; phylum Chordata; class Mammalia; order Diprotodontia; family Potoroidae; genus Bettongia; species Bettongia penicillata. Next base: position 461,358 of record JAJHZJ010000855.1, on the reverse strand, counting down.
TGCTCTCCAGTGTTTTTACTAGGAACGGATGTTGTATTTTGTCAAAAGCTTTTTCTGCATCTGTTGAGATAATCATGTGGTTTCTGTTAGGTTTGTTGCTGATATGATCATTTCACTTCACAAAAAAATATATACAAAAAAGTGAACACATTTTACTCTTTAGCTTATTGGAAGATATAACCTCTATTTTTCCTTTTAAACTATGCTTTAGATTAAGATGTAATTTTTTTTTTGCTTGGTATTTCAACATTCTAGATTCTGTTCTGAGCAGCATGAACTATATACATAGGCAGTGTAGGTAGCCACCAATGTAGCACGATTTAAGATCAGGGAGGTCATCAATGACCCCGACACAAAATATCTCCTGTTGGTGTCTACAATTCTACCATTATGGATTGATGACTGGCACTATCTTGTTATTTTTTTTTTTTAATGTGCATATCCCTGACCAGGAAAACACACTAATTTTCTAAAATCTTAGTGTGAATGGATCTGTTAGGTTACTTTTTCTCTGTGATAGGAAGGTCAAGACAATACCTTGGTATCTCAAAATGGAATATGGATTTCTGGATCATCGATTAAAACACAGAACTACTTTCATCCAAAGGTCAGGTATATGTAGTAAGGGGAAATTAAAAATATATTTACTTTGAGATTGACAAATCTGATCAAGGGCTTTAAATTGAAAATGGGAATGGATGTGGTTAGAAATGCCCACATACTTGTGCTAAGCCAGATACTGTACCAGGTATGAAATAGGGAGAATAATAACTATAATAACAATTCACATTCCTATGCAGCTTTAAGATTTATAAGATTATCAGGAGAGAGGACCAGTAATTCAAGAGTTAGTATCTAATTATTTGTAAATAGCTGTCTGCATGTTATCTCCCTGTGAGACTATGAGCTCCTTGAGAGCAAGGACTCTCTTTTACAAACTCATAATCTTGACTCTCTATATTCTTATGTTCAAAGCATGAGAAATAAGCAAGTTGAACTAGAGATCTCAATGTAAAGTGGTAAATTCAACCTCTTTAGACAACACTAAGATGTTGTAGAATGGGACTTGGTGACTATTTATGACCATGAATGAATATATGCTTTATTCACAAGGTATATATTAGGGGAATATGGGATTTTCAGGACGGCTAGCACCTCTGGCATAGGGCTTACTCAGTCCTTTTCAGGGCTGCTCATCTATCTTTGATGTCCACCTGGCACTCAGCTCTCACCTATGGTTCCAAGAAGCTATAACATACACAGTGGCTACACCCAGGTAAAACCATCTCAGTAGATATGCTAAACCATATTGGGCAACCAATAGCCCTCACACTCATCAGTGAGTTAGGAAGGTATCTACCCAAGCAAGTGAAGACTTCCCCCAGCAGAATGGGCAGATGAGAACAATTTGTTCCAATGACCATGAAGGAGGATGGAGCAGGCATTGTAGACAATGTAGAGCTTGATCAGGCATTGAAATTACCAAGATCATCCCCTGCATCCCAGGCCATTGCCAATAATCCTGACTTTTGTCTTACACTGGACTTTGAAAAAGAGGGTGAGGCTAAGGACTTTGTGAAACTCTTAAATCTAATTCACATGTGATATCATTGGTCCTCCTCGAAAATGAAGGGCAAAAAACATATATAAGGTAAAAAGAGAAGGTAGAATACTATTATATGTTAAGATATACTCATATGGTGGCATATATATATGTAAACTCCCAACTTCTACAGAAAGCCTTTCCCAACCTCTCTTAATTCTAGTACTTTCTCTCCTTTAATCATTTCCTATTTTTTCCTGTATATAGCTGGTTTGTACATATCTGTTTGTTCATTGTCACCCCCCCCAATAGACTGTAAATTCTTTCAGGGCAGGGACTGTGTGTGTGTGTGTGTGTGTGTGTGTGTGTGCCTCTTTTTGTATCCCTAGAGCTTAGCACAATATCTGGTATTGAACAGGAACTTAATAAATATTTATTGATTAAGAGATCGTAAGATTATGGGATTTTTATACATTGAGATTTCAATTCCACCTCTGCCATTTAGTACTTATATATCCTTGGGCAAGTAACTTAAATTTTCTAGGCCTACACTAGTTCCTTTCTAAGGTCCTTTTCAGTTCTAAATCCTCTGATCTAAAATGCTCCTGACCCAGTCCCAATATCTTTCTCTGGTATCTGAAATTTCCATCATTAGCATTTCTATCTTGCACAAAGGCATTGGGAATCCTAAAGGTCCCCACTGGAATACAATTATGTTACCTGAAAGAAGTAATACTTCTTTCTGAAAGAAGTAACTGAACTTTTCAGAAGTTACTTCTGAAAGAAGTAATAGGTGAGTTTTAACTCACGTGTTATTGTGTTAAGTAATTATTTTATCAGATCAACTAGCTGTCAGTCTACAGAAAAATAGAGAATGGGGCAATGTTTTCATAGGATGGAGGGAGAGGGGACCCCAAATCCCTGTAAGGTGATATGAGGATTCTGGATGCTTACTTCGGAACTGCCCTCCCAGTTAGCTAACCCTTCCAAGGGCTTGAGGTCAAAGAGAAATGATTGTCCCTGGTAGCTCTTTCCTTCCTTCCTGCTTTCTTTCTTTCCTTCTTTCTTTGGCATAGTTCCAAATTACTCTCCAGAGTGTTTGGATCAGTTTACAACTCTACCAACAATGAATGAATGTTCCAATTTTCCCACATTTTCTCCAGCACTTATCATTTTCCTGTTGTCATGTTAACCAATATGATAGCTGTGATGTAGTACCTAAGAACTGTTTTGATTTGCATTTCTCTAATCAATAGTAATTTAGAACATTTTTTTCATATGACTATGGATAGCTTTAATTTCTTCATCTCAAAACTGCCTGTTCATATCTTTTGACCATTTATCAATTTGGGAATGACTTGTATTCTTATAAATTTGACTCAGTTCTCCATATACTTTAGAAATGAGGCCTTTATCACAAACACTAGTTGTAAAATTCTTTCCCAGTTTTCTGTTTCCCTCCATTGGCTTTGTTTGTACAAATAAAAAGAAAAACTTTTCAATTTAATGTAACCAAAATTAACCACTTTGCATTTCATAATGTTCTCTATCTCTTATTTGGTCATAAGTTCTCCCCTTCTCCATAGGTCTCTCAGGTAAAGTACTCCTTGCTCTCCTAATTTGCTTATGGTTATCACCCTTTATGTTTAATCATGTGTCCATTTTGATCTTATCTTGGTATATGATGTAAGATGTTGTTCTGTGCCTAGTTTCTGCCATACTATTTTCCATTTTTCCCAGTAGTGTTTGTCAAATAGTGAATTCTTATCCCAGAACCTGGAGTCTTTGTGTATATCAAACAGTAGATTACTATAGTCATCAACTACTATGTTTGTATACCTAACCTATTTCACTGATCCACCACTCTGTTTCTTAGCCAGCACCAAATAGCTTTGATAATATAGTTTTAGATCTGGTATGGGTAGGCCACCTTCCTTTGCATTTTTTTTTCATCAGTCCCTTGATGTTCTTGATCTTTTGTTTTTCCAGGTGAAATCTGTTATTATTTTTCTAGTTCTATAAAATAATTTTTGGTAGTTTGGTATGACATTGAATAAGTAAATTAATTTAGGTAGTATTATTTTTATTATACTAGCTCAGTCTACCCATGAACAATTGATAGTTTTCCGGTTGTTTTTATCTGACTTTATTTAGATAATAAGTATTTTATAATTGTGTTTATATAGTTTCTGGATTTGTATTGGCAAGTAAACTCCCAAATATTTTAGATTCTCTACAGTTATTTTCAATGGAATTTCTCTTTTTTCTCTTCTTGTCAAGATTTGTTGGTAATATGTAGAAATGTTGATGACTTATGTAGGCTTATTTTATATACCATGACTGCTAAAGTTGTTCATTATTTTGAGTACTTTTTTAGTTGATCCTCTAGGATTCTCTAAGTGTACCATCATATCATCTGCAAAGAGTGATAGCTTTGTTTTCTGCTTGTCTAGTCTAATTCCTTCAATTTCTTTTTCTTCTCTTATTTTTAAAGCTAACATTTCTAGTACAAAATTGAATAATAGTGGTGATGATGGGCATTTTTGTTTCACCCCTGATCTGATGGAGAAGGCTTCTAGTTTATTCCCATTACAGATAATGCTTGCTGATGGTTTTAGATAGATACTACTTACTATGTTAAGGAAAGATCCATTTATTCCTATTCTCTCTAATGTTTTTTTTGATAGGAATGGGTATTGTATTTTGTCAAAAGCTTTTTCTGCACCTATTGGAATAATCATATGATTTCTGTTAGCTTTGTTTTGAAAATAGTCGATTATACTAATAGTTTTGCTAATACTGAACCAACCCTGCATTCCTGGTATAAACATCACCTGGTCATAGTGTACTCTTTTCATGATCAATTTCTGTAATCTCTTTGCTAATATTTTATTTAAAATTTTTGCATCAATATTCATTAGGGAAATTAGTCTATCATTTTCTTTCTCCATTTTGGCTCTTCCTGCTTCAGGTATCAGCAAAATCACAAATCAGCAAATCACAAAAGGAATGGAGTAGAACTCCTTTTTCTTTTTTTTTCTCTTTTTTTTGTATTTTAATTTATTTAAGTTTTCAACATTAATTTCCACAAAATTTTGGGTTCCAAAATTTCTCCACATTTCTCCCCTCCCCCCACCCCAAAACATCAAGCATTCTAATTACCCCTATCACCAATCTACCCTCCCTTCTGACATTCCTCCCTTCCTTTATCTCCATCTTCTCTTTTGTCCTTTAGGGCAAGATAACTTTCTATACCCCACTACATGTATTTCTTAGTTCCTAGTTGCATGCAAGAACAATACTCAACTTCTCTTCCTCCTTGCCTTCCCACCCATCCCCTTTGGGAAGGCAAGCAATTCAACATAGGCCATATCTGTGTAGTTTTGCAAACGACTTCCATAATAGTCATGTTTTCCCTCCATCTTATCCTGCCCCCCATTTCTTCTATTCTCTCTTTTGATCCTGCCTCTCCCCAAGAATGCTGACTTCTAATTGCTCCCTCCTCCCACACCCTCCCTTCCATCATCTCCCCCACCCTGCTTATCCCCTTCTCCCCCACTTTCCGGTATTGTAAGATAGGTTTTCGTAACAAAATGAGTGTGCATTTTATTCCTTCCTCTAGTTGAATGTGATGAGGGCAATCTTTATGTGTTTTTTCTCTCACCTCCTCTCTTTTTCCCTCCACTGAAAAGTCTTTTACTTACCTCTTTTATGGGAGATAATTTGTCCCATTTCATTGCTCCCTCTCTCCTCCCAATATATTTCTCTCTCACCCCTTAATTTCATTTTTTAAAGATATGATCCCATCCTATTCAATTCACCCTGTGCTCTCTGTCTCTCTCTCACTATATGTGTATGTGAGTGTGTGTGTGTGTGTCTGTGTGTGTGTAATAATTTCTCTTTGCTGTTTACCTTTTCATGCTTCTCTTCATTCTTGTGTTTGAAAGTCAAGTTTTCTTTTCAGCTCTGGTCTTTTCATCAAGAATGCTTGAAAGTTCTCTATTTCATTGAAAGACCATTTTTCCCCTGAAGTATTATACTCAATTTTGCTGGGTAGGTGATTCTTGGTTTTAGTCCTAGTTCCTTTGACTTCTGGAATATCCTATTCCACACCCTTTGATCCCTTAATGTAGAAGCTGCTAGATCTTGTATTATCCTGATTGTATTTCCACAGTACTTGCATTGTTTCTTTCTAACTGCTTGCAATACTTTCTCCTTGACCTGGGAACTCTGGAATTTGGCTACAATGTTCCTAGGAGTTTCTCCTTTTGGATCTCTCTCAGGAGGTGATTGGTGGATTCTTTCAATATTTATTTTGCCCCCTGGTTCTAGAATGTCAGGGCAGTTTTCTTTGATAATTTCATGAAAGATGATGTCTAGGCTCTTTTTTTGATCATGGCTTTCAGGTAGTCCCATAATTTTTAAATTGTTTCTCCTGGATCTATTTTCCAGGTCAGTTGTTTTTCCCATGAGATATTTCACATTCTCTTCCATTTTTTCATTCTTTTGGTTTTGTTTGGTGATTTCTTGGTTTCTCATAAAGTCATTAGCCTCCATCTGTTCCATTCTCATTTTGAGAGAACTATTTTCTTCAGTGAGCTTTTGAACCTCTTTTTCCATTTGGCTAATTCTGCTTTTGAAAGCATTCTTCTCCTCATTGGCTTTTTGAGCCTCTTTTGGCAATTGAGTTAGCCTATTTTTCAAGGTGTTATTTTCTTCAGCATTTTTTTGGGTCTCCTTTAGCAAGGTAATGACCCATTTTTCATGCTTTTCTTGTATCTCTCTCATTTCTCTTCCCAATTTTTCCTCCACCTGTGTAACTTGATTTTCAAAATCCTTTTTGAGCTCTTCCATGACTAGAGCCCATTGAATATTTGTTTTGGATGTTTGGGATACAGAAGCCTTGACTTTTATGTCTTTCCCTGATGGTAAGCATTGTTCTTCCTCATCTGAAAGGATGGGAGAAGATATCTGTTCACCAAGAAAGTAACTTTCTATAGTCTTATTTTTTTTCTCTTTTTGGGGCCTTTTCCCAACCAGTTACTTGACTTTTGGGTCCCTTGTCAAGAGTAGGGTATACTCTGAGAATCTGTAAGATCTCAGTTCCTCCAAGGTGGCACAATCAAGCATGTACACTGGTCTGGGAGCAGAAAGAGATTTTTGTGCCCAGAATCTTAGCAGTTACCTCTCCACAGCCCCCTGGCCTCCAGTTCTGCCAAGACAGTACTGGGGGCTGATTTTCAGATAAGCTGTGCGGGCAGGGAGATAAAGACCAGGTCCCTCAGGGCCTCTACACAGGGCTGAGGTAATAATGAGCTCCTCAGTGCCCCCAGGGTTTTTATGATCCAACATTGGATGCGAGCTACTGTAGGGGCTGTGCTGGGAACTGCTGCCACCTGCCTGATGTGGCCTCTGTGGACACTGAGTGAGTTCAGAGCTATGGGAAGGAGCTTCTCCCTTCCTGACCAGCTGAAAAAATCCCTGTCACTGACTTTTGGTGCCTGTGGGTTGAGGGATCTGCGGACCCACTGCTGCTGCAACTGGAGATTCTGCCTCCCAAGGTATCCTCCTCCCAGAACTGTGCCACACTGCAGGGCCAAGGCTGGGCTACGCTCCACTCCATGAAACAGACATTTCCTGTGGGCCTTTCAGGTCACCTTGGGCTGGAAATCTCCTCCACTCTGTTGTTCTCCACTTCTGCTGCTCTAGAATTTGTTGAGAGTCCCTCTCTACAGGTATTTTATGGGCTATAGGGGGAGAGCCTGCATATATGTATCTTTCTACTCCACCATCTTAACTCTGCCCCAGTAATCTAGAACTCTTTTTTTCACCTATTCTTCCAAATATTTTTTATAGTATTGGAATTAATTGTTCTTTAAATATTTGGTAGAATTCACTTGTAAATCCATCTGGCCCCAGGGATTTTTTGTAGGGGTTCATTTATGACTTGTTCAATTTCTTTCTCTAAAATGGGGTTATTTAAAGATTTTATTTTCTTCTCTCTGAATTTGGGCAATTTATGTTTTCGTAAATATTCATCCATTTCACTTAGATTGTCAGATTTATTGGTGTAGTGTTATGTATTAATTTAATATTTTTCTTATTTTCAATTTTATTAGTCTCTCTGAATCTGGTATTTAATTGGAGATTTTTAATTTGTAATTTTCTACCTTTTTGAATTTCATGCCCACTTCATTGATCTGTCCTTTCTTTGTTTTATTCTTGCAAGCATTTAGAGATATAAAATTTCCCCTAAGTACTGCTTTGCTGCACACATTTTGGTGTGCTGTCTCATTATGGTCATTCTCTTTGATGAAATTATTAATTGTTTCTATGATTTTATTTCATTTCCTATTAATTTTTAATCTACCCTTGCATCATGATCTGAAAATGAGACATTTAGTATTTCTGTCTTTCTGTATTTGATTATGAGATTTTTTTATGCTCTCATACATGTTCAATTTCTGCGTAGGTGCCATGTACCACTGAGAAAAAGGCATATTCTTTTCTATTCCCATTCAATTTTCTCCAGATGTCTATCATATCTAACTTTTCTAAAATTCTCTTTGCTTCCTTAACTTTATTCTTATTTATTTTGTTAGATTTATCTAGTTCTGAGAGGGAAAGGTTGAAGTCCCTCCACTTGTATAGTTTTAGTATCTATTTCTTTCTGTAACTCACTTAACTACTTTAAGAATTTGGATGCTATACCACTTGGTTCATATATGTTTCGTATTTATATTCCTTCATTGTCTATGGCACCTTTTAGCAAGATGTAATTTCCTTCTTAGTCTCTTAATTTCATATGCTTTTCCTTTTTCTTTATCTGAGATCAAGATTGCTACTTCTGTTTTTTTTTTTTACTTCAGCTGAAGCATAATATATTCTGTTCCAGCTTTTTACCTTTACTCTATCTGTGTTTCTCTGCTTCAAAATGTTTTTTCTTGCAAACAACATATTATAGGATTCTGGTTCTTAATCTACTCTGCCATTCACTTTTGTTTTATGGGAGAGTTCATCCCATTACCATTCACAGTTATGATTACTACATATTTCCCTCAATCCTCTTCACCCCTCCTTTTATGCTTTTCTCTCTCCTTTCAGCCTATTCTTCACCAACGTTTTGTATCTGACCACCATTTTCCTCAATCTTCCTTATTTTCTATCAATCCACCCTCCCTTTTTCTTTTCCATTTCCTCTCCTACTTCCCTATAGGGTAGGATAGATTTCTCAAGCCAATTGAGTGTGTATGTTATTCCTTCTTTGATCCAAATTGGGTGAGAGTAAGGGTCAAACAATGCTCACCTGTTCCCTTCTGTCCCTCTTCAATAATAGGTTTTTCATGCCTCTTCATGTGATATAATTTACTCTATTCTGCCTCCCCTTTCCTCTTCTCTGTATACAATTCTTTTTTTCAACCCTTAATTTTTTTTATCATCACATCAAAGTCACCTTAATATTCACACCCTCTAAATATACTATTTTTAATTGTCCTAATAGAAATACAATTCTTAAGAGTTACAAGTATCATCTTCCCACGTAGGCTTGTCAACAGTTTAACCTTATTTAATACCATATTGTTGTTGGTTTTTTTTACGTTTGCATTTTTATGCTTCTCTTGAGTCTTGTATTTGAAGATTAAATTTTCTGTTCAGCTCTGGTCCTTTCATCAGAAAATCTTGAAAGTCTCCTCTTTCATTGAATATCCACCTTTCCCCCAAAAGATTACCCTCAGTTTTGCTGAGTAGTTGACTCTTCATTGTAATCTGAGCTCTTTTGCCTTCTAGAATATCATATTCCATCCAGAAATCTCAAATCCTTTATTGTAGGTGTTACTAAGTCCTATGTAATCTTGACTTCTTGATATTTGAATAGTTTCTCTCTGGCTGCTTATAGTATTTTCTCCTTGACTTGATGGTTCTGAAATTTGGTTACAATATTTCTTGGAGTTTTCATTCTGGGATCTCTTCCAGAAGTGATCAGTGAATTCTTTCAATGATTAGTTTCACCCTGTAGTTCTAGGATATCAAGTAGTTTTCCTTGATAATTTCTTGAAAGACATTGTCCAGGCTCTTTTTCTAATCATGGCTTTCAGGTAGCCTAATACTTCTTAAATTATCTCTCCTGGATCTGTTTTCCAAATCAGTTGTTTTTCCCATGAAGTGTTCTACATTTACTTCTATTTTTTCATTCTTTCGATTTTGTTTGATTTGATATCTCATAAAGTCACAAGCTTCCACTTCAATTGTAATTTTTAAGAAATTAATTTCTTCAGTTAGCTTTTATATCTCCTTTTCCATTTGAACAAGTCTGCTTTTGAAAGAGTTGTTTTCTTCAGTCAATTTTCATGGTTTCTTTTACAAGTTGTTGCCTCTTTTTTCATAATTCTCTTGGGTAACTCATTTCTTTTCCCAACTTTTTCATCAAACTCTCTTATTTGATTTTTAAAATTTTTTTTGAGCTCTTCCAAGAGAAGACTTGGACTTTTGGACTTGAGACCAATTTATGTTCCCTTTGGAGGCTTCAGATATAGGCATTTTGACATTGTAGTCCTCTTGTGAGTTTAGTTTTCTATGGTCAGGACTCTTTTTGGGTTTTTTGCTCATTTTAAAAAGTTGAGCTCTGCTTCTGGGATACAGGGGATGCTGTTTCAGCTTTTTGCCCTGGGTGCCAAGGATCTGGTCATTGGTTTTCTGCATTTGGGGCTAATGGCTCACTCACTGGGCCAGGGTGGTCCAGCCTAGTAGAGTCTATTGTGCCCTGAGTTCCAGGGCTTGCATTTTACTTGCTCTGCTGGTGCTGGAGGCTTCACAGCTGGACTGCTGTGCCCCTAGTCCAGAATCATGGTGGCTCCATTGCTGATCTGTACCGTGGATAAAGGCCGCCCCTGGCTTGCCTGAACACCACCTGTGACGGGCTGCACTTCCCTTTTCCCCAAGTGAGGTAAACCTTTCCTAAAGTCCTTCTAAGTAATTGTAAGCTGGAAAATTGTTTCACTCTGTCTTTTTGTGAATTCTGTTGCTCCAGAATTCTTTTAGAGGTTTGATTTTATGTTCTTTCCAAAGGAAACTGGGAAGAGCTCAGACACCTTCACAACTTCTCTCCACCATCTTGGTTCTGCTGTCCCTTGTAGCTGTTTCAAAGCTTCAAAAAGAGAACTGCCTTCTCAGTAACTTCTCTAGTCGGGGCAGCCAAGTTTCAGTTACTGAGAGACCAGCCAATTCTTATTTCTGAACTTTTGAGCATGTAAAGTTTCATTGTATTGAGTTAGAGCTTTGCATTTAATTTCCTTGACTTTTAGAAGCAAACAACAAGAAGAAGGGAGAAAATGGAAACAAAATGGATTAATTACACATAAGGGCTGGAAGTTTATTTGAAAACGTCATTTGGAATCCAAATGCATGTGTTTTCAAATGAACACAAACATTTTTACTTCAAAAAGCATGTAACTAGTAACCCTCTTCAGGCTAGACAATTGTGCCTTTTTTGTATATGTGCTACATTTTATTCACTCTAATTTCTCAAGTAAGTTCTGTCCCACTTAGCCAAAAGAAAAAAAAAGACAGCATTCTTTCTAAAAATTAAATAAATATGTTAAGTTTCATTTTTAAGAAGGAAACTATTTATGAACGCTACTCCTGGGGGTGGGGGAAAGGGAAGTGCCCCTGAAATTGTTCAAAGCAAATGAAATACTATTGAAAAATATCCAGCTAATTCACAAATAACCCAACCAAACTGGAGCCTCCTGCATGTCAAAATAATTCTCTTTATGGCTTGACACGATAAACCAAATATTTTTGTTTTTTATTATATTTTTATTTTAGTTTCTTAGAATAAAGGATTCACAGCTGCAAAGGTCCCAAAATTCTCTGCAAAACAACTCCTTCTTTTGTAAATGAGAAAAGTAAGACTTATAGTGGGTGATTTGCCCTAAAACTGCATAACTAGTAAATCGCCAAGTCCGTATTTGAGTCCAGGTACACTGACTCTACATGCAGTTCTTTTTTTCTATTCTCTGTTCCTTTCTATTCTGCATAATAATAATAATAATAATAGTTATCATTTATATAATTCTTACTATGTTTCAGGCTCTGTGCTATATACCTTATAATTTTTGTCTCATTTGATCCTAGAAACAACCCTGGGAGGTAGGTAGTATTATTATCTCCATTTTACAGTTGAGGAAAACGAGTCAAATGTTAAGTGACTTGCACAGAGTCACACAGTTTATAAGTATTTGAGGTCAGATTTTAACTCGTGGTCTTCCTGATGGCACTCTATGGACTGTGCCATGTAGCTGTCCCATTACTTGTACAAGAGCTACAATTTTGGTCCTTGTCTAAATCAGAGTATTTTCTCTGTGTGTCTCAATATGCTCAGCATGATAGATGACTATTTAAACTCTTAGGTAACAAAAAAAAAAATCTAGATGTTTTGCATATTGAAGGATTCTAACAGAATTTAACAGCTTTAACACAGCCCATTTCCCTCTCTGTGATTAAACTTGTGAGCAGTTAGGTGGCACAATGCATACAGTGCTAGCTGTGGAGTCAGGAGAACCTGAGTTCATATCTGACCTCAAATTCTAACTAGCTTTGTGTCCTGGGGAGTTCATTTAATCTGTTTGCCTCAGTTCCTCACCTGTAAATTGAGCTGGAGAAGGAAACAGCAAACCACTCCAGTATCTTTGTGGTGACAGAGTAAGACATGAATGAAATGACTCAATGACAACACTGATTAAGCTAACCCTTGAGGGTTAAGTTATCTATTGGGGGAAGCCATTTCCCTTTGTGCTCCACTATATCCTATTCTAAGCTTTCCTTTTATTTCTTATTGTAGATAAGTGCTACTGGGTAATTCCAACTGAAGTTTCTAAATACATGATCTCTTCCTAGCTATTTATAACATTTTTCTCTTGACCTAGAAGCTCTAGTACTTAGTGACTACATTTCTGGATAAGTTCAATATGAGTTTCCTCTCTGTACTTTGCCCTCTAGTTATGGGCATTTTCAAAAATTATATTTTGACACAAAGTATACAGAATTATTTCTTTTTACTGTGAGTTTTTTGAGAGGATGCCAGTTACGTTACTCTTAAAATTCTGTCTTTCAGTTTAGTTGCCCTTGAGGGACCAGGCATATTGTTTCAATTTTGTTATTTTTTCTCTTTTTTAAAAAAATAATTCTTGTTGCATAATTTAATTTTAGTTGTCTCCTCCCTTCCATTCTTTCAGGATGTCTAGTGTTTTACTATACTTTTCTAGCTTCCTTTCCAAACCATCTCTTCTTTTTTAGAGGTTTTAATTAAGAGCTCCAAAGTTGTGTCTCCTCTCTTCCTTTCCTTTATTAAAGTTTTTAGTCATTCTAAGAGTTCTTGTAACCAGTCCATTCTCTTTTCTGGAGTTTTATCTATATAACCCAAGGCTAGGGGATATGGTGCCCCTCTCAGATCCTTATTAAACATCTACTCTTCCAAGAGTATATAAACTATGAGCCTACTGCCATGATTGTCTTTAATCCAAGAAAGATGGCAACATGATCATCCTTTTATTAATAACGTATTGGCTTTATTAATAAAATGATTAAATTACCCAGAAACCATGTCTCTAGAACATTTTTTAATCACCACACATTGCCATCATAAAATAAAGCTTAGTGGGATAAAGAAGTTCACAGCATCATAGTTCTACAACTGGAAGGGACCTTAAAGGCCCAACCCCATCATTTTGCATTGTTCTTGAAGAGGACCATGACATCAAGATGATGACATGACTTGCAGTTGATTTTGATTTGAGTAAGGGCTGTGCAAAGTCACCAACCTCATTTTCTTCTCCTGAGTCATCTGGGTCCAGTGGCCTGATATTTATCGGAAGGACTGGAGATGGCCCAGTTAGATTCTGGCCCTTTCAGGCTAAGGTCTTATCACATTCTCACTCTGAGTGAGATACACCATTCAATGAATAGACTTCTTTAAGTAGTTACTCAAGGCATGACCCTTTTAATAAAAAAAATTTAAAAAGAAAACTGGGAGGGGAAGAGCCTCAGGGTTCTTGGGTAAAAGAGAAACATACTATTTAGTAATTACATTCACTCTGTCCAAGGTGGATAGGGAATTGTTGTCCAGTCTATGAGCTCCAAAGTGAATTGGGCTTGACTTGATCTTTGAGAAAGAAATATAGCCAGTAAAATCCAAAGAAAAAAAGAGAGGGGGGAAGAGAGAAGAGGAGTTGCTATTCATTCACAAGTTGTGTTTGTCTTTCATTCTAGAAGAGGACCATGACATCAAGATGATGACATAACTTGCAGCTGACCTTGATTTGATTGAGGGAGGGCTGTGCAAGGTCTTCAATTGTTTCTCTTTCACCAGGAAACCTGAAAGTCTTCCCCTTCCAGTTTGATTTTTTTTTTTTTTTATTAAAGGGTCCGTCCCTTGAGTAACTACTTAAAGAAGCCTATTCATTGAATGGGTATATCTCACTCAAAGTGAGAATGTGATAAGACATTGGCCTAAAAGGGCCAGGGACTCTCTCATTTTATAGATGAGACAACTGAGAGCCAAGAAGATTGTGATTTGCCCAAGGTTATATAGGTAATGTCAGCTAGGGAAACTAGGTGGTACAGTGGATAGAGTGTTGAACCTGGGGTCTGGAAGGCTTATCTTCATGAATTCAAATTTGGCCTCAGTCACTTACTAGCTATGTAATCGTGGGCAAGTCACTTGACCCTGTTTGCCTCCGTTTTCTCAACTATAAAATGAGCTGGAGAAGGAAATGGCAAGTTACTCCATTATCTCTACTAAGAAAACCCCAAATGAGGTCACAAAGAGTTGGACATGACTGAAATGAATGAACAACCTCGCAAAGGTAATGTCAGAGGTGGAATTTAAATCCAGCTCTTCTAACTTCTGAGTCAGGACCAATTCTACTTTACTATGCCATCTAAGCATCATGTCAATGATGGCTACTTGGTAGAGGAAACTAGTGGCACAGTAGATAAAGCACTGTCCCTGGAGTCAGGAAGACTTGAAATCAAATCCTGCCTAAAACAGTTACTAGTTACATGACTGTGGGAAAGCCCCTTAGCTTCCATTTGCCTCAGTTTTCTCAAATGTAAGATGGGCATAATAGTACCTTGTAGAGGACTGTTGTAAGGATCAAATGAGATAATATTTGTAAAAGTACTTAACACAGTGCCTGGCACATAGTAGGTACTATATAAATGCTTATCCTTCTCTTTACTATTTCTCTTTGTAAATGGTTTTGTGGGACTGTGCCAATTTCCCTCCCTGGTTTTAGACTGTTACTGTAAGCTCCTTTGTCTTCATCCTTGAATTATTACTTGTCTGGGCAAGGTACCTTTTACTTTTTCACATAATCACTTAGACCATGCTCTCTTTCTCCAGAATGATTCTTTCCTTGATAAATAGTTCTTAATTACATTTGGGGTAAGGGGCAGATTAATAGCAGTTGTTCATCTTTCTGTAGTCAACATTTTAAGCTAAAACAACCCAATCTTCAGCTGAAACAGCTGCTAAGCCTGTGACTTTGCGAAGTTCCTGCATCTGGGTGTAGAATAGATTTTTATTTATTAACTAAATATTTATGTTCCATATCTTTTCATATGTTGTGTCCTCAGCATGTAAACTCATTGCAAGAACAGATTGCTTGTTCTTTGTACTTGTGCCCCCATCAACTGCCCTATAGTAGTAAAAGCATTAAATAAATACTTGCCTACTGATTGAACGTACTAAATGTACTCAAGGAACAGCAAACTGGCCAATGTAATCAAACCAAGTGTATAGAGGGTTATAAAATATAAGATGACTAGAAAGGAAACAAAAGGTCATGTTATTGAGGGTTTTAAATATCAAACAAAAGTTTTTACACTTGATGATAGAGGTAATAGGGAGCCATTAAAGTTTATTGACTAGATGGGGTTAGGGTTAGGGTTAGACCTAGTTAGACCCATCCTGTAGGAAAATAATTTCAGCAGCTGAATGGAGGTTCTATTGGCATGGGAAAACCTTGGTTCAAATCTTGACTCTGTAATTATTAAGCCCTTGCTATGTGCAAGGCATTATTTTAGCCCCTACCCTCAAGGAGCTTTTGTTCTATTAACAGATAGAGTATGTACTAAGTTGGAAATATATACATGAAGAAACACTGAACATTTAGACCTGAGTGACATGTAACACTGTGAAGGAAGTCACTAATTGTTCTTCAGGGAATGACAATACAAATTCACAAAGTACTGTCAAATGAGAGACTACTCAGTAATGATTGGAGGAGAAGGAATGCCTAGTGCAGCCTAGTGATATTCCTTGATGAGGGATACTGATACAGCAACTGTTTGTTGTCTTGATAATAATAGAGGTTTGTTGTCCTGCCAGGGCATATATCCAGGATGTGATGACAAACTTGGAAAGGCCTGTTTAACTGGCTGACTCCTAGTTACTTCTCATAACTCACATGGGCCCTAATGAGCCTGATAAAAGGAATTTAGAAAACATTACTAAAGATTATGAATTATTAGGTAAGAAATTGATTGCCATGGGAGCACAGGTGGTGTTTTCAATCATTGCTATTGGTCAGCAAGGGATTTAGAAGAGAAAGACAGATTTGGGAACAGCAAAATTAAGAAGTTGATATCCCAGAATGGAATTTGGATTTCTTCATTGTGCCTTAAAATATAGGAATGACAAACTCCTGTCCAGGGATGGAGAGTATCTAACAAGGGCTGATAAGACCATGTCTGTGCAACATTTTGTAAATCTAATCTAAGGAGCCTTAGACTGAAAAGGAAAGAGGAAAGAGAGAACATCACATTATAGGAAGGACAATGATAAGAGGGAAAGTTTCCAGAGGAGGCCAGTCAAGAAGGTGAAAGGTCTGGAGGTATACCACCTACAGATGGCTTAGACTGGAAGGGATGTTTCTCCTGGAGAAAATGGACTGAATTAGGGATGTGATGATCTTTTCCAAGTATCTGAAGACCTTTCAAAGAGTGGAAGAGGGTTATTTTTGCTCCCAGAAGGCAGAAATAGAAGTAGTGCTTTAGAGAAGCAAATTGAGATATAATATGATAATCTGAGTTTTTAAAAAGTATCACAGCCTAGGGAAGTAGTTAGTTAACTCTCACTGGAGAATTTCTTTTTTTAAAATTAATTTTTTTGTTTTCAGTTTCCAGCAATCTCTTCCATAAGTCTTAAATTTTCTCCCCTTCCTTTTTCCCTCCTTTGCCGACACAGCATGCAATCTGATATGGATTCTACACATACATTCTTATTAAACACATTTTCACATTAGTCATGTTGCATAGAGGAATTAAAACAAATGGGAGAAACCATGAGAAAAACCAAAACAAAACAAGAGAAAATAGTCTGCTTCATTCTGCATTCCAATTCCATAGTTTTTTCTCTGGATGTGGACGGCATTTTGCTTCAAGAATCTTTTGGGAATGTTTGAGGTCCTTGCACTGTGGTGAAGGGATAAGTCTATCAGAGACAGTCCTCACACATTGTGACCTCACTGGAGAATTTCAAGGAAAGGCTAGATAAACATATATTCTAGGGGGAAATCCTTAATGACTTCTTAGGTCCCTTTCAAGTCAGAGATGCTGTGATATTCTGATTCTACACTCTATAAATTTTCTCTGGATATTCTCATTTTAACAACAATTTGTCTGCAAACTCTTTTAAAAACTTTTTTTTTTTTGCTGTTTTGTTTGGTTACTTTGTCTGCCATCATCCATCATAGTTTATATTCTAAACTGGAAACTCATGTTTGTTATTTCTTTATATGTGGCAAAAAGATTAACTGTGACAGTTTTGGGAAATTCTTTCAGCCTCCTTGTGGTGACTCTTCTGCATTAGTTAAATTTATAGTTTATTAGTTAAACTTTAATAATGAGAGTTTCTATTTTTACTTCTTTATCATGTGTCCCTTCAAAGATTCAAGCCTCTTTCCCCTATACTGTTCCCTGATGTTCCCAAGATGATATGTCCCTTGACAAAATATGAATGCTGCTTTGTCTTGGTATAACTTTTGTTTGCGTGGCAGTAGGGAGGATTATAAGATTCTTGCCATATTGATGATAGAGTTCATCTATTTTAGCTAACTTGTACATTTTTTTTTTGGTAGCTTCAAATAAACTCTTCTTGTATATGTGCAATCATGTAAGTATTTCCATATTAGTCATTATGTACAAGAAGATTTGTATAAAAGAAAAACAATGAAAGGATAGTATGCTTCAGTCTGTATTCAAACAATATCAGCTCTTTCTCTGGAGGTGGATAGAACACTTAATCATTAGTCCTTTTGGATTATCTTGGATTATTAATTATCTATTACTGAGAATAGCTAAGTCATTCACAATTCTTCCTCAAACAATGTTGCTGTTACTATATATAATATCCTCTCGGTTCTGTTCATTTCACTTTGTATCAGATCAGGTAGGTCTTTCCAGGTTTTTCTGAAATCATTCTGCCTGTCATTTCTTATTTATCTATTTATTTAACTTTTTACATTCATTTTCACAAAATTTTGGGTTCCAAACTTTCTCCCCATTTGTCCCCTTCTCCCACCCCCAATACACCAAACATTCTAATTTCCCCTATCACCAATCTGCCCTCTCTTCTATCATCCTTCCCTTTCCTTGTCCCCATCTTCTCTTTTGCCCTGTAGGGCCAGATAACTTTCTATTCCCCATTGCCTGTATTTCTTATTTCCTAGTAGCAAGAACAATACTCAACAGCTGTTCCTAAAACTTTGAGTTCCCACTTCTCCCCATCCCTCCCTTCCCACCCATTCCCTTTGGGAAGGCAGGCAATTCAATATAGGCCATACCTGTGTAGTTTTGCAAATGACTTCGATAACAGTCGTGTTGTGTAAGACTAACTGAATTACCCTCCATCCTATCCTGCCCCCCATTGCTTCTATTCTCTCTTTGGATCCTGTCCCTCCCCAAGAGTGTTGACTTCAAATTGCTCCCTCCTCCCATTGCCCTCCCTTCCATCATCCCCCCCACCCTGCTTATCTCCTTCTCCCCCACTTTCCTATACTGTAAGATAGGTTTTCATATCAAAATGAGTGTGCATTTTATTCCTTCCTTTAGTCGAATGTGATGAGGGTAAACTTCATGTTTTTCTCTCAGCTCCCCTTTTTCCTTCCACTAAAAAGTCTCCTGCCTGTCTCTTCTATGAGAGATAATTTGCCCCATTCCATTTCTCCCTCTCTCCTCCCAATACATTTCTCTCTCACTGCTTGACTTCGTTTTTTAAAGATATGATCCCATCATATTCAATTCACTCTGTGCTCTCTGTCTCTGTGTGCATGCACGTGTGTTTATGTGTGTGTGTGTGTGTGTGTGTGTGTGTGTGTGTGTGTGTGTGTAATCCCACCAACTGCCCAGATACTGAGAAGTTTCAAGAGTTACAAATATTGTCTTTCCATGTAGGAATGTAAACAGTTCAACTTTAATAAGTTCCTTATGACTTCTCTTTGCTGTTTACCTTTTCATGCTTCTCTTCATTCTTTTATTTGAAAGTCAAATTTTCTTTTCAGCTCTGGTCTTTTCACCAAGAATATTTGAAAGTCCTCTATTTCATTGAAAGACCATTTTTTCCCCTGAAGTATTATACTCAGTTTTGCTGGGTAGGTGATTCTTGGTTTTAGTCCTAGTTCCTTTGACCTCTGGAATATCCTATTCCACACCCTTCGATCCCTTAATGTAGAAGCTGCTAGATCTTGTGTTATCCTGATTGTATTTCCACAATACTGGAATTGTTTCTTTCTAGCTGCTTGCAATATTTTCCTTGACCTGGGAATTCTGGAATTTGGCCACAGTGTTCCTAGAAGTTTCTCTTTTTGGATCTCTTTCAGGCAGAGATCAGTGGATTTCTTGAATACTTTTTTTGCTCTCTGGTTGTAGAATATCAGGGCAGTTTTCCTTGATAATTTCATTGAAGGTGATGTGTAGGCTCTTTTTTTGATCAAGGCTTTCAGGTAGTCCCATAATGTTTAAATTGTCTCTCCTGGATCTATTTTCCAGGTCAGTTGTTTTTCCAATGAGATATTTCACATTCTCTTCCATTCTTTTGGTTTTTTTTTGTGATTTCTTGGTTTCTCAGAAAGTCATTAGCCTCCATCTGTTCCATTCTAATTTTGAAAGAACTATTTTCTTCAATGAGCTTTTGGACCTCCTTTTCCATTTGTCTAATTCTGCTTTTGAAAGTATTCTTCTCCTCATTGGCTTTTTGAACCTCTTTTGCCAATTGAGTTAGCTGTTTTTCAAGGTGTTATTTTCTTCAGCATTGTTTTGGGTCTCCTTTAGCAAGGTAATGACCTGCTTTTCATGCTTTTCTTGCATCTCTCTCATTTCTCTTCCCAGTTTTTCCTCCACCTGTATAACTTGATTTTCAAAATCCTTTTTGAGTTCTTCTATGGCCTGAGCCCATTGAAGATTTATTTTGGATGTTTGGAATGCAGAAGCCTTGACATCTATGTGTTTTCCTGATGGTAAGCATTGTTCTTCCTCATCTGAAAGGATGGGAGGAGATATCTGTTCACCAAGAAAGTAACCTTCTCTGGTCTTATTTTTCTTCCCTTTTCTGGGCATTTTCCCAGCCAGTTGCTTGACTTCTGAGATTCCTATTCAGTGTGAGATTAAGTTCAGCTGCTCAGGTGGGGGCAGGGCCACCACCAGGGGCTCAGTTCCCTCAGGGGGTTTATGAGGAGATTTTCAACAATGGATCCTAGCTCCTGTCTGCTTTGGGAGCTCCTGTCCACTGCTGCCTCTCAAGGAGGCCTGAGTCATGGAGACACCCTGCTCCCCTCTCGGCCAACCAAGAAGGCTCTCTCACTGACCTTTAGCGCCTGTGGATGGAGGGACCTGTGCAGCCACTGGAGATTCTGTACCTGAACCCTGCTCAGATCTGCTCCTCTCGGTGCCACAGCCAAGGCAGGGCTGAGCTCTGCTCCAGGTCCGGTGAGCGATGGACCTTTGGTGTCAGTTTTTTAGGTCTCTCTGGAACAGAAATCTCCTCCATTCCATTGCTGTGTGGCTTCTGCTGCTCCAGAATTTGTTGGGAGTTCTTCTTTACAGGTATTTTATGGGCTATGGGTTTGGAGCTAGCATATGTGAATCTTCCTACTCCGCCATCTTGGCTCCTCCCTCCCTGTCTGTCATTTCTTAAAGACAATAAATTCCATACAATCGTATGCCACAACTTATTTAGCCATTCTCCAGTTGATGGGTATCCAGAAAAAGAACTGCTATAAATATTTTTGTACAAATAGGTCATTTTCCAGTTTTTTTTGGTTGTCTTTGGGATATAGACCTAGCAATGGTATTGCTGGATCAAAGGGTATGCACAGTTTGATTGCCCTTTGGGCATATTTCCAAATTGGTCTGCAGAATGGTTTGATCACCACTAATGGTGCATTAGCGTCCCAGTTTTTCCACTTCCCCTCCAACACCTATCATTTTCCCTTCTGGTCATATTAGCCAATCTGATAGATATGAAATAGTACCTCAGAGTTGCTTTAATTAGCATTTCTCTAACTGAAGATGATTTAGAGCATTTTTTTCATATGACTGTAGATAGAGATTTCTTTATCTGAAAACTGCCCGTTCATATCCTTTGGCTATTTATCAATTAGGAAATGACTTGTATTTTTATAAATTTTACTTAGTTCTCTATATATTTGAGAAATGAGGCCTTTATCAGAGATACTTGTTGCAAATTTTTCCTCCAGTTTTCTGCTTTTCTTCTAATCTTGGTTGCTTTGGTTTTGTTCATGCTAGCTTGTGCTTTTAAAGGAACTCTGGCCCCTTAGGGAGGGAGGAGCTAAATTCTGTTGTTCTTCGTTTGGGGTATGTGACTCAGAAAGTATTAAATTCAAGTTTCCAGGGGAAAGCATGTTTATTACAAGAGTAAGGATTGTTCCATTTGTTTCATTCTCTGGCTTTGTATCCCCTACTCCTTAGTATAATGCCTGGTACACAGACTGAACCTAATAAAAGCTTATTGATTCACTAAGTGATCATTTCTGGGTGTGACCCTTTTCCCCTTCCCCCATTTATTTCTCTTTTTTTTTTTTTTTAGAATCAATAGCTGGTTAAAATGGGAGGGGGTAAATCAATTGTAATTCTTATTTTTGTTTTTTCTTCTAATTTGGTGTTGACTTTGATATCTGCTTTACCTAAATGGTGGATTTAAGTGCACATGGCCAGGTGGTTCTTACATGACTGCTGGGTCTGTAAACTGGTCATTTTCTGTCATGATTTTGCTAATTACACTTTCAAATGGAATTGTTTGGGTGCTGACTTTGGCAGACATTTTTTAGTTTTTTAAAGAAAAAAGTCTTCTCATGTATATGCATGAAGCTTTTGAATAGGCTATAATTCCAGTCTCTTTTTTTTCTTGATAGTGGCTTATATTTTTGAATGTAAATATCACTATCATCCTCTTTTCTCACATTCACATTGAAATATCAAGGCATTTATATGGAACTTAATTTGGAAGCTCCTGTGAAGTTATTCTACTCTGTCCTCTATATTGGTGCATTATATATTTGTTATACCATTATGTTCATGATATCTCATTTGCTTACACTCACTGTGAGCCCTGAAAGGCAAAAATGACCAAGTGCCCCATAGCATTGTTTCTTCTTACATTCTGGTACAAAATGAAATGAGCTTTCTATTTATTTACTTTTCCACAGAAAACTGCAGTAGTTCTGAAGTCAGGTCCTAGGTTCAAATCTCATATCTAATGCTTATTACCTGATTATGCAGCAACATATGGCAGTGAATAGAATGTTGGACCTGGAGAAGAAAAGCTGTTGCATTTTTCGGTTGTGTCCAAGTCTCTGTGGATTCATTTGGGGTGTTTTTGGCAGAGATACTGGAGTAGTTTGCCATTTCCAGCTCATTTTATAAATGAAGAACTGAGCCAAGCAGGGTTAAGTGATTTGCCCATGGTCACACAGTTAGGAAGTGTCTGAGGCTAGGTTTGAACTCATGAAGAAAAGTCTTCCTGATTCCAAGCCCAGTGCTCTATCTACTATGCTACCTAACTGGCCCTAAGGGTCAGAAAGACCTGAATTCTAATTCAACCTCAGGTCCTCACTAACTGTGTGACTCTGGGCAAGTTACTTGGCCTTTGCCTCATTCTCTTTATCTGTAAAATGGGGATAAAAATAGCAACTGTCTCCCACGGTTGTAGTGAGAATAACATTTTAAGCACTTTGCAAACCTTAAAGCACTATATGAGTGTTTCTTACCAATATTATTACTTTCTGATCTTGGACAAGTCAGTTAGACTTCAATTACCTCATCTGTAAAAACGTGGGGGTTGAGTTAGATGACTTCATGGCCTTTCAAGTCCCTTCCAATTCTAGATCTTTGATCCTATATACATACCCTGGTCCTACGAACCTGCACAAATCTTGTGTAGCTGCAACTGTCTTCTGGTTTTGTTTATAGTGAGGATAACATCATGAATTTAAACTCCTTGGGAACAGGGACTATTCAATTTTTTTTTATGTATTTTTATCCCTAGTTCCTGGCCAAGTGCCTTGCTCATAGTAGACCCTCAGTAAATAGTTGTTGATAATTGAATATCAATATAGATATGATTTAGCTACTCAAGGAGTAGGTAAACTTCTTAGTTGCTAAATAATGATTTTTAAGACTACTCAGAATTACATGAATGTTCATAGATAATCTAAGATCTTGATTATCAATAAGTACTCTACCTCATACAGGACTGATATGCACCAGTCATTAGGAAAAATTTTGGGCAAGGGGAAAGGTAATCTGCACCTGGACAGATGAGGTAGAGTTAGAGTTTGGAGGGAGAGGGACAAGTAAAATTAGATAAGGCAGGCTTGATTAGTGATAGGGTGTATAATGGGTGCTGAGCTCCAAGGGACTGAGATAAAAAGGTGAACTAGATAATTCAGAGCTGAAGATGTCTATAGGAGATTAGAAAATCTAAGTGTAGAGAGTGTCAGAGAATTTGTCCAACTCATCATAATTCACCAAAGTGGGTTGCTTTATTGTGATGGCTTACATGCCTTGTCACCTGCCAAAACTGACATATCTTAGTGGTCACAAAAAAGTACCTTTCTTGCCCTCTTATGACTCAGCCAGACTCACCGAACTATCAATCTCAGATACTTTCTCTGAAGAAGGAGAAGTATGACATATGACATATGAGAGCATCATTTTGTGTTTTTGTCCCTTTCATTAGTCACTACAGACAAAAAAACCCAAATTAGCTGGTGGGCCAAATTTCTGGGTAGGTATCTTTGAGTGTAGCTGGTTCTCAGATCATAGACATTTAGACTTCCACTTGAAGACCTTCCCATTTTGACAGAACCTGCTACAACTTGTATTCCACTGGCACTGACTTTGAGAACCCAGGGTTACTGACAGCCCATGATGACACATCAGAGTAGGATGTTAGTGCCTGGCAATAGATACTATTGTATGAAATATAATACTGTAATAGTGATAAGACATTCTTTAGGATTATCAATTCTTAAGAACTGGGGCCTAGAGAGGAGAAATAATATTTCAAGGGTATATAGTTGAAAAGTGATAGAGCTTTGAAGAGGAAACTGACACTCCTGCTAGAACTCTGAGTTGCTTTTCTAGCAGTAGGGACAGATTTACACAGATCCATCCCCATTTTTTGCCCCTCCTGTAATGTTAAGGGAATTTGAAGATCTTCCTTGCCCCTTAATAGTGTGACATACTTTGAGCTTTGGCCCACCCCACAGCTTGAGTCACATGGAGCTGATGGTGGGAGAAGCTTGCTAAATGGGTGGAGCAGGAAAGGCAGAGCTGGGAGAGAACAGGCAGAGCCGAGCAGAGCAGCTAGGGTGAGTGAAAGAGAGAGTGATTTTACCTCAGGGAGCTTGTTTGTGGGGAGGCCTGACAGAGGGAAGGCTTGGGGATGGCTGTGCTCTCTACCTGGATAAGGTATATAGATTTGTTAGTATGATGGATTTGACTTTCTGGTGTTTGAATAAATGTCTTGGTTTTGGCTTTGAGGAAGAGAGGGTATAGTTTGTGAAATTACCCTGGAAATATGCATGCATATCCATAGTGGCTGCTGTAGGTATCACATTAATGTTACACCTCCCTATTTTCATCAATAGCTGTAAGACAAAGTCCACTGGGATTAAGGGTACTGTTTGTGCTTAAGGAAGGAGCAAAGCTAGGTGGCTCTAGGTAGCCATGAATCTCTGTCCAGGATGATTTGGGTTAAGTGTTGATTCTGATACATAGAGCTGCCAGACATGGGCAAATTACTACTCTCCAAAATGCATCCTTAGATCCAATGACACTGGCTTGCTGGCTCTTGGTTCTGGACATGTTCTTTGGCCCTCTCCCATGCCTGGAATGCTCTCCTTTCTCTACGCCAACTAGTGACCTTTCTAGCTTCCTTTTTGCTATTGTTCAATCATTTTTCAGTCATGTCCGACTACCGACTATTTGTGATCCTATCTGGGTTTGGGGGAAGTTTTTTGGACAAAAATACTTGAGTGGTTCGCCATTTCCTTCTCTAGCTCATTTAATGGATGAGGAAACTGAGGCAAACAGGTTAAGAGATTTGCTGAGAATCACAAAACTGGTAAGTGTTGGAGAATGGATTTGAACTCAGGAAGAAGAGTCATCCTGACTCCAGGCCCAGTCAGCACTCCATCCACTTACGCCACCCAGCTGCCCTTGGTTTCCTTTAAGTCCCAACTAAAATAAATAAAAGTACCTATGGAATTAAATCGAATTGAATCTAACCTTTCAGTGCCCCAGGCAGTCCTTGAACTCTATAGTTTACAGATGAATTGCTAATCCATAACTTAGGATCAGAGAGTTGTCCAGATCCTAGGACATTGAAAGGCAATAAGGAAAGAGTGATATTTATATCTATCTGTCTAGATAAGGCCTGCAAAATCTGAAGCCTGCCAAAGGATTTCCTCCACATGCAAAGGATGTTTTCCTCTACATTTTTTACAGTTAGCCCAAAATCCTTTGGTGTGCCATAAGCCGTCCAAGTGCAGGCCTGGTTTAGATATACACACATATTTGTATATACACATATATGCACATATACATACATACATACGTACATACATACATACTCCCCTGCTCTACCTTGTTTTTCCCCTTTACCTCCACCTTTTAGAATCTCTAGTTTCCTTCAGGACTCAGTTTAAGAGCTATCTTCTTCATGAAACCTTTTTATTATACTCAGCCAATAGTGTCTTCTCTCCCCACCCTCCACCTTGAATTTTATGTATCCTTTGAATATACCTTTATATGTATGTGTTTTCTCCCCTTATTAAATGTCAGCTCTTTGAGAATAAATAAGTGGTGAAAGGAATTATATACTGGACCTGGAGTTAGGAATACTGGGAATTCAAATCAGCTTTAGTCACCCATTAGCTGAGTGACCCTGGGCAAGACACTTAACTTGGAATTTTAGTTTCCTCATCTATACATAGGGTTGTGAGGATGAAATGAGATGACATCTCTAAGAAATTCAAATCCAATCTCAGACACTTATTAACCTAGTGATCCTGGCTATGTCACTTAACCTTTTCTAGCCTCAGTTTCCTTGCCTGTAAATGGGGATAATGTGTATAAATGAGGATAATAATAGCACCTACTTCTTGGGGTTGTTGGGAAGAGAAAACAACATTTATAAGGTACTTTAGAAACCATAAAACACTCTATAAATCTAGTCATTATTTTGACTATTTTGTCTCTATCGTCTCGGCACCTATATAGTGTCTGGCACAAAGCAGATGTTTTAATTAATGTTTGCTGACTGATTGACTGGTCTGTATCAGTGAAGGAATTTTTTGCATCAGCAGTTCCTCAAATCAACAAAAATACCACCTCATTTACTACATAGCACTACAGTGCTATTGCAAAGACCAAATGTGTCGATTTCTGTGAAGTGCTTAGTAACCAAGAAGTTCCATAGAATACTAGCTATTTACTAATGGCTGTAGTCATTCTCATTCTCCACCCGTGAGGCTGTCCTGGCTTTGGCCATCATTAATCGTAATCAGATATGTCTCACAACTCTTTGGTCTTCCTCCATCAATTTTTACCAACCTGACCAGTTCTCCCTTTCCAGTCTCAGATGTCAGCTCCAACATCATTTCTGAGGTCGCTGTAGTTTTAATATTTGAGACCTTAGAATTTTCCCAGATATACCTTAATTTAAGCAATGATACATGGGGATGTGAATTATACAAAGCACTCAACAAATTCTATTTATTTTAACAAATTCTGCAAACATTTATTAAACCCCTATGATGCCCAAAGCACTGTGCTCTGCATCACTTAGGGCAATCCAAAAATGAAAGGAGCAGAGGTCCTGCCCTCCAGGAGTTTACAGTCCTAGAGGGAAAGATATGGTAAAACAACCCCACAACAACAGAACTCTAACTCAGAACTTGGTATATTAAAGATGTAAGACAAGGTCAAATGAAGTGGTAAGACTTCAAAGGTGGGAGGTTTCATTTACATCTGAGGATACAAGGGAAGAGGGATTATTTGTTTTAAAAATAATCCACTTTACAAAATATCCATAAGATCTTTTAAAAACGCGAGTTCCTCTTGTGTTCACTTAAGATGTTATTGTACTCATAAAGACTGATTTCTGCCCATCTTTACCTGGAGCACATCTATTGCATAAAAGAACTCTACCTGCTTAGTGCCCCATTTCTCTGACTTCCCTTAACCATGCTTTTAGAATTGACAGGTCTTTGGCTGCAGGAAGTAAGAATGAGAAAGGAAGTTTCTCATAGGAAATGTCTGCAGACAGTTATAGTGCAGGGGTACCATCGTAAAGGTCACTGAGATACCATGATGGAATGTTACCACTGTTCTTTGCTGGGGCTGGCCATGGAGTAGACTTACACTGTCTTGAAGTACTAGCATTGGCAGGAAGAGTTTGTAGGTCCTTTCTGTTAGTAAGATGGCTGAGATAGAGAAAACCACTGGTCCCTAGACCTTCTGCCTTCTCTTGAGACCATGTTTCCATCCAAGTAAAGAAGTGACAAATCCCATGACCGGTTTTTGCAACTTAACTAAAAAACTCTTCTTACTGGAAGCATGAGTGAACATCAAGCTTTACTGAGTGGGACCTGTACTATAGTGTTCACACTTGTTTCCCTAGTCAGTAGGGAGTTGCTGTGATGAATAAAAAAATGCAAACTGTGCATTTCCTAGAACTCCTAGGCCCTGAGCAATCCTATGTATTGTCTGGGGATTGCTGTGTCATGGGAGATGTGGTAGGTATGGAGCCACTCATTAGAAACTTTATGATGACTTGGTTTAGGTATTACTATACTATTTATTATGCTGAAACTAAAAGCACTATATACACATGTATGTATGTATGTATATAGATACATATGTATATACTTCTAGGTATATATGTCCACATGGATTGTCTAAAACGTAACATAAAAAAAAATTAGTAGATATCACTGTAATCTTGCCCACTGCTCTCTAAAAGAGAGTATGGTCCATAATTTGAAGGGAGCAGAAGGACACAAAGTGGTCTACTCTGTTCTCCAGTCTCTGAAGGAGCACTGAACATGAACTGTATTTATTTTCCACCTCATCCCTTAAATATTAATGGTCTAGGGACATGATTCTTAGGTTCAAAACAAAATCCACTTCCCTGATGTGCTTCATGGGGAGAGGATTGCCCTAAGCTTACATTTACAACTTTATTTCCTTCCCACCAAACACTGGTTACACAAAAGAAAATGAAAATGTTATACAGATTAGAATATGCCAGAAAAATACTCGAGTAAGGGGGGGCGAAGTCAAGATGGTGGAGTAGAAAGATGCACGTTTGCGAGCTCTGAACCCACAGCCCATAGATTTAATGTAAGAAGAGCTCCCCAGAAGTTCTGGATCACTGCAGGGGGTGCAGAAACATAGTGGAAGAGATTTCCATTCCAGAGAGCCCTGGAGAGCCGTCCCCAGGGTCCGTCACGTCCCAGAAAGCGGATCCCACCCCAGCGCTGCCCTGGCCGTGGCCCCAGAGAAGCTGATCCGAGCAGGCTTCAGGGACGGAACCTCTGGCAGCCTGGAAGGTCCCTCCGCCCACAGACGCTACAGGTCAGTGAGAGAGACGGCTGGGCCAGCTGAGAGGGGAGCGGGATGTCTTCGTGGCTCGGATCCCCTCGGGAGGAAGCGGTAGAGGCAGAGGCAGGGGCAGGAAGCGGTGGAGGCAGAGGCGAGGGTGGTGGCGGAGGAAGCGGTGGCGCAGCCGCGGCGGCCCGGGACTCCCCCAGCAGCAGGCAGGATCTTCATTACTGAGTAAAGTCTCTGCATAAACCACCTGAAGGAGCTGAGCCTGGGAGACGGCCCTGCCACCTGCTCCATTTCTGAAGGTCTCTGCATAAAGTCCCTCAGGGAACGGAGCCTGGGAGGCAGCCCTGCCCCCACCCCAGCACCAGAACTAAAGCTCACATTGATTAGCAGCCGCGCCTGCTGTGGAAAGCCCATTTGAATCTCAGACCCCAAGCACTAGCTGGGCGGATCTAGGCGGGGGTGGACAGGAATCTCAGAAGTCAAATAACTGGCTGGGAAAATGCCTAGAAAAGGGAAGAAAAATAAGATTATAGAGAGTTTTTTCGAACAGATGCAAATGATCCCAACTTTCGGATCTGACGATGACGAGGACATATTCTTGCCATCAGAGAAAGACGTAGAGGGCAGGGCCTCGGTACCCCAGACATCCCAGGGGGTTGTCGGGTGGGCTCAGGCCTTGGAAGGGCTCAAAAAGGATTTTGAAAAGCAAGTTGGACAGGTGGAGGAAAAATTGGGAAGAGAAATGAGAGAGATGCAAGAAAAGTATGAAAAACGGGTCAATACCTTGGTAAAGGAGACCCAAAAAAATGCTGAAGAAAATAACACCTTGAAAAATAGGCTCACTCAATTGGCAAAAGAGGTTCAAAAAGCCAATGAGGAGAAGAATGCTTTCAAAAGCAGAATTAGCCAAATGGAAAAAGAGGTTCAAAAGCTCACTGAATTTAATAGTTCTCTCAAAATTAGAATGGAACAGATGGAGTCTAATGACTTTATGAGAAACCAAGAAATCACAAAACAAAACCAAAAGAATGAAAAAATGGAAGAGAATGTAAAATATCTCATGGGGAAAACAACTGACCTGGAAAATAGATCCAGGAGAGACAATTTAAAAATTATGAGATTACCTGAAAGTCATGATCAAAAAAAGAGCCTTGACATCATCTTCCATGAAATTATCAAAGAAAACTGCCCTGATATTCTAGAACCAGAGGGCAAAATAAGTATTGAAAGAATCCATCGATCACCACCTGAAAGAGATCCAAAAAGAGAAACTCCTAGGAACATTGTGGCCAAATTCAAGAACTCCCAGGTCAAGGAGAAAATCTTGCAAGCAGCTAGAAAGAAACAATTCCAGTACTGTGGAAATACAATCAGGATAACTCAAGATCTAGCAGCTTCTACATTAAGGGATCAAAGGGCGTGGAATAGGATATTCCAGAAGTCAAAGGAACTAGGACTCAAACCAAGAATCACCTACCCAGCAAAACTGAGCATAATACTTCAGGGGAAAATATGGTCTTTCAATGAAACAGAGGACTTTCAAACATTCTTGATGAGAAGACCAGAGCTGAAAAGAAAATTTGACTTTCAAACACAAGAATGAGAAGAAGCATGAAAAAGTAAACAGCAAAGAGAAGTTTTAAGGGACTTACCATAAGTGAACTGCTTACATTCCTACATGGAAAGACAATATTGGTAACTCTTAAAACTTTTCAGTATCTGGGTAGTTGGTGGGATCACACACACACATGTACACGCATGCATGCACACACACATACACACATGCACACACATACAGAGACAGAGAGCACAGAGTGAATTGAATAGGATGGGACCATATCTTAAAAGAAATTAAGGTAAATGGTGAGAGAGAAATGTAGTGGGAGGTAAGAGGGTGAAATGGAATGGGGTAATTATATGTCATTTAAAAGGCAAGTAGGAGACTTTTTAGTGGAGGGAAAAAGAGGAGAGGTGAGAAAAAAAAACCAAGAAGTTTTCCCTCATCACATTTGACTAAAGGAAGGAATAAAATGCACACTCATTTTGATATGAAAACCTATCTTACAGTATAGGAAAGTGGGGGAGAAGGAGATAAACAAGACGGGGGATGATGGAAGGGAGGGCAAAGGGAGGAGGGAGCAATTTGAAGTCAACACTCGGGGAGGGACAGGATCAAAAGACAGAAGAGAAACAATGAGGGGCAGGATAGGATGGAGGGTAATTCAGTTAGTCTTACGCAACACGAGTATTATGGAAGTCATTTGCAAAACTACACAGACATGGCCTATACTGAATTGCCTGCCTTCTCAAAGGGAATGGGTAGGGAGGGAGGGATGGGGAGAATTTGGAACTCAAAGTTTTAGAAACAACTGTTTAGTATTGTTGTTGCTACTAGGAAAGAAGACATACAGTTAATGAGGAATAGAAAATCATCTGGCCCTACAGGAGAAAAGAGAAGATGGAGACAAGAGAAGGGAGGGATGACAGAAGAGAGGGCAGATTGGAGATAGGGAAAATTAGATTGCTTGGTGTATTGGGGTGGGGGGAGGGGATAAAAGGGGAGAAAAGTTGGAACCCAAAATTTTGTGGAAATGAATGTAAAAAAAGTTAAATATATAAATAAATATTAAAAAAAAATACTCGAGTAAATGAGCCCTGTAGATGGTCATGAGATGAATTTTAGTGCAATCAAACAATATCACTCAAGGACAGATTCATCAGACTCTCAAAGGAGGTAAGTTGGAAATCAGGGATGTTTTAAGGAGCTATTTTCTCCCATTTGCTTGTAGCTTCCAAAGCCTTCCTCTCTTTCCCCACTGTAGTCAGTTCAAGAGAATGTCTGGAACCATGCATGTTTGTCCAGCAAGTTCTGCCTTGAGGAAGGCCTGGAACCAACTCTGCTCCTTATACTAGCAGTTTGTTCCTTACTAGCAGAATATAAGTTCCTTGAGGGCAAGGACTATTTTGTTTTTATCTTTGTATATCCAATGCCTAGCACAGTACCTGACACAAAGTAGGTACTTTAATAGATGCTTATTGAACATGTTAGCATTCTTTCCACTATTAGGAAATTCTCATGCAATATGCCCCAGCCTTGGCTGGAAACTTGGGTCATATATAGTAAATCATCTTTGACTGTCACTGTGGACAGTTGATTCCATATACTATGGTCACATTATTAGGACATAGGAAACACAGTAAATTCTGGAGTCAGAATTTGTCAAAGATGAGGTCTGGAGAGCTGATTATTAACCTTTCAGAGAGAGCTAGACTTTCTGTCCTGCAGAAAAAGGTGGGGTAAAGGATGGAAACTACCCTTCTCTGAGAGTCATACAGTTTGCTGCCTCCTCAGCATTTCCACCTAGCAGGTAGATTGTGTATGAGTGTGTGTGCATATGTATATATACGCACACATCCATATGTATATATACGCACACATCCATATGTATAAACACATACACAGGCACATGTGTGAGAGTGTGTGTGTGTACAGGATGAGCATGGACATGTCCTGTTCTGGAACTTTTCCATTGGGTAGGATCAGGCTAGTGATTAATAATGCCACCTAATGGTTAAATTGTATCTATTGAGGTTAGAAAAAAGCATCTGTTGAGATCAGCTACTATTTAGGTCTGGGAGATTCTACTGATGCCTTATGGGAAGTTGAGTAGCTGGCATCTTTCTATACAGCTAGGAATAGTGAGCAGTTATAGAATTCTGGTGTGGTGTTTACAGAATTTAGAATTGTTGAGTTGGCAGGGGTTTGGGGGAGGCACACTGAGTCCATGAGTCTCCAAAATTTTTGAGTATGAAGTCTTTTTAAAAAATAAATTTTACTGATGTCTTTTGTTTTTGTATTGCCATCTCCCACTCTCCCTCTCCTAAGCAGCCATTCCTTATAATAAAGAATTTTTTGAAAGAGGGAGAAAAAAAGTTCCACAAAACTAATGAACATATATATCAAAAAGTCTCGCATTATATGTGTAATAACAAAAACTACAGGCCTCCCCATGTTACTGTAACTGGCCCTGCTCAGACCAATCCTGGTCACATTTGGTCCTTCAAATCTACAGAGAATAGGAGATGTGTCTTCTTACATCTGAAGACTTTTTAAAATGTAACAAAAAAAATTTTTGCCTCTCTGTATGATAACTGTCAGACTGGTGTTTAATGACCGAAAAATATGTGCCTGGATATTCCATGGCTTCACATAGGGGGTCCACAGCTCACAGATGAGAAACCACTATTTTAATCCAGTCGCCTAGTTGAATACAAAACCGTATCTCCTGACTTTATGCTATCTTCTATCCCTGAAATGTTCTTCCTCCTTTCCTCTGTCTCTTGGAATCCATAGATTCTTTCAGGGTTCAACTCAATGATTTCTTACATGAGGCATTACATGATCCCCACCTCCAGTTCTAGTGCTATCTCCCAAACATTATGTTGTATGTATTTATGTATGTTTTAGATTCAAAACAAAATCTACTTCCTTGGTGTGTATATGTTGTATTTCTCTAATATAGTGTAAGCTCTTTGAGGATAGGTACTGTTTTGTTTTTGTCTTTGTATCCTGAATGCCTAATACAGAGCCTGGCATACAGTAGGCACTTAAAGGTTGGATGAATTGAATTGAACTGACTAAAGTGAAATCCAAATAACCTAAATAAATCTAAATCCCAGTATCATTCACTGGGGCATTAGTAGAGGCCAAACCAGGATAATTCTGGTTTTTTCACCCTCAAGAACTACAATAACCCTTTACATTTGTATAACACTTTCTAGTTTTCTAAGCATTATATATATATATATATATATATATATATATATATATATATATATATATATATATATATATCTCCTCATAACAATCCTGTCAGACGGTTGCGATCATCATCGTCTCCACTTTACAGAAGAGAATGAGTTTCATAGAAGTTGTGCTGAGGTTAAGGAAGAGAGGCAGTGGGAACAGTATTAGAATGGATGTGACTATGAACAAGTCACTTCACATCACTACACCTCAGTTTCCATATCTGTAAAAAATGGGACAAATAACTTACACTTTGCACTCCTTAGGGTTACTGTGAGGAAAATGCTTTGTATCCGGTAAATGTACTTCCTATCAGTGACTCATTTAGTTAGTGTGGGTGTATCCCTGATGAATGGCCCTCTTTGGTTTAGTAGGACTTGTTTTACAATGACTCTTCCCTTCCCTACCCCCTTGCCCCCACCCAAAAAAAAACCAACCTCCTCCAGTTTATTTGGTGATGATCCTCTCTGAGTTTAGACAGATGAGACCTTGCAGGACAGATGGACAAATCTCCAGTACATCACTGGCTCACACTGAAAGCAATTCCTGTTAGATCTGTGTTCAACTGTCATGGCCTTTGAGAACCCAAGGTCCCCTCCACATATTATGAAGCATTAGAAAGGGACCTTACTGTTGCTAAACTTTAAAACACTATAAAAATGTCACCAAAAATAATAACTATAATTCTGTATAAGAACATGAGGTGAACACTGAACATTTTCATGAGTCATGTTTCCTCGCTTTGAAGTTCATTTTTTCCCATTATTCCAACATGGATAAGGAGATGAGTTTCTTCTTTACCTCTTCCCCTTTTTCCTCTCCCCCCCCTTCACCTCTGCCTCACAATCCAATTCAATCTAATCCAGTCCAATGCAAGAAAAATTTATTAAATTCATTATTATTTATTAAACACCCCACTATGAGCAAAGTAGTGGAGGTAAAAAGACAAAACAAAAAAGCAGTCTTTGCTTTTAAGAAACTTATTTGCTTATACAACATGAAAACAATTGACTATTTCACCTGTCATTCCAATTAATTCCCAAATCTTCTACCTTTCCATACCCTTTCAAGCTAGCCCAAATCTCCAAATGACCCTAACCTTAGATAATCTCTCTCTTATCTCCACAGATCTACTTCCCTCCACCCTACTGTTGCTTAATCCCTTCATAGACTGAAAATATATTTTGATTATGGAACTCGTACCATTTCTGCAATAAAGGAAAAATTAGGAAAAAAGTCAAGTAACAT
Organism: Bettongia penicillata ogilbyi; assembly: GCA_023548195.1. Classification (NCBI taxonomy): domain Eukaryota; kingdom Metazoa; phylum Chordata; class Mammalia; order Diprotodontia; family Potoroidae; genus Bettongia; species Bettongia penicillata. The sequence goes on along the minus strand of JAJHZJ010000855.1, from coordinate 426,625 downwards.
GTGTAGATGTAGACTGCTGGCCTAATTGGATACTATTGTGTTATTGCCAGTGCATTGTTCTGAATGGGTGAGAATTTATTGCCTGTCTGTCCTTTTGCAAGTTGTGAGGAGGTACATTTACATTTGACTGCTGGCTAAGCTCACTGGGGCCATCTCCTAGACCATCAAAGTTCTGACTATTACACCTAGGATATTTATTTTCCCTTAAACTTTACTAATTCTCAGAATTTCTGGAGTTTTTTTTTCCAGCCCTGTATGAGCCTGAGTAGGTCACTCAATGTGTCATTTTCATGTCTCATTTTCTTCATCTGGTCCTAAAAGGGCATCTAACCTTAACTCCAGCAATAAGTCTTCATCTCTAGGAAAAAAAAGCTAGTCTCCCTATCAAAGTCCTCAGCTTAGTTTTCATTTATACTATTTCCCTTGCATGAGATAACCATCTGGCACTTAATTATTTTAGTGCCTTGCATTGTTAGTTATATTTTTATGTATTCTATATTTTACGTCTTTCACAGTGAAAAGAGTATGAAAATAAAAATATCTGGGTTTTCATTCCAATCTGTCACTTATTACCTAGGTCAGTATGTGACCACAGGCAATTGGTTTAACCTTTCCTATCTTTACCTCTAAAATGGGGATAAATATACTCTTATCAACTCTCTCCCTAAGTTCTGATAAGGAAAGAACTTTTTAAATTATTAGGAGTTATAAAAATGAGAGTTATTCCTTTCTTCCCAGCTGTATTATAAACTCCAGGAAAAGGACCCTGACTTATTACACACCCACAGGACCTAGCACAATGCATTTCGCTCTGTGGTTTTTTTGGTAACTGTTTTACTATTTCAGGAAAGGTCGGGCATGCTTTATCTCATTTCCTGCTCTGTAGCCTTGTCCTCCATGACTGCCACACTGTTGCCAAACACAGGGTACATTTTTCTTTCCTTTCCCAGTTCTGTAACCTTTAACTATGAGCAAATTAAATTCTGCCGCTCTCCCAGAATGGGATACACCCATTTACTTCTCTATGATTCTACTTATTATGCCTGCCAACCAAAACAGTCCTCCTGTATTGTCTGCCTTTGTTGTCGTTCAATTGTGACCCCATTTAGGGTTTTCTCAGCAAAGATAATAGTGTGGTTTGCCATTTCCTTCTCCAGCTTGTTTTACAGATGAGGAAACTGAGGCAAACTTGCCCTGGGTCACACAGCTAGTCTAAGAGCAGATTTGAACTCAGGAAGAGATGTCTTCCGGACTCCAGGACAAACAAGCATTTACAGCCATTGTGCCACCTAGTCTCCCTCTATTAGCATGTAAACTCTTGGAGGACAGGGGCTAGTCTTTGATTTTTCCTTTCTGTCCACCGCAATGAACACAATACTTGGCACATATTAGGTGCTTAATTAATTTTTCATTCATTCATAAATACTTTTCGGTTAATTCCTACACACAAGGAGTTTACAATTAAAATTAAACTGACAAAGCCTTTAAATGCCAGTTAGTTGTAAAAAGGCAAAAAAATAGTAAATGACAAATCCAGCGCTATGAGATTTTGGAAGGGGCCATTCTAGTCCAGAGTGATCAAAAAAGACTTCTAGGAGAGATGATTTGAGCTAAGCCTTGAAACAGGCTAGACAGAGGAGTAAAGAGGTCTGTTACTGGAAGTAAGGGAGGAGAGAGTGGCCTAGAGATGTGAAATTATGGTCAAAGGAAGGTGACAGATCTGTTGGCCATATGAAGTATTCTTGGCGGCAGGCAGTGGGAGATCAAGTTGAACAAGTTGGCTAGAAGACCAGATTACAGATGGTTTGGGATGACAAGGTAAAGAGTTTATCCTGTAGGCTGCGGGCTACTGAATGCTTTTGAGCAAAGGAATATTACAAGGAAAAACTGCCTAGGAGAGTATGAGCATATGGCAGACACTCAATAAATTCCTGTTTAATTAGACTGAATTGCCTAACTTTCAAGCTTGCTGGTAAGGTTACCTTAAGAGGCAGTTAGAAGACTTTCTGAGAAGCTCAGCCTCCCTACTCTGGCCACAAAAATATTGGGGTTCACACTATATAAGGCATCACAAAAAAAGTTGGAATAAATACATCGCGGGTCTATTTTAGTCGTTGCTAGAAAATCATGTGAAGAAATAAACTTGAGAAAAACAACTGAGATAGAAAAATATTTAGGAACCATGAGCGGAGGTCTGAAAAGAAATAAGCTCTTTTCTCCAGAGGGAAGGTGGGAAGAAGGGAGGGCGGATTTTGCTCTCAAGATTCTCCAATCCTTCCAGAGAACACCAGTAGGCCCAGCCAGCCTCAGCGGGACACACCCACTGCCCGAGGTGTTGGAGGGGGAAGGAAGGGGTTAATCACGTTCCCGTTCTTTCCTGGGGAGCCCAAGCGTTTCCTCCATGGTTGGGATTTCTGGTTCGTTTCGTTTCTTCGGGTGCCGGTGCCCGTTTCGCGCCCGGAGCACATGGCCCGGAACGTGTTAATTTCCTTTCTCTGACAATTGCAGCCCGACTTTCAGCGTTCCGGGGATCTCCCCGCCGGGCGCAGCGCACGCAGACCCTGCGCCTTCGCTATTGTTGGAGCCGGGGCTTGACCCCCGCCGCCGCCCGGACTCCTCTCCGGCCCCTTCGCTATTGTTGGAGCCGGGGCTGGACCCCCGCCGCCACCCGGACTCCTCTCCGGCCCGGCCCGGCCGCGGAGCGGCACCCGCTTCTCCATTGTTCTGCGCCACACCCCTGCCGAACATGGAGACGTCGGTGCGAGGAGCGACTCCCAGACCGACCTGAGAGAGGAACGGCTCAGGATCTTCGCTTCTGGTTACCCAGAAGTGCTCTGGGGCGTGTGTTTGTGCGCTTGTGCGCGTGTGTTTCCGCTGGCTTTTCCTGCTGGAGAAGGGAAGGGGGAGCTGTTTTCTCTCTTCTCATAATCTAGTTTTTTGTGTCCTTTCTCTCCTCCTCTTTCTCCTCCTCCTCTTTCTCCTCCTCCTCCTGGGTTATCTTTGTCTGGCTCCCTCGGTCCCTGAACCCTGCCCAGCGCCGCAGCTCCGAGTCCTTGGCCGCTGTGGATGCGGGTGCCGTGCCCTGCGCTGCGCCGGGGGCAGCGGGGGCACCGGGGGCAGCGGGGGCGCGGGGGGCACCGGGGGCAGCGGGGGGCAGAGGCGGCGCGGGGGCTAGGGGAGCCGAGTCTCGCCCAGGCCGGAGGGGAGCCGCCGTCCGAGGCCCTCCACCTCCCTCGCCCGTTCGTCCGGGCAGGGGGGGTGCGGATGCGAGCGCGGCCGCTGGGCGTGGAGGAGGCTGAGGCTTGAGCCGGGAGTGGGGCCGAGCCTGGGGGCCGTCGCTGCCACCTCAACATGGTGTGAACCCGCCTCCGACGCCCCGCGCTCGCAGTTTCCTCTCTGCTGCACGCACACACGCACACGCACTGATAAGGCAGCCGGACACGCTCAGATCGGGGGAAATAAAGGCTCGTCCGGGGCAGGCAGCAATCCGCGGCGGGGCGGACCGAGCAGCGGGAGCAGGACCCCAGCGGCGGCGGCAGCAGCCTCAGCGCCGCCTCCCAATGAGGAGCAGCCTCGGGCTGGCGGGGCTCGTCTCTGCGTGAGGAGCTGCTGCCATCGACCATTAGCCTCTGTAGAAACAATTGCAGTTGAATTTCAGAAGAATATATCCATTTTTCGCAGAAAGAGAAGATGGCGAACGACTCGCCTGCGAAAAGTCTGGTGGACATAGACCTCTCCTCGTTGCGGGTGAGTGCCAGCGACAATGAAGCCGCCCCCCCGCCCCTGACCCTCCCGTCTCCAGCAGGGCCCCCCGCGCCTGTGCTCTCTGCACCCTCACTCCTTTCACCCACGCCCCGTGCCCAGCCCTCGCGGGTCCAGCCGTGTGCGTGTGCTTGGGGCTGGGGGCTGGGGTGGGGGAGCCGCTTCTGCCGGCCTCCCCTTCCTGCCCCGCTCTGGGTGGTGCTGGTGGGGCGGGGGTGGGGTGGGGGGGAGAGTTGGAGGCTGCTGGGCCGATGCTTTTCCTTTGTTTGCATGTATTGGCATGTGCGTGGAAAAATTAGGGCGCAACAGCTGCACCCAACATCCTCCGGGCTCTAGGCACCGTTGTGGTTTCTTTTGCAAGACCCCCCCCCAACCCTTTCCCCTCCACCCACCCTCTACGTACACTTGGACATAAAGCAACTTCTTTATGCCTTTGCGTTGAAGGCCAAACTAACTTCTTTTGTATGCCTCTCATCTTTCAACTCCCCTCCTAAAAAATAAAAACCAAACCCTCCCTTCTTTCCTCTCCAGGATCCTGCTGGGATTTTTGAGCTGGTGGAAGTAGTTGGCAATGGCACTTACGGACAAGTCTATAAGGTTGGTGTCTGAGCCCTCTTTGTTTCCCGTGACATTTTGGGGGAGGGCAGGAGGCGACTTGGCTTCACCATTTGGTCAAGTAAAGTTTAGTGGGTTTCTACGTTAGTGCTTTTTTTCCAGCCCTCTCCCCCCAAATACCAGGTTTACCTACTCACTGGCCTTAAAGGACCTCATTTCCTGACTTTCAGATAGGGAAATAAACTATTCTCTCAGGCATGTACTTTACTTGAATAAGAATGGGGGGGGGTGGAGAATGGAGAGAAATGTTTTCATAAGGCAATTTCATTTTTTTTTAAAGACTACCCAGTTGAGTTTGTGTAGCTTAATTAAAATTCAGGAATGTTGTAATAGGCAGGCATTGCTTACATTCATTTTAAAGCACTGTCTTGGCCTTCCTGAAATTGTCATCTTGTTTCCATGTTTGAACCTCTTCCAAGTGCTCAAGGTGCAGTTTGGTATTAACTGATGGCTACTTTCTAGCCTAGCTTGGTGTGCATCGTGCACTGTACTGACTGACTTGATTGGAAGTGGGCTGGGGTGGGGCTGAATGGGGACGGGACCACTCTCCAGATTTAGGCAACAAAAGCAGGAAGGATTATAGTGTGAACATTATAAAATCTGAATTCCAGGAAGAACCTGTTTGACAAGTGCATAATTAAAGCCGAAATCAGGGAGAGTGAGAAGTGTTTCACACTCATCCTAAGTCTTATTTTGTTGTTTTTATTTAAATGAACAGTGAATGGAACAGACAGGTCTTGAGACTGCATGACTGTGCAATGAGTAGCAGCTACCTGGTGTGACTAACAGTTATCATATATTTTAACTAATACGTGGTCTTAAAGAATAAGCTGTAGCAAATAATAGTAGCTTGTTCTATATAGCACTATAAGGATTTGCTAAGCACTTTCCACAAAACTCTGTTAGGTGGGTAATGCATTTATTGGTATAGGATCATAGAACCTGAGCCAGATCCAGTCCAACCCCGCCCCCCCTTATTTTACAGATGAGCAAAGAAACTCACAGATGTTAAGGGGCTTGTCCAAACCTCATATATGTCTTAGAACAGGGATTGATACCTAGGTCTTCTGACTCTGGGACCAGTGCTCTATTAAACTATGCTGCTTGAGAAGTAGGAACAAAGCCTTGAAAACTGAAAACAAAAGGTTAAGTTCTCCTTTCTAGTAGTTTTTTTAATCACTCATATAGCAATCCATTCTTGTAAAAAAAAGTTGTATGGCTATTTTCTTCTAGTGAACAGGAACATTTTTCGTTATATAAATATTGAAACTTGAGTTTTTGTACTTAAAGTAAGGTTAGAATCACCACCATGTGCATTACTTTGTCTTATTTTAAAGATAGCTTGAACATTTAGAATCTTAAAAGCTTAGAATATTAGAGGTGGGATCGTTCAGGTCAACTCCCTCATTTCTGAGTGACTAATCATTTTTTCTTCTTTACATATGTTTCTGTCATCTGAGTTCTCTTCAGCCATATCCAGTACTGTGATTGTGAGCCCTCTACAGTTAACACATTAATGGATATTTGTGAATGGTCTCCATTCATTGTGTTCACTCATCTAGGCCTTAGTAGGGCAACAGGAGGACTGTTGACTACTGTAATCTGCTTTCCATCTAGAAACAAATTTGCCTAATTCAATTTAGAAGTCTTGGGAAAAATGTATTTTTCCTAGTGTGTTGTAACTTCGAAGGCCCAGATGACTGGCTTAAATGAACTCCTTAACGACATACAGAGTGAACACTCTATAACCCACTTTTTCAGGTCAAATATAAGTTGTGAATGGACATTTCTAGATGATTTTTGCAAAAGCATGTTGTTTATCTGTTCATCCAGTTCAGTTTTGTTTTTGGAGAGTGGGGCTGGGGAGTAGGGGACCCTATGGAAGCTTATTTCTGTTAAAGAAAGCAGACATCAGCCTGGTTTTAAAATAGAACTCAATGAAAGAGTAGATTAACACGAACTACAGGTAGGTCATGTGGGTCTGAAGAAGCAAGGTGCTTGTTAAAATCATCTGATGCTGGGTGAGGCCTTTTATTGCAACCGTTAGAAATAAGGTTTAGACAGATTTATTGTTACTAAAACTGTTTAGGGGGTTCTGCAAGTAATCTGAATTTTTTTGCCCTCCAGATTCCTTATTTGTCTCTGTCTCCCTCTCTTTTCTCCTAGCTCCCTTTTGATTTTGAAACAAATTGGTTGAATATTACATTTGGGCTGTATTTGGAATATTGTGGCCTGAGTCTCTGACTACCCAGTCTATTCAGGTTGAAGGGATATTGCTAACCATGTAAATATAAGCCATTCTAGGTAATCATGTGGTTATGGCATACAAATTAGAAGTTGATGATATTGCATAGAAATTTGAATCATGGTATTATAAGTGACCCCTCTGAAGAAAGATCATTTCCTCAGTGCAGCCTGAAAAATGTTTCCCCTCTTAAAGAATGTTATATTTTCCTAAGACAATTTTAAAAATTTATTTCCAGGTACATTTTCAATGTACATTCTCTTTATATCCTGTGGATTTTTATTATAGTTTTGATTAGGTGAAGTAAGTGTAATAGGTAGCATTATATAGTGCTTGCTATATACCAGATACTGTGCTAAAAACTTCAACAGTGATCATTTCATATCTCCACACAACAGGTGTGAGATGTCAGTGTTATTATCCCCATTTTGTAGATAAGGAACCTGAGGCAGACGACTGATTGATTGACTAGGCTCAGATAGCTATTAAGTATCCAAGTTTAGATTTGAACTCAGGTCTTTGTGACTCCCATATCTGTTACTCTTTGTGTTTGGCACCTGTGACTGTTGCAGCTTTAACACTTGGTGACTGTAAAGATACAACTGGGAACATGCAGAATTATTCATGTGGAATATAAATCGATATTGTATTACTTAGAGCTTTTATTTTCTGTACTGTTTTACAGGTGACCCTGGGCAAGTCACCTCTTAGTGTATTGGATAGTTTTCTTGAAATTAAAATTTGCTGAGGAAGTGCTGACCTGCATTGGTAAAAGGAGTTTCTTTTTCTGGGAGTTCCCTGTGCCATTGAAAATATGGTCTAGTCCCTTATCTCTAGGTTTTTGGATAATTTTGGCAACTAGAGCAATTTGTTGAGTGCATCTTTGCATAAGTGATTATCTATGCCTAAACTATTCTTTTCCGTTTTTTCCCTTCCTAGAGATGTGATATTTCTCATTTGAGAGGATTTGATATGGTATTGTTGGAATTGTCTATCAGAAGTAAATAGAAAGAGGCATTTTTTTTAAGCTTTTATGTGTATCCTAATAAAAGAAGACTGGTTCTTTAAAGCCTCTGTTTTCTGTATACTTACAAATTTGGTTCTGGGTATGCATATTGGATAGTTTTTATGGATACATATATGTTTTAAGAAATTGTATGGTATTTAGTGAGTCTGTAGTAGTTGATGCTCGTAATTGAAATAATAATTTTCTTTTTACCATTCCATATGGGATATACGTATGTATGTATCTATATATATATGTACAAATTCACATATTTTATCCTGTAAGCTTACAGTAAAAATGCCTTGGGCTTACAGCAATTTACATAAATGAGAAATTTAGAAGTATGTGTGTAAAAAGACTAGTTGGTGACTAAATTGTCTATCTGAATATTTTGGGGGGGGGTGTGGGTGTGTGTGTCTTTCTTATTTATACCAGTTCTGTATGTTTGAGAAAGTCAGTTGTTACTACTTTTCATCAGTGGAGGAGAGCAATGATGTGAAAAATCCAGGGCAGGAAATTTACAAAGTTCTACCTCGTTTCTGCATGGCTTTAGAATACATTCTGAGTCCCGCCCTTCTCCCCATTAGGCTTACCTGACCATTTATATTTTTTTCTTAGGCTAATATTGTGTATTTCCCTAGCACATACTGGTTGATAGAGGTGGAAGGTCCAGAAACCTCATAGATTGATTGGGGAAGTCAAGATGGAACTGAAAATTTGACACAAACCATACGCAAAAATAATTGAGATATTGATATGAAAGTGGGTGGTTTATTATTGTTATGAATATTAAGAGTCAAAACCTGGAATTTATTCCTGACTGCCACTGACTCCCAGTATAATCTGGTAGATTCCTTTTTTGCCCTTGTACCTCACTTTTCCAGACTATTAAATGGGAATGACATCTGCCTATTTCTCTTCCTCCAAAGAGGCCAACAGGGGTTCATGAAGTGGCTAAAAGCACTTTATGTTTCTAAGAAAATACTATATAAACTCAGACCAACTTTTAAAATTTGGATTTGAGCAGTTAACTTGCATGGGATCCTGCGTGGAGTTCTGCAAATGTTATTTTCTTTTTTATTGTAGTGTCTTTAGTTATTTGAATAGCCTTTCTGTGTTACTGTCTTTATAACATTAGATAAGAATGTTCTCTAAAGCCAAGTATTTTCATTTGGGGACCGATTGCAGAATGCTCCTTCAGCAGGTTGGATCAGCTGATCTTTGGTACAGTGACATGTGCAGACTTGTTCCTAAACGTGGGTTTCTTTCTTACTGCATGGATTCTGAGTGGTTGTGTAAGGAGGGAGCTCCAGTGGCCATGTGTTGTCTTCTATTGTTTTGAGCAGTAGAAAACTTTATATGTGTCTTTAAAACACTATATAAAAGCTGTTATGATTATCATTTGGTTTACAGTTGTATAAAAATCCATTCCAGCTACTCCAAAATTCCTGTTTTTTAAGATTGGAAGATAAAAAAAGTGAAAATGCCATCATTTCAAGTATATTTTCTCTATACTTTGTTCATGTGCACCCATTTTTTACATGGAGTATACATACTTGGTACAGTTATCTTTTTGCTCTGTTCCCTCTCTCCCTCATCCCCCAACCCCAACTTAACATTTCCTATGTGTCATTTTGAAATAGTTCTGGAGTGTTAGTTTGTTTTAATATGCCACAGTTTGCTTAGCTGTTCCTTTATTGTGGGACATTTTTTTTTTTTTGCTTAGGGTCCCTAGGATTTTCTTTGCAAAATTATTTTTCTTTTGGGTTATATCTTTGAGGTATATATTGCAGGGTCATTCAGAACTTAAAAAATGTGTCATTTTGAAGTAGACTGAATTAATTTGTGCTTAGGATTTCCTCATGGTAGAATCATTTAATTGTAAAAATATTAATAACAGTAATAGTAAAAATAACAATTAGCATTTATAATGCCCACTGTGCAAAGTGCTTTATAAGTATCTCTTTATATCCTTAATAGCCTTGGGAAGTGCATTCTGTTATTATCCCCATTTTACAGTTGAGGAAACTGAGGCAGAGATTGTGCTATAGCCAAGGTCACACTGCTAGTAAGTATCTGAGGTCAGATTTGAAATCAGGTTTCCTGAATCCAGACCCAGTGCTCCATCCACACTTGCGCTTAGTTTGCACAGCGTATCTGTTGAGTGTGATTCTTTCTTAAAGAACCATAAGTGTGAAGTAATTTTATATCTTAATGCATCATAAGAGAGACCTTAGGAGGTCCTCTAGTCCTACATTTTTGTCTTACACACAGAAGAGGAAACTGAGGCTTAGAAGGGTTAAGTGACTTGTAAGTTACATTGATTGTAAGTGGCAGAGTCAGATTTTGAACTGAGCCTTTAATTCTATCATTTGGGGATAAAATAATTGCCCAGAGGAGTCGGTCAGTAGTCTGTAAACGTTTCTTAAGTGCCTACCGTGTACTGGGGATCAGGGTAGAATGGGGAGAGGATAAGATGAAGCCCCTACGAGTGCACCTGGGTGAGAAATGAGCATGTGTGTGCCTGGGCACCCTCCTTAAATGGGGGATCTGGCAGGAGCTCTTGGGAAGCCCCCTCCATCCTGTCCAGTCAGAGGGAGGGAAGGACCTTAAAGGTAAGAGGTATTCACAGGATGTGAGTTTAGGGTTTCTTATTTTGCAGGATGATGAGATTCTGAGGAGCATGGGTCCAGAAGAGCGTAGCTGGGTGGGAAAAGAAGTTAGGAATTTTGGAAACAATGCTTTTATCGGGGTACACAAGTCGAATTAAGATTTCTTTCTTGTTTTTAGTGAGATATCAAAACATTGTTAGGAGTGTTTGAACCATTCATTGATCTTGAGAGAACAATATAGTAAAACTTGAAGTATCTGAAGTAATTCAAATACTGCCTTGAAGAGTCTGTTAAAGGTTCAGGGTGGGTTGAACTGATGTATTCTGTGTAAAGAAAATGTGTAAAGCTTTCTGTAATCTTTGTCTGGCTAGAAAAATGTATTATATATGTTGCTGCAAATGTGATTTCTGGTAAATTGTTTAATCTATTTGAAAACAAGTTTGTAAAAGTGTGAAACTATTCTAAAATAACATCTCTATAGTAATATTATACAGCAGTATCGTGAAACCTTGAGGCATAAATGGGATGGCTGGCATTAGCTTCTCTTCCTACCATATTGCTTTGCTGTTTTGCTTTTTTGGCCAGCTACGTAAACATTGGGGAGAATCGAGGCCTGGAAACAGGAAGATATCTTATTGAGTTCAGATTTGGCCTCAGACACTTAATAGCTATGTGACCCTGGGCAAGTCACTTAACCTGTTTGCTTCAGTTTTCTTATCTGTAAAATGAACTGGAGAAAGAAATGGCCGGATCTTTGCCACGAAAATCCCAAGTAGGGTCACAAAGAGTCAGACACACTGAAATGACTGAACAGCAAAATAAATTATATCTTTTTTGAACTAATTGTCCTGACTAATGTTCAACTGAAATTGAGGGTAAGTAAAATATACCCATGCTAGATAAATGTGTGATTTCCCTTTATGTAATATTAAATGGATTAACCACTTGACTGATTTGGTAATAAAGGGATCCAAAAAAAACCAAAAACAAACCAAACCTCTTATTTGTGCATGCTCTGGGAGCTTAGATTAAGAGATGGAAGAGAATTTTAAGGTCTTCTAGTCCACCCCCTTCATTTTATATAAATAGCTGCTCAGGGAATGGGAAGGATTTGAACCTGTGCCTCTAACTCTAAATCTATCACTCTGTGGTAAGGCTATGGTAGGGCTTGAGAAACATGCTTTCAAATCAAAAGCCATAGCCTAAATTTTGGAAATAGAATTTTTTTTTTTTTAGTTTTTGCAGAGTTAAATCTGTGTCTTTGTTCTCAACCTTTGGTAAAGATAAAGACCCAGGTTGATTTCACTGAATGTCTGTAGAAGAATTCTCTGTACAAGATCAATGATGAAGACTTTCTGCATCTGATCTTAGTGCTTCGAGGTTTATGTGTAGAGGATATGAAAGTCCTGTGGCTTTTGGCCTCTGCTCCCTTCCTTCCTTCCAGCCTTTTCTCTTCTATCCTGAGCAGAATTTGCACAACTGGGTCAGGTGAAAAGAAGCCTGAAGAATCTTCAGGCTGGATGTTCAAAATCTGGTGCCATGGACTCATTTTCAAGTTGTTGGTGTGGTAGAAGAAGGCGAACATGAGTGGGAAGAAGGGAAGATAGTTTTGGGTGCGATTGTATGGTGTCCCAGTGAAATTGCCAGCTTACCATGGTTACTTGGCACCTGTGATTTGTCAAATCCTGCTCTGTTCGCTGAGTGGCTGATTATCACATCACTAGGTCAAGGAGTGTGTTTGTCCTTCGTTGCAGAAGAAGACCATGCCATCAGAGAAATAATGACATGACTTATACTTGACTTTGTTTTGAGTGAGGGAGGGCTGTGCAGGTCACCAGCCTCACTTCTCCTCCAGAGCCATCTGAATCCAGTGACCAGATATATTCATCAGGATGACTGGAGATGACCCAGGATGAGGCAGATGAGGCAGTGACTTACCCAAGGTCACACAGCTAGTGAGTTTCAAGTGTCTGAGGTGAGAGTTGAACTCGGGTCCTCCTGACTCCTACACTGCTGCTCTTATCCACCGCACCACCTAGCTGCCAGGTCCGAGAGTATAGAAACTGGGAATAGTGTCTCTCCAATGTAGGATTTTCCTATCAGCTGTTGTGTGAATTGGGAAGTCTGAGCCTGTTGTGCTTTTTGGCTGGTTGTGCTTTTTTTATTGTAGGTGCCCTTGATCCCTGGGGCATTGTAACTATCCCATATATAGCTATTATACTGGCAACTTGACACCTTCCCTATAGATTTGAAAGGATTCATCCTCCACTTTTGGATCATCCTTACTGAGTTAAAAAAAAAATCAATATTACCTCAGTCTTTCTGAATGGCAACTTTTTTCTGAAACTGCAAATAATTTAAAATTTTTACTTCTCGTGAAAAAAAGCTAAAGTTTTAGTTTTATTAGTCTAATAAACTTATTTATCCTTATTAAGAAGGTGATGGATAACTGACATTTCCCTACAGTTGTGAAGCAGGAATAAAGGTGACATGGCAGGCATAGGGGTGAAGAAGAAGGAGCGAAATTTTCTGATGAAACTGACCACATTTCTCATGTGATACAGCTTTTGGGGGTTGGGAAGAAAGAAGGATAAATGAGAAATAGGGAACAAGTGGAGCTGAAAAGGAAGGGAAAAAAGGGAAGGCAAAGCAGAATCATACAATCTGAGCTGTAAGGAAACTAGAACCCATCTGCTCCAGTCTCCTCTTAGGAAACTGAGATGCAGTAATATACTTAATGTCATATCAATATCAGAACCAAAGTTTAAACCCTGGTTCTCTGGATTCAGAGCCAGTGGTCTTTCCACTGCACCATGCTTGGGGTTGGAGGGTGGGAAAAAGGCATAAAGGAATTGAGATATGACCCATCTTACTCTCAATCATTAAATTCAGTGCTGTAAAAATTGACGATGTAATCCATCAGGTCAGAAATCACTTCTTTGGTGAACCTTTGCATTTCTCCTTCAGTGCCTAGTACAGTAATCTGCATGTAATAGGTACTTAATGAATGCTCATTAAAATTGATGTGACTGTAAACTGTAGACTTTGGCATGTATCGAGTTTTATTTGTAGTATAGACTGATCTATGATACTCATCAAGGCAGTCCAGTTAATGTTTTTATTTATCACCTGCTGTTTCCCTGGAATAAATGTTTGAAAATAAAAAAGTATTTATTAAGTGCTGGGCTACTTGCTGGGTAGTGTTGTTATGTAGTTGTCATCAGTCATTTCTGACTCTCCATCACCCCATTTGGGATTTTTTATGGCAAAGATCCTGGAGTCGTTTGCATTTCTTTCTCCAGTTTATTTTATAGATGAGGAAACTGAGGCAAACAGGGCAAAGTGACTTGCCCAGGGTCACCCAGCTCATCAGGGTCTGAGTTCAGATTTCAATTCAGGAAGATGAGTTTTCCGTCCTCAAGGCCCTACATTCTATCCGTTTCACCATCTAGCTGCCCTGTCATTCTGGGTGACTTTTATTGAGGGATGGGGATGGCCAAAGAAAGGAGTCTGTGATGAGTGGAGCCGGGCAGTCCAGTGCCATATTCCTTTCAGAAGCCGTGGTGGCATGATATGATAGAGGTGGAAAGGGGAGGGATAGGATGTGCCCTGGGAATGCTTGTGAAGTGTGGTCTGGTCAGTTACATGTAGTGGGTAATGACTGTCAGTCAAGGCCTGCCCCAGGGTCAGCTTACAAAGCTGGGGAGGTTAGCTTAACTTTAGGGAGGAGGTATATTTTTTGGTTCAGAGGGGAGGATATTATTCCAGGTGGAAAGGGAAGTCTAGGTGGGATATGACAGGAATTGTAAAAGCAATAGCAAGTCTGCCCTTGCTGTGGCAGGATAGAAAGTGGCAAAAACTACCGATGTAAGCGTCTGTTCCTACTTTTAAAAAAATGAGATAAATGCTTAGTGAAATTTCTTTGAATACTTCTGACCTTTTAATAGCTAGTGTATTAGTAAATGGTCTCTTTTGAGTAAAGAAAGAAATAAGAGCTTCAGGGTATTAAGTTCACACTTGATACGGTAAATACAGAGAGGGTTATAAACAAAGTCTTTTTGTAAGAATTCCTTGACCTTCCATTAACAAAAATCTTTTCTTCCTGCCTCTTCCTACCCCATCCCCCTTGTCCCACAGCTTTCCCTTTGGGGATGGATAGGCCAGATGAGTGAGAAGCAATGACATTGTTGACGGTCTCTCCTTTTCCCCCCAGTCCTTATTCCTCCACTCCCATTAGTAAACAGTCCTCCTTGTGAATTCACATTATTTCTTTAAATCATGAATACAGTTCTTTTCTTATCACTATAAAGGCAAACTCTGTTCACCGTCCATGAGGTCACTGGTATCAGGAACTGGGCCAAACTGTTTGGCTGTCTTCTCTCCTTTCTTAGGGGGATTTCATTGTGTAGAAGCTAGAGGATTGTCATGTGATTCAGAAAAAAATGGTATTTTTCCCTTACCCTAATCAGAGGGTATTTTACAACTAGTTTTTTTTTAGAGAGCTAACTTTGGTAGATGGAAGGTACTTCAAATTAGGTTTAATAGTCATTTTAAGTGGGGAACTAAAATTAAGGTTAGTGATTGTACTGTCCATTGTTTATGGAAATTAAGTTCAAAATCCTTTGCTTGACCTCCAAAGCTTTCAGTAGTTTGACATCATTCTGTTTTTTCAACCTTATCTAACTAGTCCTATTCTCCAGAATTTATTCTTGGCAAACTAGATTAATGAATACGCCTACGATTCCCAACCTTTATTGGCCTTCCAGATTCCAGATCTTTCTTTACTTGTCTTTGTACCTCTACTTAGATATCACTTCCTTTATGAGATCTGCCGTAATTACTTCCCAGCACTCTTTTCCAATTTGGGTCTTGCGGTAATATTTTGTGCTTCTTAGAAGTTTTGTATCAGTTTTTTTGTTTGTATCCATCCTATATGTATCTAGATTAGAAGCCTCATGAGAGTAGGGAATATGGCCTGCTTCAGCTTTATATCTTAACTTGGTGTTTAGCAAAGAGTCCCATGCTTGGTAGACATTTAAGTAAGTTTTTGTTGAAATTGAAGGAAAAAGCATATGCCAGAATATTTATCATGACTTTTCTTTCTTTCCTGCACACCTCCATAAACTTTATTTTTATTGGGAGGTTGCCATGCCTGGATCAGTTTTAGGTTTCTTTGTTTTTTTTTTTTTTTTCGGTAAGGCAGTTGGTATTAAGAGACTTACACAGGGTCACACACCTAGTAAGTGTCAAGTGTCTGAGACCCCATTTGAATTCAGATCCTCCTGACTTCAGAGCCAGTGCTCCATCCACTGCGCCACCTGGCCTCCCTCAGCTTAGTTCTTTTTTTTAATTTTTAATTTTGGACTTTGAAAACTCTTCTGCTTGGGACTCTTCTACTTGGGAGTTTTCACTTGAATTCTTACTGATTTGTAGTGGGTTGTTTTTAGATTGTAAAGAAAGCATCTTGGTGAAGGAGTTATTAATTGCTTGGCAAGCTAAGTAATATGGTTTTAGAATTGAAAGGAACCTTGGAGGTGATCTTACCCTTCTCCTTTTATGGTAACAAGCTGCCATGCTCAGAGAAGTAATTTGACTTGACCAAAGTTACATAGGAGATAGACAGGATCTATGTCTTGACTCCTGAGTTGTTCCATTGCCATGCTGGAATTTGACATTTTTTGATCTGAGAAATTCACTAGTAAATTATAATACTATCTGACTCTTCATTAAATGTATAGTAGCTGGATTTTGAATTTTTTCTTGTGGACCTGAATATTTGTAATTGCTTGATGTACCTGTGATTAAATGCTTTTTTCACCCTCAAGGACCCTCTTAGCTCTAGTTGTAACTAGGTCTGTCAAACCTGTAGTGTGTACTTTTATGATTAATATATTTTGGGCAGTATTTGCACGGTAGTATTTATTTGGATGTTAGAACTTGAACTATACAACCAACTGATTTATATTTTGTTTCCAGTGATTAAACTCATTGGGTGATTGTCTCTCTTTTTTCTCCCTAAGTTAATTCAATTCAACAAATATTTATTAATCCAATTACTCTTCATTGTGCTAGGCACTGAAGATGACACAAAGTGAAACATGTTCTTTCCCCAGCTCTCTCATTTGACAAGCGAGGAAACTGAGACCCAGAGAAGCAAAGATACTTGTTCAAGGGTTCTTTCTCAGCTCCTAGATGTGGTTCTCAGGGCTTGGTGACTGAGAGCAAGGAGGTGTTGTTTTATCTTCTTATTTTGCATTTCCCTTCCTCCTTGAGTCTCTCTTTCTCTGTCTCTCTCTTTTATTTCTCTCTCTCTCACCCTGCTCTGTACCCCCAAATCTCACCCAAATGGGAACTGCATTAGCTACTCACAGGGCTAACCCAACTAGTAATTGGCAAGCTCTTTTTTCAACCAAGTCCACTTTACTCCTCCTTTGGCAGCCTATGCTGTCTCTCCCCTCCTCCCCACCAAAAAACCCAGAACCAAATTGGTGCCAGACTTAATGTGGATCCTTCCTCATTTGGTCAGTTCTGAACTCCTACACTCAAGTGAGCTTCTGCATCCCCAGGAGCATAGGCACAGGTGAGGCAAAATGTAGTGTGTGTTCTAATGACAGAGAGTAATGATAATTTCCTGGCTGAAGTGTAGAGAGCATACTGAAGAATGAGATAAGATAAAACCCGGAAAGGTGGGATGGCAACAGATTGTGGAGGGCCTTAAATTTTAACCTTTACTCTGAAGACAATAGGGAATGCCTTCTGTTTTTTGAGTAATGAAGTGACATGACCAGTCTTGTAAACAGCTGAGATTTTGAAATTAAAAAATAAATTGAAAGGTTCTTTCCTCATAATCCCTACCTACCTCCTAGGCTAGTTAGCCTGCCTGATTGGTGCTTATATTATAGCCCAGTGTCTGGCACACAGTAGGGACTTTAAGAATGCTTGTTGATTGACAGCACATGAGGAAAACATTGGTGACAACAAATACACTGATAACTTCTAGCTAAAAGAAATCATCTGGCCCAATGGTTATTGACTTTTTTGTGTGTTATGCACTTTACAATTGGGAATTCAGATGAATTCTACCCTTTCTTAAGATAATCCTTTTAAATGCATAAAATAAAATATATAGGATGGCAAAGGAAATCAAATACATTAAAATACAATTATCAAAATGTTTTTTAAAAAGTTCATGGACTCAAGTTTAGGTTTTTAAGCTCCTGATCTCTACCTCTTTGCTTCTTATTTTGGTAAATTGAACTTTGAGTAAAGACTGGAGTGTTACTGCCTTGCTTATGGTAATCTCTTCTGTAGTTTTAATGGGTTCTATTCCAGTTGTCTCTTGACAACTCTAAATCTGTATCTCTAAAACCCTAAGAGGGATAACAATGTGAAATTAAAAAAATAAGTATAATGGGGAAAACACTGAAAATTAGAGAAACTGAGAGGTGTTCTGTCTTACATTAATTGCTATTTGAGGCATTCTCATCCAATGCTTTTCATTTTCTCCGTCACTTTGGGGGTCAGGGACATTTAGTGTTTCGAGTAGCCTCATTACAGGGTGATGCTGAAAAATGTCTTGGTAGAGTGGGCAAGTGCTCATACTTTTGGAAGTGTCACTTGATCCTGTTCTGGTTGGAGAGGGAACTGTTATTTAACCTTTTTCACTGGCTCCCTCTTTTCTCTTTTCTTGTCCTTGATCTTGTATTAGGAAGGAATAAATAATGACAGACATTTGATATTTGATTAGTTTTCATTGTGTTCTTGAAATTCAAAGAAATTATTTGATAGGAACTTTTTGATTTTTGTATTTCGCTCTACCACATAGTAAACCCTTAAAAGTGAGTTGACCTATTGAAGTACTAGATGTTAGTTCTTAGTTTCCTAATAAGCTCTTTTGCTAAAAGTTGGAGCATAAGTGTGTTTGCGGCAATATTTAACTTATCCAGATTCATGTGACAGCTTTACCACCACCATCCCTTAAAAATCTGACCCAAGAAGCCCCTAACAATTTTGCTTCTTATAAAATGAAACCAACCATCTATCCCTCTTCTCTAAAACCCATAGTTTTATTCTGACACCGATTTACTGTTTTTGTGCCTTAAGCTGACAGATTTGAAATCACAACATATAACAAGTGCCTTTTTTCACAAGTCTCTTGAACCTTAATACAAATAAAATTAGGTCAATATTACAGATTTTATCCCCTTTCATAAAAAACTCCACATAAAGACTAAGCATAGTCTGTTGTCTGTCACCTCCTGGCACTCCTAATATTCAAGCTAGGCAGAATGTAATGCCCTTGAAAGATTCTCAGAAAACAGCTGTACAGTACTGGGCAAACACTGAGGAATATGATATTCATATTCATGTTAAATTTTTACATATCTACCATCACACTTCCTTCCCCTCCAAAAAAAAATGCCCTGATTGTGGATGGTATGTCATGTACCTTGCAAAGCCTAAGATTAAAAGTACACAATCCTTTAAGCTAATCTTTAAGGGCAACACACAGATATTCAGATATACCATAGGAGTACGTCCCTACATGGCTTACACTCCACAATGCTGGTAGGAACTTGGTATTTGGCGGCAAGAAGACCTAGAGAAAAAGGATGACGAAAAAGATAGACCTATGTACAACCAAAAAACCATTCTGAAACAAGTACCAGTGAATTTGGTAGCAAGCTAGTAACAGGAAAAAAAAGAGACAGGGGGGCCTAGTGGAGAGAGCTACCCTTAGAGTCAGAGAGACTCTGGGCAAGTCACTTAATGTTTCAGTATTCCCCGGTGACTTTCTAAGGACAACACATTTCAAAGAAACTGCTATGCCAGTGAAACCACAGGTCAATTAGAAAAAAGTTTTTTTTTTCTAAATGTAGGAGCAGAACCTTAATTAAATAAAGCTAGCATAATAACTTTGGATTTGCAAAGTGCTCTACTTTGACGCATTTTGTTGACCCATTCAGTACCCACTACAACCCAGTGGAGTTGGTGCTATTATCCTCATTTTACTGTTGAAAATAATGAAGGAGAAAGGTTCAGTGACTTGCCTAGGGTCGCATAAGCAAGTGAAGTTAGATTCAAACTCAGGTCTTCTTGACTCACTACTCCATGGAGTGTGACGTAATCAGACTTGTGCTTTAGGAAAGTTAACATGGTCATTTGGATGTAGATGTGAGACACCAGAAGTAGGGAGGTTATTGTTCACTAGGAAGAATTAGTATGGTATTGTGAATGGAAGAAAGGAGATGGATATTGTGTTAAGGAGAATCTCTAAGTTAGTAACTTTACCTGTGGTAAAGAACAATGAAGAGTCTTGGAAGATTGAGGTGGAGAAGCCAGGTGACCCCAGGAGAAATAGATAAGTTTAAGAAAAAGAGTATTTTTATTTATAGTAGAGATAAAGTTACTTGCTCTCATCCTGGCTTTGATAACAGGATGTTTTGGATAATGTAGTCTTGGTGCATCCCCTCTAGTTCAGCTCTAATGAGAGAGATAAAAGGCTAACAGCCACATCCAAGCAAGATACATAGTAGATAATCTCATAGGAGGAGGGTACTGACTTTGAGGAGGGCTGGATTGACATCTTGCAGAAGATGGGATTTTAACTGAGACTCCAAGAAATTGAGAAATAAGGTACGACTTTTGGTAACTAATATATATAATCACCAACTCTTGAAGATTAGTACAAAGTTAGTGTGTGTTTGTGCATGGGTAAGCATCTTGTTCCCTGAACAGTACTGTGTAGGATGGCTCACCTCACTTGAGTGGGGTTACTGCATTCATCAGCTCAAGTCCCATCAGACAGTCTGATGGGAGCTATGATATCAGAAGGTAATCTGGCTGCAGGAGCAGAGTATTTCATTGGAGCATTTTAGATGGAGCATGGTTTCTTTGAGCAGATTGTGTGGATTCAGTCTCTTACGACTCATTTTACAAGTATGCCCTGGAATCATGTCATTTGAATAAGGGAAAAAAATCACTTGTAGTAAATGTTGCAATAATGAAGTATTAATTAGTGCATTTTGGGAGAGGTGTTTAATTTAAAATTACCTAATTAGGAATTAACAAAGAAAAGACAATTTTCAGGTGAAGTAGGAAATAAAATTACTTATTAAAGTATGTTTTTTTTTGCAAAGAAAACTTTTTTCCTGGTAAAAACAAACATGAGTGCTTTGCCTTTCAGCATGTAGCTTAGATGCTTTTTACATTGTAAAGTGCATATGGTGTTTCTTTAAGATGGTTTATGAAAATTAAGCAAGACTGGTAATGCCCAAAAAACCTTTGTCCTGGAGAAACAAGTAAGAACTCAGTATTGAATTGGCTCTGTATTTTAAACGGGGGGGTGAAATACTGAATTGCTATTTAACAAATCATTAATATCTTATTGGACAGTTTGATCCTCCAAGACTTTATTAGGCAGCGTCATTAAGACGTGCATATGAGATGCCCCTTTGACCTTTATATCTTGTGTTTGTCTTTTATTCTCAAAGAGAAGATGTTAAAGGGTCACAGGGCAAAGAATTTTAGGTTGTAAAAATTAATTTTCATATTTCAGTTTTGAATTTGGTTTTCATTGTGAAAAAAGTTGCAGAATTCATTTTTTTTTTTTATTTGGAGGGAACTGAGTGAGTTGGGTTTAGATATTCTCTTTAGGTAAATGAGAGCTCCTCGGTCCCTGTTATTACAGTTATTCATATAAGACTGCTCCTTTCTATTTCTTTGATGTAGGAAATGCATTTATTATTGGTAAATTTCTTGCAAATTAAAAAAAATCATGTATTTAAAAAATCTCCATTTTTCTGTGGTGTAAGTAACTGGTCAGGGTGTGGTATACTGGATTACATGTATAAAATCTATGTCTTTCCTCTTCAATATGCTGTAGTCATTTGAAGTCATGAATAAGCAATGAAAGAGGTGAATGAAAACATATTTTGAGAGTTAGGAAGGGAGTGATAGAAGTGAATCCTGACATGTCTTTATCAAAGTTGTATTATCAGAGAGATTTATGGGTACTTCCCTCCTTAAGACAATCCTATGAATTAGTTTAATGGTGATAACCTTAATGTATAGATTAAGGAGTCATGGATGTAGAAAATCTGAGCAATTGGTTACATTTACAAGGTCATTTTAAATCACAAGGTGATTCAATTTTTGCTGTCCTAGCTTTGTGTTTATTTCTTTGGGGGAAAGAGATTGGCAGAAGAGGGAGAGGTAAAAGGAAGAGAGAGTCTTATTTTTCAGTCAAGATGGAGAGTGGGTGGTTGGTGGTGGTAGCAAATGGTATTTATAATATGTTCAACACTGGACTTCCTTGCTTCTTTCTGATGCTATATAGGTGGGTGTGTTTTTTTAAGAATGCTTTGCACTGCCTATTGAGGGGTAGATCACACTTTTTTTTAACACAGCAGGAATATTTTAAATTGTGTGATGTGTTGGTTCAACAAAACCTTTTTAAGGCTTTTATCATTTCGAGGAACAAAACAGATTTTCTTCAGTTCTTCAGTTGGTCAGTTCCAGAATCTGTGATCTTACGGGATCTTTCCTTGAGAAACTCATAATTTTGTGTGCTTTTGATTCTAGAATTGTAAACACTTGGGAGTTGGAATATGTGTTAGAGTAGTTTTCTTATTGGAATTCATGTACATTAAAAATTTAGGCAGGATCATCTTTGGAGTTGGAGTTTAGTTCCCTTTTCTTAGGCTATGGTTTTTTTTTCTGTGATGTGATCAATGAGGGAAGGATGCTTTCTGAATACCCTGGGATCTGCTATTTGCTGTTGCTTTCTATCTTCTCATTTTGGAGTTTTTGCTGTTACTGAAATATTCAAAGATTTGTGTGTCTTTTTGTCAGATCTGGAGGGACTTAGGTGGAGACTTAATGATGACCTCTTTTGAATCACATTAGAAAGTAGACTAAGGGGTTCTTCCAATCAGTATTAATTATTCTGGCTTGGCAGATTCATTTCCTGTGCCTCTTTGTGGAACTTGGAAATGTTGATTTCTCATCCAGTCTTATGGATGAGATTATCATTGCTAGAAGAAGTGAGAAATTTGCCTGTTGTTTTTTAAAAGGCTATCGGACCTCAACTGCCTCATTTGTAAAATGGGGCTGGGAGGAAGGGTTGTGAAGGTTGAACTAAGCCTAGGGGGATCACTGAGGTCCCTCTTGGCAGCAACATTGTATGACAGGATGATTCATGTGTTGCCTGTGTAGACCTGATTTTCTTAGTTTAACAGGAAGTGAGAGAGTAGGTAAAGTGGGAGGAAGCCATGCATGCACATCTGGCCTCATTGCCACCTACTCATTGGGTGTTTTGGAAGATTAAATGGAGTTATCGCTTTCCCAGAGAACTGTGAGTGTGTGGAGGAAATGACATAATAGGTACAGGTAAGAAGACTGAGGACATTGTGCCTGGAGATCAATGACTGCTAGAAAAGCGGCTGATGACTTTTCCTAATGGGAAGAATGAGCTGTAACTTTTTGTAAAGATTAGTTCTTGGAAGTTGCTGTGATTAGCTTAAGTGAATCAAGTTATTTCTTTTGCTAATGAATGACAAATAGGCAACTAGAATTGCTTATTTTTGGTTTTAAAACCTGTATCAATCTCCAGTAT
Organism: Bettongia penicillata ogilbyi; assembly: GCA_023548195.1. NCBI lineage: Eukaryota > Metazoa > Chordata > Mammalia > Diprotodontia > Potoroidae > Bettongia > Bettongia penicillata. The sequence continues at coordinate 403,769 of JAJHZJ010000855.1, read as the reverse complement.
TGGGCTTACTTATCAGATATTTAAAAATATATATAATTCTTCACTTTTTAAAAGGAGGTAACAGTTGGTATTGTCTTAACAGAAGATAATTTTTTTCTTGGTATTACGAAGTAGGATACTCAGGGGAATATCCGGGAGTGCCAGCTGGACAGTCTGGTTCAGAACATTTTTTTGGAGAGTCATGTCTATTTCAACAAGAAACTGATTGGAACACTCAGAGTTTTCAGAATCTAAAAGGGTTTAGTCTGCTAATGGAAACTTAAGAGTTTAAGAAGGTTATGTGTAAGGAGTGGGGACTGGACGGGACTGGACCAGTTTCACTGGTTTAGGGAACTCCTGGATATAGAAACTTTCTCTACTTTTCAGTATTCAGAATGGCACCTTCCAACAGAAATCCATCTCACCTCCAGAAATTTTCGCTGGCTGCCTCCCATTTCTGGAGTGCTTTCCCTTCTCATCTCTGCCTACTGGTTTAAGTTCCAACTTTAAATTCCATCTTCTCCAGGAAACCTTTTCCACCATTCCTTCTTAATTCTAGTGCCTTGCCACTCTTAATCACTTATTTATCCCTTATACATATATGTCTAGTTTGTGTCTGTTCTACTATGAACTTCATAAAGATTGTCTTTTGGTTTTTTTTTTTAATCTCTAGTGCCTGCCACAGTGCCTTGTGTTATGATAGGTGCTTAATAAATGTTGATTGATTTATTGTACGTCTTTGTTGTCTAGAGCCCCAAGCAGTTAAGGAAGTGACTTGCTCAGGGTTATACAGCCTGTGTGTGTGTCAGAGACAGGACTTGAACTCAGGTTTTCTTGGCTTTAAGACTGGTTCTCTAAAGTTAATGAAATATTGACACCAGAAACTCTGGATAAATTGTGAGTTTTGGGGTCTGATCCTTTTTAACGAGGTTGAGTAAACCACATGTCTGAATCACATACCTCTAGTAATGACTTTGGTATGACTTGGTTAAGTTAACGTTAGTGGTTGGAGATCATTCTCAGTATTTCAGATGTGTATGTGAATCTGAAATGTGTAGTCAGTGGAGTATGTATATAGCTTTGCCTTTTTGAAAGTAACTGATGCATTGCTTTTTAAAATGACATATAAATCCCATTTTTATTCATTGAACTGTATTTCAAATGATGCAAGAGAGCTTGTTGTTCAGAGTGCTTTTTATAAAGTGAATTTATTGGTGAACTTTTATCAATTTTTTAAAAATTCCATTACTCATATTTGTGTTCTGTGACATAGTGGACAAAGAAGTGACTCTGAGTCAAGAATATCTGGATTCCAGTTCAGCCTCTGACATTTGTGTGACCTGGTCAAGTCATTCACCCTCTAATTGTCCTAGGTAATTCTTTAAGACCATAAATGGCAGACAAAGTATTGACTTAGACTGGTTGAGAGTGCTCTCTAATGAAGAGTCTACATTGAGAGAGCTTTCAAATAGAAATGGGTACCATTAAGCCGGCTTACATGTCAGCTTACATACTAGTATTATGATAACAAATAATACTAACATTATTCATTGTTTTATCATATTTTTATTGATTTTTGCTAACTATTTTTCAGTTGGGTTTTAATTGGATTTGGGCTGCATTTGGGAGTGTTTGACATCTTTTTTTTTATATCAGTGAAATCACAAATTCAATACCAAACCTAAAAAGCCTAAACCTGTGCTTCTATTTTATCTCATGTTGGCTTACCCTCCCATTGGAAATATGGTACTATGTACGTTTTGTTCTGCTGAAGCTAAAATTGAAGTGCTCACATAGGCTGATGTTCTGTATTTGTTTTCTAACATCTATAAATGTGTCAGGCCTTGTGTTAAAGCGCTTTGCAATTATCTCATTTGCTCTTCACAACAACCTTGGGAGCTAGATGCTATTATTGTCATTTTACAGAAGAGGCAACTGAGGCAAACAGGTTAAGTGACTTGCCCATGGTCATACAGCTAGTAAGGATCTGAGACCAAATTTGAACTCAGGTCTTCCTGGCACTCTGTCCACCGCACCAGCTTCATAATGGCTATATGTTCGTATTTTGCAAATTGTAACACATTATGTTGCAATTTAAGATTTTCAGTGCTTCTTTATGTGTATTATCTCTTTTGAGCCTTACAACCACTGTATGAGGTCCCATTTTACAGAAAACAGGCTCAGAGCTTGTCACTTGCTCAGGGTCACATAGGCTAGTAATTTTCTGAGGTGGTATTTAAAGCCAGTTCTTCCTGATTCCAAATCTCATGTTCTCACATGCCACCATGCATGGTCTTAGACATTTGTTTTAAAAAAAATGATGTATCTCTAAAATGGTATATTCAAAAGGAAAAATGGTACATCATCTAGCTCTTGCTTCACTTGAATGGGGATCAACTAAGTTGAGTTAGTTCAGTTAATAAGTATTAAGTTAGTTCAGTTAATACAATAAGTATGAAGCCTTTGTGCTAGGTTCTAGAGTCAGGAATAGAGGCAGCATAGTGTCACACTTTAAGGAACGTAGAGCTTGTCTCCTCGGAGAGATGAAGCATACACATGTGAAGCAATCAGTAAACAAAGCTAGCTTTATCTGTTGGTAACGCTAAGTTGTACGGAGTAGACAAGTAGAGAATAATTGGCGTGGTATAGACAGATGCAGAAAGATGACGGGGGAATGGCATCATCCCAGGTGGGGAGACTTAAAGACAGAGAGGGTAGCACCATGAACTTGGCCTGCGAGCAAGATCTTCTCTAGATGGGAGAGAGGCAGAATGGTCAGGGAGGATGGTGAAGAGAATGCCAAGCTAAGTCTTGTAGGAGAGATGAGAGCCCAGAATGAGCAGTAAAATGGAGGCATGTCCAGGGAGCTATGTTAGGGAAGGGGGAGAGGGATGGGATGGGAGATTTTCAACCCTGGGACAGTCCTTGCTTTCCCAGGATTCTATGGCAAAGTGCAATTGAATTGCTGTGGCTGATAGCTCAACCAACATTTTGTTGTATCAGAGCAACCAGACTATCTCGTTTTGGCTGGGATTGTCTCTCGTCCAATGTCCTGTAAAGTACTTCATGTAAGTCATAAATACTGATTGATGATAATGTCACTTGACTGGCTACTTAAGACTGTTTTGTGGTTGTCCTTTCCAAGATTAATATATCTTTGAGCTGGCAGAGACCTTAAAGATTCTTTAGCGTACCCCTCATTTCACAGATGAGGAAAGAAGGCCTACAAAGGGTGTGACTGGGTATCACTAGATTTTTATCTAAAAGAAGACTTAGAGGCCTCATAGTCCAACCAGCCTATTCATTTTTTAGATTTTGAAACTGAGGTCCCAGAGGGTTTTGTAACCTGTTAAGATCATGTAAGTAGAAGTTTCAGAGAAGAGATTTGAAACCAGACCTGCCTCTAAATTCAGTGTTTATTTACCTGTACCTCTCACCTGTACCTCTGTGCCAGAAAACTGTGGCATACAGGGCTGACAGCTCCCATCAAATCTCCCAACACTTTTTCTTGTAGCCTCAGTAGGTGTTCAGTACTAAAGGAAATGTTTTATATAATATTTATTAATTTCATTCAAAAAAATAAAATCATTTGAAAAGTTAAGCAGAACTGTCTAATAGCACGATTACAATTGATACCCATGTCGTATTATGCTTGTTGATTGCTTTTTTAAATTAAATTATTTATTTTCAGTGTTTGACAATCATTTCCATATATCTTAGGTTTTTTTCCTTTCCCTCCTCACCCGCTCCCTGAAATGGCATACAATCTTACATACACACACACACACACACACACGCATATACACACACATACATTCCTATTAAATACATTTTCATCTTAGTCATGTTGCATAGAAGAATGAAAATGAATGGGAGAAACTGGAAAACAAAACAAATCATAATATAAAAGAAAACGGTCTGCTTCTGTCTGCGATCCAATTCCATAGTTCTTTCTCTGGATGTGTAAGGTGTTTTGCCTCAAGAATCCATTGGAAATTTTTTAAGTCCTTGCATTGCAATGAAGTCCTAAGTCTACCAGAAAAGTTCTTTGCACACTGTGGTTGTTGCTGTGTACAGAGTTCTCCTGGTTCTTCTCCTTGACTCAGCATCAGTTCTTACAAGTCTTTCCAGGCCTCTCTGAAGTCTTCCTGTCTTTATGATAAATATTGTTGTTTTTGTATAAATGGCTCTGGTTCTGCTCATTTCACTTTGTTTCAGTTCATATAAGCCTTCCTAGATTTGGCACAATAGTATTCTTGCACTTCATATATTACATGAATTCAGCCATTCCCCAGTTGATGCACACCTCTTCAGTTTCCAATTCTTTGCCTCCACTAATAGAAGTGCTATAAATATTTTTATATATGTGGATCCTTTTCTTGTTTTATGTGATCTCTTTGGGATATGGAAAGGAACTTGCATTCTATTGGAGGAGGACAACACACAAAGAGTTTAAGTGGTAGCCAGTGCAGGGGCATGATTTTAAAATAAATTATTTTATTTTTAATTTATAGAATAAAACATGCATTAAGGTGATTGTACATGAAACTGCACATCTGTATGCAGTTTCTTGTCCTTCCTTGTATAATAAACTTAACATAATTTTTTTCCTTTTTTTCCCCTTCTGCCTCTCTACTAGTGATGACTGCCAGTAGATATAAATAAGTATTTATATGTGAACTGATTATACATACCTTCTTGATCAGTTTATTTCTCTGAATGCAGGTAGGGTCTTCATGTGTCCTTTACACTTAATTTGGATATTTATGAAGCCAAAATGACTTATTTTAAAACAATATTGCTATTGCAGTACATAATGTTCTCTTGATTTTTGAGTCCAAAAGACCTAGAGGGAAATGGATGCAGCCTGATCCCTTCTCAAAATTGGAAGTTCCAGGAGGAATTTGCCAGTGGGAGAAGGGCCTTGGGATTAGGTATTCCTGGCTGAGCATGCAACTGGGGTGGTAGGATGTTCCAGGGCCAGGAGAGACTCCAGGCACTCAGGGAATTGGAGAAACACTGGAGGTGGATAAAGGGAGGTAGATAACCCGGTGATTGGAAACCATTCAAGGTCTCCAGTGTCAAATTAAGGAATTACAATTTAGTTGGTAGGCAGCAGGGAGCCATTGGAGATTTTGAGGAGTCAGAATGAAGCAGGTGACATTATCAGAGGTATGTAAAGCATGTATAAGATTCACTTGTGAAGATAGTGATTTGAGGCAGGAAGACCAGTTAGGAGTATGGTTGCCAGTACAGGTGACTTTTTCTTAATAATATGGATATAATCGCTCGGACTGTCTGTCATTAATCTTTTTTTGAAATTGGATAACACAAAGGAAAACCTGTTGAATTCATGTAAAAGTCTTCTCTGGTACGGCTGATGTCATAAATAGCTTTAAATGTTCACTTTATTGCATCAGACTGATCTTTAGAGAATAATATTCTTAGTACTCAATTTTCCTATGAATCACATTAATGAGAGACACATTTTTAACAGTATCCTCTAAAAGAATGCTAGACTGGCTGAAATGAAAAATCCTTTGGCCTAAGAACTTAGAGAGTTTTCTGTCAACAATAATTGAGTTCTTCTAATACCCTACAACTTACAGGGTGTTACCCTTCTTTAACAGACATGTATTTGAGATACAGGCACAGAATTTAACATTTCTCTGTAGATCTATGATCAAAGTTTTGAGGGACTCCAGGAACTGTGCAGAGGGTTCTCCCCTCCCCATGTTTTTGGAGGGAGACCTTGACATAGAGAATCCGTAATAGCAGAAGTCTTTTCTCTTGAGGTTTGTGGGAGGTTCCTCAGCATAATGGATTGGACACTGGCCCTGAGTTTCTGGGAGGAGAAGTGGGGTTTTTGTGGTTTATTTTGGTAAACCAAAAGGTCCTTAAGAAAAGGGACTGTTTTGATTTAGATTTTGTATCACCAGAAGCAAACACAATGTCTTCCACGTGGTAGGTGCTTAATAAAATATAAGCTGAGTCATTTTTATAGGGTGTTCCTATCTGATTGGCCTTTTTAATTCTCTTTTACTTAGGCTAATGATAAAAGTTAATACACATTTCAGGAGTATACACAAACTGGACAGTAGGAGGAAATGGTCAAAAGTGTGATGCTTGATGGTAGGTTGAACAAAGCATGTTTGAACAAGTTAGGGTAGTGGAATGAGCTCTGGATTTGGAACCCATGAGGTCTGGGTTCAGATACTACTTTGGCCACTTTCTACCTTAGTGATCTTGCTTAGGTAACTATCTCCTTTTGTCTCAATTTTGACATCCGTTAAATGAGGTTGTTGGGAGTCCCTTAACAGTTCTATTGAAAATGAAAGTTTGCTAGCTTTCTTCCTAGAAAGTGGTGGAGTCAGGATTTGAACTTAGGTCCTCTGACTCTCACATCTCTTTAATTGTATTCTTTTTTGAAATCTTTGGGATTTCCTCAGATATTTCTGGTTGTATTTTTACTCTTTTCTTACCTGTCATAAATCTTGAACCATTTTTAATTTAGTGTAATAATACTTGCTCCCATTGAGGTTGGTAAGGCTTTATTGTGCAAACTATATTTGAAGTGGTAGAGTGGATTCTGTCTGGGGAAGCAATGCTTTTATTTGCTTTAGGTCACTCCATCCAGTTTCCCTGAGGGAATTGATCGTGATTTGGCTGAAAAACTAGTTTGCTTTGAGTTGTTTTGGTTCTTGCTGTATGCTGGCTGAGATTATGCTTTACAGGCCTTAAAATGCTGTATGTATGACAGTTATCTTTATTATTCCATGGCTGTTATGATGACTTTCCAGTAATTTTGCTCTATTAGCGCCTGCTAGCATTTTAGGGCTCTGAAGGAGACATAAGTGCCTTTCTTCCTTCATTAAGCCATTTCTTTTGGTGAAATAATCTTTTTTTGGATTATAGTCTTTGAAGTTTCCCTCTTATAGAGCAAGATAGCAAGGACATCTCAGGGTTTTAGCAGGGAATAAGGCTCTTGCCAGCAAGTCCATCAGATTTTTCATTAATAGTAGGGGGGGAAAGCCCAGAGTAGAAATGAGACCAAGTGAAGCATATGCCAGCTCTGTTAAGGTAGTTGTACTATTGCATTGTCTGTACTTGACCAGCTAGGTGGCTGTGATCTATACGAGGTAGCTGCTTGCTGAACTGTTACTGAAACAAAATGTGTCAGTATAGTCAACTCTCTTTTCATTTTTCTTTCCTGTTTTTCCCAGGCCTTTTGGGCCTTTTCACCTATGTTTGTGACCTGTTTTTTTGAGGAATGACATTCATCTGGTTCTGGTGAATTACTCTCAAGCAGTTCTGAAAAGATTGTGGGGCATTTGAGGGCTCTTGCAGTTTTTCTGTCTTTCCCCTCCGTTTGTTGCGTGGGTCCCTGGAAAGCCCCTTTCTCTCTGAAAACTCCCAAGTGACTGTGCTCCTGATTTTTATGTGAGACAGATGACTTCGTTTTAGTTACGGAAATCATGATGGAAGTGCTTTTTATGCCCCACTCTGCTAGAAGGCACCTATTTGGTAAGGTAGGAGTCATCTGTACTAGGTTTGGAAGGCTATTCAGGAATTTAAGGAACATTTGTTAAGCTTTGTGTCAGGTGAGGTGGTGGTGGTTACAGAGACATAAATGAAGTGGCTTATTATGAATGCATAAATAAATAATGATAGTGATTAATAAAAACAATAGCTAGGATTTATATAGCACTGTAAGATTTTCAAAACAGTTTACAAATATTATTTTATTCTTTCAGTGCCTGGGAAGTAGGTGGTAATATTAGCACCATTTTATAGATGAGGAAATGGAGACAGTTTAAGTGAATTTTCCAGAATTCACACAGCTTTCTTTGAATTCAGATCTTCTTCACCACATTCAGTCTTCCAAGTAAAGATAGGTCTTGAGAGGTCACCAGGAGCCACCAGATAGCTAAGGAAAGGATGATGGGTTTGATATTATTATCTTGAAAAAAAATTTTTTTGGAGGGAAATCATCTTCAAATTTATTATTCCTGCTTGCCCCTTTTCCCTTTGGTCCACAGTTGGTTGAATTAGTTTATGTACACACAGTTTTTATGTACACAGAAACACCACAGCCTCTTCTGACTGGATAGTCTTCCATATTTTTATATATACACAAAGAAAAGTTGTTCTGTAACCTGGTACATCTGTGATCTCTCCAAGACCCTCTCCTGTGCAAATTCATGTCTGTATTGCTATTATAAGTACCTAGAGGAGAGAATCAAACCATCCAGTTATGCAACTTTATGTATCCAAAGGGAGAGGAAATTCAAGATTTGGATAAGCAGGAACTAGATAAAGATATTTTATGTTTATATATCCCTTTGTATTTGACCTTTAATGCGTAGTCAAACAACACTAGGTTTCCTGTGGGCCAAGACCAAAAAATAGATGTCCCATTCTGCACTCTCTGACAGGAGGCTGGAGTTTTTAGCTGGTATTTGAGGAGACCAAGTTAGTAGGTTTCTGACTTTTAGGTTATATGAACCTGTTTCTGAATAGCTGTGAATAAAGGTCTTTGCTAATTATATCAGGCATTAGCTTTTATTTTCTCCCCTTCTAATACCATGGCGGGGGGGGGGGGGGGGGGCGGGCAGGGCAAGGGAAGGCAGATTTTGCCCTTAAAACACTGCTTGGGGAGGCTGAGGTGGAAATGCGATGTCCCCCTGCTCTAGCCTTTGGGAGCCCCTGTGTCTCAGCACTTGTTTTTCTTTTCTTTTGGCTGATGAACTCTGGTCTCTGTATAGGTCCGGGTAACTGAATAATTGTTTTTGAAAGTTTCTTTCTCCCTCCCTTTGTTTTTCTATATTCTTTTCTCAAACTTGCTGACAAGCCATTGAGAAAAAGCTTACACCATTTAGGAACAGAAGGCAAATCTAAAAATTCATCAGAGGCTGCATGCTGTTTTTAATAATCTGATAATGGAAAAGGAAAATTATCCTGAATAGAATGAAGCTTCAAAGTGAGAAGTCTGGCTTGAATTTATAGGTTCCACCGTTATTATTTTGTGATTCTGGATGCTTTCATTCAGACTTAGAGGATGCCTCTTTTCTTTAACTTAGTAAATATTAATTGTCAGCACAGTGCTAAAGTTGAGGATTCCATTTACAAACTCCCATGTACGAGCAAGCTGTACAGAGGATGAATTGGAAATAAGCTAGAGAGGAAAGGTCATTTTGTCAAGTGAATTTTGTAAATGTTCTTTGGATGGATGTATCCAAAATGGCATTTGGAAATAGCCTGAAAACCTAATGCATTCTAGATTTTTCCTCACAGGGGGGACTTTTTTGACAAGTCTGCTTGAAGGGTGGTTGACAGACCACCTCTGTGCTCTTGACCTAGCTCTCCCTCCTGTGGAGCTTCTGAAGATTCCCTGATGTTTCATGAATTGCCTCAGGCCCCAGTTTGGGGAATTTAACCATTTATCTAGCTTCCATTCTTAGATAATAGGGAGGTAAAAGTAGCAACCACAAACATCGCATTATATATGCTTGATATGCCAGGTCATGCTCTTTCCTTGTTTTTGTGACAATTTTTTTTTTTAATGTTGTCACTTCTCACAAGTTTCCATACCCTATTCTCCCTTTGGACCTTGGCTTGTAACAGATCCACACATTGTCCTTGTCTCCATATGTAGCTCCTGTTCTGCATAGTCTTCTGAAATTCTTACCAGTCTCTCTTTGCGGTGATAGAATTCTTCAGTTTTTGAGTAGTTTTTGTTTGCATTTATTGTTCTCCTGACTCTCCTTACTTCTCTCTGCATCAGTTCATATAAATCAGGATTCTTTATATTCACTATTTTTATTATATTCATATAACAGTTTAGTTAATTAATTACCTAGGTACCTATTTTATTTCTAATTCTCTTCCACTACGGAAAGCACTTCAACATGTATTTTTGTGTATATGGGATCTCCCTTTTTATCTTAATTCATTGTGTGTGTAGGAGTGGGGTTGGAAGGTAGGGTAGAGCATTGTGTGTGGGAAGAATGAGATAACGGCTAAGAGAGGTCCAGGGGAAGTACTGTGAGAAACGAGTTTTGGCCTGAAGTCAGGAAGATCCGAATTCAGATTTGATCATACTTTGGCTTACTAGCCATGTTACTCTGGACAAATCACTTAACCCTGTTTGCTTCAGTTTTCTCATCTGTAAAATGAGCCGGAGAAGGAAATGGCAAATCCCTCTGGTATCTTTGCCAAGAAAACCCCAAATGGGGTTCTGTAGAGTTGGACAGAACGGAAACAACTCAGCAACAGGAACCTTTTTGCTTGGGGACAAGAGTGGGAGATAAGGCAGGGAAAATTTGTTGGAGAAAATGACTGAGTAGGGAACTCCTCTTTGTCTTTGAAATAAACCATGTGTATTCCTCTGGGTATGCCTCTTCTCAAGATGTAACCTTTACTGAGAATGGTAACCCTTTATACCTGTTACATTCTTACCCAGTTTTTAAAGCCTGGTTCAGATAATACCTTTGAAACCTTTCCTGATCCTGTCTGTTGAGATTTCGTCTGTCTGACCTCCTCTTACACATTGTTTTACTCTTAGCAAGCACATAGTCAGTCAGCAAGTACCTACTGTGCATCAGGTACAAGGCATAATGCAATATTGAGCACTCTCGTTGTCTATTTCTGTGCATTGTGCAAGAGTCTAGGCTTATCTAAATTTTGGATTTCAGTCGGAGAGAATGCATCATTGAATGTTGAATCAAAATAAAAGAATAGAGAGCAGATGGATGTCAGGAGCTAATGATGGAAATGTATGTTGGAGGATAGATGGTGGATAAGGAGCTCCTGGAGGTTCTGTGCAGAGGGATGAAATAATCAAAGATTTTGGAGGGATGCATTAGGAAAGTTTTGAGGATATTTTGGAGAGCATAGATTTCCTTAGAGTCAGGAAGATTAGCTAGGAAACAGCTAATTTTTGTCCTCCAGATGAGAATCAGAGTCGCAGTATTGGAAGCAGCCTTGGATGCCATCTTGCTCAACCTGTATCAGAAGAAGAATGCTCACTTATTACATAAATCTCATGTTGGTCATCCAGCCTTGGTTTGAAGAAGTTTAGTAAGAAGGAACTCACTGCCTCCCAGGGCAGTCCATTGTAGTTTTGGAAGATTTTCCTTACATTGATTCTAAGTCTATCTCTCTCCTACTTCTAGCTTTGTCCTCTGGGGCCAAGCAAAACAAAATGAGGCCTGTTTTGACATGGCAACCCTTCAGATATTTGAAAACAGATTCAGTTTCTTCAACTATTCTTCACATGACTTTATCTCTAGGACCTTCATCATCCTGGTTGACCTTTTTGGGATGTTTTATATGTTAACATTTTCTGTCCTAAATTATGATGCCTGGAACTGAACACAGTTTTTCCATTTGGTCCAGCCGGGGCAGAATACAATGCGACACTTGCCTCACCGTGTTAGTACTAGAAAGTAATGTCTCAGTGAAGCAGAAGATCATTTTAGCTTTGGGGTTTGCTATATCATATGCTAGTTACTCATGGAATTTGTGTTCTACTAAACCTCCCCAGATCTTTTTCAGATAAACTGATGATTAAATAGGAGGTGAAGAAATGAAGTCCAGATCTGGGGTGGTTTTAGTGGGAGTAGAAAGAAATATCAATGGCCAAATAAATTACAGAGGTAGAATTGGAAGGACTTGAACTTTGGAAACTGATTGGATGTTGAGGGTAAAGGAGAATGAAAATTCACAAGATGATTCTGAGGTTGAGAGCCAAAGTGAATGAGGATATCAACAGACAATAAAAGGTAAAGTAGAGGGGAAAGGCATGTTGAGGTTTGGGTGTCTCTAATTGGAGGTAGTATTGGGGATATCCACATATTTTATATATGTACTTACATATGTATTATGTATATCCATATATGTGTATGCAGAAGTCATGGAATGAATGAGGTACTCCTCTCTCTCTCTTTTTTTCCTTAGCAAAGCCTAGAACCTTAGTGGAACACTCATGCTAAATCTATACGTGTGTTAAATAACTCTACCTTTGAAAAAAGAAACAAGCCATTAATGAGTTTCCTAAGAAAAAAATAATTAGGCCAGATGGATTAACCAGTGAGTTCTGTGAAACATTTAAATAAGAATGAATCCCAGTGCACTATGAATTATTTGAAAAAATAGATAAAGGAGTCTTACCAAATACCGGCATGAAGCCAGAGGCGGAAAGGGTTGAAGAAAAGGTAGGGTTGCATTATTGGGTCACATGCTGCAGAGATGTCAAGAGGTGATGATAGAACAAAAACTACTGGATTTAAGCAATAAAAATGTCAGGAGAATCCCTAGAACAACTTCAGTAGAGAGAGCAGGAAAACAGATTTGGTGTGGGTTGAAGAATGAGGAAATCGAGGCAGTTAGTGTTGTCTCTAGAAACTTGGCTGAGAAGGAAAGGAGGAGACAGTAGTCTGACCAATGCAAGGATTGAGGAAAGGTTTTTGGGGAAAGAATTTACATTTACACAGACCTTTCTGCTTTACGCAATGATTTTCTCACTATCCCTTGTGAGTTAAGTAATAAGTTATATTTTACACATGGACATACTGAGAGTTAGAAAGTTAGAAACTAAAGATTCATTAGAGAGTTGATATTAGTGAAGGTATTGCCTATGGGAATTGCTTCTTTCTCTTTGATTAAATGGAAGTAAGGATATGGAGAGGGAGGAGAAGGGTTAATTTTGTTAGCCTAGGGTTTCTTGGTAAAATAGAGGAAACAAAGTGGTGCATTGAGAGTGAGAAGGAGGGGGGAAGATGGAAAGAACAGGGAGGAGGGTTAGAAGAGATTGGGAATATCTGTTGAGAGTAACATGGTGGGAGGGCATGGGGTGAAGATAATGTAAGGATGGCCTTGCAGCATGGAGGGCCCAGTTGAATTGAAATAGGAAAATTCGTCATGGAAAAAAGGAAGATGAACTCTGAGCTGTGAAAAATCAATCATGGTCCCAGAAAACGAAACATAGCTTTTTTTCACATCAGAGAGGTAGGAGACTATCAGGACAGAATACTGTATATATTGTCAGCTGCTGGCACTGAATAGGGAATTTTTTGCTTAATTGTATTTTTTTTTTGTTACTACTAGAGGGAGAGGGTTCATTGGGGGTGGAGAGATAGATTTCATCCTTCCATTTCAAAAGTTACACACATGTATATACACATACATATATGTATACATATGTATATACGTGTTATTATACTTAGACATACATAGACATACACACACACATTTATCTGTCCAACCTCCACCCCTCAATTTCAAAACATCTACAAAAGAAAAACATCCTAAAAACTTTTGGACCCAGACTGACAAGGTTTTGTGCTTTTTCTCTAACACTAGGAGTTGATTTAGATTTACTCAGTGTTCAGGTTGGTTAGCAGGATGAGAACAAGAGAAGGTCAAGGGGCAAGAGATTCATGGGCAGAGGAGAGAGCATGTCTAGGATGCTTCTATGTCATAGAGCTTTCTTTTGAAAAGAAGACCTTTGGAACCCCTTTTTACCTTAGGGGAGAGATTCACAAGGAAAGGGGGCCTTGTTTGGAATTGATTATTGCTGAGATGATGATGCGGGGGTCACAGGGGCACTGTCAAGAGGATTACTTAAATGAGCGTGAGTATTTAAAACCGATGTGACCATCCGTATTGGTAGCACAGCTTCCATGACCTTTTTGGAGTCTGCAGACTAAAGCTCTAGACTTACTGCTTGTAACTTAGAAGAATAATTAGGAAATTTATGTCATTCTGTTCTGTTTCAGTTGGAAGCTATTTGTTTAGCACAAGAGTTTCGTTTTATTATTGTCTATTATAAATGAAGCTGCATTCACATTACACAGTTTGACCAAGTTCATGCGCTGTGATCAGAGCATAAAACTTGACCAAGAAGATCAGCATTTACTTTTTAGAATAGTGGAACAAGTAGGAAGATGGTTGATGCACTTTTTACTCATTTATTCCCAATGAGTAGAGTTGCAGAATATTTTTTTCCTAGGGTTTAGAGTTGTAGAAAATTGTCTTTTTGCCACCACAAGACAGAAGCAACCTTTTTATCTGCATGAACTTTTTTATACCCCACAGAAATAAAATATGTACTTGGAGTGTGATCAGGACTTGGTCCTAATTTGTATATCAATCAGTCACCAAGTATTTATTAAGCACCACTGTTTGACTAGTTCACCGGTGCTAGGTGCTGAAGTTTCAGATACAAAGAGTGAAATGATTCCTATTCAAATGTGCTTACATTCTAATGGGACAGACACTAAGTATAGTTTTCAACATATACAACATAAATATAAAGCTTATAAATTCACACATGTCCACATATATTTGAGTAGTTAAATACAAGGTGCTGTGCAAGAGGAGGGCACTAGTATTTGGGAGATTGAGAGATTCCATCCAGAATATGTCGGAGCTACTTTTTAAAGGGAGAGATGGTGCCCTAATTCCCTTAACTCTGTTCTTCTGGAATTTTTCCGGTTATTTCAATAACCTGCTTTCCTTTAAAATCTCTGTATCATTTCCTTCCATCAGAATGTTCATTTTTGTGGAGATTTTTTTGGGGTGAGAAATATGGAATACTTGGATAAAAGAAAAAATCATTTATGTGCCCTCTTCATGTAACGTATCTAGAGACCTTTTTATAATATTACAGATTGAAAAAATTATGTTACCCTTAACTTGGCTTGGTCACCAGGGTTGGTGTGTTTAGGAATGTTCAAGTTTGGTTAAAAAATAAATGTAGAAAAACTTGAGGGATAGAAAACAACTTCCTTTCAGTTTTCAAGAATACATCCCTAAATTCTTAAGATGATTTTTTTTTTCCCCTAGCTGTACCAGTTTTTTTCCCCTGGGCTGTATACATCTCTTAGCATGCCTAAAATTCATCTCACCATCAAACTAATACTATGCTCCTTCCAAATAAAAGAAATATTATATGTTATGATTTTTTTAATGTTAAAATATAGGGTATTCATATATTATTTTCCCCAAATGAGTTATAAAAATTATGTAATGGAAAATGTTTAATATAAAACTGCAGTATTAGTTTTTCTTTACAGTTAATTCCTGTGTACTGACTGAGGACAGATGCAGTGGTTCTCAAAGGGTAATTTATGATGAAATGTTGGAAGTAATGGTATTTCAGATAAATAAAAATGTACACATTTTGCTTACTTAACATGTGTGGGAACTATAGTATTCATAAAATAGACCAAATTTGTTTATTATGTCAATGTGCTAACATTAACCTAAAAGACCTTAGATGTGAAAAATCCTCAACAGAACATGGGAGCTCTTGCTGAAAGGAAATTGCATTCCATGAAGTGGCCTGATTATTTACTCATTTAATCCCTGATTCCTCACGGAAAGAAATACCATTCTGTGAGCAAAAAAGTGTTTGAGAACCTCCAGTCTAGTGCAACTCAATGAACAGGATTCATGAATTTGATTCCCTTACATTCATATAGTTAGTCATTAAGCACCTACTGTGTGTAAGGTATTGTGGCCAGTTTTTTAACCAGTTCTGTCAACTTTCTCTTATTCATTTTTTTGCTGTAAGCTTATCTCTTTCTCATTCAGCATTAAGATCAGGAGATGGATAAAGTCAGCGGTGTCAGAAAATCCAGAGGCTTCTAGGTGAGAGGTAATAAGGGCCCGAAGGTGGTGGAAGGGAAAGGAATGGACAACAGAGATATTTTGGAAATAGAATCATTGGATAATATATTTAGAGCTGTATCATGGCCTTGGAGGGTATTTTGTTTTCATCCTTCCTTTTTAATAGATGCAGAAATGCAGGCAGACCCTTGGAATTTAAATGATTTGCTTTCGGTGAAGTACATAGCAGAGTCTGGATTTGAACCTACATATGCTCAAATGTTCAGTAGTTTTTCCACTGTACGCAATTCTGGCGCACCAGGACGTGGCAACTCATCAAATGTGGAGTTGGTAGAAAGGGCGATACTAAAGATGACTCAAGTATTTGAGCCTTGTTGCCTGAGGAGAATGGGGAGTTTCATCAACAGAAATGGTGGAGTTAGGTGTAGGGACTAGTGTTTAGGGGAAAGTGCTTAGTCAGTCAAGTTTTATATGCGCTGAATTGGAGGTACGGGTAGATTCTTCAGGTGGGTGGTTGTCCTATGAGAACAAACTCAGGGAGGAGATGGGCCAGGAAGGTTGTCTCAGTTTGGGGAAAACTTTCATTTTCCTGAAGTCTTTGATAACCAGGAATTGTTAGAAGTTTCAGAAACAGAAAACACTAATAGTTATACCTAGAAAGTAAGATTTATTGGACAGAATTCCACAAGTTGTATTTGAATATTTTTTTCTCTTCCTCTCTATTCAATGACTTCTGAAACTAAGTGCTTTCTGTTTACTGATATAAACTATGGAGCATCACCAGGACCAGAAAATCTAGTTCTGTCATCATTTTTTTGATAGGATTCTACGGATAGTATGTCTTTTTGAATGTTAATGATTTCTAATATTCTCAAGGTTTTTCTACTTTCTACAAAGAGCCAAAAGAAGTAACTTGTATATTTTAAAATTACCAAACATAATTTTAGGAGTGAACCAAGTGCAATCTCAGAATACTTTGTTTTTAAGGCCACAAGGTGACTTTAGATCTGGAAGGGGTTTTAAATTGTTGCAGTTATTTCAATTTTCTTTTCAAAATTTGCAGAAATTTTCTATCCTAGCTGAGCACAGTGCTATGTCTCTCCTTGACAGATGAACAGGGAATATTAGAATACACTGATATTTAGTGGGGGCTCATGTCCATTTTGGGTACTCTTAAGGAAAGGAAATTATTCCAAAATGGAGTGTTTCGTTACTAGTTATATTGCTGCCACAATATGTGGTACCAAGAGAGCCATCATACACTTTGTTCAAAATTAATGTAAAACGAAATTTCTGTCTACACACTACGCTAGTTCTGGTGTTCGTAAAAGACTGGTTGTTTGAAGTCTGTGTGGTATGGTGTGTATTGGAGATACTTAAGGTTACTGATTAAAACTTCACGCTGATTAAAACATTGAGGAGAAAGCCTTTTTTTTCTCAGCAGGTGATTCAGTTTGTCCACAGAGTTAGGTTCCAAGGAATGCAGATGGGTGGCTTCTTAGGTGAGTCACTGTTTTCCATCAGTTTCTGAAAGACATCTCTTTATCTAAGATGACGTTAAAGTAGGTATTATCGCAAGGAGAGGTTGTAATATTATGCGGTGTATATGGCTAATTATTAATTAGCCAGAGGATGGGAACAAAGGATAATGTAGGTAAATGGCTTTCACACAGATCTACCAGATCTCATTTTTCTCTAGTCATTTACGCCCTTGTCCCACCACCACCTCCTTTCTTTTACACTAGAACTGCTCACAGTAGACACTTTCTAAGTGAGAGCTCGAAAGAGACCATCTAGATTTCAACATACAATATTCAAGATATTTTTGTATCTAACTTATTTTTATTCTGTATGTATTCATGTTCTTAACTGTGTACATAGTGTTCTCCCTTGATAGACTGTAAACTTCTTGAGAGTAGAGACTTAGTTTCATTTCTGTATTTTTGGTGGCATCTAGACATAGTGCCTGGCATAAAATAGGTACGTACTAAGTGAAAGTTGATTGATTAAGCTGAGGCCTCAAGGTTACACAAATAAAAACTATCAAGAATTGACAAATTTGACACCAAATTCCATGTCTTTACCTCACTGTAGCCCTGTCTTGTCATTAATAAAGTTTGCCCAGATGATGAATCCAAAACTATATCTTTATGACTACCATAGAGACCTGCCTTCACGTTAATTTGGGGTTGTGACATTTAACTAGTTACATCTTAATCTTGGCCACAGAGGTATCAGTAAAAAATTTGCCCATTTCCTTGTTGAAATTTATGTGTTGAGGGTATTTCTGTGATGACCAATGAAGTAATAACCCTGTCTAAAAAAAACCAAACAAATATGTTTGTTCTGTCATGATTTTTACTTTCTTTTTTCCCCTCCATCATGTTCTTAAAGAACCCGTGCTAGCTAGCTGTCCGAGATCCACCGGAGCTTTTATTATAAATTGTTTATATTATTATATTTATATTATATATTGATATTTATAATATATGCATTACATGTATTCCTGTTGATCTCAGGTCATCTAGAATTATGTATTTGTATCCCCAGCTCTTTTGTTGAGTGTTTCATTAGATTTCCCAAGGTAGAATTTAAAATAATGCAGTGGAAGTCAAGACTTTTTTGTTCAGTTTTTCCTACCCATCCCGCCATTGATAGTGCCTTTCTGATCCATTCCAGAAGTTTTTTCTCACTGCTATGGTTCAAATAAGCTTTCTTTTTCGCCAAACTCCCTATACCTAACTGGATCTGATGCCTAATGATGGACTGGATTCTTCAGTTGCTGAATGTGTGTTATTCTTGTAAACCTAAGGCCCCTTTCTTCCCCTTTCCCTCTCCCACTCCCCCCACCCCCCCAGTTTATTATTAGCTCCTAGAAGCCAGGGACCACTTTACACTTGAGCAGATCCCTCATGGGATAACAGAGGCTTGACACTTAGTAGATGCTTCATAGAATAGAACATTTGCAGAATAATCTGAACCTAGCTCTTCTTTTCTTCTCTTCCCTGGGCCTTTGTAAGTGACTGGAGGAGTGAGGTTAAGGGAATGGAAAGCATTGTTTTGGACATAGCCACAGGGGAGAAGTCTGAGACTGGTTTATCTTGTGACCTTAACTTACATTACTTCATTAGTCTTATTCTATATTTAGGAGGAAGGGGAAGGTTATTGCACAGTTTTGAACCAAAGAAAAGTTCTGTCACTTGAATGGTTTCTGAGGCCCTGTGATTCTTTACACATGTTGGATGCCTCACCATTTCTCCACTGTTGACATATGCAATCCCTCTAGTGTTTAGCTATGTAGCTCTGGCAAAGGTAGATGAGATTCTGGAATAGGGAGGGTCATTTCTGGGCTTGAATTGCAGACTCCATGCTGGTGATACTGGGCCCTGATTATTCTTTGCCACTGTTGTCTTCCACTGGGTAGGCGGAGACCTTCCCTATTTGTAAGTAGGTAGGAAGACAGGTTGCAGGAGATTTTGTGAGAAAGAATTTCCTTGTGAAGATGACTCTCACTGCCTGAAAGGGGTGGAGATGGTGATACTGTGATAGGTTTGGGGGTTATTTTTCTGAGGTGCTTTCTTTAAAACTCCTTTGACTGTTTTCATCCTGTTGCTAGAGAACCTGGTTCTTATTGTGCAATAAATTGTGAGTGTGAAGTAAAGCCGTTACGTGAGCCCAACAGCAGGTCTAGACTACTGCCCATTTCAGGGAGTTGAAGGGAGTGTGTTGTGGGGGAGAAGGGGGACTAGGGAGCTGTAGGAAGGGTGAACTGGCCGAGGTGAAGTGACTAACAGAAAAGAAAAAAACCTCCTTTTTCTCTGTGAATCTGGTTACTGGAGTATATGTTTTCCTTTACATTTTAACCTTTTATGATACGTGGCTTTAAAAAAAATTAAATTGGACACATCTGAGAAATACAGCTGAGAAGTGAGATTCCTTTTAAGGAAAAGTTCTAAAACGGAATTTGAAACAAGTCAGTATAGATATTTTCTTGAGGTATATATAAAACATTTAAATATTCTTAAATAACTTGACCTTCTGCAGAAAATATCTTTTTTTCAATGTGAGTACTTAAAATACTTCAGAATTCAGGCAATGGTATGGGATTTTTTTTCCCTTCTTGTTTTTTTTTGGAGGGTGAAGTGGGTTGTGTCTATTCACTTTGCCTTCTATCTGGACATTGATTTGCTTAGTCTTTTTAAAGTTTAAGTCTTTCTTATGTTAAACCTACAATGTTAAAATATCCACTCAAGATGCCAACTAGTGCTGCCTCTTAATTTCACCAGTGACAAAATGGAAGCTCAAGGCTGAATGACTTTCCCATGATCACAAGGCATTGAGTGTCACAGTCAGGTCTTCTCACTCTGAAGCCAGTGTTCTTTCCGCCGTAGCATGCCACCTTAAACTTAGTAGGTTTAACTTAATGTTTTCTTAGTTGTCAGGGAGTTTTTAAAGGAGGCCCAAACTGCTGGTTTTAAATGAGATTGTGGAGGGTTGTTTTTGAAATCTAGTTGTTCTTTGCAACCCTGATCCTTCTTGTCTTAGATAATTGAGAATTGAGTCCCTCTAGTTTGCTGAGGTTCCAGGAGACAAAGAGAGAGGGAGTGAGGGAAAGTCAGAGGGAGAGAAAAAACACAGCATCTGGAGATTCTTTTGGGGAGGGACATTACCAGTTCTGTGTGATAATACAGTTGCTCCCCAGTTTGGCTTAAGTAGAGGTATGTCTAGTTTTCTAAAGGGTATGATGAAATTCTCAAAACAAAACTAGTTTTGCTGAAATCATTTGGTTTAGAAGTTTATGTGAAGGAGCACATTTTTTAGTGGTTAGAGGTAAGAGGAGGGAACTGTGCTGTGAACTTGAAAACAAATAAAGCAAACTTTTTTCTTAGTAGGTACTGTATAGGAAGCTGGGAATGAGGGTAGACAGAGGGAAGAATTGGTAAAAATTTTAAGGTACTTTGCCACTTCAGCTTTCTGTCTGTTTCCTTTTTGAATAGAACGCAGCATTGACTCTTTTATCCAGAGATGGGGGTTCCTTCTTTTTCTGAAGGAAAAATTTGGGAAGTTAAAGCCCACCCCCATCCTCCTTTTTAAGGTTATATTCTTTTTTTTTGTTTTGTGTGGCAAATTTCTTTCCACTTCACAGAACAAAACAAGCATTTCCATAGCAGAGTAAATTAGCAGAGAAGATTGCACATGAAGCTGCATATCTACCATGTACAACTTGCTAGTCCCTCCAGCTATTCCATGAAATCCCTTTTTTTGGCGGTCTCTTTTCTAGTACTTTGTCCCCTTTCCTAGTCTTTTTGTATACACCCCCTTCAAAATTTTCGATTATTTTTTAAGAATGTTTACTACAAATATTATTACATTATTGTAATATAGTATAAAAGCAGGAATGGGGAGGAAGGAGAGCACTATATGTGCTCCTTGTCCTAAGGTAACATGTACAAGTCAGGAGGGCATGGCTGGAGTACACTTTTTTTAAGCTTAGTGGGAGATTAAATGGGCATGTAAAGCCCACATAACTAGCTAGTGTGTAATTTATAGTTACCCTGAGGCCGTAGTAACTTAACACACACCCTTCCTTCATAAAACTTTCACAGAGTTTGTGTTTTCCCCACCATCCTTATTTGTTTGAACTGAGAATGCACTTTTTTATTCTGAATGTCTCCATTTGGGAACCAGTACTCTGCAGGTGTGTAACCAAGAAGAGGTCATGTGGGGTGTGGCTGAAGAAAGGATGACAGGCAAGTGTATGCAGGAAGAGCAGGCTTACTGTCTTTGAAATGAGTAATGTTGGATATGTAGGTTATAGGAAAACAATGCTTTAAATTAGAAGGGTAGTTGTGGTGGTGATGGTATTTTTCCTGTGCTTTTCTTTTTAGATTTCCCTTGTCCTCACCATGACCACATTAAAAAAATAATGATAATAACAGTAACTTAACATTTATATAGCACTTCACAAAGTAGTTTATGTGGATTATCTCATTTGATGACACTTCTCATAACAGTGATAATAATAACTTGACATTTATTTTGGGAACATATCAGGGTTCCCAAAGCACTTTACATGAATTATCTCCCTTGGTACAATTTTCACAACAGTCCTTGTGAGATAGGTACTACAGGTGTTATTCTTCTAACTTTACAGAATATAGTATCTTAAATTACGAAGTTGAAAGAGATGTTATAGGTCATCTAGGCCTACCATCTCATTTTGTACATGAGAAACTGTGACTTGAGTAACATACCTAATGTCACTGGGATAGTAAGTGACAGAGCTGACATTCGAATTCAGGTCTTTGGATTCCAGATCCAGTACTCTTTACACTGTACCACTCAGAGTAATTAAGTGACTTCTCTATGGTTACACAAGACAACTAATGGTTGAATGTTTTGATAATGTATTTTTTAATGGAACTAATGTATTTTGGTTGGAATGGGAAGATCTTTCCCATCCGTAAATAGGCTTGTATGACCTGCTTAAGACACATGGAAGCCCTATGTCACATGAAGCGTGTGGTGGGAGGAGCTTGCTGAAAGGGTGGAACAGGAAGAGGCAGAGCTGGAGCAGGACTGAGAGTAAGGTGGGGAGGACAAAGAAAGCAGTAACTGGCGTGTGTGAGAGAAGGACTTCTTAGGGGAGCCTCTTTGTGGAAAGATCTGATAATGTGCATAGACTTCTTGGTTACTATGAAATTTTTTTGTTGCTATTATAGATTTGCCTTTCTGGTGTTTGAATAAGTGTTTTCCTTCTGTCTTCCCATGTGGAGAGTCTCTTATATTTTGCTATTCAGGACTGTGTCGGTTGCTGTAGTTGCTGGGAATATTGCATTGGTGCTACATTTGGCTACGAGGATGGTGTTGCAAAATGTCAGAGCGCTAAGAAAGGCCTTAGAGAGAGATGGATATCCCAGAATGGGAGGATTTATCTTATTCTTCCTTAGCCAGAGAATGGGCTAAAAGCACAGGGCTCTGTGAAAACTGGGAACCAAGACTAGAGAAGAACCTAGAAATTTGTAAAGATGTTTGCAAGGAATACTAGTAGAACTGGGGAAGGAACTGGTAGGGGTGTGTAGGAGAGAATGAGCCTTTTTGACTATCGCCTTATGTGTAAAGCTGCTGGAAGAGACAGCTCAGATAGAAAGGGATTTGGCTGGTTTGCTTGAGCTTTTTGTGCTGCAGCGTTCAAACTCTCCTTTAGAAAAGCAAACGAGAAAATTTCAGGTGGTAGAAGAAAAAGCTGCTGTTAGTTTAGATCACAAAAAAAAGCAAAAAACAAGTGGAAGGTGCATGCAGCCCTTACACAGGCTGAGCTTGATTAGGGCCCAGGTACCTGCCAGGAGGAAGCGGAAGAGAATCAAACAAAGTTAGATGAGGAGGCTGAAGTTCGTCCAATACTAAGAAGAATGCAGGAGAGTGGTGGGGGCGCGCAGTGTTTGGGGAGATAATTGAGGATTTTACTCAACAGGAGGTCACAGATATTTTGAGTTGATCCACCCAGAGGATGAGAGAATTGTTGGTATCCTGGAGGATGAGAATCAGTGAAAAAGATAAATTTCCGAGAGAGAGAGAGAGAGAGAGAGAGAAGTAAATAGCCAGTAGATTCAAAGTCAGAATAGATTGATGAGAAAAGAATTGCTTACTGTTCTGTTGAGAGCAAGGTTAGATTTTGAAAGAGTAGATGGCATTCCTGTTAATGAACTATATAAAATGTACCTTGAAAAAAGGGGCTTGATATTAGATTGAGCAGGGAAATAAGAACTGCCCCTACAGATCCTCCTGGAACATTGTATCCAAGGTTGTTAAGCCTGCAGGGAGAATAAGGGTAGTAGGCCTAAACTCAGATTAAAGAAATTATACCTCTAGCCGGAATGATGACCCCAAATCTTCATATTAGAGAACACCAAACACATAAGATCCCATATATTGAGTATTGGACTGTGAGGCCTGGGATGTCCCAGCACCGTATCCAGGGACACTTGGTTCGGCAGGATGATTTTCATTGTTTAGAGGCCTTTTGGGATAGAAAAGAAATAAGAAAAATCTCTACTGAATATGTATGAGAATCCCTAAAAATTATTTTGAACAGCTATTACCTAAATCAGGATCAGTAGCTCGAGGAATACATGTATTGACCACAGTGATAGATTCTAATTATCAAGGAGAAATTATTGTGACATTCCAGAATTTAGGTGAAGAACCCATATAGTATTGTAAATGGTAGAATAGTTCAAGTGATTATTATTTCTTGTGAAACAATACGCAGATATAGTTGCCCTTGCCAACAAGCCTAGTCTACTAAGCATGTACGGTGTGCCAGGAACTGTGTTAAGTGCTAGGGATACAAAGGAAGGCAAAAAAACCCAGTTCTTTCTCTTAAAGAGTTCAGAGTCTAATAGATGAGACAACATGCAAGCTATTATATGCAAGCAAGATATAATAGATAAGGTGTAGATAATCTCAGAGGAAAGGCACTAAGATTAAGGAAGACTGAGAGAATTTTTTCAGAAAAGATGGAACTTGAAGGAAACCCTGGGAAGCTCTGGATGAAGAGGGCAAAGACTGTCAAGAATGTGGGACAGCCAGTCACTGGATCTTAGTGTATGAAGGAGGCAGGTACAGTTAAGAAGACCAGAAGGGTAGGAAAGGACCCAGGTTATGAAGGACTTTGAAAGCCAAACCGAGGATTCTTATTTGATCCTGGAGGTAACTGGGTACTCCTGGGGTTCATTGAGTAGGGGAGAGGCATGGTCAGAACTCACTTTAGGAAAATCAGTCTGACAGCTGTATGGAGGATGCATTGGAGTGGACAGGGACTTGATGAAAGCAGACCAATCAGAAAACCATTGCAAATAGTCTAGGCCTGAAGTGACGAAGGCCTGTGCAGTGTTAAGAGGGGAAAGAGGACCATAGCTCCCTAATTATACTACTACTATATTGGTATGCTGATTTGTACTTTATACGAGGGATCTCATAGCTACCCGTGAAATGTGAACTAAAAGTATTTGTAGCTCCATTTTGCATATGAGAAAACAGACCCAGAGAGATGAAGTGACTTGACCAGGGTGACATTACTTGTAAATGGAGAGAAGCAGGATCCACTTTATCCACACTGGTGTCAGTAACACCTCAGGATGGCTCAGAAGATGTTGCCAAAGACATAACAATAGTTACAGCTTTTCTGTCTAATGATCATGGCAATCAGTGGCAGTAATCCGGGTGAAGCAAGCTTTAGCGTCTGGGGCTATCTCTACCAACTTCTTCTCTGCTAATGTTACCTCAGTCCTTTGTGGTATCTTAGAGCATGATATTATAGGGGAGATTTCATAAGAAAGTTTATCCATCATTGAGAAATAATTTCCTTTTTTTAATATAACTTTTATTCTTGCTTTCTTATCTCTCATCCATTTGGTTTACCAAGATCTGTCAACTCTACCTTCACAGTATGCCCTTTTTATCTATTTTAAATTAAGTGAAATGACATGAGATGTTTGTAAAGCATTTGCAAACCTTACAGTGCTATATGAACTTCTACTACAACTACTACTACTTTTCCTCATTCTCTTCTTTCTTTTCCACCTTCCCTTCTTCTTTTTCTTCCCGTTCTACAACAGGCTTTCAAAACCACCTACTTGGATTATTATACATTCCTTCCCTCCCCTTTCCAGACAGTCTTTTACAATCTTTATGATCTGGCCATGCATTTTCTCAATTCACAACCCTTCCATGCTTTTTCTGTTGACTTCTGAATCAAGTTCAGACTCCTTTGCTTGGCATTCAAAACTCTTAGAATCCTAAACCATTTATGCCTTAGGTTCTTGTATAGTAAAGATGACACTGGATTTAATGTCACTGGACTTGGGTTCAAATTTTGACTCTGCTGCTTAATAGCTGAGCCTTTTTAAAAACTTTAATTAATTTGTTTTCAGTTTTCAGTAAGCACTTCCATAAGTTTTAAATTTTCTCGTCTTCCCCTCCTCCCTCCCTCCCTGAGACGGCATGCAATCTTATATGGGTTTTACACATACATTCTTATTAAACACATTTTCACATTTGTCATATTGCGTAGAAGAATTAAAATGAATAGGACAAATTGCGAGAAAAACCAAAACAAAACACAGCACACTGTGCATTCACAGTGCATTCACTCTGCATTCCAGTTCCATAGTTCTTTCCCTGCATGTGGATAGCATTTTGCCTCAAGAGTCCTTTGGGAGTGTTTTATTTAGGTCCTTGCATTGCTGTGAAGGGCTAAGTCTGTTAGAAACAGTCCTTGCACACTGTGACTGTTACTGTGTATAATGTTCTCCTCTCGCTCAGCATCAGTTCGTATAAGTCCTTCCAGGCCTCTGTGAAGTCCTCCTGCTCATAATTTCCTGTAGCATAATAGTATTCCATTACATTCATATACCACAACTTGTTCAGCCTTTTCCCAGTGGATGGGCAACCCTTTGATTTCCAGTTTTTGGCCACCATAAAGAGAGCTGCTCTAAATATTTTTGTACCTGTGGGATCTTTTCTCTTTTTTATTATCTCTTTGGGATACTAGCTGAGCCTTTTTTATATGAAGTTCCTAATGGCCAAATATCCATTCTTCTGTTGAATTACTATCCATTAAAAAAAGTTTATGATTTAAAAAAATCACAGCTGTTTCCTAATATAGTAACCTTATTCAGCTCTCTCATAACAATTAAGGAAAAACAGGAAAAAAGCAATCATTTCAGTGGTTACAATACATTTGTTATCCATCTCACCTTTAAAAATCCAACTGAAATATTAGCAAGCTCTTTTTCCTCAGATCTCAAACAAGGCTTTGATAATGTTCTATTTCAAACATTGGGCTGCGTGAGCTCCTTGAGGTCTGAGTGTCTTTCCCTTTTTGTATTCTCAGTGCATAGCAGAGTGTCTGGCACATCTGAAACAATAAATGCTTGTTGACCAAAACATTTTGAATTATTAATAGTTTTTATTTTGACACAGAAGACACATCCTAGTAAAAAGGCACTCTCTATCTCCTTAGTACTTTTATTCCCTGAAAACATTTAAGTAACACCACCTTAAGGTGTGGTTGTGACTTAGAGTACATGTGGCTTTCTATTTTTGTTCTTTACCATTTCGTTAACACAAAGGATGTGGGTTTGCACCTCTCTAATGCACTTAACATGAATGATTGCCTGTTATCTCTTTGTGATTTCCCAACTAGGCTGCAATCTTTGTGTGGTAAAGGATCAGTGTTCTGCATAGTGTCTTAATATATGTTTGTTTTGGTTTAACTTTAAAGAGGAAATATTAAGTGTCACATATGTATGGGATTCTGTTCATCGTCACACATTTAAAAGGATTTAGGGAAAAGTGTAAGCTGATGCACTGGTTCCTTCTAATATTTTCCAGGTAGTCGGTCACAATGGTATGACCGCCAGGGCTGGCCTAAGAATTTGGAAACTCCCTAGATTGTGGTCTTACTGTGACGTCTGATTTGCCTCTGGACAAGTTGATCGCTAAAATTCTTTGGACCTCAGTTTTCTCATCAGGCTAGATAATCTCCAAGGTTCCTTCCAGCCTTAATTTTCAAAAAACTGTGCTTCATTAACAGTTGGCTAAAGCTATGTGGGCTAGGAAGATTGAGCACAGATTTTTTTTTCCCCCCACATTTATCATTTTAGAATCTTATTTTTGAACAATTATTTTTTAAAAATATTGAGTTCAAAATTTTTTCTCTCACCCATTGTGAAGACAAGGCGTGTGATAAAGTGAAAAAAAAATAAGAACATTTAAAAAAAAAAAGTTTACTATAGTCTTTACTATCAAGAACCTTTCTGGGGGAATGGCAGTATGTACACAACTAAGAAAATACAAACTATATTTGCAGTAAATACAAAAAGAAAATTCAAAAACTATCAACTGGAGGCATTAGGGAAAGTCCTATATACAAGGTCAGCACTTAGCCCAAGTTAAAGGGAGCTAGAGATTTCAAGAATTGCAGTTAAGGAGGTAGGTCATTCCAGACCACCTTTGCAAAGGCTCAAAGGTGGGAGATGGACTTTAACCTCATGGCATTCAGAGAAATGATTGAGGTGCTGTAATGAACAGATTCTTTGACATTTAATGCTACGTAGGATCATAGATCAAGAGTTGGAGGGAACCTTAGAGGCTATCTGACCCCAAGATATTCCAGAAGAGGAAACTGAAGTGCCAGCAAGGTTATGTGACCTGCTCACAGTTATCCACATCAGTTTTCTTTGCCTGAAACATTGTGCTCCCCCCCCACATTGTGTCTGTGATTAGTATTACTTTTATACAGCCAAATACATTTTATGTTTTTTCTCTGTACATTTGTTAGTTTTCCTTTATATTTAGTTAGCATTAGTATGCCTGGGAACACATTAATGCAGTGGGATGTGGATATGCATTGCTTAATCCTTGGGAACTGTTCAAAGGACCTTGAAGACTGTCATCTGGTCCAGGGGTTGTTAACCCTTTTGGTAGTGGACCCCTTTTCAGAATTATGGTTTAGATGAATAAAATGGGATGTGAAAGGTCACAAATGAATCCCGTTGCATTGAAATAGTTATTTTTTTAAAATGAATGCAGAAGCAGGATGTGGTGGCTCATGCCTCTTATCCCTTCTCCTAGGGGACAGGCCTGGTAGATCACTTGAGTTTGAGGGTTCTCATAGTGTGTCCGCATTAATCCCATGCTAGTATAAGTGATGTTGGGCAAGCCTTTTTGCTTAAAATACATTGCCTTTTTTCTTCTAGTTGCAGTCAAAGTCTTTCATTCTAAAATTGGAAAGACCGTAAGATGTTGGTGATATATACAATGTAAGTTTAAATGTACTTTTGTTGGTCAGTAAACATTTATTAAGCATCTTCTTTGTGCCAAGTACTGTGCTAAGTGCTACTTAAAGTGAAACCAAACATAGGGGACTTAATCTGGCCAAGAGGTGACTAGAGAATTGGAAAGTATTGGGTCCTACAAAAGGGCGATAGTGAGCTGTTGTTCTAATAGTACTTCATACTTATACAATTCTTTCAGGTTTAAAAACATATGTGTTTGTGTTGAAAACTATTGTTTTTGCTTAACGAGCATTCTGAAATAGTGCAGCAATTCTTTTCCCCATTTTATAAATGAGGAAACTGATTGTCAGAGAATTTCTATGGTTTTTTGTAGCTCCGCTAACTGAGGGTCCCTGATACCCTTTGCCCCTCAAACATGGAGTAGGGAGGCTTTAGACCGAGAATATGCGCTTTTTTGGACTTCATAGTTTTTTTACATAGACCCCTCCCAGTGTGTTTTCATCTGTGTTAGGATAATAATATAGGACTTTTTTTGGGGAAATGTCTTCTGATTCCCAGTTCAGCGCTTTCCTTACTCTATACCATGTTGTGTCTTTCAAGCCATTGAGTACAGCTCAATGAACACAACACTTTAGGAGGAATTTGATGGCTGCCTGTTGTATCTGGGGAATTAACTTCTGATTCTGATGAACAATTTGTGTATTTTGCAGTAAGACCTCCCTCAACAGTTAAGGTGTACAAACAGGAAGGCCTCTTCATCCCATGAAGAAACAAAACTTAAGTGAATTAGAAAAGTAGGTGACTACTAAGAAGGTGTTTGTGGGCATGTTGTTATTAATGTACTGAAAATCAGAGATAATGTTTCCATGCTAGGAAGTCAAAGGATGCTGATAGAAGCTGTGATAATTTTATATAGGTTGAGAAAACTCCTTGGGAGAAAGCTGTTGTTCTTTTGTTTTTCAATACCATGGGAAGGCAGCTAGTCCATATCTGTGCTTTTTCTAACCTTTCTGAGCACAGGGCAGATAATCCCCAAAGAAGTTGAGAACGGGCTTTTTCCAAGGAGATTTTGAAGTCATGTTTGGCCCTCCGTTTTCACATGATCTTCATCTTTAGCACGACATAATAACTAAGATTTTGGATTTTGACCTTGACTCCTTTTGTAAACATGCAGTTATGATACATATACTGTGTTTAAGAAGGCAAGAAAGTTTATGATTCATTTAAGAATTTTTTTTTTCCATCAATGATTAAATGAAAAGTGTTAATCCTAGGTAATCAGAGAAATTCAGCTCTGTAGAAGCACTTGCAAGTCCTTTGCTTCATATATCCAGGGTTCTGTGCTTGAATGAGTGCTATCTGGGGAAGCCCAGACAATTTGATGGCTCAAGAACCATTGGGAAAT
Source organism: Bettongia penicillata ogilbyi (assembly GCA_023548195.1). Taxonomy (NCBI): domain Eukaryota; kingdom Metazoa; phylum Chordata; class Mammalia; order Diprotodontia; family Potoroidae; genus Bettongia; species Bettongia penicillata. The sequence goes on along the minus strand of JAJHZJ010000855.1, from coordinate 373,949 downwards.
TTAGGGTTTTGATGATGAAAAGTTAATCATCATGACACAGTGTTTGCAGAATGTGTAAAATGCAGATGATAAAGAAACTAATAAAATTTGTTATTGCGAAATGGTTTGTCAGTTGGGAGATTTGCATTTCTAATATTGAGTACTTCGATTTTTCTTGTTTAAAAAAAATAAATGAGATTGGAAATGGTGAACTAATGTGGGTACCCCACTGTAGTTAATTAAGCCTTTAAATAGCATATAACGATTTTACTAGTTAACCCTGAATCTAGGAGCTATGCCCTCTTTTACATTTTTTTGATTGTTACCATCCAACCAACTTCATTTCAAGGATATCTGACTTAATCCCAGTACCTGCAGAATTATTGCTCCATCTTACTTTAACCATAGGACTTAACTCATTTGGGATTTCTTTTTTGGTCATTACTCATTGCTGTTTCATCTGATGGATCAAAGTATAATGTTGAGAAATGTTTGATAGTAGTGTCTGGACAAAAGCCAGGCCTGGAAAACAGTCTGTAGGTGGGGTGAATCTGCTTTATAAACAAGATGATGATTAACTTATGCGGAAAAACACTCCTGTTTTCTATTCACTCCTATTTTTCTCCAGCCACTCCTTTTGGATTGCTCAAGGCGAGGATCCTGTACAGTGTGTCTGGGACAGGTGACTCAGATGAAAGAAAGCATGAAATAGGGGGAATAACTGCCAGTTTCTGGTCTTTTATTCTCATTCTTTGTCTTTTCAGTGGCATTAATTGCAATGAACTCCTATTCTTTCCCCCATTCAAATAACCCTTGTGAAGTGGCTCAAGAGAACTCCCAGCCACATCTTGGGCTCTCCTTCAATGCAGGTTGCCTTAGATAATTAGGAATAGTCTCTTCTCCCTTGACGTAATTGATATACTGCAAAACTAAGCGTGGAAATCACCTTCATTGGATTCCAGGAAGAAGGAGACTGTTTCCTTGTCTCCTGTGACATCACTCCCCCCCCCCCAAAAAAAAAAAATTTTTTTTACTTGTGGTATGGAAGACTCATTAGTGTTTGGTATATCTGTATCAATGTGAATTTCTAATATTTCATTTAGTAATTGGAAATAATATTTCTGACTTGCCATGGCCATCTGTTGTCCTAGAATTATTGTTAATGATTGGGGGGGAGGAGGGTCTAGAATGTTATAATTTTAAGTCATGCTGTATTAGTTAATCTTCAGATCCTTAGTTTTGATATTTCATTATACTTTGGAGGTGATAATGGCTTCTTGAAGGCTGTAAATAAACTCTGACAGGTCCTCCAAAGCAGGAAAGGTTTTATCTGTAGACTAAGTTCATAGAAACCTGTCACCAGGTGGATGAATTTTTTTTGGCATTAGCAGTTCTCTTTCATTTTTTGATTCATGTACCCAACATAATTAAAGAGCTTCTTGCTTAATTCTGGCACTTATTGGCTAGAGATTTATTGGTCTGGTGTCTGACAAGGTATTTGCTTGGATGGTACTGTGCTCTGTTCTACAGTTGGTGATTGAATGGCTACTTGGAAATTATGTATCTTCAGAGTATTGAAAAAGTGTTGTTGGCCAATAGTGGAAGATTCTCTGACCTGAATTACCTATTACTTATATAGGTCTTAAGCTTCTGATGTTGGAAATCTAATTTGAATCAGGTGGCATCTCATACTTTTTTGTAGGTGAAGTTGTCCCTGGTACAAGGATATAGGTGATAAATGGAAGGAAGGGGAAAGGAAGACTGCATTTAGTTGAAACCTTTTCCGATTCAATGATTATCCCTACCTTTTGGCATTGCAAAATATGACTAACCAGAATGAGTGGTTAAATTGATGCTGGTTGGATGAGATGTCAGTGAGGAATATTGAAGGAAGTTATTAATTCATGTCAGAAAGAAAAGTAGACAATATGGTGCCTGCAGTAGATACCTAGAAGTATTGCTTATTTGCATTTCTAATATGGTTCATGGGGCCATGGGTATACTGGTTCCATTCTGGTCCAGTAATTCATTTAACAAGTAGCTGCAGGTATAAAGTGTAAAGGAAGGAGACGCTTATATTCCTTTATTTGTGAAAGAAATGGTAAGGAGGAAAAAAGTATGAATGAGAAAAACTTCTGGCTTATTCTTCGCAGTAGCATTTGGGTTCTGCATTACCTTGTAACTGCCAGGGGAGTAGACTTATTAAATAGAAAACTTTTGTTTCTGATACTTTGACATCCTAAAGTTTTGGGGCAACAGTAATTTGTAATCTAGTGAATATGATGTATTTTGGGTTCTTGGGTGTTTTGAGTTTATCACAACAAATACTGAAATTCAGTATTCTTTAGACTCTTGGAAATTGCCATTGAAACCTCACAGTTGTGTTTCTTCTGTGGCTTGAATTATGGCTTGTTACAATGATGTTAGCTTTTCATACTCCATGTCTCCTAAATGAAGACAGAATAAATCTGTGTTTTGCTTGCTTGTTGTATAGTTCAATTTCCAATTGTCAGTCTTAGTTGATTTGTAGCCTGTTCAATACAAAAGCTTTCCATCAATGTTTACCTACAAGAATATGTTCTCAAAATAATCGAATAAAGTTATTCTGTTTCATTTGAAGTATGACTGGGGCAGTTAGTCACACAAGAATTAATGCTGGAAATCTTTAGGCGTATGCCTTTAGCTCCATACACTAGGTTGACCTTGTAAATTTTCCTTATTGGCAAAATGGAATTAAACTTCAATTGCTTTAATAGTGTTGTGAGGAAAAGCACATATAAATGCATTATGTTATTTTATTGCTTTGAACTGGCATATGGATTTTTACCATTTTCATACCTTCTTTAAACACATATAGAGTAGGGTGGTTTTTGGTGCCACTTGGGAAGGCCTGATTTTTTTGAAAGGGTAGGAGAGGAAGAGTTGGTGTTGCTGCTGTATAGTCCAAACCATAGGTTCCATGAAAGTACACCTTTAATGATCAGAGCAGGGAAACACTTGATCCCTTCTGTGAAATCTCTTGTTCTAGATTCAGTAGTATGTTTATTCAAATAAACTATTTGTGGCTCCTTGTAATTTGAAGCCTGTTTTAATGGGTCTTCTTTCCCTTTTCTTACTCACTGGTAATACCATCTTCCTTCACTATTGTCTGGAGGCTCTGAAATGAAAGCCATTTTTATGGCCAGGTGGGGCCAACCTTGCAGCCATGTGTTCTGAGCTTGTCGTCTGCAGTTACTGTACATCCCAGGCTAGCTGTGAAGCCTGGAGAGGAGTGTTAGTGGTCACAATGTGAGCATGATTTTACACTGTTAGCATCAGCAGTGCCCTTCCCTTGTTTGCTTTCTTGAGGGACACTCTTTTTCACAATGCTTAAAAGATGTATCATCTAAAACGCCCCCCTTTTCAGACTGTTTTCTTTAAATTAAATGGGTTGAGCCTTTTCTTTTTCTTTTCTTTCCCTACTGCCCTTTATTTCTTCCTCATCATACTCTCTAGTGTGTAATTGATGGCCCCTTGTTTTTTCTGGAGCGATCCCTATGTCTTTCAGGTATCTTACAAATCAGTAAGCATTTATTAAATATCTACTATGTCCCAGAATCTGAGGGTCTGATTTCAAATTAGAGGGTGACCTTGGGCAATTTAGCTTCCCAGGGACTCAGTTTCCTTTAACTCTAAAATGAGGCACAAGATTAGAAGATCCCTTAAGGCATTTCTTTTCTCTCAGTCTGTCGTCGGAGATGTATAGTCCAGGACCTTCATAATCATCATGTTTGGGGATTATTTTTACACTTGCAGAAGAGCAGCGAAAACTGATTGGTAGAGCTGTTTGAGAACCACTTCTGTTACACCTTGGGTTATGTCACTGGTGGGTGTGCTTCTTAACTCCAAACAACTGTGTCTTCTCCTCGTTGGAGCTCAGTCTTTACTTAGGGGAAGAGTGATTCACAACCTTCATATTTCCTGTTAGATGGAGTTTCTTTTGGAACTCTCCCAAGTCAGTACTGACCAGTTCTGACTCTGAAGAGTCTGGGAGAAAGGTTGAGACAATAGCCTGAGGCAATGTTGATGTGCTCCAAAAAGCCTGTTGGCCACTGAGGGAGTTATTTTGCTCCTTGGTGGTTTCTTTGTCTGGAACTGGTATTATAATTTATTTCCAAATCCTTTTTTTGGTTTTCTTTTTTCTTCTAATTTAGGGGAGTGATAGAAGCTGGGGGAGGTGTAGATGTTTGTAGTAAATTTATTCTATTTTTGCCAAGTTCAGGGGAACTCCTTTGTTTAGTATTAAGGCATGATAAATTTGTTATAATCTCTTAGTATTTATATATGACCTTGCGCACGTTTCTTTACCTACCTCTATGGGTCTCAGTTTTCTCATTAGTAAAAAGAGGGGAATTGGAATAGATGTGGCTTCTCTTGATTACTTTCTTATCCCTCCTGGCCACTTACCCTGTTGTCTCTTTCTGGCTTGGGAAAAGGCGTCGTTCTTCTAGTCATTCTAGAACTTAGGGGCTGGTCAGACAGCTGGGACAGGGAAGTCACCTCTTGTTTGTCAGTGGGAAAGTTGGTTATGAACAGATGGTCCAACTGGGATCGGTGAGCGAGAGTACTTTCTTGGGCACGCAAGAGTAAGGGTTAACATAGACACTTTAGAGATTCTAAGTGGACTTCAGTTTTAAAATCCAAGGTTTTGAACTACTAGTTAAGACTTTAACTAAGGGAACACTGTAATTACAGATATATATATATATATATATATATATATATATATATATTTTATACTTACACACCAGTGTTATTAAGCCTTATTTTTAAGTTTCATTGCAAGAGTATGACTGAGACCATTGGGGCATAGTTTTTATTTTTAAAAAAAGCCCCCCCCCCTTTTAACTAGTCTGTCTCTATTATAAATATAGTGGGTAAAGATTAGTTATTACTGCATTGATTGGGAGTGTTGAGAACTAATTCCTAGCTCTCTAGTATGTAATTTGTAACACTGGAATTGTGAGGGGGTCACTGTAGATTTTTTTGTTTTCAGTGTTAAACTCCCTACATTAAGATTTGATGCCTCTTCTCCCATCTCCCTTTCTTGTTTTCTGCTTGTTTTCTGTTCTCTTCCTCTTTCCTTCCTTTCCCTTTTCTTTTCTGTTCCCTTCTCTGTTCCTCTTTTCCTCCCTCCCTCTCTCCTTTTTTGTTTGTTGTGCTTTCTCTAAATAGTGAATTAAAAATAGAAGTCTCTGTTTCCTTTTTGCCATAGCTAACCTCAAATTCTTTTTCACTGGGTTCGAGGCAGGAATAAGATCACCCCTTGAACCCCTCATCTTTCTTTTTCATTCAAGACTCAGTTCCCTTCTGCATGAAACTTTTCTTGCTCCCCCTGATTGCAGGTGCCTTCTTCTCCAAGGTTACCTAGTGTTCGGTTTGTTTATGTCCAGTACATGTGCTGCTGCTGCCGCTGCCGCCTTGTCCTTAGTTAACATGAGGGACATGATACCATGACATGCAAGTGAACTGAATTTATGTGAGGGAAGACTGTGCAAAGTGACCAGCCTCACTTTCTCCTCCCGAACCATCTGGGTCTAGTGGTCAGTTATGGATCGCGATCACCCAAGACAGCTCAGGATGTAGCAAGGGGCCTTGGCCTTTTCAAGCTGAGGTCTTCAATGGGCCTCAGTTTCACTGAGGCAGTCCCCTTCAGTCATTAAAGCTTAATAAAAAATGATGCAAACAATGGCATCTTGAAAAAAAATAGATCTGGGAGAAGAAGCCCTTCAGGGTTTCTGGTCAAAACCGATACACAATTGTTATTTACATTCATGAGCCAGTCTGCGCCCAAACGGTGACAAGTAGGGCTTGGTCTGCCACCACAGGGATTTGGGGTGAAGACTGGTCTTTATGAGAAAAACAAAACAAAACAAAGTAGCTTACATTTCTGTAATACCTTCAAGTTTGCAAAGCACTTTACAAATGTCTTATTTCAAACGAAGGGACAAAAAATGACTACAGAAATGTTAATGCTCTATTTTCTAGCTCAACCCAGTAACCCCCTTCTAAAAATATTAGTATATCACAGAGAGCTCTACATAGATACTCTCCTTTCTCACTTAATGACTGTTATAACACAGATATGAATGGATACTTTACAATGAGTAAAATCCTGTTACAGTGACAAATATTGTTACAACAGACTTCTGTAAGCTCGATTTATTTGATGATGCGGAGAATGGCCCTCGGTAAGTATGGCTTTGATAACCCATTCACGAAATATTTACTGAGTGAAACCAACAATCCTGTGAAATAAATGTCTTTTTCTGGTCCATCTGAACAGGATTGTGTGCAGAAGAAATCTGATGGTCTTCTTAGCGGTTTTTGTTTTGCTAGTAAGACGCTATTGCCCTGTCTTCACCTTAGAGATTCTAAGCATTCTTGCCAGGCAAACTCAGCCCCATTTCCCTACCGTTTACTGAAACCTAACATGTCCTTTAGAGAAAGAGAGACATCTTACAGCCTGATGGAAGGAAATGGAAGATGAAAGGGATATATGGATGACACTTGGCTCTTTTTCCTGATGTGTTTAGTTGACTTTCTGTTATCGCTGGCTGGGTACTTGGCTCCTGAACACTGGACTTCAGAATTTGAGGGGTGGGATTTTGTCATGAGTTCATTACATATGAAGGATTTTGATAGCCTGCGGTGTTCCTCTTACTATGAGATTTGACTTATTTCTACTCAATGATATCTAGAGGTGCTATTGATTGGAGGCCTTATTTTTAACTACAAAGTATAGGTTTGCCCTTTTGTGTGGAGACAAGGAAAGTAAAACTGTGCAGGGGATAGTCTGCAGTCAGTAGGAAATACTTGGAAGAAAAAAAACCTTTTTTTTCCTGCAGCCACATGATTTGTTGATTACCTTTCATCTATATGTAGTTTGTTAATGCTAGGTCTCAGCTTGAAATGTAGGTGCTCCCTTTCCAAAATGTACATGATTGAATAGAAATTTTTTACCTTTTCAATGAGCATCATGACTGAAGTAGAAGTGGCTTTTCCCCCGAGTATCATAGAGAGTTTAGGCTGGCTGTTGTGGTTTAGGTAGGCACAACGCATTAACTGTCCTCCATAGCTAAGATGACAGCCAATTTCAGCAACAGCCCTTTTTGAGTACCAGTGTTATATAGGATGAATAAGTCTATATCTATGAACACTTTCCTGGGCTTATTTTTACCTGTTTGGATGATTTTACACATAATATACCAAGGCTCAAAGAATTTAATTTGGCCAAAGGTAGTAAGTAGAATGACTGAGATTTGAACCCAGATCTTCTGACTGCACATTTCATACTTGTTCATGAAAATGTGATGGTTTAAGAGGTGTTTTACAGGTTGTGCCAAAGTCTTGGGCAGTTTTATGCTACTACAGCTACTAAGACTTTTGGGACACCTCATAGCTTGCAGCTTCATTAGGAACTAGATTTCACATTTCAGAAAGGTGATTAAAGAAAGAAAGAGGTTAGTGGGTTGTAGAATAAAAGAGCGATTAAAAAAACAATTCTTAAGAAACATTGATCATGGGATAAACTCTGGCTTTTTTTTTTTTTTTGCCCCTTTTTAAGCCACTCCAAAATTAGTATATTTGGTAGACGTAAGCCATATCCCACTTAACATTAATTTCTTTTGGAAAACGTACTCGGTGGAGCAGTGTTACAGGACAGTTAATACCAAGCGAACAACATTGTATACCTTACAATGAAAGGTTAAGCCAATGTTACAGTGAGGGTCTGATGATAATATATGAGCAATGTTATGTGAGAAACTGTTTGACCTTGTGACCGGGCATGAGTATAGTTTCCCTTACAATAGGATGGACAGTTCACTTTCAGTCCTTTACTCTTTGGTCTTCCTGGGAGTAGAGTTTATTTTTGCTTTGACTGAAGCTTCTCTACTTTTGTAAATAGAGGCTTTCAGAGCAAGGGAGGGACCCCTTACTTGTAAAGTAAATGTCTCCTCTTTGGGAATTGGAAATTTGGCATTGCCCTCCTTACAGAATCACAGAATGTTAGGGTGGGAAGGGAACTTAGGGATGGTCAGAACATCTTGTGAAAGTTGAGTGCCTCATTTGAGAGCACCCCAATAATCGGCAGATAGTTTGTGCTCCTCATTCCCCATTTTCACAGGCAGCTTAACCAGCTGTTCTGACTCAACAGCAGCATCCAGCAGCTGGGGGAAGGTTGGGGGCAAGGGGATGGCATGGTGGAAGCTGCCTAGACCCAGTCCTGTCTTCTTCATACTTCCTTTTTTTTCTCTTTTAAAGAAGTCGCACACGTGCTCCGCTTCCCCTTTTTGCTCACTTTCAACCCACACAACTCAGTTAATTCAGCTGTAATCTCAAAATAGCCTTTTAACCTCCTTTATTTAACGCTTGTTATTCCAGCTACTTGGACCACCTTGGGAAAATTTCTTGCCACCTTCCTTTTCTTTCTGTGAGAAAGGGAGGGAGTAAGTAAGCAAGCATATTATATAGCTTCACCCCAACTAATTACCAGGTGTGTGCTGAACATTTACAGTTACAATCTTTGAAACAGACCTATGAGGTAGGTACTGTTATCCTCATTTTACAGTTAAGGAAACTGAGGGAAAAGTTAAATGACTTGCCCAGGGTCCCCTATGTCTGAGGCTGGATTTGAACCCAGATCTTCAGGCTCTAAGACCATTGCTGTATCTACTGCACCACCTAGCTGCCTCTGTGTCTTTTGTTCCCCTTCCACTTCTCTAGCTTTTTTTTTTCAATCTGCTTATGAGCAAAAATTTGATAGTAATTATATCTGATAAATCTTAAGTGACATTGATAGATTTATATAAAAAAAGAGGAAAGTTGTGAAGGAAAAGCACATAATATTACCAGTGCAAATCACCACTCTGCCATCCTTTTTGAAATCATCCAGAAAAAGTCCTTTTCAAAATTGCTTTTACTTTGCTATTTTCTTAAAGTCATACATCTTTAGACATCTTAGAAGTCACCTAGTTCAACCCTCCTCATTTTATAGGCAAGGAAAATGAGGCCCTGTAAGAGAATTAAACTAGCTAGACTAGGAGCCATAAACATTTATTAAGCACCTACTGTATTCCAGACCTTGTGCTAAGCTCTAGGGATACCAGAAGAGGTAAAAGACTGTCTTCTGCCCTCAAGGAGCTCACATTGGAATAGAAGAGGACTGCCAATTGATTTTTGTGTTCTTCGCACTAGCATAGTGTCCAGCACATAGTAGGTGTTTAATAAATGTTTATTGACTGTTCTTTTTCCCTTTAAGCGCCAGTATCAAGAGTAAGCTGTTTCTTAATCATATTGTATTTCTATTTTGTTTAATTAACGTGTACAGCAACAGTCAGCCCAACAGCTTGGTGGAGTGGCTAGGCCAGCTGAATGAGGACGATCTGGGATCAAGGCCTGCCTCCTGATGGTCTCCAGGAATATAAACTGCAGAGCAGTTGCTAATCTGAATGACTAAGGAGGAGTTTCCTTGAAGCGGGGAGGAATCTCAGGATTGAGGGGGTCAGGAAGCAGCACCAGTCAAAAATCATAGGATCACATAAAAAGTGGTCACGGTATTGTTCCCTCCCTCCCTCCCTTCCTCCCTCCCTCCCTCCCTCCCTTCCTTCCTTCCTTCCTTCCTCCCTCCCTCCCTCCCTCCCTCCCTTCCTCCCTTCCTCCCTTCCTTCCTTCCTTCCTGCCTCCCTTCCTTCCTCCCTCCCTCCCTCCCTTCCTTCCTTCCTTCCTTCCTTCCTTCCTTCCTTCCTTCCTTCCTTCCTTCCTTCCTTCCTTCCTCCCTCCCTCCCTCCCTCCCTCCCTTCCTCCCTTCCTCCCTTCCTTCCTTCCTTCCTGCCTCCCTTCCTTCCTCCCTCCCTCCCTCCCTTCCTTCCTTCCTTCCTTCCTTCCTTCCTTCCTTCCTCCCTCCCTCCCTCCCTCCCTTCCTTCCTTCCTCCCTCCCTCCCTCCCTCCCTCCCTCCCTCCCTTCCTTCCTTCCTTCCTTCCCTCCCTCCTTCCCTCCCTCCTTCCCTCCCTCCTTCCTTCCTCCCTCCCTCCCTCCCTCCCTCCCTCCCTTCCTTCCTCCCTCCCTCCCTCCCTTCCTCCCTCCCTCCCTCCCTCCCTCCCTCCCTTCCTTCCCTCCTTCCTTCCCTCCTTCCTTCCTTCCTTCCTTCCTTCCTCCCTCCCTTCCTCCCTCCCTCCCTGCCTCCCTCCCTCCCTCCCTTCCTTCCTTCCTTCCTTCCTTTCTTCCTTCCTTTGTCCTCCCTCTTTCCTTTCTCTCCTTCCTTCCTTCCTTCCTTCCTTCCTTCCTTCCTTCCTTCCTTCCTTCCTTCCTTCCTTCCTTCCTTCCTTCCTTCCTTCCTTCCTTCCTTCCTTCCGCACATCATTTCAGTAACCCCTTCTGATTCAAACCTGGCATTTCTCCCTGGGAACCTCCCATTTATAACTGTTTCTCTGAGAAAAATACGTTCCAGGTTCCAAAGAATGACCTTAAAAATAAATGTTGAGGACAGAACTCAGTCCATTGGACACTATCTGTGGTTGTTTTTTTTCTCTTTTTAGTTGCTTCCAGAGATGTTTTTTTGAAACCAACACTTAACCCCTGCTCTCGCTTTAGTGAGGATTTATGAGTGAAGTTTTGGGAGGTCTTTGCTATTGATATCCCATCGCTTCCTGCATCGGGCACAGTGGAAAGCACCTGACTTCGGGAGTCATTTAACCTCTGTGAGCTTCAGTTTCCTCATCTGCAAAATGAAATTGGACTAAATAACCTCAAAAGAAGGAAATAGTAGTGACTTTTGGATTATCTGCCATTTTGGATAATCTGTTTCTCTTTATTAATGAGAATTAAGAGTTGGCTGTGCCTCCTTAACTTCAAGATTCCCTTGGCAATGGATCTCAGGAAGTTCTGAGAAACACTGCTGTCCAGCTTCTCTGACAGCATTACAGCTACTCCTTCTTTACTCTGAAGTCTTTTTTCCCTTAATAATAGTTTTTCTAATTACATGTAAATGTAGTTTTCAACATTCATTTTTGTAGAATTTTGAGTTCCAGATTTTTCTCCTTCCTTTCCTTTCCTCCCCCCTCCCCAAGACAGCAAATAATTTGATATAGGTTGTACATGTACAATCATATTAAACATATTTCCATATTAGATAGGTTGTGAAAGAAGAATCAGAACAAAAGGGAAAAGCCATGAGAAAGAAAAAACAAAGAAAGAGAAAAGAGTATGCTTTGCTCTGCATTCAGATTCCATAGTTCTAAAGCCTTTTAACTTTGGAGTGAAGTTAGGGAAGGAAATAAGTTCTTATGTAGTGCCTACTGTGTGCTTGGTACTGTGTGCTTGGCACTGTGCTGAACTCTTTATATAAATATTACCTCATGTGATCCTCTCAACCACCCTGGGAGGTGGGTGCTAATATTATCCCCAGTTTGAGGAAACTGAGGCAAAAAGAAGTTAAGTAACTTGTCCAGGGAGAGTGACACAGCTAATAGTGTTTGAGGTTGTATTGGAACTTAGGACTTCCTGATTCCAGGCCCAGTCTCTTAACCCATGTTTACCATTATCCTTTCCTGTCTCACGGAGTTCTTTAGGATAAGCCCTTCTCCATTCCCATTGTTTTGAAGTTAAATAGATTTTATACATGTAAACTGAATATTTTCTAGTTATTGTTCAGTCACATCCAACTCTTTATGACCCTGTGTACCATACTGTCCATGGGATTTTCTTGGCAAAGATACTGGAATTGTTTACTATTTCCTTTTCCGGTATTTTCTATAGTAGGCCTAGCTTGTTGCTTTGGACGGCTACTTTGGTACAGTTCTATAGAAAGTGACTTTTATGAAATAAACTTTACAAAATAATTTTATATTTCAATCTGTTTATATTAGAAGATCTTGCTGTATATACTGCTCAATGTTGACATGAGGATGGTGGAAAAGACAAACCTGTAACTTCAGTCATTTATAAAGTGCCTTCTATTTAAGGTTCTACATTTTTACACATCAGAAACTGTGCCCTTCAGTTTAGGACTACAGCTACTGAGAGGCACTTGATGCCCAAGGAAAGGGAAGAATTATTTGTTGTTCTTTAAAATAAATGAATGCAAAAAACTGAGAAGAAATGGAGCTTTGTGGAATATCAAATTGAGTGAGAAAACATCTTGCTGATGAAGTACTTGGGCCCCACCCTAAGATCATGTCTTCGAAAGTCTCTCCATTTCTCAGTAGACCCCTGACCTGTGAGAAAATTTTTTCTTATTTCAGAACACATTCAGAACAGACAAAGGGGTGCCTGGCCCAAGGATTTTTGTCCCTGGCTGACCCAAGGACTCTTCTTCCTTCCAGATCCCCAAGGTCCATGCCTCTGAAAACTCCCTCAATGTTTGGTACACTCCCTACGCTTTCTCATAGACTCCATAGTCCCAAAGACACCTGGACCCTTAGATTATCTAATTAGGATCCCTGACGTTCCTTTCCCATGCCCCTTTTCCATATAAACCCAGCACCATCCTCAGTTTTTCACAGGGTTCCCATAAGGACCCTTGCCTGCTCTTGCGAGTGTTATAATAAATTTTTAGCCGCTTGACTGAGAAAAGGCTTGAGTGTTTGAATTCATTCCAGGCAACTCTGCCTTGCCATTCTTTGGGTCCCAGCACCCCAAATCTTCATCATTGCTATTGGAGCAAAATGGAGAAATTAACCAGTAGCAAAGGAATGGTGTTGGAGGTTTGTGAAGGAGGAAAAATGCAGTTCTTCAAAAGGGGTTTCAAGAAAGCTAAAAATTTTTCAAGTTAATAAGTAGCCATGCAAAATAACTTTCACGCTAGTAAGGAGCTTCAAAATGAGATAGCACATAGCCAGTTGTTGTGGTAGCTGAAATAAGCTTTATTCTGGCTTCTTTCTTTGTGTATGTGTTTTAAGAGTATAGTTTGATGCAGCCATCCCCTCGCTTCCCCCCAAAGTATCTGGATTGTCTAGGGGGAAAAATAGGCAAATAACCTAATGGAAACTGGTTCTAGGACTTACAAGAGACAGAGGTGATTGGAGAAGCTGCCTCGTTCCAAAGAGTAAGAGAAGCACTCTTAAAGACACACACGCGCGCACACACACACACACACACAGTACCATTTGGATGGGCTAGGTGAGTATGACATGGAAACCCACATCACAATTGCCCTCCAGGTCTGGTTGTCATGTGCCATGGTTGGTCTGCCAGTGGTTCATCCTAGCCTATGATCATTTGAAATTTTACCTCATTGTAAATTTTATTCCCGTGTGTCCTTGGATTTTATAAAAGTGTATAATGATGTTTTTCTAAGATATGATTCAGTTGGTTAATAAAGTGTTTCAACTTTTTGAGTCCACCTGTTAGGAGAAATCGGTAGATTCCATGTTTTTCCCTCAGTGACTGGATGTGTTAGAACATAGCTTTGGTTAAATGACCCTCCTTTTCTCCTGCCTTCCCTGTGTTCTTCCTGATCTTCCTCCCTCTTTTCTTTCTTTCTTTCTCTTGTTCCTCCTTCCTTGGTTCCTTCTCTCCCTCTCTCCCACCCATAGTTTTAAGCTTTTGGACATTCTGTGTATTTACATACAGACACACATAAACATATATGGACATGGAGTAAAGAAAAGAGGCACAAACATTAATGCATGTGGATGACAGGGGAGGCACTGTGCTAGGTGACACACACACACACACACATATTGTTAAGAGCAATTAACTGTTTTACTGTTGAGTAATAAGTGGCTATGTATTGCTTCACAGGACTGGGGCACTGTTTTTTCATTCTGTGTGCTGAGAAATCCTAGTTTGTTGCAAGGCATTTTGTCCAATTCTAAATCCTACAGTACTTCCCTTATCCTCACTAGACCATTTTGAAATTGGTCACCTGTGGTAAACAAGTGAACCATTTGTCACCTTCAGATGTCCAGAAGTAGTTAGAAGAATTTGGTATGTGTGTGTGCATGTATCTGTATGCAAAATAAATTATTTTAATCCGTAGGATTATAAATTTAGAGTTTGAAGGATCTTAAAGTCCATTTAGTTTAACATTCTATAAATGAGGTTTTACAGGTTTACAGAACCCCTAACCCCCAACACTCCCCCCCCATCTCATTTTGCTCCTGTGATTGTGTTCTAGATGAAGACTGGAGGGAATGATGGAGGGGGTGGGTGGAGGGGCCTTGATTTTCTAGAAAAGGTGGTGTGTGCCAACAGAGATGTTTACCTCTGGATCTTGAAGCACTTGGGTGGGATGAGGACACACACATACACACACACACACACACACGCACCCAATACATGAAACTGGTCACCAAAGCCAGGAGAAGGGGGATGCCAAGTGTGGAGTAATTAAAGACTTCCTTTAGGAACAGATGATTCCCACTGTGTAATTAGAGAGAACAGTTATTGGTCTGCACCCTGGGTGACTGCAAATTAAAACAACTCAATTGGAACAGAAAATCTGGAAACCACACCCCAAACTGGCTGTCTCATTTTGCGTTTCCTTTTCTTTTCAAAAGTTTGTGAAGTTGCTATGCAAGTAAGAAAGAACCTTGGAAAAGTATGATATAAGGGATAATTTTTTTTTCAGATCTATGATTTTATTGGCCAATGAAGAACTCTGTTTATGCAGATTTGGTACCTTTTCTGTCACTTTGAGTGTTAGTGAAGGTGGCTTGGGCACTGAGAAATTAAGTGATTTACCAGTATGTGAAGCAGAATTTGTCAGGTCTGCCTTCCTTCTGAGATTATCTGCAGTTTATCCTCCATTGTGGTTTGCATTTTGATTCACATCTAGTAGACCATGCATGGATTTCTTGAGAGCAAGGGCTGCTTTTTCCTTTCTTTGTATGGACCACAGGTACACAATAAATATTTGGTGAGCCAACTCTCCATCCACTATTCCAGATGGTCTTGAATTTATTAATAATTATAGCCCTCATTTATGCAGCACTTTAAAATACAATCCTGTAAGGTAGGTGTTATTATCCGCATTTTACAGGTGTGGGAATTGAGGGTCTGATAAGTGACTTTTCCTTAATATGTATATGTGTCTAAATCAGGACACTGGGCAAGTCACCTAGCCTCATTTTGTGTCAGATGCCTCATCTGTGAAAGGAAGATAATACCAACATCCATCTCCCAGGGTTGTTGTGGGGATCAAATGAGATGATAATTGTAAAGCGCTTAGTACATGCCTGGCACATAGTAAGCAATTTATAAATGCCATTGTGGTGCTGATAATGATGTGCAGAGTCATGGACATGGAAGATGGAGAGCTACAAAGTGAGGTCTGTTTGGATTAACATTTAAAATACACACGCACATTTGTATATATGTCCTTACTAGTTAAGTTTTTCAACAAAAAAAAATGAGTTTATTTCATTACTGAAATAAAACTCACCCAATTAAGAAATTATATTTAAAAATACATACCTAAATGTTTATGACATTTTTTGTAATAAAAATAAAGAAATTGAAGATATTCAATGTGATTATTGTTCTTCTGCTAATTTTTCTCAGTTAGATGTGATTGGGGAAATGCAAGCCTAGATTCCAGGCATTTCTTTGCTTTCCTTTTTATTATTTGCAAAATAGTTTCTTCTAGCCTATAGCCATCTGAAAGCCAATTAAAAATAAAGTGCATTCATTCCCCTTCCATCTCATAAACACTTTGAAAAAGAACCCTTTGAGTCTTTCAAAAAATTTTCATTTAAAATAATTTATTTGATTCACTTTCTAATTCTGAATTTTTTTCGTTACATGATGAGAAAGTTTTTCCTGCTTCACAAACTATATAATGTAGACCTTTCATTTTGGTGAAGAAAGTCAAGTAATGTCCTTTATTTCCCCTCTCCCCCATATACATTTTTAATCACTTATATTATGTTAGTAATTATTATTGGTTTATAATAATAACTCATTTGTAGAAAACTTTACAGTGTACCAAGTGGTCTTCTGTGAGGTTAGTAGGACAGATGTTCTTTCTATTTTGCTGATGAGGGTTTTAGGATGACTGTCCAAGGTCACACAGATAATAAGCAAATGGTAGAATTGTCTTGACTTCAGATTCCTTCATTATTCAGCTCAACCACCTAAGTCCACCTTCCCTTCCTATTATGCAAATGCAGCATTATATAGAATATACTTGAAAAATGTTTTAGCAAAAGGTAGCAATAATCAAACGCTAAAAATTAAAGCAATAATTACCTAAATAAATAATGCTTGGCATCTCTTTCCTTTCTCCCTCCCATTTTCTCTCTCTCCTCACATTCTCCCTCCCTCCCCTTTTCCTCCCTATTTTCTCTCTTACAATCACACACACACACACGATTATTTTCTGCTTCCTTATTGGTAATTGATTGTAAACAAACCTGAAGACTATGTCTAGTTTAGGATAAATGTAACTCCCTTGCTTGTGTGGTTACAGCACGTAAGTAAATGGAGAGTTGGCCTGCATGCCAATGACCCACCTTGAGTTAGGTTATAATTTACCTTCTCCAGTCTAGACAGTTTTTGAAAGTTTATAGATTTTCATAAGGCCTTTGCCAGAAAGAATTTGTAGACTAGTAAATATTTGCCATTGGCTGCTGCTGGGTAAGTTTGAAACACTTTCAAATGGAATGCATTCCAAATGAAAGTGAATTAAAATTAATTTTGCTTTTAAAGAGCAAGCATACACAATAAGCATGTTGCAGAACTTAGTGCCTAAAATCAAAGTATAGCCTTGTAAATGAAACTCTGTATAGGATTCATACTTAATAACACCTACCACATATGCACATATACATCTATTTTTCCAAGTTTATAATTTTCTCAGGTCAAAAGGAAATTCGTGTTTTGTGTTATAATGCACTGGCATGTCCTTTAATGAATGTGAACTATGTCAGTTTCCTTTCCCTCCCCCCAAAGGCACCAAGGAGCAGCGTCAGTGTCTTGGGACCTGCCTCCCTGCCTTCCTCCAGTTCCAGGGATTGCTTCATACTTGGCTCAGGGGGGCGATACCACTCCCTGCAACACATGTACCTACATTTTCCTTGCCTCTGTTTTATATTCATATTAAGCCCAACCCTTTGACTAATTACCACAGTTGGCAAGCTCATATCTTGTGCCAAAAATTACCATCCACATGAATCTTCTGTACCACGTTGTACTCACGTGGCATTATCACATACCTTTTTGTTGTATCATGGCTACTTGCGTATGGATCTTATCTCCCTGTTGTCCACTCTTTGAGAGCAGGGGACTTTAACTTAATCATTTCTGTATTCTTAGGTCTTGCACAAAAAAAGTATTCTTTAAAGGATTGAGTATTTTGGTGAATAAATAAATTTTTTAAAACAAGAACAGATGGAAAATTTTTGCAAGCCCATCCCATATGATCATCAAAAGCGTTTAAATGTCTCTCTTTTCCTTCTTAGTGTGTTTGGTGCTGCTCAATCAGACCTGGTCCTCCCTTTGTATTCGTTTTAGTGATGTTGAGGTTAACAAATGTGTAATGGCAAGGAGAAATGTGGTAATGAACGCTAGGACCCAGGAGAAATACAGAACCAATGTTGTGGGTCACATAATAGGTACTCGTTCAGGGCTTATTGAATTGAATTATGTACGGTTTGCTTCTGTTGCAAATCTAATTTCTCTTATAGCCTCATTGCTAATTGCATAGCTGCTCTTACAGTAAGTGACCACTTATGAGCGTCACTATTATTTGAGGAAACATTATTTGTAAAATGAGAGGTTTGAATCACATGATCTGTAGGTTCCTAACTCTGAAATACTGATTCTGAGCTGTCTTAGAAACGGTTTATTGTGCATTCATTTCAGCAAATATTTCTGAAGTAACATTTGTGACAAAGGCAATTCCTATAATGCGGAGATTATTCAGCAGTAGAATTATTGAATTAATTGTTTGGAGGGGGCATGTGGGGGGAGATAGAGAGGTTCTTTTCCATAAAGTCAGGTGCTAGAAACATGTTTGAAAAGTTCATATGAATTCAAATTTCAAAGCAATGCTTTATTTTGAAATAAATATTTCTGAACTCTGCCTTTGGTGAGGTTGAACAGAAATGTGACAGTATTGTGTTGCTGAGAAAGGCCATGGCATCCTTCCTTGGAGGTCATAGCAAAGTAAAGAGGATATCTATCTTGGGCCAATTTCTTAGAAGCAGGCATATTAGCTTACTGCCTAATTCTGTGATTTTACTTAAAACAAAAAAAAGACTTACTGCAAATAGCCCAGGTGTGTATATGTGCAGACATATTGCATATAAGACAAGGGCATAAAATAGTAGTGAGAGTAATTTTACTGTTGGATGGAATCAGTCTCATAAAGCCCTTCTGCAATTTGTGTGGATTGTGTTCATAAACATTTTATTTGTGAATAAGTTGTGTGTAAAATGAAACCATATAAACATGTTTGTTATACATAATAGGTTCCCTTCATGGGCCATCAATGACCCATATGTCGCATCCTTGAATTATGGATTATAGACCAACATTTTATAATTATTTATAATTGTATCCTTGTGAGAGTCACTGAGAGTTTCAGCTCTCAGTACCAAAGCACCTTTCTTATTTACTCCTTAAGCAAGCAGCGAGAATGTGTCCTTCTCTCTGTATCCTTCCATCAAAGCCACTTTTGGGGGGACGTTTAGAAGGACCATTTATTTAGGAGGGAAGTAAGAGGATACTTGATATATCTAGAGGAAGAGCCTTCCAATGGCCAAAGTAGTTGGAAGTCAACCAATGTAGGTGTGATTTGTTTTGTTGACTTGAATGTAGACCAGGGGTGGGTTATCTGCAACCTTGAGCTCACAAAGTCCTAGGTCCTTGGGTGTGGCCTTTTGATTGAGTCCAAGTTTTACAGACTGCTTTTATTAAGGGGATTTATTCTGTGATTTGGATTGGATCTAAAGGCCGCATTTGAGGACCTAGAGGGCACATGTGGCCTCCAGGCTGCAGGTTCCCCACCCCCGAGAAACTGGTGAGGAAAATGATAATAAACGTCAAACTTAAAGAATGTTTTGCTGGAGATCCAGTTGTTAAATAGTTACATGCCCACCTTTACTATGTTTTTATAAATGAAAAATTCATTGATTGACTGACGAGTACTCATTTTGTGTTCTCTAGGTAGCTAGTGGTGCAATGGATAAAGTGCTGTACTAACCTCAGACACTAGCTGTATGACACTGGGCAAGTCACTTGATCTTTGTTTACCTCCATTTCCTCAACTATAAAATGGGATAATAATGGATCTCCCTTCCAGGATTGTTGTGAGGGTCAAATGGGATATTTGTAAAAACTCTTAGCCCAGTGCCTGGCACATAGTATTGTATAAATGCTTATTTCTTTCCTTTTTCCTTAATTCTTTTATTTCTCCCACTTCCTTCCCTCTTCCTTTAAAAAAGTAAAAAAAAGGAAAACCTGTGGAATGAATGTTCATCCTCAAAACAGATTCCTGTGTGCAAAAATGTGTCTACGTGCTTAATTGCATCATCTTTCTGTTAGGAAGGTGGGTTGCATTCTTTTGCGTCAGCCCTCTGGAGACATAGCTGATCATTGCTTCAATTAGCTGTAATTCAATAATAATAATATTAACTAGCATTTATAAGATGCTTTCAGATTTGCCAAGTGGTTTACAAATATTTCAGGATTTGATCCTCAACAGCCCCAGGAAGCAGATACTGATGCTATCTCTGTTTTCTGTATGAGGAAACTGGGTTTGCGAGAGGTTAAATGACTTGAGCAGTCACAGAACTAGCTAGTGGGTATGTGAGGCTATACTGGAACTCAGATCTTCCTGATTCCTGGTCCAGTGCTTTATCCACTGTCCCACCTCGCTCTCTAAAGATTTTTTTTTCAGTGTTGTAATAGTAGAAATTATTCTCCTGGTTCTTGGTTCTGCTGACTTTATTCTGTATCGGTTCATATAAATCTTCACAGGTTTATGGGAAACCATTCCCTTCATGATTTTTACAGTACAATGATATTTTATTACATTCATATACTATAATTTATTCAGCCATATCCCAGTTGACAGACTATGTGTGCACGCATGTCTGTGGGGGGAGGGGGCGGTGTAGGCGTATTCATGGTATAGCTGGATCAAAGTGTTTGCATTCTTTTGTAACTTTTTAGATACAGTTTCTTATTGTTTTCCCATGAACCAATTCACACAGCTCCCCCAGTAAGGCTTTAATGTACCTGTTTTCAACAACCTCTTCCAACATTTGTCATTTTCCTTTGTTGTCAGCTTTGCCAATCTGATAGGTGTGAAGTGTACTGTACCACCTTTTGTTGTACAATAGTTTCAGTTGTGTCCAACTCTGTGTCCCTATTTGAGGTTTTCTTGGAGTGGTTTGTCATCTTCTTCTCCAGCTAATTTTATAGATGAGGAAGCCAAGACAAAAAGGGTTAAGTGACTTGCCCAGGGTCTCATAGCTAGTGTCTGAGGCCAGATTTGACCTCACAAAATGAATTTCCCTGACTTCAGTCTGGGTACTCTATCCATGGCACTCCCTAGCTGTCCCCAGAAGTGAAACCTTAGGGTTGCCTTAATTTGCATTTCTCTAATTATTAGTAATTTGGAGCATTTTCTTCTCAATATAGTTAAAGTGAGCTTGGATTTTTTTCCCTTGAGAGCTGTCTGTCTGTAATTGATAGTATTTTTGCAGACACTTTAGAAGCACACTTTCTCTTGAAGTTGAGACTATTTCTGAAAATCCTAGGTTATGTCATCTCTTTTTTCATGTGGGATAGTCTGCCTTTGAACATTTCTAAGTCTGGGATTACTTGGGAGTGGAACTTAACCTTTTCTGTAGATATCTTGGGCCTTCTTTGCAGTACGGAAAAGCTTTTGGACCCCTTCTCAGAATGTTTGTAAATGCAAAAATAAAATATATAGAATGAAAGGAAATGAATTATTTTGAAATACAAGTAATAAAATATTTTAAAAAATTCATGTAACACCCTTCCCTGTCTTTCCCCCCTCAGCTTCAGAACTTTTGTACTCTCAGTTTTATCTACACAGAGAAGTGCTTCTATTGAGCTTTTCATGCTACAGTAGAATAATTATAAACTCAGGGAGAGGGAAAGGTCAAATCTTTCTACAGTACATAGTGAAAACTTTTATAACAAAAGTTTTCAAATTCTTGATGATAATTCATTATTTTGAGTAACCAAATGCCAGTTAAACTAAAAAAAAAAATCACTGTCCCCTGGAGTTTTACACTGAATTTGCCATATGGAATGAAAGAGAAGTTACATTAATGTTAGGAGTCTAGTTTTTGTGGCGAGTGTTCCAGTGACCTTACATGGACCTTGGTGATGAATGAGTCCTTTGTGTGGACATCTTCAGTGCTGTGGACCTCCCTCTGTCCTTGACTCCTCACCCCTTCTGCTTTCTGGGCAGGCAGACAAGTGCCATTGAAGCACAGATCCTTATACCAAGGCCTCCGAAGTAGGAGCAGTCCCATTACTGGGGCCTAGTTCTTTGCTTTTCTTCTTATTTCCACTTAGTTCAGCTAAGTGAAAATAATTATTGATTTGACATGGCTCTTTTTTTTTAATTTGAAGGAGAATATAAAAATTACTTCTATTTTTCATGAATAGATGTTACTTTTGCCAGTGATAGAGTTGTGAAATAATTTGAAGGCACTACAAAATAAAGCAGTTAAATCTTGATTTGGAAACCTTTGAGGAGATTAAAAACAAATCTGAATGAATAGTTGTGTGTGTGGTATTGACTTGATTCAGGAAATGATAACTATCTGATTTTGTGGGAAATAATTTTTAAGGATTGTGACCTCATTCTATGTACAACATGCTAAAAGATATGACTTCGGGGAGAGGTATTGTTCATGCATCATTTTCCTTGCAACAAGGAAATTGGTAAATACTGGCTTTGGCATGACAAGTAAATGAGCTTTTGGTTGCACAATATGCTGCTACAAGTGGTGAAGTAAGCATTTTAATTAGCAAATAGACATTAAACTGTGTGGTGTGTATGTGTGTGTGTGTGTGTGTGTGTGTAAGCAATCACACTTCCCACCTATTAGCCATATAAGTGTGTAGAACAAGGGAATGGTTGGTAGCAAATCAGGAATTTGAGTAAACCTTTTACTGATACAGTGGATAGAGTAGTAGACCTGGAGTCACAGAGGCCTGAGTTCAAATCCTGCCTCAAGCACTAGTTCTGTGACTAGGGCAGGTCACCTAACTTCTCTCTGCCTCAATTTACTTGTTTGTAAAATCAGGATAAATACATAGCACCTACCTTGTAGGGTTGTTGTGAGGATCAAATGAGGGCATATGTACAAGGGCTTAAAGTACTATTGACTCAATCATTACAATTATTTCACTTTTAAATCATATAGTTGGATATTAAAGTGTTCTTTTTCCAACTTTGGACCTCTGTTTCCTCATAAGTAAGACGTAGGGGTTAGGCTAGATTGAAAAGACCTTTGAGGTCGCTTCCATTTTCAGGTCTATGGTCCTGTGATAGTATGAACTTCACTGAGGAAAGAGAGGGTGGGGGAAGTGTTGGGGTCTGTAGTAATATTTTTAATAAGTAGTAGAAGGGGCTGAAAGCAAGATATACTTGGATGTTGTTGCATCTGATGCAGTTTTATGAGATAATATTGCCATTACGATTGTCGACAATATTTTTAAAAATCATAGCATATCAATTAAGTAAACTGGGTGAGGAATTTGCCTTGTTGGCAAAATATTGGAAATGGACTATGCAAAAAAATTTTTCCCTTTAGGGTAATGGGGTGGAGGAACCTTGTTGTTTTTTATCGAATTTTTGAAGGAGTAACATTGTTTCCTAAAAGTTTTTTTAAAAATTTTGGTGTCAGTTTTAAAAACAAATTGGAAAGATAGTTGTATTGTGTGCTGAAATTCTTAAAGATCTCCTTGTCGATTTCCTAGCAAAGGCCTTTTGTTCATTATGCAGGCTTTTTTCAATTCACATGACCCGCTTCTAGGGGATAAATAATTTGCTTATTCCCAGTGTTATGTCTCTCTTTCTTCTCCCCCCTCCATAACAGATTTCTTTATTTGATGTGACCCACACCACATCTCTCCCCTCTCCCCGACAATTTAATTTTGCACAAAGGAGATCTCCACTAATTACTAGAATTTCCCACATAACTATTTTAGAAACATTAACTAGAGAATTGTACTTTGAAATTCTTTGAATCTAAAAGTCTTGACATCTTCAGTTTCAAAGTGTGACTTGTTAGAAGTCCGGCTTTCCACACATGCACATTGGTTTTTCTCCTAACAAAAGTATTAAAATACTCTTCCATTTTACAATTGACCTACCTAATGGCAGGTACTATTGCCATTGCCTAACAGTTGCTAAAAAGTACTAACACTGTACTCCTCACTACCTTTCCATACCCTTCCCTCCCTCATGGAAAGCTTATATTCTCAAAAAAGAAGCCTAATGTAAACATTGAGTTACTTGTTTGTAAAATAGATATAATAATATATTTGTGCTACTTACCTGACAGGGTCCCTTTTCCAAATGTAGATTTGTCTCTTGGTACTGACCATTTGTTTTGCTTCTAACTACGTTCTCTAATGCTTTGGATACCTGAATGATAATGATGATGGTAATAACAAACATTTATAAAACACTTTAAGGTTTGCAAAGTAATTTACAAATATTATCTGATTTGATTGTCACAGTGGCCTTGAGAGTGAGGTGCTGTTTTTGTTATCTCCATGGGTCAAGTGAGGCAGGCAGGTTAAATGATTTGTGCCGCCAGGATCACAGAACTGGCAGCTGTCTGAGGCTGGATTTGAACTCAGGTGTTCCTGACTCTGGATCTGCACACTGCAACATTTAGCTAAATTAGACTGGGGCTTGACTAGTTTCATTCTCTAGTTTAAAGTTGACTTGCTAATTAAAGTGCATATTCACAGTAGCTAATTTATACTTGCCTTACTACTACTAATGAATTCAAGAAATAATTATAGAACTTTAGGTTTGTAAGGTACTTTATTTTAAATTTAATTTTTCCAGTTAACAGAAAAAGTACTTTCTCTCTACCTCCCAGCCACAGTGGGTGGGAAGGATACTCTTGTGGCAAATATGCTTAACCAAGCAAAACAAATTCTTTTATTTGCCAAAGAATTCTCTTTATAGATACTTGTATTGTTAATATCCCCATTTTATAAATGAAGCAACTGGGTCTCAGAGAGTTTAAATTTCTTTTTTCAGGATCATTACAGCAAGTATCTGCAGTAGGATTTGGATCCAGGTCTTATGTCAAGTTGAGTGCTCTGTCTGTTATGCCAGACTGTTAAATCAGCTGGAATCCTGAATTTTTCTTCTAGCCTTTGTGATGTAGGATGAGTTGGTTCTTAGGAGTGACAGTTTATGTCACCTTCTTTTTAGGGTACTTTCTGTATTTAAAATCATCGGTAGGGTCAGTGAGCTACAGCTGCCTTGAACAAATAGGTTCTTGTGGTTAGTGTCTGTTTTTCTCCTTATCTTTCATTAATTTTTTTTTTAACTTTTTAATTGGTAGAGAGTCTTAGCTCAAAGTTTCTAAGTGCATATATGAACCATCTGTCTTCAATGATGTTCATTCTGTTTTTCTTTTGCCAGACAGGAAAACTTCCAAAATGATGTGTAGCAGTTTTGTGTTACTGGTCCTCCAAACTGCTTTCCTTCTCTTTATTGACTATGCCTTTGACCACTGTGTTTGAGCTGTCATTAGTAGGTGCAAAGTATGTTGCTCTAATTTCCAAATTTCAGTCTTTGGTTTTTTCAGACACCTCTCCCCTGCCTTTTCCCCTTCTCAGTATCTTTAGGCCAAGTATTTCTTTTCAGAAATAAAGTGGCTAGACCTATTAATATTTCACTTTTTTTGATTTAAGGTTTGTCATTACAACCACATGTAGGGATTTGAGACTGGGCAGGGTATCTTAAATATATGAGGTATTACATCTCTGAGCTTTGCCATTCATCTTTATTGAGGGAGGTTTAGGTGGTTACACATTTCTTAACCTCCATGCCCTCTTTCTATATTAGGAAGGACAGATTAAAACACAGCTCAGCATTTTTTTTTTTTTGGAAGAGAGAAGGGTGGTTGTAAACTTGAGCCTTGTTTAGGGCTTTTGAAACTGTAGGTGCCTACGTGAAAAGTCTGAATGCTTGGCAGCAGCAGTTCTCTAAGCTGAAACACATCATTTTGTAGAAGTGATGCAATTTAAAATAATGAAATGCCGTTTTCCCTATTTTGTTTAAGCAGTTTTTATTAGTGGGGATTGGTAATAAATAGTTTTCATCCTGGAATTACCTATTTTGGGGGGAGCTTATTTATAGGATACTGCCACATGCTTGCCCTGGAGTTACCCAGGTTTTTTCTCCCCTTTCTTGTATTTTCTTTTTAATTCATGACATTCGAAGCAAAGCAAATCAGTAGGATCTTGAGCTTGGTGTGAGACTGGTTTAGGTATGAATACCTTCATGAAGAACTACCAAACTCTTTCTTCGCTGAGATGTCAGGAAGGTTGTGAAGTCATTAGACACTGTCCTGTTAAGGCCTCTTGTTAAAAGCATGGACAGTTTTTTGGTTTTTGTTGTTTTTTTTTTAGCTCTCTTCAGCCAAGCGTTATATCTGATTAGAAGCTGACCCTTATTTGGTAGGGACACTTACAGAAATATAATGAAGCTAGTTTAAGAATTTCAGAGAAGATCTGGAGCTCTGAATTTTATTCCTGCCTTCATAGTTGACCTCTAATTTGTGATTTATGGGGAGTGACTTGACTCTTGTGAATCAATGAAGATATTTTTGTATCTAACTTGGTTATTAAATTATCTCTTCATGGGCCCACCTCCATCACAGAGCTAATTTGTTGCCAGATTTTCAGTGATTAACATTTGTTTAATCCAGTTTTATAAATCTGGAAGGCATTTTAGAGAACATCTATCCAGAGTGCAAAAACTAAAACCTGGAGGGGTCAAGTGACTTGCCCAGGGTAAAATAGGTATTTAATGGGAAGAATGGGAACTCCAGCCTAGGTCTTCCAAATTCTTTGACTCACAAATCTAGAGCTTTTCCTACCACTTTGTGTCTCAAGATTTATGAAGAATGAAAATATGGAGCAAGGTGAATATGATATGATATATTGAAATGAGCCTTGGCTCTGGAGTTAGAGGACCTCATTTTGCTCACCTATGTGATGCTAGCCTTCTCATTCCCCACTGGAAAATTAAGAGATTGGACATTAGATGATCTGAGGCCCTATCCAACACAAAACCCATGATCCCATGGTTCTTTGATTTTATTTAACAATCTTTTTCAGTCATTTTCGTTATTGAGGATAAATGGCTTTATTTGGCATGATCATGGTTCATCACATATTCTCTTTAATAGGGACCTGGGATTTCCTCAGAGCACCCCCTCTGTCAGTCAGCTTTGGTTGGAACTTTTCTATGACTTAGTACTTAAGACCAACATAGAGTTGCTTGAGGACATGTAGAGGTTAACTGACCTTCCTAAGGTCACACTTGGGCTACTCTTGGAGGCAGTATGCAATCCTAAGTTCTCCTGATTCCAGGCCTTGGTATCCTAACTACTCTTCCAAGTTACGTCTAGTCTGATTAGTGCTATAACATAGGAAAGAAAGAGAGAGGGAAGAAGGAATATGGAAGGAAAGTGGAGGGAGGGAAGGAGGAGGGAAGAAAGAGGGAGAGAAGAACAAAAGAGAAAAGAAAGGAGGAAGGAGGTAGGAAATGAGGAAGAAAGGAAGATTGAAAGGAGCTTTTAGTAAGTGACTGCCATGTACTAGGCTCTGTACTAAGCACTTTACAAATAGTATTTCATTTGATCCTTACAGCAGCCCTGGGAGGTAAGAGCTGTTATTATTATTTCTGTTTTATAGTAGAAAAAAACTGAGAGATTAAGTGACTTGCCCAGGGTCACCTCGTCACCAACATCAGATTTGATTCTTTCCCTTTTTGGCTCCAGGTCTGATGATGTGTCTACTGTAGCACCTTGCTTCTCCATAGAACCAGATATCAAAGAGAGTTCAGTAACGTTCATTTAGAATAACTATGTAGAATATAATGCAGTAGAATAAATACTAAGTAGCATTAAAGTCAAAAGACATTTTGGAATCTTGGCTCTTCGTGACCTTGAGCAGATTCTGGAATTTCTATGGGCCTTGGTTTCCTCATCTGCCATTAAGGAATTAGACTACAAGATCTCTAAGACCTCTTTGAGCTTGAAATCCTATGATCTTTTTGGTTTGGCAAACAGTTTAGATCCTGTGTGCTGTAGGTTTATGGAGAGTTCTTATAAATATCATGCTGAGTATAAAATTTTATATTGCAGCCAGTGAAATCATTTTTTAAAATGCTGTAGTCAGGTAATTAGTGGACTTACAACTATATGCTAAGCCTTGTGCTAGGCACTTTGGAGGATATAGAAGAAGTATAAGACACTGGAGGTTCCTTTGATTGGTTCATTGGAAAGGTAGTTTCTCCATTTTTGAAAAAGAGAATTTTAGTGGTGGAAAACGGAGGGTTTTTATGTAGGAATTTGATGTTTACCTCGCATTTGTGCAGATATAGAATGGTGAAGATTGTAGGGTGTGAATGAGATGTAAGTGAGAAATGTTCATACACTGAAGCAGTTCTTACCAGTCTTTATCATTGGAATGGTCTCTCATTCCCTTTAATTAAGGGGTGACTGCCCCTTGACTGTCATCGAAAGAGGTTGAGAGGAAGAGGGAAGGGGAAAGAGACAGGCAAACAGTTAGATATGTGCTAGTTTTACTTTATGTTTAGGATAGAGAATGGTTTTTGTTCTCTGTAAACTTTATGAACACCTTTTTTATTCCCTGAAGAACTTGGTACTACAGAACTTTTTCCTAAACTTCAGGAACCTTGGTAACCAGGAGATCAGGCTTTCTCTCTCTACCTGTTGGTTTGACTGTGCCACCTTCTTTTGCCCTCCCTCACTTTGTGGAATCAAGTATTGGGATGAAATAATTTTAAAATTTCTTTCAGGTGCTGTGACTTGTCTTATTTGGTTGATAATGGAGAAGGGGTGCGAGGTCTTCATTATTGTAGATGGAAAACATTCGTAAGCAGCTTCTTGGTTTTGTGGGTGGAACACATTAATAGGTGCTTAAATAAATGCCTGTTGATTGTCTAGTCTAGGGAGTCAGGAAAACCTGGGTTCAGATCTTTCCTCTTACACATTTGAGCTATGTGACCATGGGCAAGTTAACTTCTAAGAGCTTCAGGCAACTCTTATGACATTCTAAGGGTGTGAGTTGCATTGGTGGAGTGCATTCCCACACTGGCAGTTGTTTCATCAGTCTATACTGAGAGGATGAAGGGGAAAGTTAGGACAAGTTGTTTAAAGAGCCTTAGGCCATTTGATTTACACAAAGGGTATATCACTTTTAACTCATAAAACATAATTGTGATTTGTGATGTGAATTTTGAAATCTGAGGAAATTCGAAATAATGGTACTTTGAGATAGCCTTTTCCTTTGAAAGCTCAAAAAAGCTTTGTATTTAGATTGATTGATTTCTCTCTTTCCTTTTGGAAGCAGTTGGAGTTAAGTGACTTGCCCAGGGTCACACAGTTAGTAGATGTCTGAAGCAGCCGTTGAAGTCAGGTCCTCCTGACTCCCTGCTCAATGCTCTGTCCACTCCACTGCACCACCTAGCTGCCCTGATTGTTGTATTTTCTCAAATTTTGGGGACCAAAGCTATCCCAGTCACTAATCCAGGCAGGCAGGCACACACAGAGGTCAAATGATTTGTAGCTTGTTGAATGTTAGAGCTAGGACTCGAATGAACTCAACACTAATATCCTGGCCATGCAGCACTAGGGTAGGAGTAGCTTGAGAAAACATCCTTTCAGTCTGTTGCCTTAGGATTTGCCTTCTTGGCTTGAGTCTTTTTCTTATAGCAAAATATGAACTTGAAACCTTGGGACTGGTTTTTTCTTTTTAGTACTCTTGGAAAAGGAAATTAAAAAGGTTTTGTTATTTGTTCATTTTCAGTTGTGCAGTTCTTCGTGACACCATTTGGGGTTTTCTTGGCAAAGATACCGAAGTGGTTTGCCATCCTCTTCTCAGGCTCATTGTACAGATAAGGAACTGAAGCAAACAGAGTTAAGTGACTTGCCCAGGATCACATAGCTAGTAAGCGTCAGGCCAGATTTGAACTGAAGATGAATCTTCCTGATTCAAAGCCCAGTGTGCTCTGCCTCTGGCTGCTGCTATATCAGATTGGGAGGTAATGTAATTACACTCACTTAACCTCATTAATTTTTTTTAGAGGAGAGGAATGGTATTTATGAAGTTGAGACACACTGAACTTGACACACTGACAATGAATTTTTTTTTTTTTTTTTTGCCTTTGCTTTTTGGGGAAAATAGTCCAAACTAGATAGACAGAGGGCAAGCTGATATGCCTAGATGCCAAATTTTAAAAAGTTCTCCAAAGCAAACCATGATGTGTCCAAAGAGTTAATTTTATATTCTTAATCAGATGTTGAGAGAAAGCAAAGTAGGCCTCTAGCACATTGGGTGAGCACCCCTTGTGTATGTATGACAAGACATGCATAAAAATTGCACTGTGAGAGCCAGCACTGATGGGTTGCCATCTCTGTCTCTGGGAGGAATACTCTTTTTGATGAGATAACAGATCTATTTAAGTTTCTTGTTAGTAGGAAGTAAGTGATTTGAAGGCCTGAGGGAAGTTTATGGTATTAAAACAAAAAAAATCCTGGAGAGTGTTTTAGGAACTTTTCAAAAATTAGCCTAATTTGCTTTTGCTAGTATAGATTTATCTTTAATTGATCTTTCTTGCCTGTTTGACATTATCAGCAACTATCTGCACTTCAAACTCTGAATATTTACAGCGTTCAAAATTTTATTTTCTGCTTTTAGATAATGGAGTGCAAATGCTCTGATCAAAAGAGATGTTGAAAAAAAAAAAAGATGTTGAGTCTGTACTGATCCTTTGGAAGAGAATGCTTGTTTCTCTGGTGTCCTTGGGCAGTTTTCTCCTAGAAAGAGGTCTTATCTATTTTTATATTCTCTAATGACTTTTGCATGACACCATCTCTTTGGTATTTCCTCAGAAAGTTTGCTGCCCAAAGTTCTTTGACACCAGGGGAAAAGGATTGTTTGTGAAGGACTGCACTAGGGAAAAGAAAAGCTTAAGGAGCTTTTTTTTTTTTTAGAACTTGAGATAATTTTATTTAAACTTTTAAGTCCTTCCTTATTTCCAGTATTCCTAAACTCAGGCTAATACTGAGCTAAACATTTGGATCCCCACCGGATAAGATGTTCTTCTATTTATGCTTTTAAAATGATCAGTGTCTTTGAGAGGCAAGGGTGAGATAACATTTGAGAAAATAGCACATACCTAGCCAGCTAATGTTTAAATTTCTCAAGTACGAGTCTTGAAACAAGGTCGGCTTAAATTCCCCCAAATAATCCACTTGTCCTTTTGGAGCAAAGATTCATTTTTCTGCAATGATTATCATTTCTTTTAAGGGAATGAAAGAGAGGAGTATCAAGTAAAAAAATGATTCACTGTCTTGTTTCCTTGTTTACAGAAATTAAACATGACAGTCAAAGGTTAAATCTGTATTTTTCTAATATTTTCACTTTTTTTGTGTGTGTGGAGAAGAAAGTTAAATGGATTGCAAATCTGCATACTTAGTTCTACTACTTATTGCAGGTTGATGTTAGGCCATTGAACTCATCTGGGCCTGGCTTCCTGGCCTCTTCTCTACAGCTTTTTCCAGTTTTTAATTTGCATGATTTATTTAAATCGTCTTTTTTTCTGTGATTTCTTGCATTCTTTGGCTTTTCTGTTATGATTGGTTAGGCTTAATGTTTTTTTCTGCCTTTCTTAGTCCAAATCATCCATCCAGTTGTTTATGAATATCTGCCCCTTCCCCAGCCATACTTGCGTGTTTATGTGTATACCAGTTATTGTTTTCACCATAGTCTTTACTGCTGTCACCCTCTTGGTTAAAATTGAGCCAAGGATGAGGAGGAAACTTGTATCATGACCCAAAATTGTTGAGAAACACAGCAGCTAGGACTGAGCTTGCTTCTGAGGAGGTCCGAGGTAAGGAAGATTACATCCTCTTTTAGATCCCACGTAGCTTCTCCTCTTTTCCACAGCCATAGATTTCATTCCTGCCCCCAGGCAGCCATCTCATAAATGCAGGCCATCGTCCACCAGGGTGATGGTGGGGGTGGAGAAGCTCAGGTGAGAAAACAATAGCTTTCCTAGAACAAAACCAGCACCACATGTTCTGCTGATGGTTCAGTGGTATTGTCAGTCAGTGAGCAAGTTCTTACTGTATGCCAAGCACTGGAAGAATGTAAAAAAACAGAAACAAAGTCCCAGCCATCAGTGAGTTCACGTTCTAATAAGAGGAGACATGCAAATAATTTTTAAAATGAGATACATGATACACATGCACTTAGAAGATACACATTCATGTGTAAGTCTATTTATCTTAATGTCTATAAGACATATCCATTGGGAATGAAAAGTAATCTCCCAGGAAAGGTTTTGGAGTGGAAGGGGTTTGTGTAGAGAGAACCAGAAAAAGCCTCTTGTAGAAATAGTGTTTGAGAGGACACCAGAAGGTGAAGGTGAGAAGCGGGCAAGTCTTCCAGGCTAGGGGGACAGTGGATGAGGTCTGAAGAGTCCGGTGTGAGGAATTGTAAGTAGACCAGTGGGCCAATATACTGGATTGTGCAAAGGAGTTAAGTGTCAGACTAAAGATAGGAAGGAGCTAGGTTGTGAACATCCTTAAATGTGGACGGGTGAGGAGGCTGAAACAGTAGTCAAGTCTCCTCCTGCAGGAAAATATTAGGTGAATACTCTGGGCTGTTTTTAGAGGTGGTTAAATCATGGTAAGATTTGTCTTCATTCAGGATTGTAATCCACTGCCATTAATTTAGTGTGGACTTTTTTTGTTTTGGATTTTGGGTTGTTTTTTTTTTCTGCCTAAAGCTAATGAAGGTTTCCCTTATCGTGGTCTAGTAGTTTGGGTTCCTGAGAAAAAGAAAGCAAGAGGAATTTTCAAAGTCGGCCCATCTGAGTGGGCTCTCTGTCTTCCCAGGATCCTCTCGCTCCCATTCAGTTTGGAGAACAGAACTACTTTTGATACCCTCTGCTGACTCATCAGCTCTTGTGGAGGTAAAATACTGAAGAGTGGCACCCGGGTACGGACAGGGGAAGACTTATTAAGGGTAGAACTGTCTAAATGGAAGCTCTTTTTACAAAAGTCTGGCATTCAGTTGAATTTCCTTACTCTAAATGACTGTGAAGTAAAACCCAAGAATGTGTTGTACAATGCTGTTACTGTTGTTTGCAGTGGGAGCTTCCAGAGTGCAATGAGGGCTTTCTCTGGCTTACTAAAATCCCCCACTTGCTATAGGCTTTTACATAGCTCATTCTGTCTGTGTGGGTGTAATTGGAACTGGGGAAAGACAAAGGATTAAGCAAAGGAATAGTCTGTTTTGCCCCTGACTTCCAGCAGTTGACTGGTTGGTTAGGGAGGTGAATGTGAATGGTGAATTTGTGAGGGGATGGATGGGTGTGTGTGTGTGTGGGTGTGTGTGCGCGCGCGTGTGTCTGTGTGTATCTGTGTCTGTGTGTGTGTGTCTGTCTGTCTCTGTGTCTGTGTGATCCCCCACCAAAACCCTGACATTTAGGTGATGCCTCATAACTAGGCCTGTAGATAAGTAGATTACCTCTAGGATACTGACCACAGGTCTGCTGGATGTCTGCCACATTGATATTCCTAAAACACAGATCTAACCATGTTCTTCTCCCCAGCACCACCCCCTCCTCCAAATGTTCAGTGGCTCCTTATTGCCTCTAGGATAACGTACAAACGTACAAACAGACACGTGGCCTACAGCTTCTAAGCTTGTCACAGTCTTGTTCCTACCAACCTTTGCAATGTCTGTTTATATTGTACCTTGTCACATATTTTTTTTTTCATTCACACTGCACTAGTAGTTGTTCCCAGTACTTGACATTCCAACTGTTATCATTGCACGTGGTCCCCCAGGCCTAGAAATGCCCTCTTAGAATCCCCAAGCTTCCTAAATAGGGCACAGTTCAAGTGCCATCTCAGACAGGAGCTCTTTTCCTGGTTCTTTCTCCCTTCATCTGTCACATGCTTTCCTTTCTTTAATTTCTCTTTTGTGAATTTATTGTATTTTATTTTTACTCTGTGTTTATTTATTAGATTTAAGAGCTTTCAGGGCAGGGCCTGTTTTATTTATTTGTTTTGGTTTTTTGCCACAAGCAGTGCCCTTAGTGTAGCAGGCAGATTATAAATGTTTTTTGAATTAAATTGAATGTAGGAAAAATGGGTTGTGGTAGGAAGACTAGATTTCTCCTTTTACCTTCGGGGAGACCACTGGGAGTTCTTTATCAGGTCATATTAAAGAATAGAAAAAATGGGACCCTCTAATGACTGGTCTTTATCTCTTCCCACTCAGCCCCCAGTTTAAATTAGTGGAATTGTTGGAAAGATCAGCCAAGGTAACTTGTGGACTGTTGGCTTTAGCTTGTTCTCCCTTGTATGTTTAAGTGTCCTGCCTTGATGCTCAGTATGAATGAATGCATTTTGAAAAAAATCACAGCTGGATTTCCAGAATGTTTTGTATACCATAGAGTTTTTGTTCTTTAGGGTTTCATCTTTTTATTCATTATGATTTTGGGAAAATTTATTATGTTTTGAGGAAAACAATTTTGGTTGGGATATGATGTGGATAACATAAAAATAAGTGTCTACTCTGCCTGCATACAAAGCTAAATCTTTGACAAGAAACTGCAAAAATAATTTTTTTAGGAAGGTGAATTCAAATCTTCCAGTTAGGCTGATTTGTGCAATATAATACTGTAATAAGGTCACTTGCTAACAAAGTCACTTAGCTCTCTAAAGAAATCCGAGTTTCTTGGGGCCCTTCCATTTCCTCGTGAATACAAGAATAAGAAGTTGGCTTTTTTTGTGGAGGCGAGTGGAGGGTTTTCTAATTAAAATAAATTGATTAGTTTATAGAAACACTTGAAGTGTTTTTTTAAAGAGAGCTTATTTAATACACTAAAATAATTTGATTTGTAAAACAATAAAATTTTTTTCCTCTATCAGTATTACTTATGGAGATTAAGACACAATTGTGTTGAGTGTGAGAAGTAAATAATGAGTCAGTGATCTTCCAGGATGGTTTTAATGTTTTTTTCTCGCTGGAGAAAGAGGGTTGGATTTAGAGCTAACTTTTTGCTTATCTCATTTCTATTTGGAGGATCTCCCAAATGATATTGTAAGGTTTGTCCATAGCAATGAGAAATTGGTCTCACCATCCACAGTGGATGAAGCTGCATCGTCCAGACACGCCACTCAGTAGGGTCGCCCATCAACATGTATTTCTTTGATGGTCATTGTGGCCTGGTTAGTAGATAGCGAGTAGGCATTTGAAGTCAGGAAGACCCGAAATCAAGTTCTGCTTCTGATGCCGAATGATTTATTTGATTTTGAGCAAGTCTCAGTGTTCTAGGCAAATCTATGACAGTATAAGATAAAAGGTAGAGTCGGGTATCTACAGATTGATGTAAGTAGTTAACACACCAGGAATTTCCTGTTGGAATTATTATAGAAGTAAAATCACAGATCTGGGGGCAGGAGGAAACTAAATAAAAACAAAGATACATAGATTTTTTAAGTGTAGCAGAAAGCAAGTGAATTGTCCAGAATTTAAAAAAAGGCAATTTCCTAAATTGCCTTTAGGAACATGTCCCATGCTCTTAGTAATCCAGGACGCCTCCAGGACAAAGCCCTCATCTCTTTAGTGATGGTATGTAGTCACCTGGCAGTTCATTTATTCTGGATTATGGAACTATTTCATGTGCAATGATCAAAATATGTAAGTACCCCAGAGAGTGGTGCAAAGGCATCTATTTGGCGTAATTAATGGAGTTAACATTGCTAGGAATCATTTATATTTGAAAAGTAGCATAAAAAATATTGAGTATGAGTAAAAAAGGAGAGCTGGGCTAGTCATGTGATAGGGAAACATGCCACCACAGATGTATAGCCTTAGGCCACTGATGACCTCAGGTTATTAAAAGAACCAAAGGAAGGTCTCCAGCATTTTGGACGATTTTTGTTGGGAGGTTTATGGAGAAGAACTGAGCAGGAGAAGAGGGTGTGGAGAAGACTGTGATCTACATAGCAGCAGAAGAATCACCTGAATGGAATCACAGTTTAATCCAAGAGTCAGATCCATGCTTGTTAAATATAGCTGGGAATGCAGACACAGAATTTAGGGAAGAAGTAGTCTTCCAGCTTGATTTAGGTTTGGTATTTACAGAAAATAGGTTTATAGACTCTAGGAACAGATAGGGTAAGTATCGTTAGGCCACGGTAGCCTGTTTCTGTGAAGGTAGACATTTTTTACCTATAATCTAGCCCTCTGCAGAGATTTCAGAATCAGTCTTCAAAAAAAGTCATGATAGGTCACTGTATTGGTCAGAGTCTGTTGTCTATCTCTTTTCTTTCCTTTACATTATGAACAGATTCTCTTTGACAAATGCAGCCCAGATAAAATAAAGCAATGCATAAAACCAATTAATTAACCCATCTTCTAATGTTGCATTAGAAGCTAAGCGCCACTGTATCCCTGTTAGTCAAGTCGGTCATTAAACATTTGTTAAGCACTTATTATGTATGGCATTTGGCTAAGTGTTGGGGATCCAAAAGACAGTCCTTACTCTCAAGGAACATACAGTCTGATGGAAGAGACAACATGCAAACAGCTATTTACCAACCATGTGGGATTTCATTGGTGTGTTTGGGCTCAATGATTTAGTAACTTTTCATTCCCAAATTGAGCCTGAATTAACCATAGGATACTTCACCTAATGCCTAGTCCAATTCTCTTCATCGCACCTCGCTGCATTTCTAGGTCTTTGAATGTGCTTTTCACAAACTTAATACGTTGATAGCCCTTGAAGATTGCAAGGAAATTTGTAGGTAGGGAGCTCCTAGGAAATGCTTAATAATTAACTCTGGGGGAAATAAAAACATACCCACAAATCAAACCCTGTACACACACTTATAAATTTAATCTCATTTATAATTTTCTTCATTACGTTCTCACGTTAAGACAGCCAGCAAAACTATAAATAAAACCAGATTTGTAGCATTTGCCTATCTCTCAGGTGTAAATGTTCACTCTGAAATTTTAACAGTTGACTGTGGCACACTCCTGGTTTTAGGTACTGAGCATAGCCTGCTCTCTAACTCTTGGACATCTGAGAAAGACACCAAAACTGCTAATCTGTGTGCCCTTGATTCAGATAACAATTTGTAGATGCCAGCATTGTAGTGCTTTGTAGAATTTCCCGTTGGTGACTTCTAAGGTCTAGTAATGGAGTATGTGAAAGGAAGTACAGTTGAGTGTTTGTTGTGGTATCTGGGCTTTGCTAACAACGGTGGTAAGAAGAATTGTTTTATCTCTTGCTTGTATTCAGACTTTATTTTTACCTTTTTCCAGTCTCTCCAGTTTTGACCCAGGAGCTTTTCTTCGAATTCTACTTTTCTGATAAAAGATCATGTTGGAGTTTTTTCTTTGAAGAAGATAATTTAACCACAGATTTTCTTTGATTGTTTTTTTGCATCTATTTTTTTCTTTATTATGTGTCTCCTTAGATTCAATTATGCAAACTAAGTATGTGATACTCTTGAATCTTAGGAATATAGTTCATATCCTAATGAGTTCAGGAGGTACTAAAATCACATTTTATCCACACTCAAAGGATATGATGAAGTCTTTTTTGAGTAAGAGTTTGATTTATTTCTTATGTGGATGACCAGTGGCCTTGGGGAGTAGATCAGAATGCATAATGGACATGAATTGTTAATGCAATATTCTTTTTAGTGGCACTGATTGCTATGATCAAAATTTGTAGTATAGCTATATATTTATTATTAGGATATACAATATATAATTTATATGAATATATAAACATATTTACCTACAAATAAATCAAATATAAAAAAGACAAAGCTGATTATTGGGAGAAAGAAGGGAATTCTTTAGTTCTGTCCATATGTTATTCTGTCGGTCATCAAACATTTATTAAATGCTTACTTTGTGCCAAACATAGTGCCAGATACTGGCACTAAAAGAATTG
The DNA here is from genome assembly GCA_023548195.1 of Bettongia penicillata ogilbyi. Taxonomy (NCBI): domain Eukaryota; kingdom Metazoa; phylum Chordata; class Mammalia; order Diprotodontia; family Potoroidae; genus Bettongia; species Bettongia penicillata. The sequence continues at coordinate 336,723 of JAJHZJ010000855.1, read as the reverse complement.
AAACAGGCCCTACCCACCCCCAAGAGTGCACTGAACCTTACTTAGTGTATGAGCTATTGCTTCTTCTTTCATTTTAATGTTTAATTTTTGATATCTTTTCTTTAGCCTTCACCTTCATTTCCAAATGCATCCGTCTTCCATCACCTGCCCATTGAGGCATCACTTATAACAAAGCATAAAAAAAGAGGGGGGAAAGACAATTCCGTAAAACTAAGAGCCACAGGTCAGTCAAGTCTGAGAGTATATGCAGTGTTTAACTTCAGTGGTTCCCTGCCTCTACACAGAAGGGAATGAGGCACACTTACTTATCTCTTTCTCATTCAGGGTCAGTGTTGGTCATTATTACCAAGCATTCAATTACTTTTCATTGTTTTTTGTATGGTCATTGACTGTATTTCTTTAACTCTTCTAGCATTGACTCCCTATCTTTTGGGTTCTTTGCTTATTTTCTAGATATAAGGTGTTTTTGAATTTCATTTCTCCTGTTAGTAATTTGGAGTAATCTTTCATATGACTGGTAATAGTTTGTGGTTCTTTTGAGAACTGTTCGCTTTACTTCTACGTTTCTACTCTGTGATCCTCTGTCCAATAAATACCTCTTCCTTTGTTTTAATGTCCATCTTCTTTTAAGAAGTTGTTTGGGGCAACTAGATGGTGCAGTGGACCAAGTACTGAAATTGCAGTCAACAAGACCTGAGTTTAAATCCTGCCTCAGATATACAGACTCTAGCCATGTGTCCGTTTGCAGGTCACTTAACCAACCTTTTCCTGGCTCAGTTTTTATCATCTGTAAAATGAGGTATAATAATAGAATCTACTTCACAGGATTATTGAGGGGATCAAATGAGCTAATATACATAATACTCTTGGCAGTTGTTAAAGCATTCTGTAAGTGGTAGATGATGATGATGATGATGATGATGATGATGATGATGATGATGATGACGATGATGATGACGATGACGATGATGATGACGATGACGACGACGATGAAGAAGCCTTCCTTCAACCTGCCTGCGTGGGTGACTGCTTTCTTTCTCTGTCTTGGAATAGCACATTGTTTTTGTAACAGTAATGCACTTAGGATGTAATATTATATATTCTTTGTTTTTATCTTAGTGCCATACTAGAATTCCAGCTTGGTGAAGATTAGGAACTGTTCTATCTAAATTTTTTGGCTTCTGCAATTACATACAGTATTTTCTACACAAGTTTTTGATTGACTTAATGACAGAATAGCATCCCTTGGTTATAATGTGGAAAGAATGCCGAATTTGGAGCATCTGGGCTCTTATTACAATTTGTATGACCCTTGAGCCAGTCCTTTTCTCTGATGGCTCAGGATTTGGAACCACAAGATCTGGGGTTTGAATACCAGCTCCTGTGCTACCGCCTGTGTGACCTTGGACAAGTCACATGACCTTTTTGGGTCCCAGTTACCTCATCTGTAGAATGAGGTATTTAGTTTTAATGATATCCTAGGTCCTTTGGAGCTTTAGGTCTTTGATCCTTACTAGGCCTTAGCTTCCTCATCTGTAAAATTGGAAGTTTGTTCTAAATGCTCTCCTTCCACCCTATGAATGAAAGTATAGTCTGCCATGTAAACAGCCAAGAGCAGTCTTCATGTCTTGACCATTTTAGATATGACCTCTTTTTCCAGTTTCTAAACCCCACGAAGAGCTTTGTGTTGTGCAGACTTTGTGGCAAATGCATTGTCCTTCTAGTTTACAAAGACAGATCATAGACATTTAAAAAAAAAAAGTTTCCCAGGAGGTAGAAAATGGAGTGATATTGTAGCCAACAGAGGTGACATGGTTCCTCGGCAACCTGTCTCTGGGGTTAAAGGAGCTAGTTATATATCCAATAGAAAACCCAAGGAGGTATTTTAAATAAGAGGTACCTTCTTCTCTCTGGGCAGTGTTCCTTCATCTGCTTTCTTTTTTGCTGAAAGCTTTTTATTCTTTCTCTCAGTAGTAAGGTAATAGTGCCAGATCTCAGTAGGGCACAGGATATAAATGGCCACAGTGGGTATTAAGCCTGCTCAGGCTCTTCCTATTCAAAGCCATGGTAGCCCTCGATTATAAGCCTGAAAAGAAAATGGAATTTATGTAGGTCTGGGGTTTTACTTATGTCCTAAATTTGCTTAACACAAAAATTCAAAATCATTTTTACTTTCACCATTTTTTAACTGATCATTGAAAGTATGTGTTATTTTATGTAAATAACTTCTACTTAAGTAAATCCAAAGTTTTATCATGTGCCTTTTAAAACTGTAGTAAAATAAGGTATGCATTTCTTTTAATGTTATATTTGTTACTTTAAAAAATATTGGTCTTTTTTTGATATACATCCCTGTCATTTTCTAATAATCACTCCTTCTAGAATTGTCCCTCATAACCATTTGTAACCCTTTATTCCTATCTTTTTTTGGTTTTTGTAGTTAGAATTAAATAGTGACTTTATTTTTAAGGGGTATGTGAAAATTCAACACACTAATAAAGTTTGAAAGAAAATGTGCTGGAGAAAAGGGAAGAGACTTTGTACCTTCATCGTCTGTAATAAAGAGGAACAATAATGAGAGGGTGGGTAAATTATTAAGGGATTACAATTTACTTTAACGGTCTGTTGTAACAATTAAATGGTGTCATTCTAATCTGGACATGTTAGGTGATGATAAAAAGTTGCAGCTTTGTGACTTTCAACAGAAGATATCTGGAAGCTAGAGCCAACAGAGTATGGTAGTCATTTTTGTTGGTTGTGGGGTCTAATTCGGAAAAATAAGAATCCAGAAACCTCTAGTAACAAATACTCCCCCAAAACCTAGAATGAGATAAAGAGAGCCTATGTCAGCTGTAACCTAAATTTTATTAGATTGTTACTTCCAAACATTTTATGCTGGAGAATGTACAGCCACTACCATGTGGAATATTCTTGAAAACATGAACTTCGCCTATTTTCCCCACAGCTATCAAATTCTGGTTTCTGTTTTTATAAACTCATCATCTCTCTTGCCTCTTTTTATCAAAGAATTTTTAGTGTCATAGATTTCGAACTAGAAGGGGTATTAGAATTAGATCACCACAACCTTCACTGAGGCCCAGAGTTTACTTGCCTCAGATCAAGTGAGTAAGTGGCAAAGGCCATAATTTGAACCAATTTATGGTTCAAGTCCACTGATTTTCACTGGACCACAGAGAAAATTAGACTTTGTTGTGACTATCAGTTGTTTTTAATTAGTAAGGTAAGAAATAAATATAATAAATAAGTATATTATTAAATGTAATAAATAATAATGTCTGAATATTCAGAAAACTTTTTAAAATGGCTTTTTCTCCAGTATTTTGGTAGACACGAAATTATTCCCTTTATATTCAAAAAAAATATGAACAGGAAAAATGTGTTATGTGCCTTAAAGAAAGCTAAACAACAGAAAAGTTGGCGTAGTGCCTGGATACTCTATGTTCAGTAGTAGCACAATGGGGGCTTTCCCAGCCTTTTTTGTATGGTACTGAAGAAGTGTGTTCCAGAGTAAGTGTCCCCCGGGATGTAGCTCTTTCCTGAAGACAGCTACTTTTGACCTTCCTGAGTTCTTAAGTAAAGGGGAAAAGGGTGAAGAAAAGTGGGAGGTAGAGGTGAATGGAAAGAAAGAAGTGAAAGAAAGAGGTGAATGGAAAGAAAGCATGCCAAGCAAGAGTAAAGTTGCTGAGAGACTGGGTGGGAAATGAATGTTGTTGACTGAACTCTCCTTAACCCAGTAGATCTCCACTGACCTGTTTATTGGGGAGACTGATTTCTAAGCAATATAAAGGGAAGGCTTTTATCTTACATCTGCTGTATCTCATTTTTTACTCTCTTTAAAATCTATTTTCTGTTTTCTCTGCATCTGGGCAGTTGTCCATGTTCCATTGGGTGCCATGCGCTGAAGCTTGAGGGTGTGAGCAGTTCCAGCATTGTTCCTGGTTCTTTGGCAATGAACACAGAGCTGCCATTGGTTGAAATTAGGTTCCCCCTTCCCCCAGTTTTAAACAGAGCAGGGTGAGTGGGTGGCAGATTAATAGTTGCATCTTGGGGTCTATCATTAATGAGACCAACACACTATTGCTGTTTGTTCATTCAAATAATGCTTTAAGATACACAGCTCAGCGACGGAGATGTTGGTTTTAAGAATTGGAGACTGTAGTGAGCAGACTTTCCATTGATCTGGTTAGCTGCCATTTTTTAAATAGCGGGAAAAATCCCTCCATAATTTACTGGGAGCACTAAGAGGGAAACAATGGCTTGACGCCTTGTGATTGATGGTTGAGAAATCTAATTGCTGGTGGTAGTGACTTTAATGACCATGATGCATAAGTAGTACCTTTTGGTTGGGGTTTCAGTACCTAGTTCTCACTGAAACATCCCCAGACAAGGAAAGGGAAGAGATTGTTCGTATCTGTGGGTTTATGCTTTCTAGTTTAAAATTTTGGTTAGAGGTATTACTAGGTTGAGAGGTGTCAATACTAAAAGATTAGCAAGGAAATTTTCCCCCTTTACTCTTCTCCCAGCTCATTAGCTGGCCTTAACTGCCTTCTTTTCTGTTGAATTCAATGGCTATTTCAGCTGTGCTTACTTGTTTTCCTGCCCTCTTGGAGAAAGACCATTGGATTTGGGATCATCGGTCATATATTTAGTTCTAAAAGGGACCCGTTATTGTTCAGTTGTTTTCAGTCATGCCCAACTCTTTGTGGCCCCATTTGGAGTTTTCTTAGTGAAGATACTGGAGTGGTTTACTGTTTCCTTCTTCATCTCATTTTACAGATGAGAAAACTTGAGGCAAACTGGGTGAAGTGACTTGCCTGGGGTCATACAACTAGCAAATGATCCGACAGGTCATCTAATCCTGAGATGTCAAATGTATGGGATTCTTATGTATAGTTTGATTTAAACACCATGCATCCAGTCCAACCATCCCTCACCCCCCCCATCAGAAAATTGAGGACCAAGTAGATAAAATGACCAAATCCAAGGCAGTTATCCTTACTAGCACCCTGTAAAAACCTGTAAGTCAGATTTACTTGAAAGATAAAGTAGTTTGCATAGTTGATAGAGAAGTTAGGAAGACCTGGGCTTCATCTGACATGTGTGGAGCTGTGTAACCCCAGGTGAGTTACTTAACAAACTGATTGTTCAGGCAATTCTAAGCTGCAGAACAGGTGTTTGTTCTATGGTAGAGGGAGTTTCCTTATAAGGGTAGTTTCCTGTATCAGTGAAATCACAGATTCGGACCCTCTCTTCCATGCCTTTGCCTTCATCACTCTTATAAAAGGATTCGTTCTGAGTTTCCTGTAATATAGCAAGTTCCTGGTGCATTTAAAAATGTTTTATTTGGAACTTTAGGAATTGCCTGTTGGGTAAAATGAGGCTTACCACAGAATTGGTAGTTTCCTTAATGGAAATATCTTTTTCTTTACATTGCTGACAACAACAACAGTGCTTTAGGATTCGCTTAATATTTAATTTTCATCATAGGAACCCTTGGGTTCAATTGCAGTACAAACTTATTATCTCAGTCCAGGAAAAAAGTCCTGAAGTTTCCATCAAAACTTCTTAGTGTATCTGGTAGTTCTAGCGCTTGATTTTTAAATTCACTTATGGAATTCTCAGCGCCAAGGATTAACTCAGAGTTTCTTGAAAAGTGAAGAATTTTTCTGAATGTGAATGAAACCTCCTTAATCATTTGCTCTGTATGAGGTTCTCTGAAGTGGTGTACTCCTGTCACATTTTGCATATAGGTGTTTAGTCAGTGTCAGCTAAATCATCACATCCCTTTCTGACTCTGTCCATTGTGGGCAATGGTTAAGTCGTTTCCCAGCAGTCCTTAACTGCTAAACCACGGAGACAGGAATTCCCACCATCAGCAGACTCTAACCTCCAGGCCAGTGCCACAATTTAGTAACCTGACTTCCCCTCCCTTTTCCCTGTTGAGATCTTGTAAGATGTGTGAGCTGTCTTGCATGACAGTATGATAAGAATTAGAGGAGGTGGGGGCTGGGGGGAGAGGAAAGGCCAGTCAACAGAGCCAAAACCCCAGAGCGGATGTGTCTGTCTGAGGCACCCTTGCTGAGCAAACAGGAAGGGAAGCTGAAGGTCTCAATGTGTGCTGGGTTTTGAATGAGTGCCAGTGTGGATGACTTCATATCAACCCTGGACAGGAAGTAGCTATCCCTCAGAAAAGCTGTTCTGCTCTCTGTAGGCAGGTGTTCTTCCTAGGTGGGGTCTGTGGCTGAAAGATTAAGTATAACTGATTGCAGGGTGTTTGACAGCCCTATATAATACATAGCATATATAATTAAACTCACAGTTTCTCTGCGTTGGATAATGATTTTAAGTGTTTCCTATCAAGACCGCATTCCCCCTTTTTAACTCTTTTAAACTCTTTCCCCAATTGGGCCTGTCTTTGCTAATGAAAATATAGTTTTATTTATTTCGAGAGTCATGATACAGTGGAAATAGCACTGGTCTTTGAGGAAGAATTCCTGAGTTAGTTCTACTTTCTAATTTTGTAACCCTAGGCAAATGACCTTACCTCTCTAGATCATGGTTTTCACATCTGGAAAATGGGAATAATACTTGGAATTGCTAGCTCATAGGATCCTTGTGAGGAAAATATGTTGTAAACTGTATGAGTGCCATATCACACAATCGCAGAATTTGAGAGTTGGCTTCAATTTCATCAACTGTCTCATCCTAACTCATACACAAAATGAATTCCCACTATAACATAGTGGACAGGTGGTCCCTCCTAGGAGGCAGAACTTGCCAGGGCATTTCACTTTGCAGAAGCTCTAATTAAGAAATTTCTCTTGATTTAAAACAAATTGGCTTCTTTAAAACTTCTACTCATTGTTTCTGGCTTTGCTCTGTCAGACTAAAAGTGTCTAATCCATTCTGTGGATGGTAAATATGCTAAAAACAGTTATCCTGCCTCTCCCCCAAGAACTAACCTCCCCCCTTCCCCCAAGTCTTCTTTTCTCTAGGCTAAATTTACCCAGTCCTTTCAATCTCACCTGTTGTGATTGCCTGTGATCGCACATGGTGGTCAGAAGAAGTGATACCAGGACACTCTCAGGGTCTCTCTCAGAAACTTTGGATTTGACTGTGCAACATGGGGGACCAGACTGCTCAGTATGGCATGCCCACATCAGAAAGGGTGCTGTGTGGAGCACAGTAGAGCAGAATTGAGACAGCACAAAGTAAATGCAGGATGCACAGATTTGGAGTAACCACCCCAGATGTTCACACAGACTGTATGTGCCCAACCTGTGGTAGATCATTCCGAGTTCATATTGGTCTGATCAGCCACAGTCGGACACACTAAAACTTCACTTTGTTGTGATGACATCATTTTGGTCCTCTTTAAAGACAGGACAACAACCAACCATAGGTTGTCAACTTTTTGACCCTTCATTACCATTGTTATCTGCTTGATGGTTGATGATGATAACATAAAAAGTGTGTTATTGTTTTTGACAGTTTTACAAGTATTTATTAGTAGGGCATGGGATCCCTTTTTCTACCTGCCTGATTCCTTCAAGCCTTGGGGAATTTCTGTTAAATTCGTGTGATGTTTCTAAGGTTATCCAAGAATACAGACAGCATCAGTTCAATCATTCAGTCAAGAAGTACCTTATTAAGTACATATCCCTACGCTGTTAAGAATTGTGCTGGTGGTGGGCATGGGAGATGATTCAGACCAAGACAGAACTCTTCCCCACCTTGAAAGGGCTTATATTTTAGAAATACAGATAATAAAGAGAAACACAAGTATATATAATTTAAATACAAAATAAATAACAAGGCAAATTGGGAGGAGGGGGGTCACTACTAACAGTCAAGGGAATCAGGAAGGACTTTTTGTAGAGGATGTCACTTCAGCAGTTTTGAAGGAAATCAGAATTTGAAGAGGAAGAGGAGGTGAGGCAAAAGGAAATACATTTCAGGCAAGAAAGACAGGCAGCGGAGATGGTGTGTCAGGTGTCACAAACAGCAAGAATGTCCTTTCAGCTGTATCGACTATGAAGGTGGAGTGGTAGGAAGGAAGCAAGCCACATTCCTTGGAAAAGTGGAGAAAAAAATCAAGGGCCAGTGGCGCCTGGAAAAGAAAAAGTGCTGCTGTCCAGTTGACCCACAAATGTGGGTAGCTAGTAGCTTCGCGTTGCCTAAAACAGCTCCTGAACATCATCTGCCCAAGAGTGAAAGGAGGAATAATTCCAAGGCATTGAGTTACTGAATTAACACAAAAAACATCTAGGAAAAGAGGGAAAAAAACATTGCATTCTTTGAGAGTAGTTCCCCATAAAATGACCCTACAGTGACGAGAGCTCATCCAGGTTCAATGTCAAAGTTAATATTATTATTCATTTATTTTTGCTTTTTTTTTTGGTTTGGCAGTTTGATTGGATCATGGTCCTTGTGTAGTTAATACAAGTGTTCTTTCGCTGTTTTTTTTCTCCCTTATCCTTTCTTTGACTCCTGCCCCAATGGAAAGGAGGGACTTAAACCCATTAAGCTTTAGCTTTAACTAACAGAGGACTCCAGCCTTCATTATCTTCAAATTCAATTGATCAAAAATATTTATCAAGTATTTAGGGAAAGACTACTAGTGTTACCTGGTGTGTGACCTACTTTCCTCTCTAGAGTAAATAGTAAATAAGCATAGTAAATGTTGTGAGGCATTGTGTGTGTGTTCATCCTTCATTGCCAAAGAAGACCATGCCATCAGAGAAATGATGACATGACTTGCACTTGACTTTGTTTTGAGTGAGGGAGGGCTGTGCAGGTCACTAGTCTCACTTGTCCTCTAGAGCCATCTGAATCCAGTGACCAGATATTCATCAGGATGACTGGAGATGACCCAGGATGAGGCAGTTGGGGATAAGTGACTTGCCCAAGGTCACGCAGCTAGTGAGTGTCAAATGTCTGAGGTGAGATTTGAACTCAGGTCCTCCTGACTCCTGCACTGCTGCTGTATCCACTGCACCACCTAGTTGTCCCTTAAGAGGCATTATAAATGTAAAGAAGAACCTTAATATAACTAATTTCATAAGAATCTTTGATTTTGCAGAGAAATTTTGTTGAGCCCTCCCTTGGAGTTCCATCCTTCCAAACCAACGAGAAGCTGATTGATAGCAGTCAGTTTCTGATTCCAGTGGGGGAGGAGTGGCAAAGGCTGTGGAGGCCCAGACATAGCCACAGGAGGAGAGCCACCTGTTCTAGACATGTGGGTGGATGGGTGTCTATTATTATGCTTGCTTGTAGCATGTCCTGTTGCTTAGCAGTGTCTAAAACTTGTAATACAACTATTGGGAAGGAATGAAGGGTTAAGATTTTGAGTGAGAGCATCTCAAGGAGTTTGGTTTAGAATGACCTGATTTCCTTTCAGAGAAAAGCAATTCTCTCTGTTGGAGTATGTACCACATTATATATACTGGAACCTTGTCATGACCTTGTCGAATTGCAGTGATGAAATGAGTGGATGCAGTTTAGACCCTTAATTTTGTTTTTAAACTTTAAGAAAGCACAACCATTTGCTTGAATTTCCTTCCTCTAGAGTTGTCTTGGCTCAGCATTCATCAATGAGTATTTAAATTTGTACCGTGTATAGTGTACCAGTCCAGTTGGTAACAAAGTTTTCCATTTTCAGACCTCACATAGGTATTTGTATTTTTCTGAGGCGTTTATGATGTAATATTGGACACTCTCATCGTCTGTATCTCTGTTTTATCTGCCTTCTCAACCATGAGAGTCATAGAGGTGTTTACCAGGATCTCCCCAGTGCCTAATGCACAGCTTTGCAACTATAGACAATATGTATTTTGAAATGTTTCTGTAAAAACGTTTTGGAGGGGCAGCTCAGTGGCACAGTGGGTAGACGGCGTTGTCCTTGGGGTAGAAAGATGAAGATTTAATTCAGTCTCTGACCCTGGGCAAGTCACTTAACCCAGATTGTGTCTATATAGAAAGTTTGACACTTTTAAAAAATGCTTTCTTCCCTCCCATTGCTTACCTTCCTCCTATTGCACCCTCCCCTACCTTGACGAACAGAATGACCTGTCTATTAATAGGCTTGATGAACTGATAAATCAGTGTCACCAATTATGAAATGTGTATGGATTTGGGAAAGCTTGTGTTCAGTTATTCAAAAGCAAAAATTCAAGAAACATACATAAAGCTCCTACTGTGCACACAGCACTCCAGCAGGCCTTGAATTGTGTGTTTCATTCAGGAGCTTTTTTAGGGGAGTGGGTCTAGAAATGGAGACTCAGCATGAAAGGGAAGATGGAAAACGCAGTGAGCCATTCCCACAGAAATTGAGCAGATCGAGACTTTATATTATTTCATTATGTACAGGACTTACCCACAGGCAAGGAGAGGGGTTACTGTTGGTGCAGTCCAAACCAGTGGGTTTATTTATTTGTCTTAATATAATAGGAGTTGAAGCGTTTTATTGTCTTTGTTTAATGAATAATTCACGGAAACCTCATATCTGTGATCCTTCTGAAGCTGAGTCTTGTCTTACAAGCGTATTATGTAGTTTCAGAAATTTTAAGGACTCATTCAATTTTTAAGAATCATACTACGGCCATTTGTAGTATATTACTGAGTATCAGTCGATTAATCAACATTTAACACTTAGGGGGCCACCTCATCATCAAAGACTAGAGGGATAAAGGAGAGAAGGTACCAAAGAGATATTTGATAAAAAAAAGTTGAGAGGAGAGGGAACTCTCAGCAAATGGTCCTAGTTTTATCAGTGAAGTGTGAGATTATGCCCTCAGCAGAGAGAACATGGGGGTGGGGAAGGGAGGAAATGTTGTGGGAGACTTGAGGAAGCAATAAAAAGTTTGAAACCTCTGTGCTGAGTAAGATAGGGTGTCAATTAGGGAATGATGGTAGGATTACCTTGTTCTAGTAAGGACCCAATTGATGAATGTATAGTAAACCTGGTGAAGTCTAGATTTTCTCTAGTTCAGCAGCACCTGAGTGGGAGTTAAAGAGACTGATGGTAGGAATAATTTAAGGTTGGAGTTTGACAAGGAAATAGGGCAAGGGAACATGGAAGTGGAGGCTTAGTGTAGAATTGAACTGGGTTCTCCAAGAGGTCAAAATTGGAAAGGAAAAAGAGTAGCCACAGTTTTGGTGCTGGCTTGGGACACACAGGTGGATAGAGTGTTTGGAGGTCATAGTGAGTCATAGGGAAAAATAGAAAAATAAGATTATGATCAGATGAAGAAAATTCAGAATTCTTAATTGTGAGAGTGACATATCTGTGAAGAATGACAAGATCCAGGGTCTGACTATCCATCCCTTCATGTAGCTGTGGGGGAGTAGAGCAGTAGGTCACAGGAAATGAGTAAAAGAACTGGGAAGTTAGGGTATTTGAAGGAATATAGGTGTGTAGGTTGACGTGCCTTGGAATGAGAGGATTTGGAGTGGAGAGAAGACTGGGAGCTGAGCGCTGAATTTAGTGAGAAAGGAGGGAGCTTGTCTAGGGAGGTGGTAGACCATGGCTGCCTCAAAATCGATTGAGTGGGGAGATAGTCCTGAGGTTCTAGTATTCTGGTTTTGTTTTTTTTTTAAGTGTTGCTTTGTGAAGGAGAATCTTATTAAAGTGCTAAAGTAAGGCTTTCCTAATTATTTTGCAGTAGTAACTTTTAAAATATAACTATTGATATTTAGGTGAGCCAATTATAAATAGTATTAGTTATAAATTTGTATGAGGAGGCTTTGACTTTGAAAACTTCATAAAGACTGTAGAAGATAGTATGCCTGTTGAGGGGATAGTTAATAAAATAGATCTATGAAAGGAGACATTTTTAGCTGCTATTTCTTTTTTCCTTCTGCTCTTTTTTAAAAGAAGAAATAATGGAACAAGGAATTTGAATTTTTTGAATTAAAATTCTGGGCAAATTGGAATACTTTAACTTGAGGCAACTGCACCAGGGAACTGTGCCTGGCTTTTTGAGTAGTGTGTCATTGTTGAAAAGGTTGTAGAAACAGGTGAAAATCAGAAACTAGATTTTATTAGTATTTGGAAATAACGTTTTGGGTTTTGTTTTTTTTTGGTGGCGGAGGAGAGATGCACAAAGCTGTCTAGGTTGAGAACAGACCATTTTGGCTACAATTCCTAGGGTGTTGAACAAGAAAGTCGATAAAATATGAGTCTGAAAGTTCTCAGTCTGTTGAAATGGTCTTTGAATTAATTTGATGCCTACTAGGATTGCCATCTTAATGTTGAGACCACAGTTTAGGTACGACGTGTCTGATCATCCACCTTCTTTCGCCTTGCTCCCTCGTTGCTCACTGTCTCTCCCTCGCTGCCTCCTCATACGTTGTGCCTGCTCAGATCTAGTCCTTTGCAAAGGTGTATCATGTCTGGAATACCTTCTCTCCTCATAAAGTACCTAACTTGGAAGCTCCATCTCAATGCAAGGCCTCTCCTAATCTCCGTCGTCTCTCCTCCCCCTTTCACATCTCTCTTCTTTCTACTTACCCTCTACTTTCAGTCATCCTAATTTAGAAACTCATTGCCAGTTTCCTGAATTTTAGTACTAATTTCCCCTTTCGTCTCCCCCTTCCAATCCCATTTTTCACAACACTGCCAAAGTAACTGTTTTAATATGCAGATGTGGCCACAAGGCTCCCTTGTTCTAACCATCTGCTGTGGTTCTTCATTACTTGCTGAGTATCATACATACTCCTTAGACTGACTTCCAAGGTCTTATACTGGTTTTTTCAGTATTTCCACATATAACTCTTCCCCCTGTGCTCTTCCTCTTCCAGTCAAACCTGACTACATATCTGTTCGCTGATCCCATCCTGTGGTCTCTTGCCTTTCTTTGCTCACACTTCCCTGCTTTAGAACAGTGTCTTCTCATATTTCTGCCTATTGAAATGTTTTCTTAAAGGCTTCCTTTCTCCTCCTAGTACTCAGAAGCGATCTCTGTGACTCCTTGAATCCTCATATATAACTTTTTCTGCACTTCTCCTACGCTCTTATTGTATTACTTGGATTTTAGGTATCCTTGTGGATAGTTGACATCACCTTTTCCCTTGGCCATTATTCAGAGGGATGTTTGTGTGTGGGTGGGTGGGTGGTTGGGTGTGTATGTCTGTGTCTGTGTCTGTGTGTCTGTCTTTATTAGAATATAAACTCCTTGATTTTCTTGCCTATAACTCTGGACCTTATTATTAGCACATAGTAAGATCTTAATAATTGTTTTTCTATTCCATTCCATTCTGTACTTCTTACTTTTCTCTCTACCAACTATTGTAAGCTCCTTGAGGCCCTTAAGAGGGCCTTTATTTTTCATCCTTGTGCTTCCGGAACCTTGCATATAGTAGGTGCTTAATAAATTTCAGTTGAATCAAAAGTTCAGGTTTTTGAGTTTTTAAAATTCTAGTCAATTGCAAACATCTGTTAGGCCGGATTTTGTGCTCAGTGTTATGCTGGACCTTGAGGATATGAACAGACAAGTAAGACAGTCCCCTGAAGTTTACTTTCTATTGGAGGAAGTGCAGTACATAATACATATAGGATATAAATAAAGTAGGATATGTGTATATAGAGGATAAATAATACAAAATAAATACTTCAGAGGAGGGGTCATACTAACGACTTGAGAAAATCAGAAAAAGGCTCATTTAAAAGGTAGCACTTGAACTGAACCTTCAAAGGACTTAGGAATTTCAAGAGGCATAAGTCATGAATAGGTTCAGCTTCCCAGTTACACAGGAAGGAAGGTGAGAGATGAATTATACTGGGGGAGGTAATAAGCTAGTTTGGCCAAAGAATAAGGGGCATGAAGGAAACCAGTGGTGTTGAACTCAGATAGAAATGGGGTAAAGATTCCTGCAGGCTGCATAGTGACTTACTATGATTATCTATGTTTGGTATTTTTTAAAAGAAATTTGTTGAGTATTTTCCAATTGCATTTTAATCTGGTTTTGTGTAGTAGTTGAGTATATTATGGGTCACATGCATTTGACTCCTTTGGTTTAATCAACCTGGAAAGATGGACAAGAGGAGCCCGATTGTCAAAGGTTTTGAATGCCAGAGAGAAATGAAAGGCATGTGCTGATGCTGCTTGAGTGAGGTTTGCAATGGTCTCACCTATGCTTTAGGAGTCTCAGTTTCTCAGTTGAGTAGGTGGGGGTGATTGGAGAGACAGGGAACAGGGAATTCAATTATGAGATACTTGCATTATTTCCAGACTAGTTGCAGTGAGATCTTGGACTAGGTAGGTTGGTGATGGTTTAATTTTTAGAATATTGTATACAGTAAAAGTAATATTGTTTTAAGAGGAACTTTGAATGAATAAGCCATTTTGACCATTATAAATACCTAAAATTAACTACCAACAACATAAGAATGAAGAAGCTATAAAGTGATTTCACACACACACACACATATCTAAATGGTAGCTGTCTCTAGGGCAGGGTAGGGGGAAAATTGCACAATAACTTTATTATATATTTAAGAGGAATAGTAAGTTGTACATAATAGATTTACAGTTTCAAGCAGTTTTTTTTTACTATTATGGAAATGCTTGTTTTATTCTAAAAATTAAAAAAAAAGATAAAATCTTTAAAAAAAAAGATTATCTTGACAGCTATACATTGGAGATAGTAATTTAAGTAGAAGCAGTAATCAGGTTAGCCAGGGAGGCCATTAAATATTTTGATAAGACAAGAGTATGATTGGATTTTAAAGTAAAAAAAAAATTTTTTTGCAGTGGTGTTACACTTAAATTATTAATCAACAGCAGACTTTGCCACTTGAGGTATTTTTTGTTACAAGGACGTTATGAGGCGATCTGGTGTTTCCTAAGTAATAGGCATGAGTGTGAATATGGCAGAACCCCCCTCTCTTGCTCTGTTAAAGGTACTCTTCATTTCAGTGTACTTTCTTAGGCAAGCTGTCAGTACTAGTTAAAATTCATCACTTGCTATTGTGTACTGTATGTATAGTTGCTGCTGTAAGAAGAGTATTTCAGTAGGACTTTTTTTTGTCTTAGTGGAGCTGTTTCCATATCTTCCCATTATTCAGCAATTATCTTCTTCCCTGCCGAATGAAGCACCTTTCAGAATATGTGCAAAAGGTAGGACATCTGTTGTCCTGGATCCATGGTGATGTGATACAAATGCTTGGTTTTGATTGGGGCATCAGAATCAATTTCACTTCCTCATTTTACCAGATTGGCTAGCTCCTTTGGTGCTAGGATATAAATTGCCTTAGATATTATTTAGGGGCTCAAACAGAGGTGCTACCTTCTAAACACCAGTTTGGTGAAGTAAAATATAGTATATGAAGTTGATTCTTCCTTATTTATTCATCTTTTGCTTTCTTGGATAGAGAACCTGAGGCATTTAGTGTTTTCTTAGAATTTCTTTTTTCTCTTTGTTTTGCTACAGTGGTAGAATGTGAAAAGTGCTGACAGAATCTTATTCCCCCTATAGTTCCTATGGTTTTGACTTTAGGACTGCTTTGGGAACCTTATGACATGCAGTCACTGAGACAGTGTGATAGAAGTAGAACCGGACTTGAAAATCAGTAAACCTTGAGTTCAGATCCTGCCTCTGAGTATTTCCAACCTGTGTGACCATGAACAAGTCTCTTAACTTCTCAGCCTTAATTTCCTCAGTTGTAAAAGGGACATGTTATGGCATACTCCTTCCAAAAGGGAATATGTAATAAACTCATTAGGTTG
Organism: Bettongia penicillata ogilbyi; assembly: GCA_023548195.1. Classification (NCBI taxonomy): domain Eukaryota; kingdom Metazoa; phylum Chordata; class Mammalia; order Diprotodontia; family Potoroidae; genus Bettongia; species Bettongia penicillata. The sequence continues at coordinate 320,974 of JAJHZJ010000855.1, read as the reverse complement.
TTGGTGAAGATCCATGAATTAATATATGTGTGTAAACTTCAGAGCCCAGTATGTGGTTTTTAAAAAAGAAATGGTTAGCTTTCCCCCAGTTAATATAAAAGGATTTATTAAGCACCTATTATACACCAGATACTCTGTAATGTTAGCCTCTAGTAAAATGTGATGGACAGGGATTTTGGGGGGCCATCTTACCTAGCTAGCTCCCTTATTTTAACAACCCTTGTTAAGAAGAAAGAAAACCCTTGATCTTGAGACCAAGAATCCAAAGTACATGCTCTTGTGCCTGTAAATCTGTCAGACCTATCACATAAGCTTTAATCTCCCTGTTCCTAGATACAAACTTCCATCATGGGTTTCTTTCTCCATTTTGTTAACTTCCGATCCACCTGGATGATAGACGGTTGGAGGCTTTCAGATAGTCTCTGTAAAAGCAGAAGTTGACTATGATATGCTTTAAAAGTGCTTGGAAGTATGACATGCTTAAGCATGAAGAAAGTTCAGCTGCAAAGGTTGGCCATCCCTACGATGGAGAGGCTGAGATTGGTGGATCTCTTGAGTTTGGGAGTCCTGAACTAAGTGACCTAAACTGATCAGATGCCGCCACTAAAGTTAGGCATTTAAAGGGATGACCCCCTGTGTGGTGTATTTGGCCCACATTGAAATTGAGTAGAGCAAAGTTCTGTTAATGATTATAGTGGAATGGGCCTATGAATAGCTCCCATGTTTCTAGCATGGGTCAGATAGAGAAAGAAAGGAGGAAAGAAGAAAATGGAGGATGCAAGGAAGAAAAGAAGAGAAAAGGATAGGAGGAAAGAAAAAAGGGGAGAAGGAAAGGAAGAATAATACTGTTCCTCTTTTTCCCCTTCATTTGGAAAAATTGTTGGTGACTTTTCCCTCGTGACAGACTCACACACATCTACCAATGTATTGTCTTCCCTTTCTTTGTGCTTCAGAACTTGCGGTGAACATGATTGAGATCACATGTGGAAGGACTCTGAGATGTTTGGAAGAGTGGTGGTATTTCAGTCCCTGTTAATTGCAGCCTTAACCATCTTAGATGGCTCTTGGTGATGTCTGAGTGGTGGATCTCTCTCTTGCTGGCTTTTGGATTTTCACCTGCTCCTTCTTGGATAGGAATATTCAAACATGTGGCCTGTGGTTCAAGGCGGAACCAGCTGGGCCTGTGAATTAAACTGGTTACATGTACACTGATTCTGGGATTGTTTAGATACAAAGCTTGAGAAGGAATACACCAGTTCTTTCATCTTGTGTTAGGACCATATAATTAACCATCTGGTCACACAGATTTACTGAGAATAATGAAATTTGGGGGTATGGGTGTATGGAAAAGAGCTATATTTTTAGACTTCTTACAGTGTAGCTGGTGAGTTTAGAAAAAGGACCTGGGAGTTAGAAAACCTGGACTCTAGTTTTAGAGCTGTATGGCCTTGGGCAGTCTTCTTAACATATCATTTGCTCCTAAATAATATTTGTTTTACCTACTAGGAAAGGCTGTGAGGATAAAAATGAGATTTTATAAGGGAAAAAGAGGTTAAAAAATGCTCGCTGATGACGGTTTATCCCTAGGTCCTCTGTTTTTTGAATCTTTTGCATTCCTCAGAAGTGCCTGCTCTTTCTCAGAGGGCCTCCTCTCTCAACACAGCCATTCCAGTGATGTATTTTTAAGGGGAAAAAATGGTTTGAGTTTTGCTAGGGTGTTAGTTTTTTTGAAACTTTTAATTCCAAAGCATTCAATAATACAGTGTAATACAAGTAACATGTAATATAATCATCCTCTGAGATTATTTCCAACTTAACCATGGACACACTTCCACCTACCTTATTTGCATAGTGTTGTTTGCATGGTGTGGGTCCCCCTCCACCCATTGTTGTACCTTCCATACTTTATTATATATTATATGCCTTCTTATATATCCCAAGACCTGAAAACAGTGAATCATCACTTAATAAATGTTGTTTACTTGAATAAAGTAAATCAGACTTTTGACTTTTTAAAATTTAATTTCTCTTTGGGAATGATTGACTGAACAAGTGAAGTCAGGCTTTACTTTATAAAAAAAAAAAAAGATATTCTTTTCCTTTAGTCCCTGCGGGAATTCCTCCCTCATCTCTCCCAAAGAAGTAGAAATTAAAGTTTAAAGATGAAAAGAATGTGGGTAAAAACTGTGATGACTCTGCTCCCCCTCCCCCTCCTTGTTTTAACCTTAGCCCTGTCAGAGCAAGATAGAATACCCTTTTTCTACACTCGGGGAAAAAGGCTATAGGCCTTGGTCGAATTCCAAATTCTGTATGATAAACAGCTCTTTCTGTTCTTGGTACGTCTGGGGAGTGGTGATGATGTGTGTGTGTGTATGTATATGTATATATTTTTTAAATTTTAAGATGCTGGTACTAAGGTAGTTACAGAAAGCGGTGCTACTACACACAGTGAGGGACACACTTATTTTTTCCCTCATCTGGTTTAGCAGTTCAACCAAAAAAATCTTTTTGACCCACCTCTCTGCTTATGTTCCAGGACTTTGTCAGATTGATAAGTATTTAACCTTTGTAGTTTGCCTCTCTTGGATTACCATCCCTCTCTCTTCTCTGTTTATCTGTAGCCTAATCATCCTGGGCAATAGATAGCTCAAGTCTCTGAGTATTTGTATTGTAAAGTATTATGAAGTATTTGCATTGTATTCTCTTGTATGTACAGCATAATTTAGCGTTCCTGTATTTAATATATTCATATTAGCATTTCTATGTTTTCATATATCAGTAGGCAATACAGCTCTATTCATAATTATTTCATGTGTGTTGGTTTTTGCTTTGATGAAGATGATGATGACGACTATTTCTACTACTGCTGCTGCTGCTACTACTACTACTACTTGTATAGCCCTTTCAGGTTTGCAAAGTTCTTTATGTAAATTACCTTTGTATTTATTAATTATCTTTGTTCATTAATTATATTTGTTCCTTACCACTCTGTGAGGTAGGGACTTTTATTGTTCCCATTTTACAGCTTAGGAAGTTGAGACCAAGAGATGTTATTTGACCAGGGTCACATAGCTCATCAGTGTCTGAGACAGGATTTGAACTCTAGTCCTGACACCAAGTCTAGTACTTTATCTGCCCTTTGATTATAATGGTGTTGTGGTCAGTACTAGAGGTTTAAATGTTGGTTTCCCTTAATTTTTCTGGGTCTCAGACCTCCATCTGTTAAATGAGAGAGTAAAAATAAGTAGCTTCTAAGGTGCCTTCTAGTCCACCATTTTCTGGCAGTGTGACCCTGGGCACGTCATTCAATCCTTCAGCATCAACTCTTTATTTTTAAAGTATGGGTGATATTTGCATTTCTTGCTTGACTAGAATTATGGTGACACTGTCTTGCATTTATTTTGTTTCTCCATCAGTACTTGCCACAATGTAGAGCGCTAGGGAATCCTTGATTATGGTATTCCCTTGAGTAATTCATTTACATACATGTAACCAAGTTTTGTGATAGACTCTCTGCAGCAGAGGTGTCAAATTCACAGAGCAAGTGTAGGCTGAACCAGATTAAAATGTAATTAGGAAATGTTTAACAAAAGAAATACAAATAAGAATACAGCACAAATACTGTTAATTTGTGATTTGCTAAGTGAATGTTTCCCACGGAGATCTTTTTATTTGGGTTTAATTCTACTGGTCTGCAGATATATAATTTATCACTGGAGACCTTTTAAAAACTGCCTTGCAGAGTTCGAGTGTTAAGAAAGCTCTCTCGGGCCAGCTAATCCAACCCCTCCTTTTATAGCCAAGGATACTGAGACTTCCCCAAGGTTGCCCATGTTTCAGAGCTCGTGCTCCTGCCATGCTGCTCCTAAATTGTGCTTCTGTAGCGTGGACCTTGGTAATTTCTCATATCCATTTTAAAATCTTGAAATTCTGTGCTTTCACAATAACTAGTTGATTCGGTAGGGTGTTAATGAACACACACATACACATTTGAATGTAAAATTTTAGGAGGTTAGGTGCAAATCTAGAGCCATCTCCTCTCCAAGTGTTCTTGTGGACTCTTCCTGCCCAACCTTTAGTAGAATCTTCGGAGCTTGGATTACTCTGATCAGCTACAGTCAGACACACAGTACACTGACCCAACATAGTGATGTTAATTTGGTCATCTTTGAGAACGAGGTATAATAACCAGCCAGCATGCTAGGAAAAAGTCAGATCCACTTTACATCATTTCTACATACAACATGTTTTCGTAGAACTTGGTGTGTCAAGACTGGTCATTGTATTTGTGGGTTGATTGAGTGTAGAGAACAGCAGCACACTTTCCAGACCACTGGAGGGGATAACCCCCAACCCTCCCTCCCCCAATAAAAAAGGCACAGTTTTTTCTTATTCTTGAATAAATCTGATAGGATTAAGTGTTCCAGATATTTCTAAATATTGTCTAAATGATCATTCTCTGGCCTTCTCTTTGATCATTGGGTTGGGCGACTATGAAAAGTGTCGAGATCCTGGAAAGATGTGATGCTCACAAAGTATTGTGATTCTGAAATGTGCTTTTGAAAACAACTTTACACAGTTTTATTTGTCAGCATCTGTGCTGCAGGGAAATTCTTAGAGTTGGATCTGTAGCAAGGTTGGTGGAGTTCAAAGATTCTGAGTCCACTAAGGAGGAGGAAGAAAAGAGAATTAATTTTAACTCCAGCTTTGTTGCGACAGGAGCCCAGTATAGCTCAGTCTCTTAGATTTTAAGCTTCACAAATTCTGGGAGTATCATGTGAATTTGCTGAATGAGTCAATGAATAAGATTCTCCTAGCAAAAATAGCGGTAGGGCTTATGTCCTGAATAGGGTTTGGTGGTTATTGTAAAACATAATAATGAAGCCTGGTTCACTTTTTATATGGATGCAAAAGGAAGAAAAAGATTAATTGATCCGTGAAAAGTGTTGGTTGCCTGGTGTCATGAGGTGTGACAGTTCAGTGCAGTAAACCTTTATGAAGTGCCTGTAGCTGAATATTCTACTCTCTTGGGGGAGATAAATCATTTAGCCAAGACTTTTTGCCTGTACTTAATGGGACTTCCAAGGGTACGGAGGGGGAATGATAGAAGTACAAATGAATATAATGAAAAGAGGCAACAGAACTAGACTGTAAACTTCATGAGGACAAGGTATTTTGTTTCCGTATGTCTAACAGTGTTTGACATGTAGAAGGCAGTTAATTAAATGCTTGTTAAATGACTAAATAAACAGAATTTTGGTGAAATGCTTCAGGGGACATCTTCTTTGGTATTTTAAAACATTCCTTTAACACTGTTCTCATTTAACTGGTGATTATGGGTCAAGGAAAGCCCTGCCTGTAGACTGGGGGACACACTGCCACAGTGGCCTACATTTTAAAGCCAGTGTGGCTTGAATTTCCATGAAACATGTGTTCTAAATTTATGGCACTGTGTGCATATATCAGGTAGCTTATTTTGACTAGGTTGGGTGCTTGAGGTAAGGTTGAGAATTAGGGCATTATTCATATCTTGGCAGCCTGCCAAAAATAACATATTTGGGTTTTCCTCTTTTCTAAATAATGTGTATTTCTTTCCCACACAGACAAGAAATATTTCATATGCCATAGAGGGGGCTGTGGGCTGTGCATAGGGTGACTTAGTCACTCTTTATTCCCATGAAGGAATATAAGGAAGATGATTTAAATTCTTACACACACACACACACACACACACACACACACACACACACTCACACACTCTCACACTCTCACACTCTCACACTCTCACACTCTCACACTCACCCACTCACCCACCTTTAGAACAGGAATTTGACAGTAAGAGTACCATTTTTCTGTCTTCCATACCTCGTGACCTATAAATACCTGCCCTCATACATCACTGATTCACAGAACTTTTGTGGAGTACCTACTATGTGTCTAAGTGAGATCAAAAAGCTGAGACTTTGTTCCCACAGACTTTCGTCTGCTAGATTTCCCTGTGCCCCTTCTCTGCTCCCTGTCAGATAATTCTTCTACTCTTCTCTAACTTAGTGCATTCATTCCCTGACTTTATAATTTCCTAGCCCGAGTCTCCACATTTTTTTATTGCATTTTTTTTAACTTTAAAAAAACCTTCAGCATACATTCCATATATGTATATACATACTTAGAATTTACATATGTACTACTTGCAGTAGTGCATATTTACAAAACATGCACAAAATTTTAAAATTAAAAGGGTTAGAATAAAGTGAAATAAATATATTAAACTTTTTATTTTGTTCCTCATTTTTATTTATTAGTCCTACAGAAACCTTTTGGTTGCTCTTGTGGGTAGTTTGATGAAATATGCCTATTACATTTATAAAATTCTTATTTGTCTCCTGGGGAACTGGATTACTTGTAAATAATGATTTTATTTATTCTATTAATTTGATTGATGTAGGTAGCTAAGCAGGTGAATTTCTTTGTTTTAAAGGTTTTTATTGAGCAATACATAATACAGCAATAAAATAATAACTGATAAGTCAGAGAAAACAGCTTTCAATGAGAATAAAACCTCTATAAATGTTAACAATGAAAAAACAATCTGCAAAAGGCAATTGTTTCCGAATTCAACTCAGCAGAGAATTTAAAGCACATGTCCCTTCCTCTTTCTTTACAGTGCTCTGCTTCATGCATGGCTTAATCATGGCTTAATTTCCTTATTCATGTTTGAGTATTTTTAATTATGTTTTTGTGTGAGTGAGGATAAACACACAGATCAGATTAACTGAAGCCTAGAGTTCAGAAGAGGGGAGTTAATGTACAATAATTTTGGCAAGGTGATTGGAGCTATTTTTGTGAAGGGTTTTAAATGCTGAAGGACAGTATATTTGATCTTAGAGGAAATAGTCACAGGAATTTATTGAGATGAGGTGGGGATGGTTAGGGAGGCAGCACGACCTGATCTATGCTTTAGGGGAATCACTTCAGCAAAAGTATGGAGGAAGGCTGGATTGGAGTAGGGAAAGACTGGAGGAAGAGTAAAAACTAGGAGACCATTGCAGCAGTCTAGGTGATGTAGGTTATGTAGGGTTATCTAGGTTGTGCAGGGCTCTGGACTACTACATGTGGTGACAGTATGAGTAGAGAGAATGGAACAAAAGGGAGAGATGTGGAGAAAGAGACCACAAGGTTTGTAATGAAAATGAAGTGTCAAGGTTGACCCTGAGGTTGCAAACCTGGGTGACCGGACAAATGGTGACGCCCTTGATAGCAACAGGGAAGTCTGGAAGGATAGGACATGAGGGGAGATTAGGTAATGAGATTTGCTGTGTAGATCATAACCCATCCATCTCTTTATCCTGTCTCTCTCTCTCACCTAAAATGAAAAAGGGAAGAAAATGGTGTCTTCCATACCTGGTCATTGCCTTGGGGGCCAGAGCTTGAGATCATGAGCCTTTACTTGGCCACACCAGGAGGTGGACATGCTAGGAGTTTGGTGGGTGAAATTTTGACATCTTCCCACCTGTGGTCGTAGGTTAGGTTCTTACTGTACTGAGGAGTCAAGGGAATTTCAGGTTGGTGTGACGTTGGGGAAAAAGGATGGACAAGGGGAGTGTTGCGCTGTAATGGAGTAAGGGTCAGTGTAGTTGTGCTCCAAGATTGATTATCTTAGGGAGAGTTGGATGTGATGTCTCCTCAACTTCCAGCTAATTAGATCACACATTGATTGAAATTATACTGTGGCTCCCATTTTGGAGGCTATTGACTTTAACGATGACCATAGTTGTGTGTGTGTGTTTGTCTTTCGTTGCTGAAGAAGACCACACCATCAAAGAAATAATGACATGACACTTGACTTTGTTTTGAGTGAGGGAGGGCTGTGTAGGTCACCATTTCTCGTCCAGAGGAATCTGAATCCAGTAACCAGATATTCATCAGGATGACTGGAGATGACCCAGGATGAGGCAGTGGGGTTAAGTGACTTGCCCAGGGTCACACAGCTAGTGAGTGTCATGTGTCTGAGGTGAGATTTGCTCTTGCACTGGTGCTCTATCCACTGCACCACCTACTGCCCCATAACCGTAGTATTATTTTAGTTAAAGTCAAATGAAAGGATTCAGAATACATTTCCAAACAATTGTGGGCTTAGGGATTTGTGTCCATCATGTCTAGTGCAGATAATTTAATAGTAAAATACAGTCAATTTCCTCCAACTCAACATTAAGTATCTACTTCATACCAGGCATAACCAAGTCCCCTCTATAGCAGGGATAGCATTCTGCTATGCCTACCTTGCAGGGTTAAGATTCACAGAGATAATAGTTTGACTCTTTTTTGAAAATCATGGTTATTGAAAACATTTTAATGCCACGGTACATGGTACTTTTTAAAAGTGAATGGCACAGATGCCCGAGAACAGGATTCATAGGATTTAGAGTTGGAAGGATGGCTTTAAAAGCCATTTAGCCTAAATTATTTCCGTTTTGATGATCGAGGAGCCTAAATGTATAGGCTCAGAAAGGGAGAGTGAGTAGCCAGAGAGTTGTATGGGTAGCAAGTAATAGAGCTGATATGAACCTACATGTGCAGGAATTACTAGAGTAAAATTGTAATTCTCTGCATAGAGGTCCAGGTAGCATGGTGGAGTAAATAGAAAGCTGGCCTTGAATTCAAGCCCCACTTCTCCCATACTCTGACTGTGTGACCCTGGCCAAGACACTTAACATCTCAGGGACGGGGAGGCGACTCAGTAAGTCTGTAAGACTCAATTACGGAGCAGGAGTAAGGTGAGCATGGGTAAGTGAATTTTCCTCACTGGGAGCCAGCTTGATGAAATGGCTGGTCTGGCAAAAACAAACCAAGTCTAAAGGACCAACCATGAATACTTAACAAACACACAACTTTTTTTGTTTGTGTTTTAAAAACAGGGCCCATAGTAAGTGCATGTATTTAGGACTGGGTGAAAGGTAAGGACAGACAAACCTATCTGGAAGTTAAGGAAGGCAGTTGGGGGAATTCTGTGTCCAGGTTGAGCAAGGTCAAGGAGAAGCAGCCAGCTCTTTCTCAATTAGTGAATGGCTGTTAATACAGCAGTTAACTACTGTTGTGAATACAAGCAGGTTGGAGCCATTCACTGGCCTAAAAGATCCCGGTTTTCATCACAACCTTATACTTGGAAGGAACCTTATAGGTAATTTAGCCCAAGCCCTTCATTTGACAAATCAGAAAACTGAGGCCTACTTAGAGATGCTACATAATTTCACCAGATATTTGTAAGGCCCCATATAAGCAGTGGGTGTAGAAATGACAAAATGGAAACCATTCTTACCATCAAAGAACTTATATTCTATTGGGGATAGGTATGTGTGTGAGGAGGATGTGCACATATATACACATAAGTAAATGCAGAGTATTGGACAGCTAGGTAGTAGAGTAGACAGAGTGGCTGAGCTACAGTCAGTAAGACTCCTCTCTAATTCAGATCTGACCTCAGACTCTTAATAGCTGCGTGTCCCTGAGCAAATCACTTAATTCTGTTTCTCCCAGATTATCATCTGTAAAAGGAACTGGAGAAGGAAATGTTAAACCACTCCGGTGTCTTTGCCAAGAAAACCCTGAATGTGGTCATGAGGAGTTGGGTACAGCCAAAACAATTGAACGATACCACTAAAAATACATAAAAAGTAAATTTGAAGAAGAGGGAAGTAACCACTTGAGAGATCAGAATAGGGCTTGTTCAATAGGTAACGTGTAAATTTCTTGAATTTACTTAATAGCTCAATTATGAAATCTGGTTTATTACAAATTTGCCTTAGTTTCATTGTCTTATTATCCTTCAGCCCTATGGTGGAGCACAGAAGGAGCAACCACCCTTCATGGAAATAGAAGTAGCTTTAATAAGCCTATAGCTGTCTCACTATGCTTATTACCAACAGTCACCCACCAATCTGCATCAGGGGATGCCCCAGATTTTCATTGACTATACAAAGCCAAAAAAGCAGCCCATGAAATTAGCTCTTCTTGGTTTCACATTGGCAGCTGATGAGCCTTTAGATAAAGGAGGAAAAAAAATCAGAAAGTTGACATTCTTTATATGGTTAGCAAGCACTAACTATGAAACTCTGGGTCGGGTACCACCCTTCCTCTAGAACAGTGACATGGACGGTCCCTACTAGCTCTAACCGTATGGAAATTTGACAGAGCAAGGAGAGTAAGGTTTCTTCAATCTTATGTTTTCCCTCCCACTAGTCTTCATTGATATATTTTGTTTTTATGCCAGTTACATTTTCCACTTTATCCCCCTACACCATCCCTTGTAATAAAGAACTCAAAAAAGAAAAAAGTCTTTATTATAGGCAGTATTCTATATCTTTAGCCCTTTACCTCTGCAAAGAAGCCAGGGTAGGTGTCTTCTCGTATCTCCTCTTTGGTTGTTATAATTTTGTTTTGATTTTTTGGCTCAGCCTTTCTATTTGTTTACATAGTTGTAGTCAAAAGATTTAAGGGATTTACCCTGGTGGTAAGGAGTGGAGCCAAGATTTGAACTCAGGTCTTTCTGATGTCAGTCCAGGGACTTTGCCACTTGTTCAGCTGTTTCCGACTTTGTGGGCATCCACTTTGTTTCTAGTTCTTTGCTACCTCAAAAAAAATGCTGCTATTATTATTTTGATACATATAGGGCCTTTAGTTTGTTTTTGACATGCTTTGGGCATAAGGGCATAAAGGCAAAGGGTATGGCCCTTCTAATAATTTTCTTTGTATAATTCCAAATTGATTTCCTGAATGGCTGAAAAAATTGACTGTTCAACATATCACTATGCTTATTTCCCACAATTCCTCCAATTATTCCCATCTTTTACCAGCTCTACTAATTTGCTGGATATGACCTTCAAAATCAATCCCCACCTTTTTTCCCTCAACTAAGAATAATTGGTTTAATATATTTGTAAAGACACTTCCTAGAAAATGTCTTAGAGGTCTATAGAAAATGTATCCCCACCTTCCCTCCATCTGAAAAGTCTGTGTTTTTGTTGGACTCTCCTTTGGGTTTTATTCTGTAGAGAGAAAAATTAGATGGATTAAGTCAACAAGCATTGTGCTTTCAGACTTGGAATATAATACAAGGAAAAAAGAAAAGACCATACCTGCCCTAAAATAGCTAAAATTTTAATAAAGGAAGACAACATATAATAGAAACTGAATAGGGTGCTGCACTGTGCCATGGTAGTAAAAGAATTCTGGAGGGCCTGGAGAAGAGTTTTTTTTAAAAAAGACTTTCTTTTATATGAATGAAATTTACAGTCAGAATTATTTCATTCATTTAGTTTATGTTCTTTGGTCCTAGCTCAGTATTTAGTTCATAAGAGAAAATAAATCCTGTTGACGAATTGAATTAAGGAAATGGTTGAATTGTGTACATTTTGCATCATATTTCACAGAATCAATCTAACCTATATTAAAATGTTTTAAAATAATGGCAGATTAAAAACATTTTCAATATGGTAATGTTTTAATTTAAAAATAAGAGAGATGATAGGGAAATGGAGGGTTTAAAAATAATCACTATAGGGACAATAACCTCAGATAGATATAAAGAATTCCTAGATGTAGGAAATTAGAGGAATTAGAGAAGATTTTAAAAGTTTATTTAACTGTAATTTCAGATGGCTTGTGCTTAAGCAGCAGGTCTTTACAAAGATGTGAGAATGAATGGATGGAGTACTGTCACCACATTTACTGTTTTCCTTAAGGACACTGATGGACATCAGTAATACTGTGTATGCAGGGGACCTGTTCAGTAACTGGTAGTTCAGGTATTTTTAACACTATCCCAGGACACCTAAAAAATTGCATTCCAGTTCCTCTTCTACAAACCTTGCTGAGAAGATCGTGTCCTTAAGGAAAATAAAGAGAACAAAGGGAAAAGATCAGTTAGAAAGTGCATTTCTTCTGCTTCTGTGTAGTGAAGATCCTTAATTGGTGTTCTGGGAGCTATAAGGGAAGACTGGAAATTGAAATAGATTTTGTGGGTCACAGAACTGCAAGGTCCGACTGCATACTTGCTGCCTGCCTATAGTAATTGTTAAGGGAATCAACGATCAACTACTAAATACCTGTTGTGTCAGTAGAACTGTCCTTTCCTGTGGGAGGTATAGAAAAGTAGAAGGCCCTTCATTTAAGGAATTTACAATCTAATTTAAGAGAAGGGCCTAACCCTGCGGGAAATAGCAAGCAAGGAAACAACTAGTCTATAAATGGTAAGTGGTCGAAGAACATGGTGATCAATGAAGGACTAGAATATTTAGGGAAAACTTTATGGCAGTAGGAGGTCTCATGACTGTGGAATCAAAAAAAGAGACCTTATGTGATCACGTAGTCCAAACCACTCATTTTATTTGAGTGAGGCTGCAAAGGAGAAAAAAGGCATTAGTCAAGAGCTGTCTGTTCTTCCTTCATCATAACATTCCCAAACAGCTGTACTGACAGAGTCAAAGAGTAACCAGAGTGACACATCCATCCTTTATTAAACAGCAATAGAGAATTCTCTCTAGAAATAGGAATGCTGACAGGTATATTTTGTTTTTCTTGTTGTACTTTCTAACCAGCAGCATGGAATAACCCCTAGGGCATCTGGCTTATGTTTTTGCTCAAGGGGAAAGCAGCATTAATCAGTCAACCAGCATTTATTCAAGTGTGCAACGACTCCATGCCAGGTGCTGTGGAGGATTCAAAGAGGCTTAAGTTTTTATTTCAATAAATTCTTTTGGTGGTGCTCTAGAGCAGTAGTGCCAAACGCAAATAGAAACTGAGAACCAGTAAACTACATAAGGAGGGCAGTGGATCGAGTGCTGGGCCTGAAGTTGGGAAAGACCTGAATTCAAATCCAGCCGCAGATGTGAGACCCTGGGAAATTCTCCCTGTTTGCCTCAGTTTCCTTATCTGTAAAATGAACTGGAGAAGAAAGTGGCAAACCACTTCAGTTTCTTTGCCAAGAGAACCCCAATTGGGGTCACAAAGAGTCAGACAAGACTGAAAAATGACAGAGCAACAAAGCTACATAAGGGTCCCTGTGAGTAGCATATTCACTAAGAAAACCACATATTAACATCAAGTATGTTGTATTATAACTTTTTAAACAGTTCCCAATTTATGTTTTCATCTGGTTCAGGGACACTTTTGCTCTCGAGGAAGTCCTGGGACCATCTTTATATGGTGCATTATTCTTTTCATTCCTTCAAAAACACATTGTTGGGAAAAGAAGAGAGATGTCAGAATGTTACCGTGCTTGGCATGATCCACTTACTGAAATTCAGTTGTATTATCTTTGGGAGGAAGGTCACTATTTCCCCCAAGAAGGACTGAAGTAAGCTTCTGCATTGAAGGGTGAGTCATCTAACCTGAGGTATGGGAGGACACCAAAGGAAAACTTTATGTGTTAAAAATGGACCTTTCTGTAAGCTCCTTCTCCAGGGCTAAGAAAACTTATGTGTGAAATTTAAAGTGCAACTCTTGACATTAATTTCATAGTGTTAGACACAAGAACATTAACACTGAAACGGACTTGGGAGAACTCTCTTTCACAAATAAAGAATCTCAGACTCAGAGAGGTTAAGTGACTTTATTGTCCAAGGTCAAACAGGTGGTATTTGAGCTAGGATGTGAATTCAGGTTTTGAGGCTTCTAATCTAGTGCTTTTTCCACTCTCCAGGGGTGGGAAACCTGCAGCTTCAAGGCCACATATGGCCCTCTAGGTCCCCAAGTACGGCCCTTGGACCAAATCCAAACTTCACGGAACAAATTCCCTTAATAAAAGGATTTGTTCTGTAAAGCTTGGGTCAGTCAAAAGGCTGCACCCAAGGACCTAGAAGGCCACATGACACCTCAAAAAAATGGGTTCTGCACTATACCATGCAGGCCTGTCCTTATAAACTGGGTGTCTTCAAAAAACCATGGATGAAGAAAGCCTTGACAAAGGCCCTTTATAAAAAAGAAAACAAAAAAGCTTGAATATCAGAAATTTAAGGACTTACTTTGAATGTATAACAAAACTTCATGAGAAAATGTCCTTCATTTTATGCCTTGCCATATATCCTGTGAGTTAAAGGCAGTGATTTTAATTACGATCAAAGGCTTATCAACAAGATTTCAGATTTTTCCCATTTCCATTACTTTTCCTGCCAACTACATTTATTTCACTTGAACGCCAAACTTTTTTCCTTTTTCCTTGTACTGAACTGATCCAAAACCAAAAAGCCTGTACTTCAGGGTGAAGCCAATCTTGCTCCCCCAGGTCGAGTTTCTTCTCATTGTTCCTCCATCCATCTGTCCACCAGTCTACCCATCTATCCATCCATCCATCCATCCATCCATCCATCCATCCATCCATCCATCCATCCATCCATCCATCCATCCATGCATCCATCCATCCATCCATCCATTCAATTACAGATCACCAAGTCATTTAAAAAGAGATTATTGCCCTTCCCCCTAACTCTAGAACCCGAATGGCCTATAGCAAAGATATGAGTCATTAAAAAAACTTGCCCCCCCCAACACACACACACACACACACACACACACTCACACACACTCACACACACTCACTCTGAAACCCAACAATAAACATACCAAAAACAACTACCTGGGAAAAAAGTTGATTTGAGATAAAGTATCTCTCTACATTTAAGTATAAGGAAGTCCACAAGTGATCCTCAAACTTTTGAGATTTTGTTGTGTATTTTTTACTCTTGGGGGAGGGAAGGGACCCAGAAGAAAGTCATTCTTGAATTCCCCAGGCAGGCCACTGGAGTAGCAGAGGCAATATAGGTATAGGTCTTTACAGATCAAAAGAATGATAAATGTCTGCAGGCCGGTAAATGGATTAGATTGTGGGTAGACAGATGTTCCTTCCCCTAAAATGTTGCTCCTCTTCCCCTCTCCCCCGAACCAGACACTGGAGGTGGGGGGACAAGGTGCCATTGCCAAACTATTCACCCACCTTTATCCTACAAAATACTGTGTCAGCTTCCCCAAAAGGCTTGTGCATTTATTGTCTTATCTTTCTGGATAATGAAAGCAGCTGTTGTTTGTGGTTGTGATTCTTAACCTCAGAAACTTTGCTTTACCTTTGCTGAAAACAAACCTGCATTTTAATCATTCTTTTTTGCTAACCTTGTTTATGAACTCTTATTTCCCAGGAATTTCTGTTTCAGGAATTCTTCTGTTTGCCTTAATGGCAAGTGACCCATCTTAATCAACATCAGCCTGTAGCGATCTGAACCTGTTTGCCCCATATGTCTCTGGGGGAGTTCAGTCTTGCACAGATAGCATCTCAGTGTTATATGACTCAATAGAGAGCCTAAGACTTTGCTGGCAGTGATCCCCTTTTGAAAGTGAGAATTAAACACAGATTCAGAGTAATCTTAATTCAGGTTTTTTAAAAGGGTAAATTTAAAGGAGATCGAAATAATGTAATTTGGATTAAAGAATATCTTACTCTGGAAGATTCCTCCTCATGGCCCTTTCCTTTATTTTAACATGACCCAGGCCAGCTATGTTGACTCTATAATTACCCTCCTTGTTCATCGGACTCTCTGGACTTCTTTCTCCACCATAGCACAGTGTAGGTAGCTCTCCTTTCCTCCTGTAGTTTATGTATTATCTCCTCTCATCTCTCTTATTTTGACTGTAACCTTTTATTTTCCTTAAGGAGTGAGAATTTTCAAAAGAATTAATCCTAGAATCAGACAGTAGAGTGAGAATAAATCAAGAATGGCTCACTTTTCTATCCAGGATTATTTGTATGGGAAGAACAGGAAGTACATTCATGAATTCTTAGTTCCTATTTCTTTTCATAAAACTTACTCATTTACATGCAGTGTGCCTGTGTGTCTTAGGGAAAGGCATGACACTGCTGAAAGGTCTGCAGAATTTTTCCTTCCCTCTAGTACTGTACATGGTGTTAGACCTTACAAATCATCGAGTCCACTTTAAAGTTAGTAATAATCGCTAGCATTTAAATAGCTCTCTTAGATGGGCAAACTTTGTTACAATCATCATCACCCTGTTTGATCCCAACAATCCTCTATTATTATCATTTTATAGAAGAAGAAATGGAGGCAGAAAGAAGGCAAGTGATCTGCCCAGAGTTCTAGAACTGACAAGTGTCTGAGATGTAGAGACAAATGTTTTAGAATCTTTTTCCAGGTATGGCTATGTCAAGAATTATAAAGCTGTTTGAGTGAATGTCAGATGTCTTCCCATTTATGCTGCCAGCAAACACTGATTAAGGGCTTAGATGACAGAGAAGCACAGAAATAAATGTATTTTCTATTTAATCTTTCCAGTTCACTGTTTCTTAACCATATTTTGTCTCCTTTGAATCCTTGTATGTGTTTGGTTGTTTTCAGGCATGTCTGACTCTCAGTGACCCCATTTTGGGGTTTTCTTAGCAGAGATACTGGAGTAGTTTGCCATTTCCTGCTTCAGCTTATTTTACAGATGAGGAAACTGAGGCAAACAGGATTGATTTGCTCCAGGTCACCTTGCTAGTAAGTGTCTGAGGCCAGACTTGTATTCATGAAGATGAGTCTTCCTGACTCCCGGCCCAGCACTCTTCCCACTTTGAAATCTTAATAAGCACTCTAAACATTTTGATGTCTTTTATCTGTTTTCTCTTATACCGAAGTCCTTCTGGTGCCTCATTGTGGAGGCAACCCTGAGTTATCAAAGTTTAGACTCCAGGAGTTGTAAGTTTTGTCAGGTACTGCCAAGTTAGAAAGAAGATTTCCAGGACAAGCCTAGTGAATGGTCCCAGACATCTTAGGATCAGCTTAGCAAAATTCATAGGGGATCCTGACCAGAAATTAGGCCACTAGTCATTGAATTTTTGTGATCATAGTTACATATAAAGATTGTGTGGCTGATTTATCTCTCTGCAATTGGGACCAGAAACTGCTTTGGTGAAATCATAGATCCTTAATTGATATCAGTATCTCCTTTTGCTATATAAGAAGTTGTAGAAGTGTATGTACAGAAGCGAGAAGAAATATTAGAACACCGCAAGTTGAGTTTCAAATGGTCCAGGACGTATGTGGAATACAGTACAATTATGGAAGCAGTGGCATGAGCCAAAATTGTGTCAGTACAAAGCATCCAAATGGGGTAATCCATATGGCTTAGAGGCATGAGTGCAAACTGACTAGCGCTAGAAGCCATAATATAAACTTAATGATGATGATGATGATAGCAAGCATTTATATAGTGCTTAAAAGGTTCACAGAGTGCTTTATTTATGTTATCATTTGATTCGTGCAACAACCCTGGAGGAAGTGTTATTGTTACCCCATTTTACGGATGAGGAGACTTGAGGCTGAGAGAGGTTAAATGACTTGTGCAGGGTCACACAGCTTGTAAGTATCTGAGAAAGGATTTGAACTTAGTTCCTTCTCAGTCCAAGTCTAACACTTCACCGTCCCTTGTTATAAGAAAAATGAGCAGAAATGGATTGCATAAGTCGATATGATGGGAACTTTGGGTGGAAGTATGGTGGAGGAGAGCAAAACCCAGTGCGGTCTGACATGCACCTTAGATTTTGGGAGGGCAGATTTCAAGGACTTTAGAAAAAGATTAAGTAGAGTCCCTAGTTGTTGTGGTATAGTTTTTGTTTTTAACATCATCATCATCATTTCCTGATATCCTTTTTAAAGTTTTTTAATTGATATTTTCTACTTTCTTAATTTGCCGTAGTTCTCTTCATTACGTCTCTCTCCTTCCCCTCCCCTAGAACTGTCCTTGAAATCCTTCTTATTCTCCTCACCATCGTGTCTTAGTTAGAGTTACCAGAAGCTTTGCCTGGCACTGTGCCGGCATTCCCCCCATCAAGAAAATATGATCCTGATATCATTGATCTCCTTTTATTGATGAGTATACTAAGCATCAGGAAGGTTTAGCCATTTGCCCCAAAGTCACAAGTATTAGATATTGGAGGTGGGATTTGAAACTGGCTCCTTTTATTTTAGAACCAGCGTGCTTTCTATTGTTTTCTGTGGCAGACTAAGGAAATGTGTGTAATTAGTTCTTGATCTGTATAATTAATACAAGTTCAGTCGTTTTTCAGTGGCATTTTTGTGGATATTCGGATAGGGCATGTATTGCTCTCATAATACTTTCTTCTCTCTGCCTCTTTCATACAAGTCTTTCCATGTTTCTTTGATTCCCTTCATTGATATTTTCTTGCAGTGTAACAGTGTTCTTTTATATATACCTTCCACCATTTCTTCAGCCATTTCTATACATGGTACATTTACTTTGTTTCCAATTTCTTGCTACTACAGAAAATATTGTTATAATTGTTGTAATACATATGAGATTTTTCTCCTCTGACTTTGACCTTGGATATGTGCTTAATAGTATCACTGGGCCAAAGGATTTGCACAGCTTTGTGACTTTTTCAAATTCCAAAATATTAAGACAAATTCATAGCTCTACCAATAATAGTTTCGTGTTGTTCAGTCGTTTTTCAGTCATACTTGACTATAATTGATCTGTCATTTCCTTCTTTAGTGGTTTGCCATTTCCTTCTCCTGCTCATTTTATAGGTGAAGGCACTGAGGCAGATGGGATGAAGTGACTTGCCCCAGATCACACAGCTAGTGTCTGGGGGGACTGGTGCTCTATCCACTGTGCCAGCTAGGTGCTCGTTAATGGCCCTCTTTTCCTACAACTTTATGGGTCAGTTCTTAAGAAAGTTAATCAGAAGTTCAAAATTGTTTTCTTCATGATGCCACATTGTAGAAGCAAGAGGAAAGAATAGACAGAATATGCCTGTCTCCAAATGCTGCAGAATTAGTAATTTCCCAGATAGCCCTTTAAAAAAAAAAATCAGTCTTGAGATGTTTGGGAAGATTTTGCACCTAGGAAAATGACCAAATTACCCAGCAGTGTTCCCTGGGGGAGGGTAGGCTGGTGATTTGGGAACAAAGACTGATAATTTAATCAGGAAATGATCGTTTGGCTGGGAAAAGGATGAATTTCAATTTCTGTTTGAAATTATGTAGAAGTAGGAGTGGATTTGTGGGGGCTAAATTGTAAAAGGTCTCTTCCAGCTCTAATAATTATATCTTACTTTCATATCAAGCTTTAAGATTTATATATTTCTTTAGATACATTATCTCACTTGATTCTCACAACTGCTCAGTAAAACAGATAGTTGTAAGTCATTGTTTACTCCCTTTTGCAAATAAGGAAACATAAATGACTTTCCAGTAATTACATTCCTACCTCCTACAATTCTTTGATCCTCTGATAATTTCTAATGAAAACAATGAATGTTTAATTTTTAAAGCCTTGTTCGGAAATAGATTTTCTATCTGTCTTCCTCAATTTCCTATTCCTTTTCCTCCTTGCACACTTCTTTTGTCTTTTATTTCCTAATGTCCTAACTTTGAATGTTCATATTTCTCCCAAAGGATGAACATAAGAGCATAGTTTCAGAGCTGAAAGGGACCTTAGAGGTCATTCAGTCCAACTCTTTCATTTTACAGTTGAAGAAACTGAGAATTAAACAACTGGGAATCAAACCCAGATCTCCTAATTCCAAATCCAGCTGCCTTTCTACCTTATTATGCTGCTCCAGAGTCTTGCATCATCCTGTAAAACCATCTATGTGTAGATGTGTAAAAGTGCACTGCGTATTATGCTTTGGACTGGTGGTTTTGTGAAAGATGTTGCTGTTGGACAATTTGATACACAAGTGGGTCTGTATTACCTCCCCTTTGAAAGTTCGTGTAGATTATAAGTATCACATATACATTTTTTTCATTTTTCATAGAAGGGGTTTGGGAAGAAAAAGGGTTGAGAAAGGGATATATTTTTAAAAAATATTCCAGGCAAGTTTATTCCCTACATGCCTATAATCTCCAGATGTCTTTAATGTACATGCCTTAAAAAAAATTAACACCTTCATGGTAACACACTCAGTATTTAGAGTAATGTTAACTGAATAATAGAAATAGCTTACCTTTCTCTAGCATTTCAGAAGCAGTGCATTGTGGTAGAAAGAGAATTGGATTTGGAATCAGGAGAGATTTGGGTTTGAGTCCTGGCACAAGTACCATGAGACCTTGTGCAAGTTACCACTGATTTCTCTGAACTTTAGTTTCCTAATCTGTTAAATGCAACCTTCTTTAGAAGGGGCATATGGGGAAGGTGCTTTATAAACCTTAAGCTGCTACATGAATGTGAGCTGATAGTATTTAATGTTTGCAAAGTGCTTTAGAAACATTCTCATTTGGTAAAAGTAGGGCTGTAGTGATGCCATGCTTAGATCATGATATCCCTAACAACTTGATTTCGTATTCTATTGTTGAAAACTAGAACCTTGTTGTTCTTTTAAAATTATATTTATTCATTTGGTCATTTCTTTTACCCTTTGAGATGTCTATAAAAAGAAAAAAAATTTACTTGAGCAGGGATCAATCTTTAAGTGACTTAGGACGATGTGTGGATGATTAAGAAAATAGAGCTAGGGAATTGATGTTTAAGCGGAACTTGTCAGTACAATGAATTGTCTTGTTGATTAAAGGTACTTTATCTTAAATCACATTTTATTGTTATTAGAAACTATATTATCTTTGTTGGAGAGTCATTCTATTTCATCATATGTTTTTGTAAATGTAAAGAAAATCCTAGAGGAGGTAATTAAATTGGAAACTTCTACTCTACTCTGTTTCTCATTAATGATGGTATGGAAGATACATGGATTGTGATCGTCTTTTCTTTTCTTTATTCTTTAGGGCCGACATGTCAAGACTGGTCAGCTGGCAGCTATCAAAGTCATGGATGTTACCGAAGTAAGTAAAGGTGGGGGAAATCCCCAAGAGTTGGAAAAGTAAATAACTAAATTGAAGAAGTTGAGATGCGTGTGTGTGTGTTTGTGTGTGTATGATATGTTTGCATAAAGAAGAGAAAAAGAGATATTGTTCGAGTCTGCTTTCACATAAAAGAAATCACTTTCTCAGATTGCCTTCATGTGACATTACGTCTGCAGAAGTTTTAGGGGCCAGTTTTCTGAAAATTTTTGCAGATGACTTCCGAAGAACTGAGCATCGGTAGCATCTTAATAAATTAATAAACCAAGTGCTGATGTCACCTCTTTGGCAACATAATTGCATTTTTAAAAATGGAAAAATTAAAGGATTTCCATAAGGGAAGATTAAAGTCATATGAATAAGAAATTATGGGGATGAGGAAGATGTTCCCTAATGTCCTATGCCATTTCTTTTATTTTTAACATGAGGGAACGGATTCAGTGAGCTTCCCTGTGGCTTGAAAGGAGAAACATCTGCTAGAATGAGGAGCAGATTGTTGGCAGAATTTAACAATGTAAAGTAGTAGTTGAAATGGTCTCAGGGGAGAGAGTTAACTGCAGAGCTTTAGACGGGGAAAAAGGGAAAATTAACCTGGACCTAAAATAAGACATATATAATATATATGTGTCTGCACATAAGCTTATTATCTATACATAAACTCTGCTTATTTTAAAAATAACTTTAATTTACTGTGTTCTAAAAATAGCCTATTTAAATTTTATTAGGATATTTATAACATTTTGGAGTATGTCCATATTATTACATTTACTCTTCCATAATTATGGCCATAATTCAAGACAGGTGTTAACAGATTGACTCTTTGGTCCCTTTTGTTCTTTCTGGTCAATCTAATTAACTTCTAACATTTGAAGACATAACCAAATTCAACCCAGAAGTTACCCATTCTTAATTTCACATCCTTCCTCAAGGTCCCACAGAGTGACATGCTGATTATTCTGGTGTCTGTAGAATAGTGAAGCAAGTGCTCCCATGCAGTTTTTTACAGTTCTCTTCTTTTTCATGTTTGATAAAAATTTTACCACCTCTTTGTGTGTGCATTTTTTTTGGTACAATAGTAATTCTATCCCTCAGTGTTAAAGAGGAGAGGATACTATAGTTTCTAGGTATAGATGAACTAGTAGGACTGAAGTCTTTGTTTTTGGATATTTGTTTTAAACCTACAGAGGGAGAGCTTTCATTCTAAAAGGAGAAGAACATTTCCTATATACTTACCTGATTTTTGTTTTTGAATTGCTAGAGTGGGTTGTCTCAATGGCATAAAACTTTAAAATTTATTTTTATAATTTAAAAAATTTTAACAATGAATAAAAATCCCTTTTCTTTCCTTACTACCATGGGAATGAGGGAGAGAACATCTCTAACTGCAGTATCAGATAGGCAATACAAGTTCTTGCATTGGTTGGACCAAAATCTATGATATCTTGGGTCCATAAGCATCTCTGTAAGGAGATGAGTAGCATATTTCCTCATGGGTCCTTTGGAATTCTGATTGGTCATTGTGTTGATCAGAGTTCTTGATCCTTTCAAAGCTATTTGCCTTTGCAGTGTTGTTGATGTTGTATGTATTGTTGTCCTGGTTCTGTTCACTTCATTCTGTATCTGTTTGTGTGAGTTGTACTAGGTTTTTCTGAAAAAAAAAATACCCTCATTATTTCTTATAGTACAATGATTATTTGTTCAGCCAATCCCTGATTGATGGATACTCCTCTTAGTTTTCATTTCTCTGCTGCCACGAAAAGAGCCAATATAAATATTTTTGTATACAAGGCTTCTTTTCTTCTTTCTTTGATATCTTTAGGGTATAAGCCTAGTAGTGGCTGAAGGATATGCACAGATTAATAACTTTTTGGCCATAATACATGTTTGCTTTCCAGAATTGCAGGAACAATTTACAGCTCTCCCAACAGTGTATTAATGGAGCTCTTTTCCCACATTTGTCATTTTCCTTTTTTGTTAGCTTTGCCTCATGGTTATGAGATGGAACCTCAGAGATGTTATTTAATGGAAATATTTTGGGAGTAGTACTTTTCAGGTAGAGCTCATGAAGTGCTTTGCTGCTGAATATAACTTTATAGTCTTCCTTAGTCTCTCTCATAATACACAACTCAATATTTGAGCTGAAGATTTCTTATCAGTTTTATAAAAAGAGGATTATTTGAAAGCATGGTAAACAGTGACAAGTTAATCTAATTTCAGTAGAGAGGAAAAACAAAATTAATTGAATGAATGGTGAGTTGTATGGTGGTTGGTTGGCATGGGTATACAACTAAAATTGTCCAGGGTAGCCAATATTATCCTCTCTTATAAAATCCTCTTTATAAACTCCATTTATAAAGATACTGCAGTCAGTTCTTTCATGTTATGGTCAAAAATGAAAGTATCATTGTGGAGTAGATAAAAGCTGTAGAGTTCAGCTCTGCTTCTGGTGTCTACTAATCTATATGGTTATGGGCAAGTCATGTAACTTCTAATACTAAGCAGCAGAATCTCCTCATCTCCTATTGTTGAAAACGGTTAGCACACCAGGAATTACCTGATGAATTCGGATCCTTCAGGTGTGGGGGGTGTACTGTTAGCTGCTCGATCCCCCCACAATCTGTGGGCCTAGAGCTCCAGAAGCAGTGACTGCAGCAGTTTTCTCCGCCCACCTTCTCCAGTTTCCTTCTGCTGCCCGGGACCACTCCACTCTCCCACCCTGCTCCCACAGGCTTTTCCCATTGATCTTCCAATTTATCCTCAGCATTTTGGGGTCAATAAGTCTGGAAACCACAACAGGTGTGAGAGATTCAGTCTCCCTAAGGCCTGTCTATGCACTCACAGTCCAAGCTGGACTGCGCTTTGCTCTCAGCCTGGCATGAGAGACACTTCCCAGTGACCTTCCAGGCTGTCCTGTGATGGAGATTTGCTTTACCCTGTCATTCTGCGAGTTCTTCAGCTCCAGAATTTGTTTAGAGTCATTTTTTATAGGTATTTGACAGGGTTTGGGGGCAGTGCCGTAGAAATACCGTGCTGTTACTCTGCCATCTGGGCTCCTCACACCCCCCCTTCCCAAATTTGGAGTTATCTCAGTAAAGAAACTTAAGTGGCTTGCCAGCTCATTACGCAGATGAGGAGCTGAGGCAGAGTTAGGTGACTTGCCCAAGGTCACAGAGCTACTGAGTGTCTGAAGCCAGATTTGAATTCAGGAAGCTTAATCCTCCTGACTGCAGGTCCGGTACACTACCCGCCACGTTACCTGGCAGTTCTGCGCTTCTCCTTTACCTTGGCTCTTAGGCCCCATTTGAGTGGTTAAACATTACAGAGAAACGTTAAATGCTTTATGTAAAAGTCAGTATATTTACATCATAAATTATTTCTATTGATTTGTTTACTGTTTTTAATTTTGTTTATTAATCGCTTTTTAGTTTTCTAGTAGAGAAAGTAATCCATAGATTCACTTTCAGTTCCCCAGCACCGCTTGAAAGGAGCTGTGCTTGTGTGCATGTGAATAGATCGGGTTAAACAAGAATCCCAGCTGTGTGACATTGGAAGGCTGTCGCCCTTACAGCATTGGAGGGTGGGCACTCTCACATCTAGTTATCTCCCTCCTGTGGCCCTCCGTTGAGAAATTCCTCTGTAACCGCCCTATATTCCCAAGCCAAGAGTCATTCGCAGGCTGTAGTCATCAGGCTGTCTGAATCTGCCCCATTCTCCTTGGAAGCATCTGTGCTGGATCTCTTTGTTGACAGGGTTCACCAAAGGCCTGTTTGATGTTCTTGCTAGGGCCACGCTGGTAATCAGCTGCATGGACTTCTGGTGTTAGGCCCTCATCAGTCTAACTAGGGCAATTGGAAGGTGGGAATTAGGGTGGGAGGGATAGCACTTTGGTACAGTTCCAGCTTGGCCATATGCTAGTATTAGCTTCTTCCATTTATAACATTGTTGCTTCAGAACCGACTGCCCCATATGGTATATTGATTCAATCATTCAGCAGATATTTACTTTTTTGAAGTCACAAAATTTTACTATGTAAAGCTTTGCAATTTGAGTTCTTACAAATACCTTTAGTTTATTTGACATGATGGAAGACAGAAAACACTAATATTTCTTATTCCAATGTGGAAATATTTCAATGTTTCTAAAGCTTCTATGCCTTCTTAAGTTAAGAAGCCATGCTATATTCTTTTATACCAGTTTTCTTTTCTTTAAAAAAAAAAATTTTCACTAATTATTTCTGTTTTATTCATTTAAAAATTTTTTTGAGTTTCAAATCCACTCTCTCCCACCCTCCTCTAGTCTTTGAGAACACAAGCAATATATTGATATTGTAAAATCATGTAAAATCATGTAAAACATTTCCATATTAGCCATGTTGCAAAAGAAAACATACAACTCCTCTCCTCCCAAGAAAAATAAAGGGAAAAAAATATGCTTCAGTCTTCATTCAGAGTTGATCAGTTCTCTCTCTGGAGGAAGATAGATAACATTTTTCATTAGGGGGTCTTCAACACATTATTAAGGCACCCTATTTTGTGATCAGTGCACAAAAAATGAAACAATTTCTTTTTACAATGAATTTACAATGTATTTTCTCATAGCCAGCAGAACTTAGAAGAACCTAGGGTCATACCTATATATGTATATATGTCCCCTGCAACCCCGCTTTGAAAGACATCTCATCTTAGTAGGTTAACCTGTATTTGGGAGTAGTTCATGCCGAAGAATCTTGAAACTCCCCCAGCCAGCCCTGGGAGAGGGCCATGATTCTGCCTCTTCCCCATGCCTATAGGAACAGTGCCATTGTTAGCACCTGCTCCTCCTCTATATGGGGAGCAGGCTCCACCTCCATCCTTGCTGTTGTCTTTTGATCTCAGAGCACACAGAAGTCAGCACTCTCCTCTGTAGCTTCTAAGACATGCTCAGTACCCAGAGCAAGTTTTGATGCCAAGAGGAAGCTTTGGCACCCCATGACCCCAGAATGAAGCGTGAATCAAAGCTTGAAAACATGTTCTCTCCTGCTCCCATCATTGGGGGCCCTCCCTTCTCCCCCTCCCTGCCAGCCTGCTGGAACCTTGGCCAGAAGCCTGGGAGCAAAAGAGAAAGAGAGATTTCACAGCTGATGCTTTTCTTTCAGCCTTGGCAGGTGGGTAGTCAGGGACTGATGGAGAAGGGCTCCTCTTGTTTGGAGCAGGAGAGGGCATGTTTTCTGACTTTCGTTCAGGTTTGATCAGGTTGATGACCCTTGGCCATCAGAAAACCCTGACTGGGCTTTGTGTTCCCTTTTTCCTGATGAATGGAGGAGAAATAACAGGAGCAACAGTAGTTGTGCAAGCAAGAAGACAGCCGCGGAAAGTTCTTTTGGGGAACTCAGTAGAATAGTTCTGGACTTACATGTAGGCCAAGGGTACTAAACCTTTCTTTCATTGTTATAGACTCCTTTGGCAGTTTGGTGAAGCCAGACTGCTCAGAATAATGTTTGGAAACACATGAAATAAAATACCTAGGATTGAAAAGGAAACCAGTTATATTGGTTATGAAAATATAAAACAATTTATTGAAATATTTAAAAATTATCAAAATAAATAAAGTTCAAATTTATGGAGCCCCTGATACAGGCTTTAGTGTGTGGAGCTGGGTATGGATACTGTGTGTTAGACACTGGCAATGCGGGTTTCATACCAGAGCACGTAAGGAAGAGGGTTCTGAGATTAAACAATGCAATTCATGTAATCACTCATTTTATTTCATTTTTTATATTTGTTAGCAGGTCTTGAAACTATACACTGATTAAATCAGAAAAACTCCAACTTTTAAAAGGTTCCTTTGAAAGCGTATCAGGTTGTGAATTGATGCTTTGGGTATTGTCCATTCTGGACAAAGACACTCGTTGGCAGAGGAACAGTTGGCTGACTTTGAGCCCTAGCCACCACATTTTTGTTGTTACCCTGATTCCCAGGCCCCGTAAAGTCTAGGAAGACTTGGATTTTGTGAAGTATGAAACTCGCTCCTCTTCCTAGTCATTGAGGCCTGTGGTCATCTTTGACTCTTCCCTACATCCAGACCACTGGTAATACCTGTCAGTTATGCCTCTTCGGAACCTCCTCTTTACTCAGGATTGCCATTCTAATTCAGGACCTCATCCCCTTTCACTTCTCGGATCTCCTAATGACCTAACTTGTCTCCCTGCCTTCATTTTCTTTTCTTAATTTGGTTCACAATTGCCAAAATAGTGTTCATAATAACCAAGCCTAACATGCTACTCCCCTGCTCAGAGAACTTTAATGGTTCCCTATTGCCTGTAGAATAAAATGCAAACCCTTTAGCTGGCTTTCAAGGCCTTCTGTGATGTGGTTTTAATTTGCCTTTACAACTTTTCTTTATTTTCCTTTACAGCCTTCTTTCACAATATTTCACGCATTCCATATTCCAGTCAGATGATTACTTGGGTAGTGTCTGACCTTGACCTTTGTAACTCCTACCTCCATGCATTTTTGGTAGATTGTCTGCCATAACTGATACGCCATGCTTCCTAATCCTCCCTGCTTGCCTTCAAAGTTAAATTCCAGTGACATTTTCTCCATGAGGCTTCTCCTGTTGTCAGCCTGCACTCCCCCTCCTCCCCAATTGTATACTGTGTTGTACTCCCTCTCCGCTTCCATCACACAGTTCCTTTAGTTTGCTTATCTTTGTTAAAATAGAATGTAAACTTTTTGAGGGCAATAAGCTTGCTTTGCACATAGTATATATTTAACACATTTTTTAATAGAATCTGTGAATGCTGTATTCATTCCTCATGCCCCACACATCCAGAAGTAATCATTGAGCATCTGTTTTGTGCCTAGCACTGTGTTGGTGCAGAGAAGTAGAATAGAAATACAAGAAAGGGAGCTAAGACAATTAAGTGAGAGATCAAGGTGGTCTTTGTAGCCCCTTGTCTTCCTTCTCATCCCTCCCCTTTCCATTTAGTTATGTCATATATGTCATGGGTGAAGAATCATTTGCTTTTTCTGCTTACTGCTTCACTGTGGCCATTGATTTCCCTTTGGTTATGTCAGATACTAGAATCTTAAAGGATCTTAGTAGGTCCTTAGAGTAAACTACAATATGTTCATCCTTCGTTGCCAAAGAAGACCATGCCATCAGAGAGATGAAGACATGACTTGCACTTGACTTTGTTTTGAGGGAGGGCTGTGCAAGTCATCAGCATGTCTTCTCCTCCAGAGCCATGTGAATCCAGTGACCAGATATTCATCAGGATGACTGGAGATGACCCAGGATGAGGCAGTTGGGGTTAAGTGACTTGCCCAAGGTCACACAGCTAGTGAGTGTCAAGTGTCTGAGGTGAGATTTGAACTCAGGTCCTCCTGACTCCTGCACTGGTGCTCTATCCACTGCACCACCTAGCTGCCCCAGAGTAAGCTACTGGCATATTACTTGAGACTATGTTGTTATCATCTGTCATTTTTGTCACATGGTTGCCTTCCTTTTTCTAAGTTGCTTATCTTTTTCGTCCTTTATGCATCTGTTCAAGTTCATCTCTCTCCCAACCTCAATGTATAGCAGTCTACCTTTTAGCTAAAATTTCCCAAGTGAACCCTCCCTGGTTCCTTGGTGGGGTGTCGGGTAGAATGGGGAGAGAAGAATGTTAGATTCGTTCTTTAGTTGAAAAGCTGAATGGGGCATGGGAACAATTTGATGCAGGCAGACTCTTTAGCACGTTGGTGCGGTAGTCCAGGCGTGAGGTGACAAGGGCTTGCGCTGGTGTGGTGGCAGTGTCAGAGGAGAGAAGGGGCCAAATAGGAGATGTATTAGAAAGGTGGAATTGGCAGAACTTGCCAAATGAGAGAGAATAAAGATGTTATGTATGTTGCAGCCCCAAGTAACCACCTCAGATGAATTAATCCTGTTTGGCCTTTATATCTGTGCCCTTATTTTACATTTAACTTTGAAAAAAATCATTAAAAGGTTACTTTATGCAAAATGCCAGGGTAGGCATTCAAGAGGCCAAATTAAAGATATATGGGACTTAGTTCCTGTCCCTAAGGAAGTTAAAAATTAGTGAGGAGAAAGAAATTTATACAGTAATCTAAAGTCATTGTCTTCTGCCTAAAACCAAGCATCTTCTGCACTTTCTGTTGTGGGTCCTGCTATATCCTTCTAGTACCACTTGTAACTTCAGAGTCATTCGTGACTATTTCCTTACCACCCGCATCTACTCAGTTGCCAAGTTCTGTCAGTTTTGCTTACACAAAATCACTCACATTTGCACCCTTCTTCCCAGATATGTGGCCCCAAGGTCATTTTAAGACTCTCACTGCTTTTCACTTAGGCTGTTGCAGTAACCTCCTAATTGGTTTCTCTGCTTTCAGGTTCTCCCCTCAACTATTCAGTCTTTCATGTAGCCTCCAAAGTAATTTTCCTAAAACGCAAGTCTGACCATGTTGTACCCCTGTTCAAATATCTATCGTGACTCCCAATTCTGTGATAAAATACAGACTTCTCTGCCTGGCATTTAAAAACCCTTTATAATCTGATTCCAATCCACCATTCCAACTGTATGTCACATTTCTCCCTTTTATACTCTCTATATTCTGTCCAAACTGGCCAACTTGTTTCTTAAATTTAGCGTTCCAGTGCCTTAACCCCTTCCTGCCTCTCCTATACACTTAGAATACTAAATTTCTTTCCTGTCCAACTCAGTTCAAGTGCTCTTTCCTGTTCAGATTATTTTACATTTTTCAGTTTACATGTTCTTTCCCTCAGTGATGGAGCAGGGTTTTTTTTTTTTTGGAGGGGGGTTGGTCTGTATTTCCCAGCACCCAAGCCAGTTGGTGTCTTTTTTTACAAAATAAGTTTATTTATTTTTAGTTTTCAACATTTAATTCCATATAGTATCTTCTTAATTTACATAGTAGACACTTTATTGAGTTGAATAGAAATAACTTTAATAATATACCCTAGAATTGGCTAAATCAGTGGAAGGTATCAACCAAATAAAATGAAAATTTGGGGTCAGGGAGAATTACTGTAGAGGAGGAGTTAGCGAAGGCTTCATGGAATTGGTGACTTTTAAGTTACATCATGAAATATAGGCAGGATTTCCAATAGTTGGACATAGGGACTGGAGGGTAGGGTGACTATCAGCATGTAGAGAAAGAAATGTAGGAAACAAAAGAACGTGTTTGTGGAGTGGTGAATAGACAGTCTGGAGTCTCGTAGGTAGAGTATATTGAAATAGAAATGGGTAGTGTGCCTACAAAGGTGGATTGGAACCAGCAGATGGGAAGGATTTCAACTGCCTTACTAAAGAGGCATTGGAATTTGGGGAGCCATTGAAGTTTTCGAACAAGAGAATTGATGCAATCATATTTATACATTAAGAAAATCTGGTAGCATTGTAATGATCAATGACTTTGGGCTAGGAAAACTTGGAAACTTTAAAAAAGAGAAAAAGCTTTTTGTCCCTAGGCTTTTAATTTTGTCAGCCTTACTCCTCACCTATCCAAACTATCCAAAACCTGCCTACCTGTTCTTCAAACTCAATCCTAAATTCTCTGGAAAAGTGCTGTGTGGCTTCCCCATCCCTGCCTAAAGTAATGTCTACTTCCCTTAATTCTTCTGGCAACATCTGGCAGTGAATCATGTATTTCCTTATCATACAACTTCTAAAATTGTCTTTCTCTCTTGTTTATAGCTATATCTCTCTTGTTGCATAACTGTTCATGTGTCTAGTTTCCTCTACTAGGTCTGTAAGCATCTTCAAAGATGGCAAGACAGATTCCTGATGCTTTATAGTCATCTCTTCAGCGCCAACCATGGTACACACAGTGCCTTGGAAATCATAGGCATCCAGCTACTTGTTGATCCAGGCTCTTGAAACCAGTCCTAAAAATATTTTGAGTAATCTCAGCATGGTAATTTGCTATGTTGGCTTTAAAAAAGTCAGTCATGTTAGTCTTTTACACCTTGAATACGTTGTGAGGTTGTTTTTAGATTATTAAAAAAAGGACTGCAATGTTTTAATATGTCATGGTTCATTCTTGTTTAGAATGTATGTTGTTGGAGTAATCAGTGTTCAGCCTAGATAAAATTTAAAAGTTGCTGAGGGTGGGAATGCTCATTTGGAGTAGGGGAATTTTAGGAGAAGAGGAGATTTTATAGTATTTTGAGGGGAAAAAATTTCCAAGATAGCATTAATATATTAGAGAAAAATATTTATTGTAGTCTCGTTTGTAAATCAGCATATTAAGCAGTTACTGTGTGCTTGGCATTGTGCTCAATGCTTTAGAAGTATTCTCATTTAATCCTTACAACAACCCTGAGAGGCAGGTGCTATTATCATCCCCATTTTATAGTTGAAGAAACTGAGACAAAGGGTAAATTACTTTGGTCTACCGAGCTGCTTAAATATTAAGTGCTCTGGGGCCTCCCGAAATGACCAAATCATTGCTAATCTTTAAATGTCAGCTCTCCCCCTTTTCTACTTTGGTAATTTTGGCTGTCACTTTAACCTTAACGCATTCTTCACGTATATTTCACAGTCGTTCTCAGTGAAGCTTTCTGGGATGAGTTAAAATCAATCAGTTCCAAAATTTTCATCAGCCAAATTGCCCCTTACAGTTTGTTCCTTTTGCCAAAAGGTTTTTTTTCCACCCCTGTTGAGATAATGATTTTTTCAATGTTGTTGGTGTTTCCCTTATTTATCAGGAGACTTTGTGAAAAGCCTAATAAACCTTGAGGACGAGTTTAATCTTTGGTGAGCAGTTGTAAAGTCGCCATGGTAAAACAGATCATTTTCACGTTTCTTATCTTTTCTAAAATGGAAATAATCTTCTCACCTCCTGTCCTTTTCTCTCTGAACTCCAAATTCATGACTTTGTTTTTCTTTTCTACCTTACTACCTCCTTTCCTGCGCTGATGCCCAGCAGACCTTTGAGCAATGTTTTACAGGAGTATGGTTGAATGGAAAGAATGGGGGGAGATGATTTTTATAAAGCTGATCCTAGGGTGATGGGAGCCCATACTGAGTTGGACAAAAGAGTAACTTTTCAGTATTTAGAAACCTCTTGTTAGGTCTTTCCTCAGTTTTACCAGGCTGTGAACAGTGCTGAGTCTTTTTAACATAATAGAGATGTTTTTCTATGTGCCTGTAAAGGAAAAATGTCCACTTTGGTTTGTAAACTCAAGTTCTTATCTTTTTAGCAATATCAAAAAAAACCCCCAACAATTAAAATTTGAAGGATGCCATTTCTTTTCCCCGTGGGAGAGGCATTGTCTTGTAGTATACTGCTCAGAGCAGAATATTAGACAGGAATTATGGCAAGAAATCATGTGCAAACATTAGTGTTCTGATGGTTTTTTTTCTTTTCTCTGTGTGTGTGTGTGTGTGTGAGAGAGAGAGAGAGAGAGAGAGAGAGAGAGAGAGGAGAGAGATCACGTTTTAGAAGCTTTTCTACAGTCTTGAGAACACATAGTTCTTTGCAATGCCGGTTTCTTACTTAACACATTCACACTTTGGCAAAAGTGTTAGTTGCCCCAGGACTTCATCTTATTACTAATTATCATTTTAAAGTTGCACATTTCTCTTGAATTGAAATTAGAAACCCAGAATTTTTTTTTTAATCTTGTACATAGGCTGGTCCAAAATATTTCAAGAAGTAAGAGAATGGGATAGATTAGAAGATATTTATTAGCTAGATTAATATCATTAGAAAAAGCATTCTCTTGATCATTTTATCCTCCTTTTTTAGCCTTTTGATTTGTTAGGAATTACATTTTATTTAGGATAAGCCTCAGATACAAAATTGGATGATGCATAAAAGGATAATGGGGACTTTTCCTGTAGATTTTTGATGTATTTTTGGCTTCTTCAAGAGGAACTACTTAATGAGCCACAACAACAGTAATATTGACATTGACTGCATTTTTCACAAGCGTTCTGCTTTGAGATGGGTGCTTCGGAATATTCTATCCCCTTTTATAAATGAGGAAAATGAGACCCAGATAAATGACTTGTGACTCATTGGCAAACAGTTTATTTACAAGTGGAGTTATTTGATTCAGTTTTCCTGATAGCAGTTCTCTCTTCCCATGAAAATGTACTATACTTTGTCCATACAATGTGAATAATCATTTAAAAAAGACCAATTGGATGATTTTCAGTCCAGTTGCATGACTCCCTGCAGATTTTGTATTAGGAGAAGCATTCACATGACTTGATTTGAGTGAATGTTGTGAAATGGAACCCTGAAAAGCTTGAATTAAAAAGCTTTGTGACCAGAGAGGTGCCAATTTGATTATACTTGCAGGCCATGTACAGTGCCGTATTTAGTTCGGGGGCTGTGTTTTATGAAAGACAACTGATAATGTGAAGTATGCTGGAGGGGAATGTGAACAGGAAGAGAGAAATCTTGTCACACAAGGGATGATTAGAGGAGAACTAGATACTTACCTTGGAGAAGAGAATACTTAGAATATGAGAACTGTTTTGAATATTAAAAGAGTTGTCATGTAGGAAAGGGATTATTAGACTTGTTCCATATGACCCAAGAGGGCAGAGCTAGAAACAATGAAGGGAAATTATAGAAAAAGTGAATTCTGGTTCAGTAAAAGGATGCCTAACAGTTATGAGCTGTCCCAGAGAGAGTAACAGTGTGCCTCAAGAGCTCATGGTTCTGGGAGAAATCTTTAAACAAAGGGGAGATGTCTACTTGTTGGAAATGGAGTGGGAGAAATTCTTTGGTAAGTATGATTGGACCACATGACCACTCGTGTCCCTTCCAGTTGAGATTCTTTTTCCCATGACCTGTGGTCAAGCAAAATTGACACCTGGTATGGTCTAGCCAGTCCTCCATCCTGTAGCTGGGCTTTTGAATCCAAGTTTTTCCTTAATAAGTGAGATCTAAGGAGATTCGTCCCATCCTTCTAGCCTATAGAATGTTTTAAATAGGGGACTTAGATGTCCCTTCTGTTTGGTAAACTCTTCCTATTGATGCCATCTATATGTTCTGCTAAGGTTAATGAAGAGTCTTAGATTAAATGATGGGTCTTTTGAAGTTCTCAAGTAAGTTTTTAAATTGTGAAATAAAACATGCTATAGCTATTTCTACATTTTCACAGATTTTTCCCTCCAAGAACAAAATAAAAAATCCTGTTCCTCCATGGCATCAAAAATGCATGAAGTTTTGCAGGTTTTAAACCTTCCTATCTTCTTTTTTATATTTTATTTTATCTATGTAACAATAGCTGGCATTTCTATGGTTCTTTAAGATTTGGCAAATACTTTATACATATTAATTGTCATGTTTGGTCATAGTTCCTGAGATAAGCAAATAGTTAAAAAATTGATACAGACAATAGAAGAGCCAGTCAAAATATTTTTTAAAATACATTTTATCATTGCCTTTTGAAATGCTAGACCTTGCCATTTTCCTACAGATGAAGTGAAATGTTTTTTCCGCTTGAATCTGAACAAGCCTCAGTCTTCCTGTGATCTTTAGAGCCACTTGGTAACTGCTCAGTTACTGTTACTGAAGAGGAAGGCGCTTTCTTTCCTGTCCATTTACTTTACTAAATAATATTGAAACTAAAACCACAGCTGGATCACCAATAGTAACCACTCCCATCCTCCTTGGTTAGTGTGTGAGAGTGAGTGTGTGTGTGTGTTCATTGTAGTGAATTTTTTTAAAAAAAGGAAATGAGAAATTTGTTTAGTGAACAGAGAAAACTATAATCAGCCAGAACAGTGGATGAAGAAGAAAACATTTATTAAGCTTTTGCTGTGTACTATGTAGGCACTGTACTAAGCGCTTTATAAATATTAACTTAATCTTCCCAGTAACTCTGGTCTGTAGGTGCTGTTACTGTCCTCAGTTGACATTAAGGAAGCCCTGGCAGACAAGGAGTTGGTGACTTGCCTGGGATTGTACAGCTAGAAAATGACTGAGCCTGGATTTGAACTCAGATTTTCCTCACTCCAGGTCCAACATTCTATTAAGGATCAAATGAATATTATTTATAAAGCACTTACTACAGTGCCTGGCATATGATAGGCACTTAATAAATGCTTATTCCCTTCTCCTCCTCTCCCCTTATCCATTGTGTCAAGCAAGAGTCAGGAAAACCTGAGTTAAAATCTGGCATCACACACTTAATGTGTAGTAATGGGCAAGTCAACTAATATCTCAACCTCCGTAAACAGTAATAATAAATAGAATTTATTTATATTTATAATATAATGTAATGTAAATATAATGTATTTATAATAACAAATAAATAAAAATAGTAAATAATAAATAATACTAGCACCTACATCCCAGGTTTTGAGGATCAGATGAATTAGTATTTGTGAGGCAGTTTGCTAACTTTAAAGCACTACATAAATGCTCGCTGTTTTTTATTATTATTTAATGTCATCCGAATCCTATCCCATTTTTTAAAGCTTAGGATATGTTGCTAAAGATTGATAAACCACCCTTTGTAGTAGTGACTTCCCTTTTCTGTGTGGTGAGATAATACAAGAGAGCAGAGGGAAAAGGAAGTGTTTTCAAATAGACAGCATGAGCTGTCATGGCTGCTGCGGTTCAGTATTAAAATAAGTACTACTTAGCACAGCCCACTCTTTCTGAATTCAATTTCAGTGACTGTTTTCCAGTTTTAAATCTCTCAGTAAGAACTAAGTATAATTTGTGGCATAAATTTAGCCAGCCTGTGTAGTTTGGCTTAGTTGAATTAACTGCCTGTTTTACTAGCTTGCCATGGTCCTATCAGTGGAAGTGGTGAGTCTACACATAATTCTTTAAAGTTTATGCCTCAGTGGAAATGTTTTAGTAATCAGGAACTTCAGTGGAAAAACATTCCAAAACTAAGTTGAGGAAGAAGAGGTGAGGAGAATCCCCCATGACAAGATCTTTTATTTCTTTACTACATTTATAATGAACTGCTAGTGGAGTGGGTTGGCCAGAGTGGAATGATTCTGAAATAAGAATAGGAAACTGGCAAATTGAGTGTTAAGTTTTTCATCTCAGCAGCCTTCACCTTGGTATTACAGGGATATTACAAATATGCCATTAAACCATACATATATTGTGCGTTTTTATTTTTCTTGTAACGGTTCCCTCTCTGACAGGTCTGTTCTCTTTATGATACACCAAGCTGCTTAATAGCGTGGTTCATTGTTATAGAAATTGCAATTAAATGGATTGTGAACATCAGAAATTAACTTGTGTTATCATGCATGTGTCCTCACCCCCATTCCCCATCCTCCAATACCAAACAATTTGGTAGAAAAGCCAGTAGTAACAATGCCTATTTCATGCGTGTCATGGTCCAGGCCCCACAAGTATCATAAGGTGATTTTACTGGGTTTTTTTTAATTTTTACAAACTTTTTGGTAATATATGCTTAATACTTTATATAAGTATTTAGCTTGTGAACATGTCAGATAGAGATATAATTTTATCTTTACTCTTTCATTAGTATTTGTTATAATATATAATTTACATAAAATTATATAATTTTCAATCTTTAAAATATAAAATTGCAGTTTTATTTTCATTTTAAAATTTGTTTCATTAAATATGTCCCAATTACATCTAAAAGATTACAAAAATATTTTTGAGTTCCAAATTATCTGCCACCCCCATCCATCACCCCCTTGTGTCCCTTGAGAAGACAAGTGATACGTGAAGTCATGAACAATATATTTCCAAATTATCCATGATGCAAGAGAAAACACACACACACACACACACACACACACACACACACACACACACTCACACACTCACACATGTGAGGGGAAATTGGAAAAAGTATCCGTCATCTAAAAAAGTAGCATTATCTGGGGTTTAATTAGGGTAGAACCATTCTCCAGTTCTTCCCCCAACACCTTAGTCACCAGCTGTGATTTTTCTTTCCATTTTCCATAGTCTGACTGATAGATCCAAATCTGTCTCTAAAACCTGTCTTGTTAATTCCTTATTTGTAATCAGGCTATGATGATAACACTCCGGTGTTGCTGTAGTGAGAGGACCTTTCATTCAGTAGATAGATTAGAAGCCTGGTTTTCCGCCTTGTCTGGCTAGACATTTTCCAAACACAGAGAGTTATCCATTAGGTATCTACCTTCCCACATAGGATGACTCCACCTGAATTCTTCTTTTCTCCATTGTCCTACCCCAGCTGTGTTCTGTGGCAACCAACCTGACAAGTTAGGAAGCATCTCGTTAGGAGTGTGTATGCCTGTGTTTGTGTTGGATTCAATAAGGAACTCATTACAGATGCCACTTCCTGGATTTGAAATTAGCCTTGTTGGCCTTTTAAAGGCACCTGGTACAAAATCACACGGGGACTTTGCTCTTTTCACTTAATGAAGTCTGATGATTGAAACTGGGCACAGCGTTAGTCTGTCATCCAGCATATGCCATGAAGGAAGGAGATCAGTCTATTGTTAATAGACTCTTCATCCTAGGAGGCTCAGGAAATAGTAAAATAACTTTCAGATCTTTCCTAATCAGTGATGATTGGTTGCACTTTCTCACCTTGTTTAAATTTACTACATAAGGTCGTGATTTGTAACCTTCTAATTAAGCTTCTTAGTCTGGTATTCAGTATCCATTATGATCTCTCGCTTCCCTTTCCAGTTCTTTTCATAATACTCCTATTGACATGATTTGCTTTCATCAAACTAGACTCTTCAGCACCCACTGTAGGTATCCTGCCTTGTGCTGCCCTCTCCAGTTCTTTATTCATATGATCTGTCAACCCCACCCTCCTCCCTCTGTCTCTCCCCTCACCTTTTTTTTTTTCCTAGATAGATTCTGTTGCCACTTTTTCCATGATTTTCCCAGCTGGAAGTAACTTCTCAAATTTCTCCTGTTTGGACCACTAACTTGAACTTGCCTTGTTCTATCTTGTATTAGTATTCTCTCTGTTTCTGTCTCTCCCCCCCTTCTCTGTCTCTGTCATTTCCTTTTTAAATTATATTGTATGGAAGGCCTCATCCGAACTGATGCTGAATGCAAGTGAGCAGAACCAGGAGAACACAGTGTGCAAGGAATTTTTCTGCTAGACATAGCCTTTCACAGCAATGCAAGGACCTAAAACATTCTCAAAGGACTCTTAAGGCAAAATGCCATCCACATCCAGAGAAAGAACTATGAAACTGGAACGGAGAATGAAGCAGGATATTTTTTCTTGTGCTATGTTTTGTTGTTTTGGTTTGTTTTTTTTCTCGTGGTTTCCCTTAGTCATTTTAACTCCTGTAGGCAACGTAACGAATAGGAAAATGTGCTTAACGGAAATGTATGTATAGAAACCATATAAGATGGCATGGGGAGGGAGAGGGAAAGGGGGAGAAAAGTCTAAGATTTATGGAAGTGCTTGTAGCAAACAGAAAAGAAATAAATTAATAAAAATTATATTATAAGCTTCTTGAGGCAGCATCCATGTCTTATTTCATCTTTATGTCCCCAGTAACCTAGGACCATGCCTATGGCATATTAAATGCTTTTACAAATGCTAGTTGAATACTTAGGAGTTTGAGTTAATCTAAGAGCCCCCTTCTATGATACCCTTTCACCAGGATAGCAGAAGTATCTATCTTAGTTCTTTCAGAAAAGGCCCTAATTCCCCTCTTCATACTTTTAAGATTTCAACAAAATTATAGTTTCTTTATGTTATGATGAAGGAAAACAGTAAAAGTTGTCACTTATTAGGATGAGTGCGTTTACTGGACTTTTTCTGCTCATGAGTCATCCTCCCATGGGACCTCTTGGCGGTAGTATTTCTATTGTAAACGAGTGAGGAAAGAGGGTGTTTATACAAAAAAGAACGGTCGCCTATTTTTCAAATGTTGAATTTGAGTTGCCTAGTACACTGCCGCTATCATACATCTCCATGCTGATTGGTTTAAATAAAAAGGCAGGAACTCCAGTTGGCATAAAGCATGCAGTGGGGAATGAAGCCTGGAAAGCTGTAACTGCCTTGTCTCCAAGGCAGACTGTGATTTTTAAGGCCAGAGCCATTTCAGTAAAACTGTACATTTTTATTTATTTGTTTGTGTTTATCTTCCCCCACCCTCATTTTAAGGATAAGAGGAAAGAACTCTCCATGTTTCTCTCCTCCCTCTTCCTCTACCACTAAAAAACATAAAGTGATCATCTTAGAAAGGAACTGCACATGTTTTTGTTCAAAGGGGAGGGAAGGAGACGGCTGAGTTGCATTCCCTTCCAATTAGTAGGCTAGACAGTGTTGTCTCATGTGTAGCAGCAGCCTGGGATTTGTATTTTATGTTGTTAGAGCTGAAAGGGATTTTAGAGACCATCTAGTCTACTCCTCTCATTTTACAGATCAAAAATTGAGACCCATCAAAGATAAGTGAATTGCCCAAGGTCACACAGCTAGTAAATGGCAGAATGGGAGTTCAGAACCTGCAGTCAGTTTTTCCACTGTGCGGTATAATTAGCTGATTGGGATTGACTTATTTTGTACAGCTTGATCTGTAAAAGGATGGGATTGCCAAAACAGAGGTCAATCACCCGTTCTTCCCATTCCTTATAAACTGACAATGGTAACTCCATGATTCTTTTATTAGGTGCTTTTGAATGATTCTGATTCAGATCTTTACTCTATACATACTTATACAATTGCCTGATGGTGTAATTGAATTCTGTAATACCTGGCTGGGCTAAAATGGAGCTCTGAGTATATTTTAATTTTTAGTTATTTTTTTTCTTTTAAAAATTATTTTCAGTTCCAAATTCTCTCCCTCCCTCTAGCCATTTCCTCAGTATATTTTTAAATTGAAAAATATCAGGACATGTGATACTACTTTGAGCCATTTAGTAGGATCAGAAGATAAAGAAGTGATTTAGAGGGATGTTGAAAGTTTTTATAGAATTGATACATTATTCAAAGTTATATTGTTAATAAAAAGACACTTGCTCTGTTTGGATTTGGGACCTGAGTTTAAATTCAAATTCTGCTGTCTACTATCAGTGTCACCTTGAGCAAGTCATTTTTAACTTTATTGGAATTCAGGTTCTTCCTCTCTAAAATGAACTGGTTAAACAAGATTATCCTTTCCAAGAAAAGATCCTGTAAGATGAGTTGAACTCACTTTGTAGCATTTGCTCAGGACTCTGGATGGAGTGCTTGCTAGACCAGAAGTAACTGAAAGAGAAGATTATTTTCTAGGCTGCTATACTACCTTGCTTTGTATTTTGGGGCTAGTTTTTATTATCCTTATTTCTTTGGGATCTTTTTTCCCTCTTTACTCAAATAATGCCTACCTCATAGCTAGGGCAACTTGCTTGGACCTCATTTTTCTCATTTGTGATATTAGAAAAATTATTAGTATTACTATTAAAAGTATTAGAAAATTTGTATTGAGGGTATTGGAATCAGGGATTCTTAAGCCCTTTTTAGTGTCCTGGACCTTGTTAATAGGCTAATAAAGACCATGAACTCCCTCAGAATAATGTTTCTAAATGCATAAAACAGAGAACATTATCCCCCAACCAGTCTTTTGTGGATGTGGGAGGTCCATGTGTATACTCACATTGTATATACTTTTTGTATATTTCAATGAAATAACCAGTTGTGGTGATTTTTTTTTCTCCCTATGCAAATGCTATTCATTATTTAGGATGGTTCTTTGGGAGGAGGAGTGATACTTGAGATGACTATAATGATATAAGAAACATATCAATAAAAACTTATAAAACTTAAAAATATATATGTGTGTATATATATATGTATGTATGGCATTACAAAGGAAACAAATATATTGAAATAAAATTATCAAAATTTTTTTTTTAAGTTTATGTACTGTCGGTTAAGGACTCCTTTAATAGATGATTTATAAGACCTTTTAAGTTCTAAACCATTAAGTATTCTTTGAGATGAGTTTTAGGCCTGGAGTGTTGGAGTTGGTTTTGGTAGCATTCTAATTATCAGGAAACTTAGTGTGGAGCAGAAGTTATGACTTTCATGGAGACCCTACATAGATTTGATGGGGCCTACCCTTGTATAAAGAGATTCTTGTGATCCTCTACCCATATTTTGTAACTTTGGACTGCAAATCCAATAGAAAAGGGTGTTTCCCATGGGACAGGGATTATTATAGGGACTGTACTTAACCCTAGCTTTTTAATAAGAACCGTTGAGTTTAGGATCATAGTTCTAAAGCTAGAAGGGACCTTAAAGACCATCTAGTCTAACAGCCCCCTTCATTTTTCAGATGAAGAAACTGAGGGAAGTTAAGTGAGTTGCCCATAGTCGATTTTCAGTCCTTTCTGACCCTTCTCAGCAGGATAGTATGAGAAATGGAAGTAAAAATCTGGACCCTACTTGGAACTTTCTAAACTTATTTGTGATCATTCGTAGAACACTTAGCATTCAGATATGTGTGTATATGCACACATTTTCTGCATGAAGTTGTTCTTTGAATAATTTAAAAGAAATGAATTCCTTAGCCTCAGTTTGCCTAAATAGACAATTAACATTTAACCAAAGCCCTTAAACCTGGAAATTAATTTCCTCTGGAAATTAATTTCCTCTGATATTAATTATGCCCTCTTGGGGTTTTTGTGACGACGGTGGTGATTATTTTGTTTTGTTTTGTTTTAGAGAAAGTTGAGGTTCTGTATTTTAGGGGAAATGACTTGCCCAAGGTCACACAACTAGTTAGTATATGTGTATGACTAGAAATCAGAACTCTATTTACTTTCGGTCCTTTTTCCTCTGTGACATGACTTCTCTCTAGTTTCTACCTCATTTTAATCATAACACTTGTCCATAGTGCTAACACAGTATCTCTTCTTATCATGTGTTGTTTATACTGATATACTTAGATGCTCTAGATTGGAAGTTCTCTAGGACAGAAATGTTCATTTTATTAAAATGGTCATTTCACTCCTTTCTACCTTGCCTTTGGATGGTGCCACATGTTAAGAAGTTATTAATAAGTGTTTCTAGGAGGCATTTAGGTGTCACAGTGGGTATGGAGTCAGAAAGAACTGAGTTAAAATCCTGTCTGAGATGCCTAATTAGCTAAATGACCCTAGGTAAGTCACTTAACCTCTGTTTCCTTCAGTTTTCTCAACTGTCAAATGGGAATAATAATTGCACCTACTGCTCAGGGTTGTTGTGAGGTTCAGATAAGATGATATTTGTATACACAGTGCCTAGCACATCGTAGGTACTTAATAAATGCTTGTTTTCATCTTTCTTTAATCTTTGTGCTTTTGTGTATAGTCTCCCCCAGTAGCTGTTCCTTGGCAGGTACTCAAATGTTGACTGTTCATTCTCATTATTTTTGTTAACACATTAAATGAATAGATGAAAAGCATTGTTTGGAAGGAAAGGAAGTAGACATTCTGTTCAGTGTGTCTCGGAAGTCTTGAACTCAGTCTGAAGTTTATGATTTCAATGATTTGAGCCCGTATGAAGGCATGACTTCATCTTTGTTTGTGCTGCTTCTACTCTTTCAGATCCCAAAGCCTCAGTTGCTGGAGCCAGGAAAAAAAGAAGGTAGCCGGTGGCCAACCTTTTG
This sequence comes from Bettongia penicillata ogilbyi, assembly GCA_023548195.1. NCBI lineage: Eukaryota > Metazoa > Chordata > Mammalia > Diprotodontia > Potoroidae > Bettongia > Bettongia penicillata. Next base: position 278,560 of record JAJHZJ010000855.1, on the reverse strand, counting down.
TTAATGTACTTTTTAGAAGTTAGTGAGCCTGCTTGGCAGGGGGGCAGACATAAATGTCTAGTGCTAGCACATTCTTGAATTCCTTCCAGTTTTGTTGGGCCTCTGGACAGAGCTTGTGGTCCTCTCTGAGAATCTCATCATCATCGCAGCAAGGCTTTAGCCGTTCATAACCCAACTGCTTCCTGGATTTCCAGTTTTCGTAGATCATTCTTGCCTCCACATATTTTTAAGATCCTATAACACTGGCCTCCTTGTTCTTCCTTGCATAAGATACTTCATTTCTTGACTCTGGGCGTTTTCACCAGCTATCCTCTGTTTCTGGAATTCTTTCCCTCTTGGTATCGCCAAAGCAATCAATATTCACAGCACTGATGGCAACTGTGAATATGCCAGCATAGTTTTGAATCACAAAGTATAACAGTCTCTTCATATAGAAGGGAAAAGAAAAACATTTATTCAAACACCAGAAAGCCAAATCCTCATACCAGAAAGCCAAATATATCATAGCAACAAAGAAATCCATCATAGTAACCAAGAAACCCATACAAATTATCAGGCCTTCCCACAAAACGAACACCCTCCAGCAAAATGCCCTTTTCTCACTCACAGCCAACTACCTGCTTTCTCTCTCTCTCCCAGATCTGACTGGTCTTTCTCACTTCCTCTTAGCTTTGCTCCACTTTTCCTGTTCCTCCCACCACAGACTCATGTGACTCAAGCAGATCACATGGGCCAGTTAATGAATGGGAAAGATCTTCCCATTATGCAAAAGTACATTAAAATACATGAACAATACACTCCCCTTCTGTCTCTTGGCTTCCTTCAAGTCCTAGCTAAAATCCCACCTTCTTCAGCCTTTCCCAGTCCCCTTTAAATGTTAATGTCTTTATTGATTATCTACAGTTTATGCTCTCTATATTTTATTTGTATATAATTGTTTACATGTTGTCTCCCCTATTAGACTGTGAGCTTTGAGCAGGAAATGTTTCATTTTTATTTTATTTTTTTAATTTTTATAATTTTTTTATTTTTCTCTCCTTCCTTTCTTCCCTCCTTCCTCCCCTCCTTCCTTCCTTCCTTCCTTCCTTCCTTCCTTCCTTCCTTCCTTCCTTCCTTCCTTCCTTCCTTCCTTCCTTCCTTCCTTCCTTCCTTCCTTCCTTCCTTCCTTCCTTCCTTCCTTCCTTCCTTCCTTCCTTCCTCTGTGTCTCTCTCTCCCTTCCTTCCCTGTCCCTCCCCTCTTTCTTTTCAGCCCCCTAGCACAGCACCTAACATGTAGTAGATGCTTAATAAATACTTGTTGATTTGACTAGTGACAGTAAAATCATTTAATAATGACAGAAATCTTAAAGCCTTTTCTTTTTTCCTTATATTTTTAAAGTTGTATTTCTTGCTGCTTGTCCTGAATCCTGTTTTTACTTAATTGAGAAAGCTGCTGTGTGGATTATCTTGAAGCTGCAGTTTTTAGCATCTGTAACTTGGCTTTTTGGTAGGAAAGGACCATTGTTTTCCGGCAGGTAATTAGCCAACACAACTCTAGCCTCTAAACAGAACTGTGACATCATGTCTGTGATAGACGGACCCTAGCATCTTGTGACTGTTCGTTGTTAATCGACTCTCTCAGCTGTGAGGTTTCCATGCGTGCTTGGCAGCGCCAACACCAAAAACATCTGGCCTAAGAATATAGTTCTCTGCTGCTGGCAGCTGTATGAAAATTATTTTGTGCTTAATGGAGTTGTGCCAAGTACACTTAGTTGTGATAGAGCACATGAGGACTGCACAGAGATTCAAGAACCTGGAGGTGTTTTGTTTTCCACAGACCTAAGAATCTCTCTCAGTGAGTTAAAGGGATGACAACCTCGCCCATTGACTGTTCCATCTTGCATGCGTGCATGTGTGTGATCAAGGAGGGAAAGGCGCTGAAATGGTGGAGTGAAATGAACATTTCTGCTGACCTCTTTCAACACAACTCTTTAAGCTGATGAAAAGTACAAAAGACATTTGAAATCATGGTGTATGGGAATGAGTGACCTTTTTTGGTTCACCTCTGAGATTGTGTCCATGGATTTTCCTCATGATTAGGACGTCATTGTCCACAAGATGAATCAACATGAAGGGAATGGAGGTCTTCATTACCCAAGGACCGTCCCTAGATGATCTTTTGCTTGCATTGTCTTCCTCAGAGATCAGGTTTCCTTTTTTTTCCTCAACTTGTTTATTTTTCAGGTGAGGGCAGATGAGGAAGACAGTAACTGGTTATGAATTTGGAAGGATGAGGTGACTCACCCAGCACAGTGGTGCCATAACTAGGTGTGCTCTTGCTTGATTGGCTGACAGACCCGGTGGTGCTGGAGAGGAGTGGTACTGTTTGTGTCATTTTGTTTGTGAGAAGATGGTGAGGTATGGTTTGGGAAGCTGCCATCAGCATATCGTCATTCCACTCTGTGCATGTGTTTCTTTTAAGCTGTCATGGACCATCTCTCAGGATGTCCAGTGGGACCCATTCATTTGAGCAAGGAATATTGCCTTAAATCTAGTTTTTATTTTGTTCCATATTTATAAGGCTTTTGAGGAGGAAAGCGACTTCAGATACTATCTTGATTCCTCTCCTCACCCATTTTGAGGGGCGTGAGCAACCTCCTACTGTAAGATAAGCAAGTCAGTTATTTTCAGTTCTGTGCTCCTTTTATTTTTTCCGCCAACTGTCCCCCTTTCTCTTGTTCTCTTTGAAGCCTGAGATTTCTAAACTGCTACTCCCTCATGGCCAAAATCAGGCAGAGAGATCCAGACATTCATTGTTTCTTACATTCTTGGCTTTTTCTTGATTGTCATCCAGAATACTTGTAGGATATAATAGTGAGAGGGGGGAATTGTGGGATTCCTATGATCTGGGATGTTTGAAAGTAGGCAGACAGATGGCATGTGTGATTGCCTCTCTGAAATACCCTGTAGAACCTGCTCCGCCCTCCACTTGTTTCCCAAATCTCAGATGCTAACGTCAGCCAAGTGATCTGGACACCAAAAGCCATCTCAGGGCAGCACAGTGTAGTGAAAAGTGCATTGAATTTGAGAGGCTGAACGCTGGCTTTCCTATTGAATGGCTGTGTGACCATGAACAACATCTTATCTGTAAAATAATGTATCTTTTTTATCTTTATCTTTAGAAAAAGAGTTTTTGCCTGGACAAATCACTTAACCCCAGTTGCCTCAAAAAAAAAAAAAGTCGAATTTTTCTGGATAATTTCTAAGATGACTGAACTCTTAAATTCTGGAAATCCATATTTTATTCATACAACATGTTAGAGTTAGAATATTAGTGCTTTATATTTTTTAAGGTATTGTCCTATATAAAGTATTTTCTTATCTCATTTGAGCCTCACTTCTATAAGTGAGATCCTGCAATAATTATCTTCATTTTTTAGGTAAAGAAACTGAGGCTTTGAGAGGGTAAGCAGTTAGCCGAGGCTCTGTGGCCAGTTAGTAACAAAACTGGGATTCTGGAACCTAGCTCTTTCTTTCCATCAGACTCATATCTCATTATGTAGCAATGTTAAAGTCCAGTTCTCCACGTGATTTCTGGCTCTTCAGAACAATCTCCTTTCTTCCTCCTTCTCCTCTCTCCTCCCTCTCCTTCCCCACCTCTCATCTCTATACTGTCTGTTCTTCCTGCCTTCCTTCCATGAAGCTTTAGTTTAGATGCAAAGAAGAAGCAGCAACCTCTGAGGACTTTTTCTATTCCTGTAGTTTTAAGGTGTTTAGCCTATTGGTTTCTATTTATACAAGATATGTAAGAAAATGTTTTAGATAACCTCCTTTGTTTTGCCATTTGGGAAGTAAAGAAGAAGTAAGAGATCTAGTAGTGATTTTTAAAAATCAGCCCACAAGCATTTGTTAAGCATTCCTTACGTGCCAGGCACAGTACTAGGCAGTAAAGCTTGAAGAAAAAGCAAAAACCATTTCTGCCGTCAGGGAGCGTCTATCTAATGGGGGAGACAACATATATAAAATCAGTACATACGAGATCAATGGCAGAATATTTGGAAGTATGGCCTCAGAATGAAGGCACCAGAGGCTAGTAAGTTTAGAACTAATTGTGGTATGTAAGAAACATTCTACATTGGGTCCAAAATAGAATAGTTATAAAATAAAAGAATTAGGGATTTTAGCATTTGTATGGCAAATGGAAATGATGTAGGTCTCTCACTTAACAAGAGACCTGTTTTGCTGTTTTTTTAAAAGCTGCTTTTATTTTGACTTTTATTAGGAAATTGAAAATTCATTCTGTTGATTTCCTTTATTCCTATTTATAATAATTATATTCAGATAACTTTTAAAAGTAAAGCAGAAATGTTCCAACTTTTAGCTGTAGTATTACACCAGGCTCAGAATAAGCTATAAAATAATAATGACCAAAGCAAAAATAGTGCCAGTAGGCACTTTAATTCCCCTAAGTTTTGTGCCTGTCAACCCCAATCCATAGAATCTGGTTTTTTTTCTGAATTTATTATTTATTTGACCTTCATTTAATTTTTTTTTTGAGTTCTGAGTTCTTTCCCTGCTCCCCATCCCTCCTTTCTGAATTTATTATTTATTTGACCTTCATTTAATTTTTTTTTTGAGTTCTGAGTTCTTTCCCTGCTCCCCATCCCTCCCCTACGCATCAAGAAGGCAAAAAATACGATTTCAGTTATACATTAGAAATCATACAGAACATGTTTCTATATTAGCCATGTTGCTAAACAAAGCAGGAAAAATGAAGTGAAAAATTTGTGCTTCAACCTGCCCCCAGACTCCTTCAGTTCTCTCTCTGGAGGCGGATAGCAGCTTCTTTTGTCTTCCATCATTTCATCGATCAGAATGGCCAAGTCACTCTAGCTGCTTATCAGACAAAAATTGCTGTTACTGTGTATAGCCTGCTGCTACGTATGGTTCTGCATCAGTGTAAGTCTTCCCTTGTTTTTCTGGAGCCATCTTGCTCATTGTTTCTTATAGCACAGTTGTTTTTCATCACAATCATATACCGCAGTTTATTCAACCATTCCTCAATTGACTGGCATCACCTCGATTTCCAGTTTTTTGCCTCCACAAAAAGAGTTGCTATGAATATTTTTGTACATATAGGTCATTTTCTTTTTTTAAATCTCGTTAGGGTCTAGACCTAGTAGTGGTATTGCTAGATCAGAAGGCATCTGTAGTTTTATAGCCGTTGGGGCATAGTTCCAAATCACTCCCCAAAATGACTGAACCAATTCACCACTCCACCAGCAGTGCATTATTGTTCCAGTTTTTCCACATCCCTTTTGACGTTCATCATTTTCCTTTTCCAGCTATCCAATCTGATAGGTGTGAGGTGGTACCGCAGAATTGTTTTAATTTGCATTTCTCTATAGTGATTTAGAGCATTTTTTATGACTATAGATAACTTTTATTTCTTCTGAAAATTGCTTGCTTCTACATATAGGATCATTGCATTCCAGAGGTGGGAAATCCCTTAATGAGGAGTCAGTTAAATTCCTTCTTCAGCCTAGAGATGAAGAATCTCCATCCCCAGCAAATGAACTGACTGACCCAAACCCGCTCTGCTAGTCAGTCGCAGAAACAGGGTTAACTCAAGACTTAAAACTTAATTCTAGCACTTCTCCACCTATGCCCAAATAAGAACCACATTAGTTTTCATTTTTTTCTGAAAGAAGTACAATTGTTTTTTGTTTCAGTTGTGTCCGACTCTATGTTACCCCATTTGTGATTTTCTTGGTAAAGATACTGGAGTGGTTTGCCATTTTCTTCTCTAGCTCATTTTATAGATGAGGAACTGAGGTAAGTAGGGTCAAGTGACTTGCCCAGGATCACACAGCTAAGTGTCTGAGGCCATATTTGAACTCAGGTCTTCCTGATGCTAGGACCAGCCCTCTATCTACTGTGCCACCTAGCTGCTCAAGAAGTGGTCATTTGTTTTTCAAATCTGGAATACTGGGCATAGAAATAAGAACTAATTGGTAAGACAACTTTATCCAACCAAAGTAATTACAATTTAAACCTGCCCTGAGACTTTGAGGATACCCTGAAAGAATACCATATGATAGCATGATCATTAGTTTTAAAATGCCAGTGTAGCACAACAAATTTCTGAGTTAGAATCCCATGTTCTAAAACCTAAAGACCAAAAACCAAAACAAACCAGGGTTTCTTTTTTTTTGAATCATTGAATCTAATGACACGAACCTTGAACCCAACATGCCAAAGAGAGGAATGTCATTCATTACATACATGCATGTACACCATCCACGACCTCCTCTGAGAATGCAAAACTCGATCTTTTTGTGCTAGCTTTGGTAGGTCAATTTGGAAATTAGGTTGTGGCATTGGGATATCTCCCCTCGGTATAAGGAACGCAGGTATCACAACCCAAATTTTTTATGGTGACTTGTCTTTTGGCTTGTATTCAGATTGTATAGGTTCTTCTTTCCTTGCCCTTCTTTCCCCCTGTCATTTGCCTTTGGTGTGTGTAGCAGTAGGCGTAAACCCTTTGTTAAAATAAAGGAACGGTTTGTGCTTTAATAAGTTAATACCATCATTGTCCATATTGTTTTTGATATGAGTTTTATTGCTTTCCTGTGTGTTTTTGTAGTGACAAATGCTTTACTTTTGGTTGGCTTATTACATTAGGTCATTTTAAAAAATTGTGTGTGTGTGTGTGTGTCTAGGTCTGTGTCTTTTTGTCTTGGACCCCTTTGGCCCCCTCTGGGAAGCTTAGGGACTCTTTCTCAGAATAATTTTTTTTAAGTGCATAAGGTAAAATGTACAGGATTAAAGAGGAAATAAATTCTGTTGGAATAAAATTATCAAAATCTTGAAACAGCTAAGTTCATAGGCCCTTTACCTTCTGAATTGTTTTTCTCCCTTATCTATTGCCCCCTCCCCTTCTTTACGCACATGAATTTGGCCTTTAGAACTAGCGCTTATTGGAAGTGTTTTTCTTTCCACAGAAATTGTGCAGGTTAAAAAACAAACCTAGTAGTATCCTGCCTTAAAAGCCTAGATGTAGATGGCTTTGTATTTGTAAGATAATTTTTAATAATAAGATAATTTTTCATCTTTTGTTTGGGAATATATAACTTAGACTCCTCTCCTCAACATTATGTCTTGAGACACAGATGTACTTACGTTAATGATTGTTTTCTGGTGAAATGCGTATGTATGGTGGTGATATATTCTCTCTCAGGCCTGTTATAATTGAGTTCATTTACATCAAGACTTCATTTATGTTGATTCTTTGGATTTGGAGCATATTTTCTCATAGAAACAATGTTCTGTAGAGTGGTTAGATTTCTAGGCCATTTGACAGAAGTCTCTTTAATGCTTAATGTAGTTGAAGTATCCATTGCTAAGTGGTAACCTTGAGTCCCCCTGACACTTGAGGGAAGTGGAGGAAATGAGGAGGCCAGTTTCTTCATGAGCAGTGAGTAGAGAGGGTGGGTGAAGGTTTCCACCAGCCCAGATGTAGGGCCAGGGTTTGCTGGGGTGTAAGTGGGTCAGAAGCAGGTAAGGTGATTCTTGGCCACTCGAAAGTTGAGTGTTAGTAAATCAGTGATTGATTGTCAATCGTAATTCGGTCAGGTTACAGCTTTAGATGAACCCTGCTGGATTTTTGAGTAGAAAAGATTGTGATGCTTAATCACCAGGAAGTTTTCTTAAATAGATTTAGACTTTTTGTCATTCTCCTATTCTTCCTGAAATGTTATTTATCCTGCTTTATATTTTTCTTACAGAAAAATACAAAAATTACAAAAATATATGCCTTCCCACCTAATTTTCAGTCTCTCTTGCATTTGTGTTTGATTTAGGTTATGTTCTCAGCCTTGTATTTGGTAGCGAGAGCAAAATATTATACCCTTCCCCCAGGAAGGCTTGAAAAGCCACAAGAAATGATGCAATATACAGACCATAAATTCTTGGATCACAAGTTCAGAAAAACTTGAATGGATATACTGCTGCTAAAGGAGTGTTAAGGTCTTCTTTAATCCTCGAACATTTCTTATTAAATTAAAATTTTGGGGGCATCTTTTACATTGCTTTGAAATTAAGTTAATTTTGGAATATATTTCCCTGTGCTCCACCTACTAAGTTCCTTCTTCCTTCCTCTTTCTTTCTTTCCTTCCTTCCATCCCTCCCTTTCTCACTCCTCCTTTTTCTCTCCCTTCCTATGTCCCTTCTCCCCTCCCACAAGAGAGGTGTATGTACTTTTCTCAGCTATTTTTAAGGTTTATGGTTCATCTTCATATATTTCTTAAGGTATTGAGACATTTCATGTCAGTATTACTGGAAAGAGTTCAGGACAGGATCTACTATATTTTAACCATCTTGGGGAGTAGAGTGGGGATGTAAAAGACTCATGAAGAACTTTACAGTAGTAATTACACAAAATTTATGTTTTTGTTTTTAAATTCTTCCATGTATTAGAGTAAAACATTACTACTTCACAGATGATCTACTCTTAGTTTCTGTGTAAAAGGTTATTATTTAATCCATTAAAACTCTTCCAAAGCAAGCCATGGTGAAATGGAAAGATGGTTAGATTGTGAAGTGAAAAGACCAAAGTTCTAGAAGATCTGGTTTGAGAAAATCACTTACCCTCTCAGAACCTGTTTCCTCATTAATCAAATGAAGGGGTGGTAGGGAGAGCACAGATTGAGTCTCTCAGGCCCTTCCACTTCTGAAATTCTGTGATTCTTAGACTGACCAGACATGAATTGGGAAAAGGTATCTTGTAGGTTGCATACATAGGGCATAACTTTAAACTCAGCATGAAAAAGGAAAAAAATCCCACCTGGAATTGATAGAAAACTTTCAGGACTGCTGTGGAAAAATGATTTGTTAGCAGTGATTACACTGCATGCAAGTTTTAAGACTAGAATTTAAATAACAATGCAATTTAACTAAATTTCTCCCAGTTTTAGCTGGCATATATCGGAGCTGTCAGTCCAGTGTCTGAATTAATAGATTCCCATATCTACTTAATGCCAAGGGGTCACTCTAAGATGATTCCCAAATTGAGTTGTTTATTATTTCTCTCCAAGTTGCTGTTTAAGTTTTTTAAAAATCTTTTCCTTCCCAGTTACTATAGTACGATAGAAAGTAGGAGGGTGGAGGCCAGAGAAGACAAAGTCAGAGAAAGGTTAAAGGGGAAAGAATTGAGAAACACCCGAAGTCTCCTAAGGTCATGACTACCCAGGAGATAACAACTGAGCATGGAGCTATGTAATTGGAAGAAGATAAGCTTTGTCTCTCTCTTCTCAGAGTGTGGTCCACAATCTGGTCTCTTGTTTTAATTTGACAATTTCTATCCTTTTGGTCCTGGTATGAATGAATAATTCCCTTACAACATTTAATAAAAACCACACATTACCACACTGTTCCCATCAGTCTTGTTGAGGGTTCTATTTCCTTTGTTTTTGGAATGGGAGGTAGGTGGTCCATGATGTCTTTCTTTGGACTTCGAAAAGTGGCCTATGGACCCAAAAAATTTATCCTGAAGGTCAAAATCCAAATTGTTAGAATCAAAAAAACATCAGGGTCTGTGTTAATCATGAGCCAATAGAAAGAAAATTATAATTGTGGAGCTTGAAAAACCAATAAAAATTGGTGGGTAATTTCTATTTAGCAGGAGTGTTGAATGTTCACTGTGTTTTCAGCGTGTGTGCGCACATACACACACACACACACGTACACACACAGCAGTTAGGTGGCACAGTGGATAGAGTGGCCAGGTCAGGAACCAGGAAGACCTGAGTTCAAATTTGGCTTCAAACACTTTCTAGGTGTGTGATTTGGGTCAACACCCTTTAACCTTGGTTTCCTCAATTGTAATATGAACGTGAGAAGGAAATGGCAAACCTCTAGTATTTTTGCCAAGAAAACCCCAAATGGGGTCATGGAGAGTCTGAAATGACTGACCAATAATAAAAAGATTCAAACCTTTATTTAAATAGGTGATCCAGATGATATCTTAGACAAGGAGGGTAAGACAAGGCTGAAGGCAGGACAGGGGCTAGAGCCACCAGAGTTACTTGAGTTACTACATAGTTATCTTCTGCCTCCAGAGTGTTAGAAAATAGTTTGTGGGCAGGTCTATTTAACTAGTTGTTTATCTAAATACAGAAGCTCCAGCCTCTCCATTTAAACACGTTAGCCAGGAGCACCAGCACAGACATAAATTAAAAGGCAAATTGTGAGATTAAATCCTGGATGTGTATTGCTAGATCTCTTCTCAAGCTGTGATGATAGGGGAGGGTTGGAGGAATCCTCTCTTACTTGTTTAATAGCTCACGCCAAGGCTTTGTTTTTAGTTTCACGATTTTGCAAATGTATGGTTCCCCTGGTAACACTATTGTATGAAGAGTACCCAGGTGAGCATATTTATAGTCAAGTTATCAGCTCAAGTTATCTGACATTGGAAAATTTAAATAGGTTGGTGGGTTAATTGTTGAATCAGGCAAGTGAAATTTGTGTTTAGGTAAAGTCTTGTGATGTACATGCTTATGTGTTTAAAAAAAAAAAATGGGGGCGTAGGTGGGAAAAAGGGAAGGGAACCTGATGGTGAGGTTGGCCTCTTAACAGCATCTGAGTACAACTGATAATTTTAATTGCTCATTTACCAATCACTGTCTTCAAAACAACTTTATGTTAGGTAGGTAGGGAAAATACCCTATCTCCCTATTTTGTTACAAATGAGGAACCCATGGATCCAAGTTGTGCTTTGCTCACAGTGGCAGCACTGAGATAAAATCCACATCTCCTGCCTCCAAATTTGATGTTCTTTCTCTTCTGCCACATTGCTTTGCATGACAGTCACCCCTCTTTTGTGACCCTGGATGAGTTGGTCAGTTTTGTTTTTTCCTTAGCTTTTAAGTGGAAATAGTCTAATATACCATGTACATTTAATGAGGCAATTTATCAATTGCAGTCAAGATATGAATACAAACCTTTTACATTTATTGATAATTAAATTATGTGTATTAAAAAATTCAGTATGTAAATGCCAAATAGGAAAAGTAGAGTCCTCATGGTCTAGCCATGGCTTTTTTGCAAAATTAACCATGGCATTACTCATCGTGTTGTCAGCACCTGGCAGAAAACATACTTTGGACACTCAAAGGAATGTTACCATCAAAACTTAAATGTTAGTATCACTGCCACAGTGACTCGGGGGAAAGAAAGGAGGAAAAGGAGGAAACAGAAATGAAGCATTGTGCTTAAATAGCCTTTCATGCTAATTATTCCAACATGTGTTCATACAGCATTGCTGGCATTTTCTGACATCCTTTAGAAACCAAATTCTTCCTGCTTTCTTGTCTCTTGGCTTTATTTTTATTTCCTTACTGTTTGCAGCATTGTAATTCTTCCATGTTGATTTGAAAGTAAAAAAAAAAAAAACAACACAAAAACATAAAAAGTGCATTACACAGGCCATCTTGTTTTAGAGCACATTTTCATATCTTTTTGTTTGATTCTCACTTAAGTTCAGAAATGGGTTTTTTATGTGTTTTCTTTGGGTCAGTGTACATGAAAAGGAAGTCTTCGGATTTAGGGTTATTGGGCTGTAAAACACTTGATTATTCAACATCTCACTGGTTGGATGCAACTGATAATGGCTGTTGCTGTCATCTTAGGCCTTTTCTTTGGGGATTGAACTTGTTGGCAAAGAATTTGATATGTTTGACTAAATCCTGGAACTACTTTCCCTAGGATATTTCATCCATCTCACCTGATAACCTTTTCCCAACTGTTTCTACTGCTTTCCCTAACCTCCTCCCCCTTTTTTTGGCCTTAGTTACACTTCTAAACAAAACTTCCTTTGGTTTTATCCCTAATATACAGCATCTGCATGTGGGCCCTTATGTACTGAATTTCTTGTCTCAAGTATTAAGAACTTTTCCCACCCAAGAGCAGTTGCTGTTTAGGGTGTGATTACATAAACTTACTTGCATGTGGTCTGTGATTATACATATGACAACATCAGTGGGGAGAACCCGTTGAGTAGTAATTGTTGAAAACCCACAATTTATGAATGAAGGGAAATTCATAGTGTACCTTTTAAGCAGCTCAAAGTTTGCAAATTTCCCAAGTTTCTTTAAGAAGTACTTTGAAACTATTTAATTGGTGTGGGTATGCTTCCCCTCCCCCTTTCCCCTTTCTGCATTCCTCCCCCTTCCCCTTTAAGATCACAACTTATCTATGACTTAGTAGATTCTTTGAGAATTTCTGTGTGCTGTCCTGTTTCTGACCTATCTTTGAATTCTTTGGGGCTTCATTAAGATTTACTAGAACTTGGGGTTCTATTGGCATCACTTTAAAAAACCAAGGGTTTCTTCCATGAGACCCTGGGGAATAGTAAATATACATCTCCTCTTTGGAAGTAGAGAGTGAGGAAGGTTCAGAAACATAGGTTTTCTTCATGTACATAGGAGGCAATTTTTATAAGATTATTTGTTTTATGGCTCTTCATCATTTTGCCCATGCTTGTTCTCTGTCAAGTGAAGGAAGAGAGCTGGTATTGGGTCCAGATGATTTTTTTCTAGGCCTAGCCTGGCACCTCCTTTGAGCTCCCTAAGATTAAAAATAGCTCTGGTTCCTAATGGGTCCCAGCTGGATTATTTTAATTCTCTGGATAGAGGTTTAAGGAGTTGGGTGACTTGGGGAATTGGGTCTGTAATTTGATGAATGCTACCAATTTTGAGGACTCATTTCTCTGAAATCTTTATTCTCCCCAACCCCACTCTGGAGTATGGAGAATCAAATTACTACAGGAAGTAGAGAGAGAAGAGGAGGCATGTGATTGAGGATCAGTTGTGCAATACAGTGGGAGGTAACATTCCTTTGAGTGTCCAAATATATTTGCAGAATAGAGGGGGACTGAGTGAAGTGATATGAAAAAATACTTGGATTAGAGGTCACAGAAAATGGGAGAGTATAGTTAAATTTTGGGAACAGCTAGGTCACAATGGGTAGAGCACTGGACCAGGATCAGGAAAAAATCTTTCTGAGTTCAAACCTGGTCCGAGACACTCTCTAGCTGTGTGACTATGGGTAAGTCATTTAACCCTATTTGCCTTAGTTTTATCATCTACAAAACGAGCTGGAGAAGGAAAGAGCAAATCACTCCAATATCTGCCAAGAAAATTACCCCATTTGAGAATAGGGTCATGAGGAGTCAGAACTGAGAAAATGACTGAAAATAGTTAAATTATGGCTCCAGGCTTCTTACACATGCTTTTCTTTTGAAGATAGAGCAAATCAGGTAACTTTTTTTTTTTTTTTATAAGAGGCCAGTGTGAAGAATTCCTTGTAATTGTAGGAATGGATTGGAGGATTATGTATGACAAAAGCCAACATGGCATGGAACATTGTGCGTCTTTGGATTCTGCCCACAAGGATTACTTTTCTGGAGGTTTGTCAGAAGTCCCGTTAGCCCTTTAAACATAGTTCTGTGGTGGGGACCCCTGAAGGGACAGCATTATATCAAGGGTTCTAGGGAACATGGTAGATGTTGTCCATCATTTTTTGAGGTGTTGCTTTCAGTTGTGGATGACCATGGCCAAAGAAATTGAAGAACAATCATCTCTTCCCAAATGCTCTTGTTTTCTAGCCACTGCTAGTGATATTTTCTCCTCTTAGGAATAGGTTAAGATCCATTCACTCATGATCTGATTTTCATTTATTATCTTGACGGCTACTTTTTCCTAGAAGCTTTTTCTTTCTGGATCACTGACTGTACTCCTTCCTTATATTTGTGGCACTATCATCCTCTCTGATTTGTGCTATAGGTCTTATTAAACGTCTGTTTTTTTCTCCTACTGTTATACAGATGCACTCCAAAATGAATGATGCTTGTTAAATAAGCCCAGGTCTACTTCTCCCTACCTAATACCTTGAGTACCCCCCTCACATGTTTGTTTCCAAAACAAAGAACCCCAACTGATTCTTTTAATATCTGGAAATCTATCATTCCTGTTAAATTATAATGTCAGAGCACCCTTATTCAGACCTTGTATACAGTTTGTTAATAATGTAGTGAGAAGGAAACTGGTTAAGGACTGCCTGTAATAATGGTGAGATACAAATCTGTTAACTGACTTTACCAGTTACCCATTTCCTATTATAAATTGTTGCTTCAGTGAAATTGGTGATAGTAACTAGTGGCAAAGTGAATGTTGAGTACCCAAGTTCAAATCCAGCTTCAGATACTTACTAGCAGTGTGAATCTGGGCAAGTTGCTTAACTTGTGTTTTTTTCTTTTTTGCCTCGGTTTCCTCATCTGTAAAATGAGCTGAAGAAGGAAAAGGCAAACAATTCTGGTATCTTTGTCAAGAAAATCTCAAATAATGGGGTCATGAAAAGTTGGAGAAAATTGAATTAAAAAAAGACAACTGAAACTAGTGTTATTGTAGAACATTAGAAAATCCTCACTCAGTTTATTTAGACTTGAGAAAAATGAAAACTGGAAATTATTTTACTATCTATTTGCTTGGCAGTTTAAATTCCAGAGTAGCATATAAGTTATATTGCATAGCACATAAGTTTTGGGGATTTTGGAGTTCCCACAGAATTTGTTTCTGGTCTTCCTGTGATTACTGAGATTATTAAACTGTCTTTCACTCATTGTGGTAGCAATGACTCAAGTAAATTGACACCAAAAGAGATGGGAAGGGAATAATTTTTGTAAGGGGATGAGGGTCTTCTTAACCCACTGCCCCTCGCCACCTCTATATTTAAACTTTGGATCACAAAGGAGCTTTGAAAGTGTCCTTTATTTTCTCAGCTTCCCATCTTGACCCTGTCATCACCACCTCCCCAATTTCAGGGCTGCCCTTGTTAAGTAACTCTTCCTTATCATATCATTCACATACTGGTTGAGTGACATAGGCATCTGAAGATATTCAACAAGTCCCTCTCTTCTGGAAGGACAGGAAAGGTCCTAATACAATAAATTTGTATTAGGCCATTTGGGAAAAGTTTGTGCCCTCCAGATGTGGCTCATACTTTATGAACTATTTTCTGTCAGATTTTCACTCTGAGAAAATTAACTTTGAGAACTTGATGCCAGGACTTGGCCAGGCAAAATGAGAATCTGAGTAAAAGAAATGCATTTCCAGACAGCCACCATTTATTAAAATTCTGCCTGTGGTAGATGGTGGGTGGATGGATACAGAGAGAAGACACAGTCTTCCTGTATTCATGGAGGTGTTATTTTCATAACACCTATGTAAATTATATTAATTATAACAACAATAGCTAGCATTTATTTAGCTTTAAGGGTACCAAAGTGTATTATAGATATTTTATCATTCTATTCCTGTGACAGCCTATGCACTTTACAATCCATTTTACAGATGAGGAAACTGAGGCAGGCAGGCAGACAACTTAAGTGACTTGCCCCACACACAGCTAGTCAGTGTCTAAGCCAGAATATGAACTCATGCCTTCATAATTCCAGGTCTGTCACTGTTCACTATGTCACCTAGCTGCTTAAGACAAAAATCAATCATGATAAACTTCAAAGGAGTACACAACATTATGTGAACTCTGATGAGGGAGAGGTCATTTATTACAGAGAAGGTCAGGAAAGATTTCTTGGCGTACATGGCATTTGAGTTTAATCTTCAGAGGTTAAATACAATTTTAACAACAGAGAGGTTGTTGGGGACAGTGGGGAAGAGAGTGATTTCATCTACACACCGAGGAAGAGATGTAGGAGATCATGAAAAGTGTGCTGGATGGTAAGTAGCCCAGTTTGACTAAGGCATGGAGTTCATGGAGAAGAGTAGAATGAGGTAAAAATCTGAAGCTGAGATTGATGCTTGATTGGAGAGGACCCTGAGTCCTAGGCTAAGTGAGTCAAGTCAATAAGCATAAATTGAACACCTATACTTGTGCTCAGCGAATTGACCTGCCCTCAATGAACTGACATTTTGATGTGGGAGACAGCATGCAGTAACTATTTACAAATGAGACATATACAGTGTAAATGGGAGGAAATCTCGGACGGAATGACTGAAAGGATGGCAAGTGGGTGGTAGGGGGAGGACAGACTAGGAAAGGTTTTCATCTGAAGGTAGAATTTGAGTTGAGTCTTGAAAGAAGCTAGGAAAGCCAAATCTTGGAGGCGAGGAAGGAAGAACAGTCCACTCGTAGGAGATAGATATTGAAAAGGCAGTGTTAGGAGATAGATTGTCTTGTGAAAAGAAGGTCGGTGTCACTGGATCCCACTGCATGTAAAGATAGTGGAGTGTAGCTAAAAGGGCAAAAAAGGGCCAGATTTGTGGAGGTCTTAAGAAGCCCCAAGCAGTGAATTTTCTATTTGATCCATGTGTTATTAGGGAGATATTGGCGTTTACTGAACAGAGGAATGACATGGTCAGACCTGGATTTTAGGATGAATGCTTTGACAGCGTAGTTCTCTCATTCAGCTGAGAATGGCTAAAGAGTTTGGTTTTTATTAAGGCGGTAGCGGGAAGCATTGAAAGGGTTTCACAAAGAGTGACATGATTAAAAATGTGTTGAGAAAAGGCTAATATGACAGTTTTGGTGAAACATGCATCAGAGGTCAGTGTCTGGAAGCCAGGAAAAGTCATTATAGTGAGAAAAACCTGGCAGCAGTGGGAATAGGAAGGGGGGGACCTGACCCAAGGCCTAGAATTGGCAAGGTTTGCCATCTTCCTGGGTGTGGGAGGTGAGGAAGGAAGAAGAGTTCTGAGAATCCAGGTGACTGACTGGTGGTGCTACTGACAGAAATAGTGAGGCTGAGGAAGAGCTTATTTGGGGGGAAAGAAACAGATTAGGTTTTGGATATGCTGAGTTTGAGAGGATTTGGGAGTTTGTGGGACTGGATATTAGGAGAAATGTCCACACTGAAGGTAAGAATTCTTGTTCATTTTTCTAAGCCTGTACCATCTTTACCATTTTAATGTATTTTCTTCAGCTTTTGCTTCACTCTTACTTAGAACGGTATAGCACAGAGTAGGTCTAGCTTAATAAATCTTTACCGATCATTGACCACTTAGTACTGTATAATAAGCGCTTCTCTGCACCTGCGCAACTCCCAAGGGTTCAAGAACCACATTAAAATGTAATTGTAAAAATTTGTGCAATGAAATAAAATATATAAAAATATAATACAACCCAGATAGTATTAATCTGTGGTTTTCTGAGTCAGTATGTCACCCACATTTCTATTTGAGTTTTATGCCAGTGGCATAAAATACTGCTGAATTACTTTAATAGGGTTACACAGTCAGAGGCAGACCTTCTTGCCTTCAAGGCTGTCCAGAGAACTGGTCTTACTGCCTTTAATCCAAGGGCAGATCTGGGTTAAATTTCTGATCTTACGACTGTTTGAGGACTTTTTTTTTGTAGTGTGCCTGGCATGACTTTACCCTTTAAAGGTTCTCAGACCTGGAAAAAGGATGACAAATAATTTGTGTTTTTCTCCAGTTTTTGATTTTTAGTAAATAGCATTTTATTTTTTCTCCAACAGGGAGGTGCTACATTCACAATTTGGGACATCAGTTAGCCCTACATGGGGTTCTAGGGAGTAGATGGTGCTAGAGTGTAGTGAGCTGATGTGTTGGAGAATTATCTGTTCCCTTCCTTGCTAGCCAGACAACCAATAACCATTAGCAAAATGGGGATGTACGTCAGTGAGAAGACTCCTGAGAGTTACCTGAGAGCTGTGGATACCATTTCTGCCTACTCCAATGGAAGGAGGATGGACCCTTTCGCCATGTTGCTACCACTTCTTTTTAGTCACATCTGTCCACAAAAATTGGAAACCCCTCCCTTCCCCTTTTCTGTTTGGCCTCAATAAAAGTGAGCGAAGGCAAGTGAAAACTTCCACCCCAATCTCATCACTGAAAGAGACAAAGATCTTTTCTGTGAGAGTTTTATGCCCATTGGTAATAATCCAAAATGGTAATTGGCATCAGCTGTATCAGATCACTACGTGGAGGTTACCAGCTGCCTCTCCTATTGGGGAAAGAGGTCTAAGTCTTGTTCCACTCACCAAGAAAGGCAGCTTTCTCCTTTTCAGTCATCCTTGTGTTTTTTGACCAAAAATTTTTTTAACGTGAAAGTAACTCCCAGATGGGGGGTGGGAGGTGATGGCAAAAGTATTTTGGGCTTAACAGAGGTATACAGGATAAACAAGTGTGCTTGCATGGTCCTGCCAATGCAATTTAATGTTATATGCAGCCGTGAGCATTTTTTTGGTATCATCTGAATAAATAAAAAAAGGTTGTGTGTGTGTGTGTGTGTGTTAATTAAAGCCCTGGGTCAAGGTCATGAAATTTGGTTTTAATTAAAACCTCAGCTACAAAGGGTGATTGGAAACCAGAGGTTTAGTTTATTATGCTGCCTTAAAAAAATAGCAGATTATAATATCTGCGGTAGTACTCATTAGGACTCTAATTTCATTTAGCAGAACACTTGGCAAGTGCCACACCTATTGTGGATCTGTTTTCTCCAGACAGGCTACCCCAGATTTCCGTCATACTGAGGACCTCTCCGTTCCATGAAGGGTGCTGTCATCAGTTTGTGTGAGGATAGTGGTGGTACTAAGGAAATGCATGTACATCCTTATGGAGTCAGTTTCTCTAGAGAAAGAGCCTAAGGGTTTTAGGTTGGTTTTCTTTTGTGCCAGGAAGGAAGAATGGCTTAATCAGCTTCCTCTCCTCTCCTCCCCTCCCCCCCCCTTTCCCCTCCTTCCCTCTTTTTAAAAATAAAAAAAGGTTCTGGTTAAGGGTTGTTGGTATTTTCTTTTTAAAAAAAACTGTGGTTTTCAGTCACTAGATCCCTTTAAGTTTAGTGATTGTACAAAAGGGTAAAACAAATTCAAGCTGACTTCTTATTCAATTAGCAACTCAGTTGTGGTAAATGGGTTATTTGGCTCCTTTTATTTTGCTATAGAATTAGACACCATAAAATCTAATCCGTGCCCCAGGAGTATCATCCCTCTCTTTTCCAACATGTGTTTTTTCTGACTGAAGTCACATGCTGACTTTTTACTGGAGACTTCTTGGACCCCACAAGATCAGCTGGGCACGCTCATGTCAGTTTTTGGCCAGAAGGCTCATGAAGCGTACCCAGATAGTATAGGAGGGGGATTGTGGTGAGTCAGGAGGTAGCATGCTCTGCCATTACACTGTGCCAGCAGTCTGTGGTCATTCTTATCCTACTACACCCTTTGTATAAATGTGAGGAGGGTATATAAGGAGCAGAAAATATTGTAATTAGTATCTTTTTTGGTTATGTTTGGGACAGTGGACAAGCTTATTTTTGCTTTCTTTTGGTGTAATGAAGTTCAAGTTATTAACTACATATTTTGGAGGAAATTATATATTAAGCAGTACTGAAAGCAGTGTGGTACAACAGAGTCCAGGGACTTTAAATTAGGAAATCTCAGGTCCAAATTCCGTGCCTTCCTAGCTGTTACCTTTTTTGGGTTAATCACTTAACCTTTTAATCCTCAGTTTCCCTGCCCATAAAATGTGGATAAGAATAATGAGAGAGAGTACTTAGCTTAGTGTAAGGCTTGAGAAAGATGATTGATATTCTTTTGAAAACTAAAAAGTTAATAATAAATAATTTAAATGACTATAAATTCCAGGTATGCTTTTTTAAAAAAAAAAAAAGTTAAAAAAAAATTATGCTTCTTGAAATAATTATTTAAAAGAGAAGCTTATTCTAGAATACTAGTAAAATTTAATATTAGCTAAATTATCTCCAATTTGATGTCACATATATTTATTTGTATTATTACAACATTACAAATGTTTTCATTTTATTTGTCAGAATAATTTGACTTCTGTTAGCTGCTACTTGGTTTAACTTAAGACTGTTTATTTGCAGTAAGAAATAAGCATGTGCGTATGGTTTTTATGCAACTATTTTCTTTAATCTTCTTTTATCCTCACAACAGCCTTGGGAGGTAGGTGCTCTTATTGTCCTAGTTTTTTCAGATTAGGTAACTGAGGCACAGAGGTTAAGTGATTTGTCCAGGGCATAGCGCCAGACTCTGGATTTGAACTCAGTCCTCCTGACTCTAGCTGCAATGGGCTGTTCACTGCACCACCTAGCTATCTCTACTGGTAGTGTTCGGTTATGTGTCTGGAGCTGTTTGAAATTGTCATTAACCCAAAAGGTTCATGGCTGCTGCATGACTTACTGAATCTATTCAAATACATTCAGGGCTCGAGGAGTCTCAAGGTTTCCTGATACAGAGATATATGTGATTCAAGAGCTAAATTCTGAATAATCGTTAAACATATTCTTGGTTTCATCATCAGTCTAAAACATGAAATCACAACATTACAGCTAAAAAGCACATCATGAGTCCTCTAGTCCAGCCTCTTTATTTGACGGCTGAAACCAAGGCCTGGAAAGTGGAAAGAATTTAGCTAAGGTCCTACCACTAGGAAGTTCAAGAAATGGGGAGTGAACCTGGGTCTTCTGACTCTCAAGTCTATTGTTTTTTTCTGATACAAGTAAGAGCTTTCTTATGGTGCTAATTTCCTGTCATTCTTCAGTATTTAATTGATGATAGCATTTACTGAAGCTGAAAGTTACAGTTCTTTTTGAAAACTTACCTTCTCTCAGGTCAGTGGATCTATATTTGGGACTAGGGATATGGGATAGGTTCAGCCAAAAGAGGTCAGACATCAAAAGTTCTCTTGTCCCTTGCTCAGTCTCTCCAAAACAAAACAACCGAATGGGAGGTAGGGCTCTTTGGCTGTGGATGGGTAGAGTGTATCAGTGTTGTTTGTGTAAGGAAACAGGAAGTGGGGAGATTCTGGTGGACCCTGTCATTACGTCTTTTCTGAAATTCTGTCCTTGAAGCATCAAAGATGGAAAATATTTTGAAGTAGGAATCTTTTTCCAGAGAGACTGAACACTTGCGTTGGTCATATTCATCCATTTATTTCTCCGTACCTGTTGGTTTCATCTTACGATGAGTTGTCTGACTTCATGTTGAGGGAAGAGGAGCTCTTGTCCTGATTCACCATTTGTCTCTCAGCACAGTGCCTGACACGTCGTAATAAGCACTTACTAAATGCTTTATCTATCTCTCATTTAGTTCTACCCATGGAGAGTTTAAAAGAGGTCCATAAACTTGAATAGGAAAGAAATGACATTTTCCATTTTAACTATCCTTTTACTGAAATGTAGCATTTCCTTCAATTGTTTTTAAAAAAACGTTCATCTCAGAAGGGGTCCATAGGTCTCACTGGATTGCCGAAGATTGAATGGAGTGAGTCCATGCCACAAGAAAGACTTAAGAATCTGACATAACACCCAAGCTGGTGAAGATCCCCTTATTTCCAAAGGGTTCTATATGGAACAAGGAAGGAAATTAGGACCTTCTAACTATCTTTAATACCAAAGGCGTCTAGTCTTCCCTTTTAGTCTGCTTGGCAATCTCTCCTCTCCCTCCTAGGTTTTGTGTTCCTTTCGTCTCCTTGCCCATCCTTGAGAAAGCCAAAGGTTGGAGTAAAGCTAAGAAAGACTCTTTCGTTTAACAACACTTTCTTAAGAGGCTTCAAGGAGTGTTTGGATTATATAAAACAGCAAGTAGCAGTGGTTTGTTTTTCCTGAGTTGGTAGATCTTTACTCAAAGTACATGTTTTCGCCTCATCTCTCCTATTTATTGTATTAACCTCTCAGGGCACCTTTGAAGGGATCTTTTATTCTAGATGACTACAGTATGTTAAACCTCACTGTTTCAAGAACATGGACGCTTCCTTGTGTTAGGTTGTGTGTTCATAAATTGAGTCCCAGAAAAGCGTAAGGGACAGTAGTGTTTAATACAGTATACTTTTCTGCTTTATAGATTATTATTTATCCTTTGCGATTTATGTATTGCTGCTTAGACTAAATTCTTGGCATAAGAATATGGGCATATATGTGTGTGTGTGTGTGTGTATATATATATATATATATATATATATATATACACACACACCTATATAATATACCTGTGTGTGTGTGTCCGTGTGTCCCCCTTGCTGTTAAGGGGACCTAGAACTTTGTCTTCCCTTTTCTTCATATCCTTTCTTGTAGGGCAAAGTAAAATAATATGCATCCTTTGAGATACGTATTTTCTTTTTTTTTTCTCCTGAAGGATGAAGAGGAAGAAATCAAACTGGAGATAAATATGCTGAAAAAATATTCTCATCATAGAAATATTGCAACATACTATGGTGCTTTTATTAAGAAGAGTCCTCCAGGACATGATGACCAGTTATGGGTAAGCGAATATTTCCCAAAGCATGTTTTTTTACTCTTACCTCTTGTGTCATATTTTGAGAGTAATAGATAGAAAAGCCATGGAGAGAAACAGTAGTGGACTAGGGAAAAAGGAATTTGGAAGGCATCTAACTAAGGAAAGGATACTCCATAAGTGAATGTATATTAAAATTTCCTAAATTTTCCTGGAAGTAATAAGATGCACTGACTGATTTGTTTGCATCTGTAATGAGTATATGTGTGCATTTTAAATTTTAGGCTCCAATTTTGTGCATAATGATCATAACTTTATATATATATATATATATATATATATATATATATATATATATATATATAGAGAGAGAGAGAGAGAGAGAGAGAGAGAGAGAGAGAGAGAGAGAGAGATACATTTTAGGCATGCATCAAAGAGGCTAGAAATTCATATATCTGGAAATAAAGCAACGTACTAAAAACTTTGGTCAGTAAAATCCAGCTAGGTAAACTTAGGTGGATTTTTTCTCTCTAAGTCTTTTCTCTGAGGAGCTGGGGAAGAAAGCATCTGGCAAGTAAACAAGCTCATATTTGCGATTTAATTTTATAAAAAAGTGAACAGCCAACTAAGCATCCACTTTGAGGGAATAGTCTGGGATCACTATACAGCTATGCCTTCCACATTGAGGGAAGATTTAAAAGAGTGGCATCCCTGTTGATCTGGAAAATTTGTGTAAGATTTTTTGGCGCTCCCTTCATGCCAAAAAAGATGTCTGAATCGTTACGGTATTAAGAGATAAAATAGGTTGATGTTATATCATACTTTGCACATATTTTACATATTTCGAAGTTTCTCAACTTTTTCTGTGTCATTTGCTGGCCTTTGCATGTCAGCTGAAGTTGCTGCAAAACTCCCCCCAAATTTCCATTTAATTTCTTCCGCTGTCCTGCAGTATGTTGAAGCCATGATGGGAAAGGTCATGATGTGGAAGGAGTAACTCTCCTTCAGCTCAGTTTTTACCTGAGAGTGCCATGGAGTGATAATAGCTAGCATTTATATAGCACTTACTGTGCGTAAACGCCATGCTGTCTTCTTGACAACTGTTATCCCAGCTGATGCTCACAACAACCTCAGGAGTTGGGGTGCTGTTGTTACTCCCATTTTACAGGTGAGAAAACTGAGACACACAGGGGTTAAGTAACTTGCCCAGGGTCATATACTTAGTGAGTGTCTGAGGCTAGATTTGAATTCAGGTCACCGATAAAAGTACAGATGGTTAAATTACCAAAGAATGGACAAAATTTACTGAGGCAGAAAAGTAGACGTCTATCAACAATGGCAGACACTAGAACGTTTTTCTGGTTAATTTTCAGTTAAGCTGAAAATTGGGCAGAATTGCTGTTCCTTGATCATTTTGGATCATTTAGAATTCACTTGATTTAGCAGGAATAATGATCTAATTGAGTCAGTAAGATTTTGTCTCTGCTATGAATATTCAATATTCCTATGAATGTACATTCTGGGAGTACCAAAGTGAGCGTGCGCACACACACACGCATTATCTGCCATTTAAAAGTAACATTTTCAAGTCAGGATACAAGAACCAGTTAGTGGCCAAAAATAAACTACTTTTTTAAAAGAGAGACTAATTCTATGCTCTTTGTTTAGCTAAGCATGTGTTAAAGGAATAATTCGTTTTAGGTAGTACAAAAAGTATGAGAGCTGATCATTTGTATTTACAACCATAGTGAATTCATTGCCTTCAGAGGTCCCTCTCCCCCTTCTAATACTGTGTTTGGTAGCTTGTTACAAGACTAAATGAGATGCTGTTGATAGGTGTGAAAGTGGGAAATATTTGAATACTCTTGATCTTTGAGTGTGTATTTGGGAAATGGGGCAGGGGACAGAGACCTGGTAATTGGACTCTGAAGATGCAAATTGGCCTGCTGTCTTCCCTACCTCATTAGATGAGAGAAACTGTAGGGTGGGTGCCAAAGTGTGATCACTTAAGTGATTTTGCTCCAGATGAGATGAGCAGTGTTAGTATTCCTGTGAAATACCCCATGGAAAGCCAGATCTCCTGGATCCGACTATATAGTGAATTAATCAGATGATGAAAATGGGCTATGTCTACTTTGGAAACCCCGACAATTACATGTGTCGCTCTTTTAAGCAGGTTCTACTTTTCATGTGGTTAAAGGTGAAAGGAGAGAAGGAAAGAGAGGGAGCCACCTGGTTTTGTCTGGCTTTTTTTTGCCCTTTTCGGTATTGAGAGCCATGTTCCAGAATCTGATTGCTGTCTTTAGTGACTGTGGATTTGTATCACTTACATATCTGTCTTGTTTGTCTCCTAGCTGGTGATGGAATTCTGTGGGGCAGGATCCATTACAGACCTTGTGAAGAACACCAAAGGGAACACACTGAAAGAAGACTGGATCGCTTACATCTCCAGAGAGATTCTAAGGGTAAGTAAAGGAAGTACCTTGCAATAAACCAAAATTATTCCTGTACTTGGGGGTTATTTATGTGGTGGCAGTAGCATCGTGTACAATGTTTCCTCACAGATTATCAAACACCTGTGTGCATCTTAGCCGAAAAGAAATTAAATTGGGCTCAATAGAAATTGAGTTAGTGTCCAAAGAAGAATATTAATAAAAATATCACTGAATGTTTTTACTTGCTAGACAAAGATGTATCATTGCGTTGGGATCACCGAATTAGGTTAGCTAAAAAATGTGCACTTGTAGGACCTGGCACACAGTAGGCATTGTTTATTGATGGACTGTAACTTATCCTTCTCTCAGCTCTATCCCATACACTTTTTTAAATATATCTCTAAAGCTGCCAATATAGCTCTCTACCTTTTTATATCATTATAGAGGTTTTGTCTTTTGAGTTCAAACTAAAACCAAAAAGATCAAAAATAATCCTTGACAATCATTTCCATGTGAACCAATTTAAAGGATTAAAAATCAATGTTCATAGTTCTGCAACACTGGCTTTCAGTATTGCCATGTGAACTTCTCTGTTGACTGTTCAGTATGTTGCAATATTAATGTGGAAAAGTTCTGAGTGCTTCATTATGTTTGTAGCTCCATGGAAAACTGGCTTATACTTGTAGACTAGGTCTCTAAGTAGCTGTTGCAGCATCACAAACAATGTCACCTTTAGGTAACAGCCCACTGCCAATGGTGTATTCAGAAGAGCTTGTAGGTCTTCTACATGAAAAATGTCTCTCAGTTGCAGTTGCTTTGCCTCTGCTCTACTCTGCTCTTCCCTGTTCTAGCTTTCTTCCATCACTTTACCTTCTATTTCTCCTTTCCTTCCTTCCTTCTTCCCCCCCCTTTTGTTTTCCCCTCCTTCACTCCTCCTTTTCTTTCTCTCACTCCTTTTGGGTCCATATCTGTGATTCTGTCTCGTTTCTTACCAAGCACCAAGAGATGCTAATGTTATCCCAGATCTCTTGTGTTCATAGAAAGGGAGACACTTTGTTTGCGGGATAGAAGAATAATGTCCCATGTAGAATGAGGTGAGGTAGGAATGAGGTCTGGTAGAACTGGACCTTCTTCATCCTTTTCAATCACTTCTCAACCCGTGGACTTTTAACTTCTGGCATTTTCTTAGCCATTTACTTGACTTAAGGAGACGGACTGTGGCTAAATCAGGCTATGTCCCTGCTGAGATACTGGCCTAAATGTTAGGACAGATGCTGGTTGGCACAATGTTAATATGCTGTGCTTAACAGGTTTCAAATATATACAGATTAAAACATGAGGGAAAAATCTGGAGTTATCTTCACCAAATTATCTTAATCATAACAAGCTACTTCTCCTAGAGTACTTTACTTTTAAGTGACTTTCTGAAGGTACCTCAGTCCTTTGTTTAGGCAGAAAAAAAGACTGAGCTTTGTGCTAACTCGGGGATAATGAGACACTTTGTCAACAAAGTGTCACTGATGAGGAAAAGTTATGTTCCTTTTTGTAGTACAAAACCTCCAATTTACATGTGGAGAAATGGAAGCGAACAGAGTTAAGTGACTTTTCTAGGGTCACACAGCTAGCAAGTGTCTGAGGCCACATTTGAATTCAGGAAAATGAATCTTCCTGAATCTAGGCCTCGTTCTCTACGCACCACACCACATAGACGCCCTGTGCCATACATATCTATATCTATTCTATATGCTTGTCTGTGGAAATGGATATAATCATGTCTGTGTGTGTATGCATATGTGTATATATGGAGAAACACATATATCCATGAAAAAACGCAAAACCAAGGTCGCATTCATCTAGGAGCTCACATTCTAATGAGGAGACAGGCAGCTACGTGGTATGGTTTTTAGGTAATTTCACAGGAAAGACACCAAGCATGGGGATGAAGTGAAGTGGAGGACGCCTGGCCATCAGGAATGTGCCTGGGAAAGGAGGCATCTAGCCTAGGTTGGAGCAGTCTTAAAAGAAGGTGGGAAGAAGTTCTAAGACTAAATTTGTGTATATGTAAAGGAAGTCTTCATACCTGGTTCATTTACCTTAAGTATGAACTCCGTTTTAAAAACAAGCATTACAGATTCAGCAGGCATTTGAGCTTACATAGCCCAATAGGAAGCATTTCAAGAGAACTGTCATGATTACACAGCCTCTGATCTGGTAGGAAACAGAGTCTAAAATATCTGCGTTGACATCTAGCACATTGATTGGAATTTTTAAGTGCATATTTAGTGGTATTTTAATTGTTTTCCCTTACTAAAGCTCCTAACAAATTCTCATTAGCTCTGTACCACACCTTTGCTTCTTGGCATGGTTTTAAAAAATTTTCAGGAGCACAGAATTTTTTAGGGTACCATTGAATAATAGACTGTAATCAGGGTTTTCCTTATGAGAAGGCAGAACCAGCGACCCCTGTGTAATTGTTTGCAGAGAAAGCCTCAAGCCTATATATAGGCACTGCTGCTTGATATTCCAGAATTAGATCTTACCTCTTTTGCTCAGGGGTTTTCTTCCCTTTTAAGGTGTTTAGCTTCCTGGAAGCTTTCTCAGATACCTTCTGTCCTGCTCCCAGCAACTAGAAGAGTTCACATTCACTGAGCCGTACCAAGTTATTTATATTATAACTTTTATTAATAGAAGTAATACATTTGATCATCATTGCATATGCATTTTGTTCCCTTACTAGATTATAAACTCCAGGAGTACAAGGATGCTGCAACATGTTTCTCTTTCTACCACCAACCACAATTTTCCCACATAGTAGATGTATTTGCTGAATTGAAATAACTAGAATCCAGTGACCCTGGGAAAGCCTTTTCAGTGGTTTATGCTTTAGTTATAAAGGACTTTACCAGAATCTCTGCTGTGGACAGATTTTCTTTTTAGAATTGAATCTGGGTGGGGGTTGGGCGCAGAAGAAAAATAAGAACACACTCTGAAAGAAGGGAAAAGTTCCCAGAAAGTGGAAACGTGGAACACTTTGTCCACTTCACCCTTTTACCTTAGACAAAGCGTTCAAAATGCTTAATAAACTTTTGTTTACGAATTCTTTAAAAATTAGCATTTTCTTTTGCCAATTGCTGTTGGTTTCTGTTAACAAACATTCCGATCTTGGATGAGTGAATTCATCTTCTTGGACTTCTGTTCCCTCCTCTCTACAATGAAACAGAGAAGGTCATTTCTAAACAGTTGGGAGTCCAGCCCTGAATACCTTAAGAGTGGGAGCATTGGATAATCTGGATCTTGTCCTTCAGTTTAATTTTTCATACTGGACTTCCAGTGTGTCCCTGTAGAGAGCTGAAAGTTGGAGATGCCCTAAATATTAGCATAACATAGAAGAACATATGTTGTCACTTCTAATTCTTGCAACAAACCTGTGAAATAGGTGCTATTATTAACCCATTTTATGGATGAGAAAATTGAGACTGAGCAAGTTCAGCATCTTGGCCTAGGTCACACAGAGTAGAATTCATCTCAAGTCTGTTTGAATCAACACTCTCTCTACCGTATCCTCCATCTCTCCAATAACTTTCATTTTCTTGCCTTCAAAACTTTATATTATGTTGTATGTGCTTTGTATTTACTTTCTTATGTATATATTATATTTTTCTAGTAAAATGGAAACTCTCTGAGGGCAAAGACTATTTTGCTTTTCTCTTTGTATCCACAATGCCTAGCATATAGTCGGGCCCTTAATAAATGTGTGTTAAATTGAACGATAAAAATAAAAAACTCTTCAATGCCTTTTCTGGGCTGAAGGATGCTAGTTTGTAGTAAGACCTGAACACTAATGACAGTTGTTGCTGTTGTAAATCCTAGCATCCAAGAGGTTAAGACCCTGGAGGGAACAAACACTTCCAGTTTAAGGAGAGGACTCTGTGAAAGAGGTACAACATTAGCCAAATCTTGAAGGAGGATAGGACTCAGAAGAGCAGAAAGCGGGGTGGGTATTCTCCAGGCATGGGAGAATCACACGAGTGCTGATATACCCAGACTGGGAGTGGCATTTCTAATCCTATGTCATGATTTGACTCTATAAATAAGCAAAGGAGTGTAGAATCCTGCTTCACATTTCTGCATAATACTCATCTCAGAGTCACCATCCTTTGAAGAAGTTAGGCTATATGTCAGATGCCAATGGTAGAACTCTTTCTAGGGTTTAGTCTCGACCCAAAGACCCATTCTTAGACAAGTCTGCTAAAGTGCCGAAGGACCAGTATGTCCAAGGATGGAAGCTGTGTACTCTTGCTGTCTATCTTCCATTTAAGCCCTGCTATGGATGACCCTGACATGGATTACCTTGATCAACCTTCTAAGTTCTTCATGCACTACAAAGGATGAGGACCTACATGGACCAATCAATTCAATTTAGTTCAACATTTGTTAATGCTATGCTAGGGCATACTGTGCTCAATGATGGACATAAAAACACTGAAACAAAGTATTCCCTGTCCTTATGTTGGTGCACAGGTTGGTGAAGGACATAACCTGGAAAATGATAGCTGGTTGGTTGGGTGTTGTCCTTAGTTCTCAGAGAGGACCAAAATGCCATCACTGTGTTGGAGTGTGTCCGACTGTGGCTGATCAGACCAGTATGAGCTTGGAGCACTTACCGCAGGTCAGGCACAGATACTTGTGCATTTCGGACCAGGCAGAGGATAATGGAGGAAAAGAAGACATCCAGACAAATCATCTTTAGCAGTAAGAACCTTGAAGAGGGAACACTTTCAGTTTAGGGAGAGGACTTCATGAAAGAGATGCAGCTTTAGCCAAATCTTGAAGAAGGATAAGGACTCAAAAGCAGAAAAGGGTGTTTATTCCAGGCATGGGAGAATCAAAAATGGACAGTCTTTAACTTTGAATTCTTGCTTCTCTGTCTTTGAGATAGGTGACAGTTGTCCCTTCTGCAACTTTGCTTGCCTTTTTAAAGAAGATATCAGTGGGGGTGGGGGCGGGGTAATGCATTAATTCATTATTAATTCATTCCCTCACCTTTCCTTATAGCATGTACATTTACTTGGACTCTGAGCAAGGCTGTATTTTCTTTAATGTGTCTGGTCAGTAAGATTATTAGTGACTTGGAAGGTGGTAATTAGTTTCAGCAATGCACTTTAAAGATTGCAAAGCTGTCTCCTTCCAAGCCATTGACTCTTTGAGGGACGATCAGATGATGAAGAGTAGGATGATAATAGCAGGTAGCATTGATTTACAGCATCCCAAAAGTCTTGGTGCAATTCTAAGCTTTAATGGTTTATTTACAGAATTTTAAGGTTTTCAAAATGCAAGTAGCTGAGCTAGGATTGAACCCTGAACTTCTGAGGTGAAATCCATTGCTCTTTCCACTGTGCTGTGCTGCTTCTCAGACAGCTAGGTGTCACAGTGGATTGAATTCTGGACTTGGAATCAAGGAAGACTTATCTTTTTGAGTTCAAATCTCACCTTGGACACTTACTATGTGACCCTGGGCAAGTCACTTAATCCTGTTTGTCTCAGATTCATCTTCTGTAAAAATGAGCTGAAGAAGGAAATGACAAGCCACTCTGGTATCTTTGCTAAGAAAACTCCAAATGGAGTCATGAAACGTTGAACGTGACTGAAAAAACGACTCAACAACAACAGATACTGTTACTCAAAGTGCAAGTTCAATTACCCTCCTTTGAAAGATGAGAGAATGAATGAGTGAAAATGAAGAAACATTTAATAAGGACTTAGTAAAGTACATTTTTCTGATTAGTGATACAAATATGAAAGTGAAGATAATCTTTGTTCTCAAGGAATCTACAATTTAATTGAGGAAATGGTTCACACAAAACACACAAAAGGGATATTTTGGTTTGAAAAGTTTCAGGGATGGGGAACAGAGACTTGACACAGTCTTTTCAGAAGAAAGATGTAGAAATGTTATGTTGTTTATTCACCTAGCTTTACACCTAGGGTAGTAAATAAAGCTGGAAATCCTCTAACTCTGTGTCTTCACAGGTAAGAGCACTGACTAGTGTTGGCATGAGAGTACCGTGGAAGAGAAATCTGACTGTGCATTATGCAATATGTTCTTTTCCTCACATAATCATAAATCTTGGTTTAACATTGAATATATTTAAAAATTACTGTATATGATGTTTATTTTGTTTTCTCTTCATGGATAAAAATAACCCAATTAGGGTCACTTTTGTTTTGTCCGGTGTAGTTTCTTAAATTATTTCCTAGCAGACAGTAAGATCATACGTATATGCACACATGCAGGCACATACATATACATAATGCTTTTCAGATCTGAGATATTGAAAAGTTTGTTACTATTATTTAGGTCTCATTCATACATGAAGAAGTGAATGTTTGCTGGGGTTATTTTGAAGTTTGGGGTGTGGAAGTAAAGTGGGTCAGTGGAAGTAGGATTTGTTGCAAGTGGAAATAGGGGAAATGATGTGTGTGTGTGTGTGTGTAGCACACACTCAGAGAAAAATTCTCTTGATGAGGCTTCAGTACTTTTAAAAGTGATTTGTTCCTAATTTGTTGTGTAACACTGTACATATCTTGTGTTGTGGAAAACAAACAAACAAAAGGCAAAATAAGCCCCATTCTGTTTCATAGGCAAACTAGTAAATGATTGTTTCAAAAGCCCTTGTGTTGGAAAAATTAGTGTTCCAAAGCAGCTGTTGGGTTTAATTTTAATGCTGCAGCTGTAAATCAGAACACACACACAAACCTCATACTCCATTGCTTTTTGCATTGATAGTTTCTCAAGTTAAACTTAAATCCCTGTATTTTGTAGGAACAAAGTGTAATTTCAATTCACATAGGTTAAACGTTGAAGATAAGTAGAAATCAAGTCAGTGGCTGGCAAGGATGTGGTTTTTTTCTGTCAACTCCATCCGCCATTAGTGATCCCCAAAGTTCTCTTGGAGGCACATTTGAATGCAACATATGTTTTTCTTCTTCCACCACCCCTTATGAGGCACAGGCTTTTGGGCATAAGCCCAGATTCAAGACCAATACCCAGTAGGTTTTGTTTTCCCAGGAAAGAGAGATGTTTTATTTGAATGTGAGCTCCTTTTGCCAGCAGTGGCATTGAATGCTGGGGGCTGGGGAGTGTGGGGTAGGGAAGGGTGAGATTGAGCAGAATAGAGTTTTTGATTTGTCAGCATACAATGGGAGAACTTGCTCTTGCCCAAAGAACGGACTTTCAACCCCAGCCTCACTCATTCCCCTGGGATGAATCTAATTCGTATATACACATATGGTCATCCACCGAAGAATTGACATTTAGCGTGGGAAAGGAAACACCCTACATATAAACAGTTTAAATTTATTGCTGTGAAACTTCTCATAGTGATTGAAAATGTCTTAAAGCTATAGACTGAAAGTGCTGATGATGCACAAATATTGAGCCCTACTGTATCCAGGGGTGTAGGTGTAAAAGAGTGAGAGTGTGTGTGTGTGTGTGTGTGTGTGTGTGTGTGTGTGTGTGTAGTTCATGTTCCAGGTGCAGTAAGGAGAGTTGGTAGTGGTGTATATACCTGAAAAAGAAGCTGGGTTAGGTAGCAGATAGAGCATTGGACCTGGAGTCAGAGGGACCTGAGTTCAAATTCCACCTGAGACATTATCTGTGTGCTCCTGAGCATAAGGCTTCACTTGTGCCTCCGGTTCCTCATCTGTAAAATAGGGATAATGATAGCACCTATCTCGCTATTCTGTGAGGTTAAAAGAAGGTAATATTTGTAAAGTGCCTTACAAAACTTAAAGTACTACATAAAGATTAGTTATTATGATCATTTCTGTGTATTCCAAAAACTCTACGGTTTTCATTGCATGTACCTAATGGAGGATTTTACAAAAGTGTTTAGACCAAAAAAACATTTTGTTTAGAATGGTGACCCGATGAGCCTTCTGAGTGTTAGTCGTTAGTTAAATAACCCACATTTTTCCTTCTTTATATAGGGACTGGCACATCTCCATGCCCACCATGTGATTCACCGTGATATCAAGGGTCAGAATGTATTGCTGACAGAAAATGCAGAGGTGAAACTTGGTACGTAATAAAATGTGACTGTACCATGTGATGCTTCTGTGTATGTATGTTTACGTATATGTGTACATATATACAGAAGTATACATGTATATATGTGCACGTGCACAGACACACACATATGCTTGGAAGTCAGTAATGATTTTTCCTCAGTCTTGTTTCCAGGGAATATTAGGGTGTCTCAGATCTGTATGTGGCCTGCATATAGGGGAGTGAATCTTCCCCTATTTCCTACTTGAGAATATGGAAGCTAGGCTGATGAGGGTTGTCATCAGACACTGTCTGCCCATTAATGCAGAAGCTGGTACATAAAATATCTTACTTCCTCAGCTGTCCACCCTTCTTTCACATAACATAGTCAACCTGAAGCTCAAAGTGTCAGTGACATTTCACCTTTATAGAAGTCTTCCAAAGCCTTATTTCTAACAAGTCTTCCAGAACTTTTCATTTTCCATTAAAGTTCTGATAGTTTCAGGGTACCATGTTTCCCTTATAAACTGAATGCCGAAGTTCATTACTGAGCAGTGCTATGTGATTTTCTAGATTAAGCCCAGAGACAGCTTATTTGCAATTTCTGTTGCTCTTAGTTTTGTAACAGAAATAATTAGGGCCAAGCCTGAAGTTCAGCCCATAACCTAGTTAAAGGAACTTCTCTCAGAATTATTTTATTCCTGAAATTCCTGTATTTGCATAGTCATTTTTCTGTCAACAGGGTTTTTGTTTAATGTTTGTTTAAAACTAGCCTTGACTCTCAAGAAGAGAAGAAAACAAACTCCTTAGCTATAAGTGGTAGCATTTTTGTAAGCTGTAGCATCCATTACTGAATTTCATTTCATCTGCTTAACCTTTTCGCATTGGTTTCTTCAATAGCAAAATTTTCGTTGAGGCTGAGAATGAGTTGTCGCTCCTGCTGACTTTGAAGTTCTAAGTGTATGGTGGTTGCTTAGCATACATTGATTAGTTTCTTCCTTGGTAAACTGCTTTAGCCTTTCTTTGCTGGTTTTTCCATTAGTCTGGGTGAGGATAGCCCTGTCACTGGCCCACCTCTCTCGCCTATATGGTTACCTAGGCTTGTCCTTGTAGTCAGGCTAGTGTTCCAGCTAATGGCTGGTTCCACCCATACCCAGCTATGCTTGTGGAAAGTGTCTACATATGTGAAATTCGGCTATAATCAGTGATGATGTTGGCAGTTGGCTGATTAGTGTAGGACACAAGGTGAGTTAGCAGTCCATAATCTACCCAGCTTCTCCTGCTTTACCTTTAACCTCACTCTGAATATGAAAATCAACATGGACATGAAGTAGTTTTATAAATTGAGAAGCCACACTATGAAAAATGAGATGGAATCCCCAAGAGATCTGAGGCAGTAGGAGATAAATTCTCGTATATTTTGAGATTGTTTTTGTGGCATCCTTTCTATTTTAAGTTCTTTGCCTAAAGGTTTTTGTTCCTTTCTCCTCCTTTTATGTATGTCAAGTGCTGGAGAGGCTAAATCAAATTCTTGTGGTCATTTCTTCTGACTAAGGACTCGCCTTGTGTTGTGGTCTTGTCTACCAGAGTATTCCCAGAAATTCTCTTAAAAGTTATATAGTAATATTGTTCTGGAAGGTCTATATTTTGTTTTGTTTTGTATGAGGATTTCCCATCCTGGGAAACACCTCTTCTGGGAAGAATCTGAAAAGAGTTTAAGAATGTCATTTGGCTTTCATCCTCCTGACATCTATCTGAGAGGTTTGATTTTCTTTACCACATTCTATTTTGCGTACATATTGTCTCTCCCCTGGAGTCCTTGAGGTCAGCACCCATCACATTTTATCTTAGGAGGCTTAGTATCTTAGTAGGGTTTAGCATATAGTAGGTGCTCAGTAAGCTCGTTAGCCGGTTGATTATTAATTATCTTCTCTGCCTCTTCCCACACCTCCCCTCATCTCCAGTGGATTTCGGCGTCAGTGCTCAGCTGGACAGGACAGTTGGACGAAGAAACACTTTCATTGGAACACCCTATTGGATGGCTCCTGAGGTCATTGCCTGTGATGAGAATCCTGATGCAACTTATGATTACAGAGTAAGAGATCTTTGCTGCTTAGGGCTGCTGGCAGTCATTGATAGCCCAGAATGAAGACTTTTCACTTACTTCATGTGTTTTGTGTCTGAAATGTTTTCTATCTTGTAGGGCATAGTTAATGATGTAGATTTAAACTTGATAATAAATAAAATGAGAAGACTTTTTAATGGCATATATAATGTCTGTCTTACATCAGGCATGTTATCTTCTCACATGATGTTTTAGCTCCAGAGGAGCGCTTATGGACAAATAGTCCTAAATAAACATCTAAATAAGATGTTACAGCTTAGATGAACTGCTGTCTTTGTAAATCAAAGATGAACATAGAAGCAGGTGAAAAAAAACCATCAGGGCCAATAGGGACATTTTCATCTGTATAGAACTTATTATTAACATGGATTACTTTTACAGCTTTTGTTTTCATGTATTTATTAAAGTTGTAGTGACCTCTAGAGACTTGAGTGGATAATGCACTTTATTTTGGTAGTGATAAAGTCCCTATTCTAAATCAGCCCTCATATTTGTTAGCTAGCTTGAGTGGTTTACAAAAAGTATAATAATAGATTCAGCCTGCCCTTGTTTAAACCATTTTGGTATGGTAACATACATAGTTCACAGAATTTAGTTGACATCTGTGTCTCAGAAATCAGTGTTATATTTTAGTATAAGCTATGATGGCTACCAAGAGGTAATGTATATGAGCTGACAATTATTTAATGTATCTGCAAGTTAAAAGTTTGGGCAAATAAAAGGTTAAAATAAAAGTATAATAAATAAGTGAAAACAGTTAGCTAATGACTTTTTTGTGCTGTACTAAAAAGTTTTCAAAGAGCTTTGTGCACAGCCGTGCATGTGTGTTTGTGTGCCTATATAATTTTTATTCATTCTTTGGATCAAATGAGTGTGTGTGTACATGCACATATTCTCATCGGGTCTAGTGAGGATGTTAATATGTGTGTATGTATTTAAAATGAGCATATATAAGTACATATAATATATTCTCATTTGAACGGGAGTGAATGATTAAAGTCATTTGTGCCTTTTTTTAATGCTGACATTTGTGACAAATGTGATTTGAAAAGTTTTCTAAATAGGTTAAAAGCCTATCTGTAATTTTGTTTATGCTCTTATTTGCTTAGTTATCTCTCATAACTCATAAGTCATAAAAATTGAGCTCTAGCCTAGAGCTATGACAAATTACAGTGAATTGTGTGGACTCTGCAATCACAATTATTATATAATATGAAACAACTTAAAAATGTTTTTCTGAATTTGCATTGATGTGGTTAAGAAACCATATAACAAAGACTTATACGGATAAGCCTGACCTCAGTTTCCTTATTCGGAATATCCGAATCTGTAATTTGATTTTCATATTTATCACAACTGAAATTGTTCATTTGGGACACTTTCGTTTAACTCACGATGAATCAGCCCCATCTCTTGGACTGAACTCAATTCATAACCAAAAATAACACTTGGATGCATTATTTTTTATGTTTTTGTTTTCTTATATCTAATGAAATAACTATGAAATTATCATTTATAGTGCACAAAAATGAAAATAACAGGGATTCTCATTTGCATCTTCCTTTGGAGTTTGCAAAGTATTTACCTCATAATAATCCTGCAAGTTAAGTTTGAAGTATGATTATCCTCATTCGAAACATGAGGCTCCAAAAGGTTAAGTCACACAGTGAGGAAATTAGAATACAAGGACCTTTTCCTCATACTAAACATACTCATCTTATCTGTTTTCCTTAGCAAACTGTCTTTCAGTAGATATGCCAATTGTAGCTGTTGTTCTGTCTCTGTCGGAATTATCAATAATAAATGAATGGGGCCCCGTTTTCCCAAGGTATCTGCTAATACACTGTCCGTCCTCTTTTGCAGAGTGACCTTTGGTCCTGTGGCATTACGGCTATTGAAATGGCAGAAGGTGCTCCCCGTAAGTGGGTTTTTTTTTTTTTTTTCATTTTTGCAAAGACGCTAATTTAAGACTGAAATGTATAGCATAGAAGTGACTGACTGTAATCTAAACCTAGCCATGAGGTTTTAAAAAAAGAAACAGCTGTGTTGACATAGATATCACTGACAAAGCATTTCAGCGAGACCATGGTAATTGCTGTGATGTTTCAGATATAATAAGAACATTTGACATCTACTGTTTCAGGTACTGACCTTTTCACTGAAACGGAGAGACCTTAGGATCTCTGTTGTTTTTAAGTGATGTTGATATGTTGTGACTGAAATCATGCTAAGCTGAGATATTGACAGTGGTTTTCTAAGTTTAAAATTAGTGTTTGCTGAAATTTTGAAATACGCTGTAATAATGACTTTTGTAGATTATGCGTGACTTGGTAATGTGAGAAAATTTTTATCTGTGAGGAAAAAAAGTACCTCCTCTCTGTTCTTTGTAATTTTTTTCTGTTCTATAAATCTACTTACTTTTTTAGATTAAGTTATATCAGCAATAGAAAGTTGACACAGGAAAAGGTTTGGAGATGGAAAAGAAGCAGAAAAAAGCAGTAACCTCTCCCTTTAATTTTTCCATCAACCAGCCAGTCCACAAGCTTTTATTAAGCATATACCAGAGAACATATGAGGTGCTGTGGATACAAGTATAAGACCACGGCAGTCTCTCCCTTCAAGAATCTTACATTGTACTGGGGAGATACAGCACTTTTGCCAGTAGGTTAAATACAAGATACGAGCGCAGAGAAGTGGTGCAGTGGATAGAGCACCAGGCCTGAGTTCAAATATGACCTTAGTAGCTGTGTGACCCTGGGAAAATCACTTACTCCTGTTTGCTTCAGTTTCCTCAGTTATAAGATAAAATGGCACACCTCTCCAGTATCTCTACCAAGAAAACCCCAAGTGGAGTCGCAAAGAGTCAGACCCAGCTGAAAAAGACTGAACACGAATGCCAGATATATACAGAATAAAACAAAGTAACTTTAGGGTATGATGGGAGAACTTGGGAATCAAGAAGGACCCTTGAATGTTGGTGAGGTCAGGTATATAGCAGGTAAACTTCACCTGCCTAGTAATTTGGCTTGGCATATGTCCCTGAAGAACAGGAAGAGACAAATACGGGAGAGTCCTTTGCATAAAGATGATAATTGAATTCGTGGGAGTTAATTAGATCATCAAGAGAAAACACATAGAAAGAGGGGTGTATTCCTACATAAGGGATGGGATGAGGAATCCATAAATGACCAAGCATTTATCTATTGCAATGCCAGATACTGGGCTAGGTGCTGAGGATATACAGACAAATTTAATTCTGTCTTGGGAATAACGTGAATGTGAGTCAAGTACATTCAAAATAAATGCAGCACGATTTTGGAAGGCGTGATGCTAGGAGCTGATCAGGGAGGGAATCAGGGCAGGTCTTACGTAGCAGAATGTGCTTGCGTTTCATGATGATCTTGCAGAGGTGAGATGAACGTGATGGCACAGCAGTTATGAAAGCCAGAAATTAATTGTAGGGGGAGAAAGGTGTGTCATATACTTCTGTCATAACAGAAATCTTGGGAAAGGAACCCATGACCTGCCAGTGTTCCAATATTCTGGTCTATAAAATGGATTTAGCTGTCCTATGTGCCCCTCCATAACCTTTCTGATCTCCGTCACAGGCTAGTCATAAAGAAAAAATGAGATCATGTACATACTTCAGATTTTTAGGGGAAAGATACAGGAAATATATCTTAAGTCAGTGGTAATAATATTGAGAATTCTTACTTCCCAGTTTGGGGGAAGAGTGGCGCTTGGTATTCTCGTATTCTCAGCTTGTCTGCAATTATAGATGAAATACTACCGCATCTTTAGAAGTATACGTTGGGATATGGTTCACTTAGGATACCTGGCTTCTTCTACCTTTTGAATGCATACATATAGGCCTGAGTGGTTCTTTTTACTAAGGTCTTAGCAATCACATGACATGTTAAAAATTGCATCCAGGTAGTTTACTTTTTTTGTGAAATTTTACATTTGGATATTTCTAAAATCCTACCTGGTATAGTCATTAACTCCTTTGCTCAACTTCATATAAATGGTATGATTTTCTTGGTATGATTTATGAAAAGTTTTTCATATCTGATTTTGAGTGTACAACTGCCTTTTTACTTGTACTTGTTTTTGTGACTTTTTTTTAATGGAAATTTAGGTATTAGGATTTGCTTTCCATTAGTAAGATTTCAAGCAGATTTGTCCTAAAATATACCAGTCAGATCAAAATGTGGTAAACAGGTCAACTGCCTTGTTTTTTAATGGATCAGAGTAGGTTATAAAACATTTATAAATGAGATGAAATTTGATTTATAAATGAACCAAACAAATTATGACAAAAGTGATGAGAAGTGTCATGCTTCCATAAATGTTTTCTCTCTGTGTCTTCCAACCAGCTCTCTGTGACATGCATCCAATGAGAGCACTTTTCCTGATTCCCCGGAATCCTCCTCCCCGACTAAAGTCAAAAAAATGGTAAGTTGTAGATATTTGCCTTTTGTTTTCATTTTGTTTACTTTTGTAGTTTTCCCTTCAAAAAATGGTTTCTGGCACCTCATTTCATTTAAGCAGAATAATCAAAGCCAGAAATTAGCTTTCTTTGAACTGTATTGGAGACCATGACCCAAAACACTAAATGAAAGGTGAATTGATTTTTTTTTTTTTGGAGGCCATTGCTTCTCAAAAAATCAGGTCTTTGAAACATGACATAGCAAAAAAAGAAAATAAAGCGATGATGTTCCATTCACAATGGAACATTATGTTATGATGACAAAGTATGCAAGAGCCCCAAACTTAAATTTAGTGTACTATGGCTAAGTGCAAAATGAATTTTAAAAATCCATTACATTAAAGGACAGTGTCACCGACTTTTAGTCCCTCAGCAGAAAGGAGCCTTTTAAATTAATGAAAGCTTTTACTTAATTATTATAAAGAACTGA
This sequence comes from Bettongia penicillata ogilbyi, assembly GCA_023548195.1. Taxonomy (NCBI): domain Eukaryota; kingdom Metazoa; phylum Chordata; class Mammalia; order Diprotodontia; family Potoroidae; genus Bettongia; species Bettongia penicillata. Next base: position 238,767 of record JAJHZJ010000855.1, on the reverse strand, counting down.
AATTAAGCATGCGTTTCTTGCCAGATGAGGAAAATCCATCAACACTGCCATGTTTTTCCTCGCACAATCAGCTGTATCAGTTGCTTGCTGGTTTTTGACCCAAACATGTCAGGGAGTGGGATGACCTTCAGTAATGAAGGCCTTCAGAATTCCAAAGCACAGCCAAGTGTTACATTAGCTTTGGTGAAGAAAAGCAGTTGTTGTCTTGCCATGGCCTAACCTTTGTAAGAGGAGTCACCCTATCATTTTCCTTCCTCTCAACTCTCTTTCAGTCTTGTCCTTCAGTAATCCCCATCTCCATTTCTCTTTGTCTTGAGATTCCTCAAGTGTTTGAACTTGTTGGATTTATCTCTCTCAAAAGTGCCTATTCTGGTCTTCTAAAACTACACTCACCTGCGTTTCTGATCATACTGCTTTGCACCTTTACTTTGAGTCTTGAAGATGTTCCGTTGGCATTTAAAAACAAAACAAAACACTGAAATTTAATCCAGGACTGTTCTTCTGTCTGCATTTCCATCTTTTCCTACAGGATAACTCTATAGATTTATAAATTCTCTGTCATAACTTTCCTTTCTAGTGTTGTGGCTGGATGGTACAGTAGATAGATGAATCAGAAGAGCCATTAAATGCTGAAAGCAGTAGGCTCCTAAGGCATCATGGTAGTACAGTGGATAGAACTTTTATACAAGTCACTTAATGGCTCTCAGCCTCAGTTTCCTTATTCATAAATTGGGGGTAATGAGAATATCTGTGCCACAGTGTTGTAAGGATAAAAAAGAGATACAACCCATATAAAGCACTTTGCAAACCTTAAAGCGCCCTATAAATGTTAGCTAGTGTTTCTGTGCCTGACTAGATTTCCTATCTTGAGTACACATGGCACCTACTGTCACAATACTTTTTGACATCTTAGGTCTGACATGATCTCTTTCTGGCCTTTTCTCCTCTTCCTCTTTTAGCTCTCTTCAGGTTCCTAGATTATAACATTATTCCTTGTTTGCCTATTTTTGCCTTCTTCCTCCTTTCCTCCTTGATTCTTTGTCTTCTCTTTCTGTGTCTCTACACCTTTCTCTAAAGTTTTGGTCAAAACTTCATAAATTTATTTTTTAATGAGAACTGAAAATTGGCTTTTCCCTTTATTTTTCTTCAGTAGACTTCAAATAACTTGAAGTTGACTAAATTGACTTCTTTTTCTTTTTGGAACATTTGTTTTTCCAAGAGCACATAATCTCCGAGGTTTCTATTTCTGTTTGGCTCCTAAGACTTGTATATCCCTTTGAGCTTTAGGACTGTTGGTCACCTAGCCCTCTTATGAAAACAGCAGCCAGCTGGAATGTCCTAAAATCCTACTCTGGGACTGAATTAACCTTTTAGCTGTTTTAGGAAAATAATTCCAAAATCTAAAATATCCTTGCTTTGGGTCCTCCCTCCTCTAAGGCAGGACCTCTTAAACTTTGTTTTGCTACTCTCCACCCCTTCAGCACTTCTTAAACTGTGGGTTGAAAGAAGCGCTGCTCTAATTCGTATCACAGACCCATTAATCTTTATTTATTAGTTTTTCTTCATGAGCTGCCACGATTGAAAATTCACCATCTGACAGCCAACTTTCTGATAAACATTTCCAACCATATAGTCTCCTGCTGCACCTATACCAAGAAACTTTTTTGGTTTCGTAAGATCTACTGGTGCTTCTCCCAGCAGAGTCTTTCAGAATCCAAGGTGATTTTCTAGCTAAGATGAAGCAAATCACAGGATTTTGGTGGGGGCCTTTTACACCTCCCTTTCATTCTGTCTCTCTTTCTTGAGACTTGAATTGTGGGGCAGCATCTAACCCAGTCACAGAGTTAGGTGGTTTTATAGATTAAAAAATTCTGAATTATCTGTCTTTCAGGGAAGGTTAATTATTTCCTGATAGTTAACAGATCCCTTTACATAACCTGTAAGTCTGTATGACACGTTAGATGTCAGGTCTCAAAATCAGGAAGACCTAAGTTCAAAACTCACCTTTGACACATCCTGGTGTGTGACCTTAGGCAAATCAATTTAACTAAAAGTTGCAGAGAAGATGATAGCTTAAATGGTTAAGATCATTGGGAGATGTCAACACTGATGAAATTACACACACATACACACACACAGAGTGAGGGATGGATGGGAATTTATTGAAATAATTTCTTAAAATTTCATACATATATCATGTATTTGAGGGAAATGGAAGTCATCCCTCAGTTAAATGGCATGTTGGGAAATAGATTGCTATAACAAATTACATATATATGTATATATATGTGTGTCTATGTATACATATGTGTGTATGTATACATATATACATATACATGTGCACATAACATTAACAAAATGTGAAGGATAAAAAATTTTAAGTTAAACTACTTAATACAATTTCAGGAAAGGGACATCTTTGGAGGTACGTTGGGAAGAGCATTGGCTTTGGAGTCAGAGGATCTGAACTCAGGTTCATACATAACCTGTGTGACGCTGGACCCATCACTTTACTTCTTTGGACCTTTGCTTTCTTATCTGTAAAATGGGAGATACAGACTAGCTGGCCTCTTTTCTAAATCTTAGTGATCCTTTAATCTTATGGTCAGAGGTCGTCTTACCCAAATCTCATTTGACAGATAAAGAAACTGAGATCTTGAAAGGCTAAGTGCTTGTCAGTCATAGAACCAGGAATAATCTCATTAGAATTTGAATCTCTCTTGACTTCTGGTCTCATGTTTTTACTAAAATGCTGACGTCAGGGGTCTCCCTGTGTCCGTTCTCTTATTTGTGTATATAAATCTCTCTTGCTGGTGTGAAAATTGTGTTGATTTATCTCTCAATTATGTCCTCATAAAAACACTCAAGTTTACTTAAATCTTAATGTAAAAACCAAATCTTTCCTTGTAATGTCAACACACTGTGAAAGAAGCTTTATTAGAATAAATTTAAATTTTTCTCTGACTAGTTAAGTAGGATAAGTCAAATAAGATATTTTCCTGAAATCTTCAGAGAAAAGAGAAATGATAGGTATTTAATAAAAATAAAATTATTACTGAGTTACAAGTCAGAGGTAGGATGATTCACAGCACTGTACTAATTTAATAGTAATCTTCACTCATGTTTTAAATTGTGCTTTAAACTTTACAAAGCACTGAATTCACAGCAAACCAAGGAGCTAGGTAGCACAAACATGTTATATTAACTGGCCAGTGACCACATAGTCAGTAAAAAAAAAAATCAGTCTTGAAGTAATTGAATACAATACAACTTTCCCTAAAGTCCCAACATGTTACCTTATTATAGCATGGGGGTGACCCTCTCTGTTTTTAAAAGCCTTGCTAACAAAAGACAAGCTTGCACTATTCTTACTAAGTTGGAAAGGCTTCATCTGAAGGCCCAGCAACAAAACTGTATGCCTGCTTGTCCAAAAAATTGTTCAGCTTAATTCAGAGATGCTCCTCATTAGGAGGTTGGTCCCTGAATGGGTTCTTTTTGCGGGGGAGGGAGATTGGAGTGGTGGGTGGGCTGGACAAGGAGTGTAACTCTTAAAGATTTTAAACTCTGCAGTTGCAAAAGGAGAATGTACATCATAGAAATCAAGGCTCTTTTGAAAATATAACTGTGATGCAATCTCCAGAGCTCTTAGCTAGAACAATAAACCTAGATAAGAGTAGCTGTTTTTTTCTTTTAAAAATATAATCACAACTGTTGTTTTTATCTCTATGCTTTCAAACTATCAAAAACTGAGAGCTTTTTTCTTTTACCCATTCTTTCTAGCCTGTGCTTCAGCCCTAGTCCTCTTGACCAGGTGATCTATATAGATCATGTCATCACATTAATGTAATTCTCTCCCTCTTCCTTTGACAAATGGCAGAGATTTCTTTCACTGTATTTCAGTGGGCTTGGTCCTTGTGTTGTCGGAGCCTCATGCACTACCTTTTAAGCCTCCCAGAATAACTTTGGAAGCATTTTTATTTTGTCTTATGTCTTCAGGTTCACCCACGATCCTGGTTTGCTGGTTTGTTACTGTACATGATTGTTTTGTCAAGATACTTTCTTAAGTGGAAACTTAATGATTCTTTATTATACAGGTTCTTAATTTTCCCCCCTTTCTTCTACAGGTCAAAAAAGTTTTTTAGCTTTATAGAGGGGTGCCTAGTGAAGAACTACATGCAACGTCCCTCCACAGAGCAGCTTTTGAAACATCCTTTTATAAGGGATCAGCCAAATGAAAGGCAAGTTAGAATCCAGCTTAAGGACCATATAGATCGGACGAGAAAGAAGAGAGGGGAGAAAGGTATCAAATTTGTTTTATTTTTAATCTTTCTTTTGCAGTTTTTTCCAGCTTCCTGTCACTTTGAATAGACTGACTGCCTCTTCTTCTCTCCCTCTGCTCCTTTTAGTGAGTCATGCCAAATGTCCTTAGCCATGTTGGCTCTAGGCTTTAATTTCTGGTTCAGGCACAGACCCAGAAATAGGCCTTGTCACCAAAGTGGAGCTAATGTAAGGCTGCCAGTGTGCCTCCAAGCTGTTCCTAGCCCCTCCCAAATTCCTGACACTCAAATTAAGGTATGGTAGCTGGGCAAGTGAGCAGAGGAGTAGAGGTATTATCTTAGCTCTTTCTTGGTACTTGGATATATCTTTCTTCCTATTCTTAATCCATCCTAAATGCTACTACCAGAAAAATTTTCTTTCATTTACTAAGTATTTATTGAGTACCTACTGTGTTCATGTCTTCCTGAAGTATTCCAGGGCTTTGATGGGTCTATAATCTCATCCCTCTTGACATGCCAAGGATGAAGATCACGGTCTGTCCATGCCTTCTAATTCATTGCCGAGGGAGAGACAAGCATTCCTTTAGAATCCTTGACATAGCTTGTATATATTAATGGGGCTACGGGCTCTGTATTCTTCTTGCTTATGTCCATTTTTTTGCTTGTACACCTCTGAGGAATATTCTTTCTCTTCGCTGCTTCCCCAGGAGGTTTTCTGAGGATAGGTAACCGTTGTAACTCCTTCATGTCTCCTTTTCTCCATTGTTTTCTGAGCAACCTGGAGCTTTACTTCAACAGAGGCTATGGTCTGTGATGCCTTACAATCCTATAGCATCACTGGAAAGAATATTGCAATTCATTCGATGGACTGTTGTTTCCTGGAGAAGCTTGGGGGTTGTTCAAAGTACTCTATTCAGTTTCCTAATTTCAGTTCAGCCGCTCTCATCTTCCTATTCTCATCCAGCTTTTGTTCCTTGTTCTTTGTAATATATGTCCAAAATAGAGGTTTTGATGGACCAACTCTATAGATTGTCCATCTAGCAGCTTTTCATAGTCTGGACATAGTCTGTATGGTTCATAGTCTTGTCATAGGTATTCGCTAAAATGCCATTTCAGTTAATGTCCTTCCCCTTCTAAGGAACCTACAGTGGTTCTCCGTTGCCTGTTTTGTCAGATCCAAGTACTTTGGCTTATATCTCTACCCTACATATGCTATACTTACTTTGTGTCTGTGCTTTTGCAGTATTTCCTCTCCCTGGAATCACCTCTTTCTTCCTCTCTCCTAGCAAGACAGCCAGTAACACCCACTTCATCCTTAAAAAAAAAAAAACAAACCCTAAGGACTTCAGTCTATAGTCAGCCTTCTTTTGTCTGAATTCCTGAAGCAATGTGAACAGTAGGACCTTAAATAACTAAAAACCTATTAATTAGAATCTTTTTCTGACCTTTGAAAGAAGTCAGATGATAAGAGAAAAAGCTTGTAAAAGTGATTAAGTCAAATCTGAAATCCAGGGCATGGCCTGGTACCTTTTAATTCATGTCCTTATCTGTTGAATCTTAGTTCATTGATCAGTAATGATTTGTGAATTTGCTACACTGCATTATTTCACTCATCAAAAAGTAGTCATGTAAATTAATGTAAAGTAGTAGTATTTTGAATTTACTGAATGACTCACTCAACTGGAAGAATGGTGTCATTGTCAACTCCAAGGGAGAGGGGCTGCTAATAGAATGATTTTAAGTCACGTCAACGAAGCCGTAAGTGGCATGCTCATCAGTTTTATAAATTACGTAAAGTTAAACCCTACAGACTATGTATACAAGAGAAAAATGGATTCAGTCTCTCATATGATGAAATATGAGTGGAAAAAAATAAAATAGAAGAATCTTAAATTGAGATTTAAGTCAACTGAAAAAATATGGAAAGAGAGATATGGAACTAGACAGCAATCCATTGAGGTGATTTTTTTTATTGAACTATAATTAATAGCACCAAAAAGCTAAGATGGTCCTAGATTACATTCCCAGAAGCACAGTGTCCGGGCCACTACCTTCTGCCCTGGTTAGATCACAGCTAGAGTATTTATTTCTGGGGGCCAGTTTTTAGGAAGGATAGTGATATGTCTGAGCATATGAAGAAGGTCAGTAGGCGAGGGCTATAAAAGTCATAAAGGCATCAATCTTAATGAACTGGAGAAAAGCAGATTTAGAGGAGACATACTAGCTTTCTAAAGATATTTGAAGGGCTCTTGTCTGTGAGATTAAACTTACTCTTTTTAGCTCCAGGGTGCTAGGGCTAATGGATACAAGCTACAGAGGAATGGATTTTGGCTCAGCATAAGGAGAAATTTTTCTTGAGAGCATTAGTTTCATGTTTAAAGCTTCCTATAGGGTTTTTTCACCCTGGGTTCTTGTTGGCACCTCAAAAATCAGCATATCTGAAACTCAATTCCTTTTCCTCAAAAAAAAAACCTAAGCTAAAAAGCTTGCCATTTTCTCTGAATGTCTTAATTTCTGTGGGTGACAGCACCATTGTCCCATGTAGAATGATAGGTGATTCATTCAGTGTAGGTATTTGCACCAACAGTGCTCTTTTTTATCTCATCTTTCTTCTCTTTCTGTATGCCCCCCTTCCAAGTCTTACCACAAATCTTTCATAAGGGTGCTTGCCATTGTTTGAAAGCCTTCCTTTTTTTATACCCGGAGGGTATCATTGCTTCACTAGATTATCCTGCTCATTTTATTTTCACACCTACCTGACTCAGCTTCTTTTTAGTTACGGACATGCCGTTAGTCCTATCTTTTACTCCATTCTTCCATTGTCTGTTGAGTTTTGTGGGTAGTTTAGTTGTTCTGCAGTCATTGTATTCCATGTTTCAAACATGTTTAAAAGATGGATTTTTTCGTGGTGCGGTTAGTAAGCCTGAGGCTTTTGTCTTCCTCTTCAGGCTTTGTGTTTCAGTCATCCGTCTAGAGAATTGCTTTAAGATCCACACGTGGATACAGTAGGCAGTAAGGTAGCACCATGGACAGAGTGATGGGTTTAGTCTCAGTAAGAGAAGGTCAGGTTTCACCCTCGTTGCTTAATAACTGTGATCCTGGACGAGTCACTTAACCTCTCTCTTACTTAGTTTCCTCATCTGTAAAATGAGAATAGCAATGGCACTTGCCTCGTGGCATTGTTGTGAGGCTCAGATGGATAATATATGTAAAGCACTTTGCAAAACTTAAAGGTACTGTATGGATGTCCATTATTAGTAAGAACACATTAGCTTTGAAGACAATGTCTAGTATTTATAACATAGTTTTTCAAAAAAAAGTAAGCAGTATGAAATGGGAATTCATGTTTTTATGTTTGATTCTTTGTGATTGTCATTTGAGGTTTTCTTAGCCAAAGTGGCTTGTCATCGAGTGGTTTGCCATATCCTTCTCTAGCTCAGGAATGAGGGAATTGAGGCAGACAGGGTTAAGTGGGTCACACAACTTGTTAAGTGTCAGAGGCCAGACTTGAACTCAACCCAGTACTCTTTCCACTGTGCCACCTAGCTATCCATTTCTATGTAATACAGCTTAATAAGCTATTGTTACTGATTTTCTTCTGTCAGGAATTTCTCACATGCTTGTGAGAGAGCCAGGAGTAGCACCCAGCTCAAGATAAATCATGATACAGAGACAAACATGCACTACATTACACGGTGTTCTCACTTGAACCTCAGTAAGACGTGTGCATGGCTCTTCATAGGAGTTTGCATGTCTCTACACAAATGTGTTATAATTCTCCAACCCATCTCAAGATTTTTCTCTTGATTTTCACAGATGAAACAGAGTATGAGTATAGTGGAAGTGAGGAAGAAGAGGAAGAAATACCTGAGCAAGAAGGAGAACCCAGGTAATAACTTAAGTGCACATTTTAAAAATTTCTGCCTCTCGCAGAAATAATGCTTTGATCTTGGAAATTCTAAACATATCACTAAGTCATACTTCTCATGCTCAGGAGAATTCTGGAAGAATTTTAACTTGACCTAGAAATATTCTGTAACTTTTCTGTCCTGTTCTATTCTTTACTCCTTAAAAAGATGTCTGAGAACATCTGCTTTCCCCCTCCCTCAGACCTAGTCTTCCCCACACAGAGAGATTTGTTTTCTCCTTTCTGGCAACTGGTGAACTGCCAGGTACTGAATACTTTATGTTTTCTCCAGAACCATCTCTGGGTCTGTGTTTTGGGTGCAGATATTTTCAGCTTTTTGCTTGACTTCATGAATTTTGGAAAATTAAAACAATTTAACTCAGTAACATGAACCCAGATCATCTGATGTACCCAAAGCCCACTAATGTGGTTTTGGGGAGGTGGGGGATGGGCTGGGAGGTAGCAAACACAGTAATTGATCAAAAGGAAGGCAGAATAAGTTTACAAACATGTTGGAATATGTGCTAGAGAATGGTAGCCTGCAAGAGCCGGAAATGGGTTAAGAAGATTGAAGAAGGGAAAGGTGCTAGCCATATTCTTATTCTGTTTATGCATAAAGACTTTGATTAAAAAAATTGTATCCATTCATCAGAATATCCTAAGAATTGGCATTTTTGTAAGTTATAATTGGCACTATTGATCATATTGAGCAGTTAAAATTAAGCATTTTTATGTATCTTTCATGTTCAGTCACTGTTCTAGAAGCTGGGGAAATAAAAATAGAATTTTTAAAATAGTCTTACTTGAAGGAACTTAATTTTATTGGGGTGAGGAGGAGGACATTTACACAGTTAAGTAAATACAAGTTAATTTGAAGAGTGTACTAGTACCAAAACCTAAAGATGTTGGAAAATGTATGTTTTTTGAGGTGGTACTTGGGTTGAGCTTTTAAAAAGACCTAAGGATTCCACGAGGCTATGGAAAAGAATAAGTACCTTCAGAAATGACCTGTGCAAATGCAAGAAAAATGGCCACGTTTAAGCAACAGCCAAGGGGCCATTTTGGCTAGAACATAAAGTTCTTGAAAGGGATTTTGTGAAATGAATCTGAGAAAGACAAGTTAGAACCAGCAAAGACTTTAAATTCCAAGCTGAGAAGTATCTTCACAGAGCTACTGAAAACTGTTGAGCAGAGAATTCATATGGACAGATCTGTACTTTGGCTAATTTGGCAACTATGTAGAAATTGGATTGGAGAGGGAAGAAACTCGAAGCAGGAAGACTGCTTAGGAATCTGTTGGAATAGTTCAGGTGAGATGTCATAAGACCCTGAGCTGGAGTGTTAACTGTGAGAGTAGAACAAAGGCAACAGACAGGTCTTGAGGAAAATAGAATTGACAAGACTTGGCAGAGTGACAGGTCAAGGATGACTCTAAAATTGCCAATGGATGGATGATGTTGGAAATTAGGGAAATTTGGAGGTGATGCCGATTAGGGGAGAGGCATAGAGGGGGAAGATAATATGTTTGAAAGTATATATTGAGTTTGAAAAACTTAGACATATTCCAGATGAATGTGTCCGGAAGGCAACTGGTAATGTGGGTCTGGAGGGGGAGACAAGAGAGATTAGAGTTGGATTTGTAGATTTAAGGGTCATTCAGGGCAAGGGGAAGAAGAGGGAACATGGTGATGATACAGGGAAGGAGTCCCAGAAAAAAATGGTCTTAGATTTTGGAAGAAAACCAAGAGAATGTTTATGCAAGTAGAGGGGAATGGTCAATATTTTAAAAGTCAAGCAGGGTAATAACTAAGAAAACGACACCAGATTTTACAATTAAGAACCAATTTATTGGATTCAGTCAAGTGATATGGTTGGGAACCAGATTGCAAGGAATTGAGAGATGAAGAGGAGGTGCAGAAGTGTAGTTCCGAAATGCCATATATTGCTGTTCAGGGATTGGGGAACTGGAAAGAAGAGGGAACTGAAGTGACATGGTATGAATTATATTTAATTCTGTTATCAGAATTTTGAAATGTCCTTGGATGTCAACAACTAGATTTAGATTTTGCGATCACTGGTTTCAAGTGTTGAGTGGAATTTTGAAGTAAAGAATTACTCAGCTGCTGTCTGTGTAGCATTGTCAGTGCTTGACACTGAGGCAGAGCAGCATTGTAAGATGGACTTTGCATCTTCAGAGTTTTCATTCTGCTTGAAGAGACATAAATAGCCTAAAGGAAACAGAACAATTACTTAGCTGCTAAAGTGTTTAAACACATTAACTGGAAGTACAGGAGTACACAGATAGGAGTACAGAGAGAGGAAAAGGCAATCAAGACTGCATGAAAGAGGTACAATGTCAGCTATGCTCTTAGGGAAGGGTAGGGTTTAAGCAGACAAATAAAGTTACACAAACTGATTTCTTTTTCTCCGCTTCACTTTTTAGAATCCCCAGATCCTTCCAAGCTCAGCTTAAATATTATCTCTGGTCATGTCTCCCCCCTGCTCAGAAGACTGCTGGCTCCCAGCTATCTTTGAGATCAAATACAGACATCTGTTATTTGGCTTTGACACAACCTGCCTCTAAACCTATCTTTCCAGCCTTGTTTTTCTCGTGTGTGTGTGTGCATGTGTGCGTGCATGTGCGCGTGTCTGTGTGTGTTTGTGTCTGTGTGTGTGTGTTTGTGTCTTGTGTGTGTCGTCTGTGTGTGTGCGTGTCTGTGTGCACACACACACGTAGACACTGTTTTTGACTTATTTATTGATCCACCAACAGTGGCCTTCTTACTATTCTTTACCTAGAAGGTTTATGAGGAATGTACAGTGCACAAATTTAGAGATCTCTCCACTTCACATGTTTATGTGGAATACTTGTGCCTGGCCTGTGCTAACCTTTTGGGCCACATTGGTGTGACTGGCCGTAGTCAGATGCCCTGTACCTTGACTCCAACGCAGGGAGGTTATTTTGCCCCTCTTCAAGAAGAAAGAATAATAACCAACCAGCCAACACCCGATGTTCTATTTCTTGCCTTAGTGCCGTTTGCCCTTAGACCTGGAACGTTTCCTTAGCCCAGCTTGTGTCCCAGTGTCTACCCAAGGGCCGTCTTCTTTATTATTTCCTGGTCCTCTCACCTGTTAGTGTCTTCTTCCCTCCTTCCAGTCCCCTTCCAATTTCCTTATATTTACTTTATATAATAGTAGGTCTTGGACTTGGGGAGGGAGGCTCATAAAGTCAGTTTTCAATAGATGATGATGGTGGAATATCTAAGTATAGCTGGACTATGTGTAGTTGAAGGTATAATGCCTGACATGTAAATATTTGTTAAAAGAATAGGTGAAATGGTTACTAATGATTATCAATTATAATTAATGAAACTATAAATTATTATTTATAATTAATGGATTTATAAATGGATACTATAAATGCAGTGGTGCTGAAGTGCAAGTGATGGGTTGGAGTTATACATAGAAATTTGTGTAGAAGTCATAAAAATGGGCAAACTTACCAAATGAATAAATTTAGAGAAAGAAAATCAGGTGGACCTTGCAGAGGTGATGGGACTCAGGTTGCAGAATGAGATACATTTTTGGACATGGCCAGTGTGCAAATTCATTTTGTTCGATTCTGCCAATTTGTTCCAAGCCAGCTTCCTTCCTTCCTTCCTTCCTTCCTTCCTTCCTTCCTTCCTTCCTTCCTTCCTTCCTTCCTTCCTTCCTTCCTTCCTTCCTTCCTTCCTTCCTTCCTCCCTCCCTCCCTCCCTTCCTCCCTCCCTCCCTTCCTCCCTCGGTGATATCTGAAAATAGATGCCTTTTAATGGAAAAATAAAATTGTTAATTGAAAAACCAAAGTTACACTAAAGAAAAGAAAGGAGTAGGTGTCTGAAATTAGACTTCCATAAGCTCAGAAAGTGATTTGTTCTCGTGGCTATCTATCCCTCATTCCTGGGTGTGTATACATTTTTTTTTTATCATAGTTCCATCGTTAATGTGCCTGGTGAATCTACCCTTCGACGGGATTTCCTAAGGCTGCAACAGGAAAACAAGGAACGCTCCGAGGCCCTGCGGAGGCAACAGCTATTACAAGAACAGCAACTCCGAGAGCAGGAAGAATATAAGAGGCAGCTGCTGGCAGAGAGACAGAAACGCATCGAACAGCAGAAGGAGCAGAGGAGACGACTGGAAGAGGTAGAGACAAGATGAGAGACTCAGAGTAGCCTCTAGTGCCACACATCTTCACAGAAAAAGCTCGCACTCACCCAGGCACAGATTCACAGCCTGAGGAAGAGCTGTTTGTCCCAAGTAAATAGCAACCCCACTCCTTCCACCCCCTCCTGCCCCTTTGAGGAAAGACTTTCCAATTCATAGAACTGATGAGCAGTGGAATGGACTGACGGGGCGTTACCAGATTCCCTTCAGTCAGAGAGTGAATGACATCAGGGACGCATCAGAGAGTTCTTTACGGACGCAGGTGCAAAGAGAGAGAGGGAGACGATGATAATCAATAATTGAGAGTCTTGGGGGCGCAGACTCAGTGGAATATGGAGGTCAGAAGACAGTTTGGAAAGGATTAAAAGAGAGTGGAGGATCAGTGTGTGGTTTGTTTGTTGAAGGCAGCTAGGTAAGCACTCTGATTTCTGGCCTCAGAGTCGGGAAGATCCGAGTTCAGGTTTGATGTCAGACACTGGCACTGTGATCCTGGGCAAGTCACTTAATCTCTGTTACCTCAGCTATAAAACTGGGATAGTAAATAGCCCCTACCTCTCACGGTTGTTTGTGAAGGTGAAATGGGGTAACATCTGTGAAGTGCTTAGCATTGCGCCTGGCAGGTAGTAGGCACTGTATAAACGCTAGCCTTTGTTATTATTGTTATTTCTGCTAGTATTACCCTTATCATTTTAAATTTTTATTTATTTATTTTTGGGGAGCATTTGGGGTTAAGTGACTTGACCAGGACCTCACAGCTAATAAGTATCTGAGGGCAGAGTTGAACTCAGGCCCTCTTGACTAATCCACCTGGCTGCCTCTTTTACATTCTTCATGTATTCTTTTAAAATTTTTTTATTGATTGGCTTTTTTAAAAAAAAATCACTTTGTTTTCCCTGGGACTTTTTACTTAATCTGTAAGCATTTATTGAGCTCCTGCTTTGTGCCAAGTACTGTGCTAGCCTCCAAGAAAGCAGATTTAAAGACTGAACCTATCCCTGTGATCAGTGAGCTTCCTTATGTTCTGATGGGGAAGACAGTAAGTGTGCGTGCGTGTGTGCAAACTTGACTGCATGCAGAATATTATACATAATTATATGTAGAATAATCTATCTGTATGCAGAATAAATATAAATATGCACCAAGTAGTTAAGTACACGATTGTCTATCAGTCGAGCACTAGAAGTTGTGATTAGGAAGGCTTCTTGTAGGAGGTAGTGCTCTCTTGAAAGATTCTGTGAGGCAAAGGTGAAGATAGAATGAGTTCAAGGCACAGGTGGATAAATAGTGCAAAGCTACCAGGATGGGAAATGTGATATTGCGTGTAAGCAAGAGAGAAAAGTCCATTTTGATGAATTGGGGAGTGCAGGAAGGGGATTCATGCCCAATGAGGCTGGTAGGGGACACCAAGTTGTAAAGGATTGAAAGCTAAGTGGAAGAGTTGAGAGGATAATCACTAGAATTCACTGAGTAGGAGAGGCACATCATCCTATCAGAGTAAGGCTTTGGGTTTGGCAGTAAGATGTTTTTGGCAACTTTGGAGAGAGCAGTTTCAGCTGAGTGGAGTCAAGTGAGATTCCAGTGAGAGGTAAGAGAGGCTACAGACATAAATAAACAGCTTTTTCAAGAAGTTTAAGAAAGAGCAGTGCTATAGGATGATAGCTAGAGGGGAAAGAAAGGTCTAGTCATTTTTTTTTAAAAGAATACTGAAACTAGGAAAAGTTTAAAGGCAGTACGGAAGGAACAAGTGGTGAACAGGGAGAAGCTGAAGATTGTGAAGGGGGAAGGAAGGAATTGGAGGTTGCGATCTGCTGGAAGAGATGAGTCATTAGGGAAATTGTGGTTAAGCTCAATCACCAGAAAAGTTTTTATTGGGTACCTGATATCTGTGCTCGACACTGAAGGCTGGAAAAGGAGCATAAGATGTGCAGTTAGTTGATGTGGAAGATCAAGAGGTTTTAGTGACCTGCAAACTGATAGGAGTTAAAATGTGATATGGTAGCTCCCCACCACTTCCCCCAAAGAAGTGGATGTGACTGTAGGTTACATTAAAGAAAGGCATTATGGTTGGGACTGGTAGGTGATAGCCCTGCTGTGCTCTGCCCTGCTCAGACTACGTCTGGAATACTGTATTCAGTTCTAGGCTCCATAGGTTAGCTGGAGAGCTTCAGAGGAGAATGCCCGACAGGAAGGATCATGTGAAAGATTCAATGAGAGGTGTGATAGCTGGTCAGAACTTACACGGCTTATAGAAGAAAGTAGCAGCAGCTAGGTTTGGCACTGGAGATAGGAAAATTCATCTTGAGTTCAAATCCAGCCTCAGACACTTTGTGACCCTGGACAGCAAGTCACTTAACCCTGTTTGCCTCAGTTTCCTCATCTGTAAAATGAGCTGTAGAAGGGATGCCAAGAAAACCTCGAATGGGGTCACAGAGAGTCAGACACAACTGAACAACAAAGGGAACAGATATTTGGCACTATTTAATAGAAATTGTGGAGAGTGTGAGAAAAACTTCTTAACAATTGAAGGTGTCCAAAAGTGTTATGGAGTGCCTCACGATATAGTGAGTTCTGTGAGCTCAAGGTCAGAGACTTTCTCCCATCCTATTCTGGCTGCTTGTGCAGCTCTTAGTGTATACTTGTTGACTTGACATAACTTTAAGCAGAAGCTGGATTCTGTTGTTGGGTGTGTCCTGGGAGGATGCTTACTGAGACATTGGTTAGACTAGATTCTTTGCTAGTTCGCTTTCTAGCTCTGGCATGCTTTGATTGTAGATGGATTAAGCCTGATGACCTCTGAATTCCCTTCCAGCTCCCTGATTGATTGTGTGACTTGGTAATAAGATTTTCAAAAACACTTTCCATATTGGCCATTGTCCTGGAGATGATGCATTGGATCTTAAAGAGTGTTTGTGGCCTTTTCCCCATTAAGACTCAGCTAGAGCCCAGCCTGTATGAATTCAGACTTTTTCATAGGAAAAATTGTACCCCAGCTGTGCTGTCCCTGTTTCATCTTCACAAATTCAAAAGTAAGGTTTACTGGGTTCAGTTTTGGGACTGGATGTAGCAGTAAGTTCACATTTCATATCCACATCCGTGTGTGTATGTATATTTTCCCCCAGTAGATCAGGTAATTTTTCAGGCCTGAATCCCAAATCCTGCCTCATAAACAGTCGTGGGGTGACCCTGGGTGGGTCCTTCGTCCTCTCTCAGCATCCGTCTAACCCTCTTTGTTTGTTGTGAGGATTGAGTGAGGGAACACATTTAAAGTATTTTTTAAACCTTAAAGCTCTGTGTAAATGTTTTTGTTATTAGCATCATTATGGTGATCATCTTGAGTGCAGAGGAGTATTAAACCAGAGATGAATCTTTTGCACACATTTTTGCCAAAAGTCCCATAGATGACCGCAACAAAGTTGTGACTCATGCAGCTTTTATTTTGTGTTTCTTTGATGAAGTATATTGTGAGTTGTAATCATTTTCCCCCAGGCCCTCACAGTGACCTTCATGTGAACAACACATCTGACCAGCATTCCACCTGAGTTTTCTGAGAGTCTGAGTGTGCCTTGAGGTCATTGCGTCACGTTCTGGGCCTGATTGGAGAATCATTGAATTTGCTATGTGGGCATCAGCATTACCTGTCAGGAGATATGGTTTTAGTAAACATTAGGGTTCGATAGCCCCAAATGCTAGGCCTGGAGTAGGGAAGATCTGACTAAATTAAAATCTGATCTCCGACACTACCTGTGTGATCCTGGGCAAGTCACTTACCCATGGTTTTTTCATGTATAAAGTAAAGATAATAATAGCACCAATGAGAGAACATGTGTAAAGTGTTTTAACAAACCTTAATGTGCTGTATAAATGCTAAATTTCATCATCGTCATCATCCCCTCATGTCTGTCCTTTCCTGGGAACTCTCCTATGCTGTAGCTTGGAACAGTGTCCTTCAGGACTTCAAGCCTTAGAAAATGTTGTGAGACTGTCTATTATCTGCCTGCTAGTTACTGTGATGAGAAAGAGGAGGACAAGACAGGTAGAAAGGAAGAAGAGAGGAGCCTGACACCAGGGGCTCTTGAAGAAGAGAGGAGAAAGCTCAGTGCATGTGAAGTTTGGTTCCCACATATCTGGGAATCTTAGAGCAGAGGTATGGAAGAGGAGAGGTTACAGGATGATTCATATCCCTCATGGCACGCACCACTTTGGCACCCTACAGTAACTAAAGGAGTTTGATGTTCGGGGCCATCCATCCACAGTAGGAGGTCAGGGACAAGGAAGAAGTAAGAGCCTTTCGTACATCTCCCATCTGTCAGAAAAGACTAAGTTTTTCATTTAACAATTAGGGATAAAAAGGCCCAATTTGAAAGCACATAGGAGAGTTCATATGTTTCCCTTTTGTGGATTTCAAAGTATAAATGATGATATCTCATTCTTCTTTGTTTGGTTAGTATGTGAAATGTGTTATAAAGTTGGAAGGCACTGAGGCCTAAAGTGGGAGGGAGGTTTGCCCCTGGAGAAGGCTAAGGTTGGAACACAATTTTGCCAAGGCAGATCTCCTTTTTCTTTGATTTTAATGTGACCAAACAGAAACCATGGACAGTAAGCAAGAACTTTTGTCTCTGGTCTGGTAACTCTCCAGTTTTGAAATATTTTGGACAGTGCCTCTGTCATTACATCTGCAAACTCCTTTATCATCTCGAGATGTAATTCATGCTGGGCGAGCAGCCAGGTCCTCCCTTCATAGCTCCTCACCTATGGGGGGCTGAAATCCCCTCTTCAAACTTTTTTTTAAGTGTTTACATTTTGACAATCATTTGATAATCATTTTTTTATCTTTTGCTGGAAGAGGGTAGACTTAGAACGTCTACTATCTCTTTGTCGTCTTTGTTACCATTTCATTATATTCCCAGTTAGAGGCCCTACTCCTTTCTTCTTGATATAAATAAGTTCATTTGGTTGTCCATGGTGTTTTTCAGGATCATCACCTCATTCTGAACTTTGAGCCTTCCTTCCTGTCAATAGTTTGGTTGGTTCTTGCAGTTCTTTTATACAACCGTGTGGTCGTACCTGTTCCTTTAGACATCTCCCTTCATTGGGATTTATTCGCAATTATATGGGCAGAATTTTATTTTGTTTCTTTAGAATCTGTTCTCATTCCTTGAGTTAGAATCCATTCATAGTTTCTAGTCATGGGGTCCTATGGATTTTTCTAAACATTTTTGGGAATTTGCTTCCCTGAAGCCTGTAATAAAAATGCAGTCGGGGTCCCTGACATTTGTGTGATCTGAGCCTTGGATATTTCATTATTGAAATAAAAGGGTTGGACTAGATGTCCTCTATCTCTAGCTGCTTCTCCTCCTGAGTCTATGATTCTCCATCCAGAATACTTCAAACTTCCAGGGGACCCATTATGCCCTGCCAGGGCTGTAGTGGCTCACAGATGCAGAATTACTATGTTTTAGATGGTGGGCAAAACCTGTAAGTCAAAAAAAAATAGCTAGAAATAGAAAAGAGGAAAAGGAATCTAGTGTGGAAAGTTGGTTAATATGAAGTTTAATTGTAGGACTTGGGGAACTAAAAGTTTTAAAGAAATAATGATAATAAAATGTACCTAATACTTACTATGTATTTCTTGGCTATGAGTCCTGGAAGGAAGGAACCATGGATGAACTCCCGAATTTCCCCCAAAGGATTTTTTAAAATATTTTTATGCATTTTCAAGTAGTAAGAAATATTTTCCGCATAGATTCCTTTTTCTTCACCCTCGACCACTTATAAGAAAAATCCTTTTTTTTTTTCTCTTTGTTATGTGTTTGGTATCTTTCATTTGGAATACATGCAAGTATGATTTTTAATATGCACTCAGGTCATAAAATTATGAAGCGTGTCAGGTGGTCACATGACATATTCCCTTGAATCCAGGCAAGCATTGCCTCAATGCTTTTACACAGATGTTGTCTATTCTGTTTAACATCTGGGCTGGAGATTCTACAGTCTCCCTTGACACTCTGCTCTAGTTTTTTAGTCACCTTTATTACTGAATTGTCCTCTCGTTTAATCATTTGTGAAGGCAGAGAACATTGGACTTTTGGGGAAAGCAGAATGGCCCCTTCTTTTCCTGCCATTATTAAAGTTGCTCATGTAGTCTTTACTAGGTTTTGATGCTGCTGTTTGTCCTTTGTGCTCAAGGACCAAAATGACATCAGGATGTCACGGTCAATGTACAGCGTACCTGGCTGTAGCTGATCTGACCAGTATCAGCTCAGAAGGCTCTACCACATGTTGGGCACAAATAGCCGATATGTCTCTAAATTTGCACATCTCATGTTTCCTTTGAGCTGCTGCATTCCTGCTTTGCTCAGAGGTTTCGATGCTGTGCGTGTGTAGAAACATGACCCTGTATAATCTATGAACAAATCAGAAACCGAATAGGTCACCCTTTTAAATAGTCATATATTTAAAGCTTTATAATATTATAAATATAATATAATAAATATATATTCATATATATATTAAAACTTTCCCTTTTAAAAGACCGTGGAAATTAAGTAGGAAATGTTTCAAACGAACTACATTTTTAAAGACAGTATTATTTGGTAACAGAATAGCATCTGGAATCTTGGAATGAAAGACCTTTTAAAGTATAAGACCAAGAAAATAGTTGGAGTAGTATTTACCTATTCTCACAGAGTGGGTTACATCAGATTGTTGGGGTTTAAGAACGTAGAAGCTTCTTGCAAATAGATCTGCATTATTAGGCATAATGGAGTTCTTGTGCTGCTTTTGGAAATTACTTGTTAGTCCTGGTGATGTTTGAGCACTCAGCCCTAAATGTTGGAGGATGTCTCTTCTCCATTAGGTCCAAGTTAGCCTTTCCATCTGAAAGTTTCTGCAGTATAGAATCCTATCCATAGCAGCGAGTAATAGGCCATCCTAGGTAATGGCAGAAAGCCACGTGTTCTTTCAGAACCCTCAGAATGACAGCATTTCTGGCTCCAAGTCAAGTCTGGCATCTCTGTGGAAGATTCAGTACCAACTATAGCAACTACACCAACAAAGACAGATGAGCAGGGAAAAGTGAGAGTGAGTTAGTTTGCTTTGGAAATCAAAGCAATTTCAGTAACCTCAAATTGTATTATGAAAATATCAAAGTAGGTCCATGGTAGACTGTCATGAGTCACTCTTAATTGAAGAGTATCTGTGCAGTCTTTGTTGGTTATCTAGGGTCTACTTAGGAGCTTTGTTTCTTGAAGCTCATCCTGTCCAGTCTTTTGAACCTGCAGCTGTATTCCCTTTTTTCTAGATAGACAGTCAACCAGCTCTTGCTTCAGTACTCTAAGTAATAAGGAGTTCATGAGTGCTTAAGGCAGCCCATCCTATACAAGTCAAATCATCACATTTGTTAAGCATTTCCTATATTTCAGGTACTGTGCTAATCTGTGGATACAAAGAAAGGCAAAAACAGGTTATTCTTTCCTGACTCTGTGCTACATAGTACCTCAATATCATTGGGCAAGCCGTCTAATTTTTACTGTAAAATGAAAGACTTGGCCTTGAGTCCAACTGGCCACTAAGGTCCCTTAGAGCTCTGAATCTATGATTTGGTTATCCTTTTATGGAATTAAAATATGCTTCTTTTCTATTCTGTTTCAGAGCTTTTAGGCATTTCCTTGTAATTGATTATTTAACCCAGTGGTATCAAACTCAAGTAGAAAACTAGCCACTGAACCATACATGAGGATTCCTATAGGCCACATAGTAATTTACTTTTAAAATGTGATCTTTATCTATGTTTTATCATATTTTTAGTTATTTTGCTAAATATTTCCTAATTACATTTCAGTCTGGTCCAGGTGGCACTCAAAAGTGACTTTGTCTTTGGTACCTCTGATTAACCAGTCAGAAAATAGCTATTAAACTGTGACTATTTGCTAGGCAGTGTTCAAGGCTCTGAGTATTCAAAGAAGACAAAAAACTTCTCATTCTTAAGAAACTTAAATTCTTTCTTCATATCAGCACTATGTCATGGAGGGAAATTCTCAGTTCCTTTCTCTCTCCCCTTCCCTCTCCCCTTTTCCCCTTCTCTTCCTTTACCTCTCCTCCTCTCTTCTCTGCCTTTCTCCTTTCCTTTTCTCCATTTCTTGCTGAACAGTAAACAGTAAAATGGTGCTTGGCATCCCATATTTCAAAAGCACATAGACTGAACTGGGTGCTGACAACAGGAGAATAGGGGTTAGTGAAGGGAAATTCCTAGACTTTTGTGTACTTTGGCATGTGGACAATGGCCCAGTTGTGCTTACAGATTTGGTTTGGGAGCTTAGACTAGTGTCTTACTTTTCTTGTTTTCCTTTCCTTGGTAGTCAGAGGTATAGACCTTAGGGGAGGGGCAAAAGGAGAACTGAGGGAAAGGTATTCTACTAGTTGAGTTGTGAAAATAAATAATTAAAAAGGGGAAAGTTACCTTTTTGTTGTGCCTTTTGACATCAGGGCTTAGAACATGAGTCAATATGATTTTTATGCTGGAGGGGGAAGGTTGGATTTCTTGTAGTAAATTGATTCCTCACTTAAATTTTCCCTTAAAATATCCATGTATGCATAAATTCCAGGGGATAATTTCAGCAGTTGCTTAAAAATTTCCTGGAATGAATAGTAATGAATTGCTCTGTTATAATCATGTATATAAAATGCTTTACATATGCTAACTCATTTGATCCTCACAGTGTAAGAGTGTGATTGATTATTCCCATTTTGCAGATGAGGAAATTGAGGCAGGCAGACAAGTGAAGAGACTTGCCCTGGGTGTCTTGGGACCAAATTTGAACTCAGGAAGATGTCTTCCTGACTTCATATCCCTGTCTTATACATACCTTAAATTTGCCAGTGCCAACCAAGACATACTGGTTAGCCTTGCTAGTGAAATTTAGAATTTAAAACTGTTTTTCCTCCAAGCTACTGTGTCATGGCAGAACCAGTATCTGAATCCAGATCTTCTCCAAACCCAATCCTCTTAGGGAACTAAACTAAGCAACAGTATATCTAACAGTGGGTGCATTTATTGTCCTATCTGCATTTCTTCCATGGTGATAATCCTCTCAGTAGTATTCTAAATACTAAGTCTGGACCAGAATTTCCACCAAGAAGGACCCATTATCCAAGTCCAGTAATGACACAGTAGCAATGGGTCCAATGTCGTAACCATCCAGAGGGTATATAAAAGTCACCATGTGTTTTTTGAAAGTCCCACTTAAGGAGTAAAGACAGTTCCGATTTGGCATCCTCCTATTTTCTAAGGGAATCCACTGGACCAGGAACTACCGTGAAGGTCCGGTTTGCCTCAAGATTTGAGACAGTTTTTAAGATTATATGTATCTCCAGGAACCTCCAGGGGTATGGGATGAGCATTACAAGAGTGTTTTCATTAGGACTTTTTGAAGAAATGTTTTGTAAGGTTTTCGAGATTTTATTTTTCCCCCTAGTAGTTTTCCCTTCTGGTTGTGCTTGAGTTGTTTGCACACTGTCACCTCTTCCTCCTGTGTATCCAACATTTGTGAAAAGGTTCATTGAAGTCCCAGGTGTCATTTGTGACCGTGAAGATCCTAACTGGGCATGGCAGTGATTGAACTGATCTCATGTGACTCCCATATTACTACATAAGCAAAAACCAGCTTGAAGGAACCAAATGCCTGCCCAGCTAATTCCCCTTCATTCTGTAGCAACAAAGAAGGGAACGTGAGGCCAGACGACAGCAGGAACGCGAGCAGAGGAGGAGAGAACAGGAAGAGAAGAGGCGCCTGGAGGACTTGGAGAGAAGACGGAAAGAAGAGGAAGAGAGAAGAAGAGCGGAGGAGGAAAAGAGAAGAGTAGAGAGGGAGCAGGTGAGTCCAGGAAAGGAGGTGACAATATTTTATTTCTATTTGGAAGAGTGAAAGAGGTTTGACTTTTTGTTTGTTTTAAGGGGAGGATAGGAAGTCATTATTCTAAAGGAAGCAGTACAACTAGAAGTACTGTTACTAAATCTTTGTTTTTTGCTAAATTATAATCATATATATATATATGTATATCTCATAAGTGGAGCTGCATGATCGTTATAGTGACTTTATTTATTATTCAAGTTGAGTGGTTACTGAATACTAATTCACTCCACAAAGGATACCTGAAAATAGCCCTTTGAACTTGGACATACGTCACCGAAGCGGATAAACCAAGATAATTACTATAGTTAATTAGTAACTCACTCTTTCATCTTAATTATAACATACCTCTTATTGCATTGAAAGATTGCTGATGAAAAAAAGCTGGCAAAGGGTTTCAGAAATCAGTAGTAGCAAGTTGGATGTTATGGTGAGCGCACATGTAGGATGATTGATTGGCAAGGTCATACAATAAGAGAAAGAAAAAGCCAAATTTTTCTCTGTCTATTATTTCAAGTCACTTTTTAGCCATCGTATTTTATTGAAGTCAACCAATGACTATATTTAGAGATGACCGTTAATTCCTGAAACCCTTGTAGACGCAATCATTTGACTGTGATTCATCTAGTTGTTTCTTTTCTATTACAGAATTTTATTGGTTCGAACCAGATCACTAACATTATGTCCCCTCATTTTTTTGTCTCTTAACTTCCTTTGCTTTTAATTGCTTTTTTTAAAAAAAAAAAAAAAAATAGATCAAATAATGTTCTAAACTCTCATTTGAAATACTTACCCCGCCTAATTGTGTCTTTAAAATTTGCTCATTCGACTGCTTTTCTTGTTTACTAAACTGAAATGCTTCAAGTTTTGTAAGAATTGGGTTTGCATGCATATTCGATTGCACTTTCATTCACTCGTTCATTAATTCCACACATATTTAGTAAGAACCCATTTGTGCATGTGAATCTTGAAGCTTAAATTTACTGTGGTCATTCATTGTGCTTGAAGTTGGTGGCTAGTTCGTGGTATTTATTAAGTGTGCATTTGTTTCGAAATGTTGGTTATATTTGGAATTAGGAGCTTCAAAGTATTCAACCACATAAGTTTTCTGATCATTTCAATAGTTTGAGAGATTTACTGGCTGCTGTATTCTAGACACAAATACTTACAAACTAACATTAAGTTAACTGAAGCTATGGGACTAGAAGTGGTCTGTTAGCAGTGCTTGTATTTTGAACTTATACATTCTGCACCCTAGTTTATAAAGAAGAAAAGTTTTTAAAATCTCATTATCACTTTCAGGATGCATTTCTCTTCTAGCACAAAAATTAGTATGATGGCCTTGCTATACGGAGCATGCTTTGTGTACCATATGTGTTTGTGTGTGTGAATTTGTGTTCTGTAAAGTGAGTGAACGTGCTAGGGTTTGCATGTAGGTTGGACAGGATATTTTCTTGAATATTTTGAGGTGATAAGGGTAGGGAACAGATGAGTGAACTCCTTGTTTCGACATGATATTTTTAAATCTGTGTAGATCAGAGAATGAAATTAGTTTGGTGTCAGAATGTTTGCCATCTCTCATGGCAGTGGTAAGCCTTAGTAGGGTATGCTCAAGGGTGATGAGGATATGATGGTTGTAGAGGTTAGGGATGTAGAGGGAAGGACAGAATTGAGGTGTTTCAGCCAGCTTCCTCAGGAGAAGTGACATTAGTATACTCCATTTGTATTTGATGTATCAGATTAGATTTCCTAAGGAAGTTTGTGTACAGTAAACTCTGTCACATAGCCCTTCACCAGCCAAAATTCATAGCTAACCCATTCTTTTGTTAAGTCCCTTTATAGCCAGAGCTATGAAAATACAATCTGGGAAAAAGTAGTCTTAAGAGGTAAAAGTTCATAAAATGGGGAGTGTTTTGTCATGAAAAGAATCCTTAATGGGCTTCAAAATGAATCTTCTGTGTCCCCTTACCTTCCTCCCCAGCTAGTTATACCCTTATCCTTTATCAGGGTAGGAAGTTAGGTGATTGTCTCTTTTAGAAAAGAGGGTATATTTTTTAAAGTGCTGTCAGATTCTTCGTCTGTAAAATGATGGGGAATACATGACCTCTATGGCCCCATAAAATCTTAAGTCTGTGATCCTATGATATGATCTTTTATTTCATTTGAAGCCCACAAAATTATTTTGTGAGTTAGGTAGGGCAAGTACTATAAATCATTCACTACTCAGATGCAAAAAATACCTAGAGAAGTTAAATGGCATGCCACACAAAGTGTCATTAGTGGAGTTGAAATAGTAATCCAGGTCTCTTGTTCTCAATGCACTGATATCCTGATAGTAGCGTGATGGTGCCTGGACTTACAATACCAAGCTAGGCATTTCAGCATTTCGATGGTATTTAGCACTTTTTGTTATTTAATGGATTTCCTTGTCAAAAAATAAAAACAAAAAACCAAAGAGGGCCGCTGAAGACCTGTTTTGTAAATAGCATTGAGACGAACATTGCAGAAGATGGCTATTTGTATTTGTTGAAGTACTTCAGGTGATTTCAGATATGATCCGAAGTGTTTAACTGCTGTGTTTTTGTGGTATGCCTTTAAAATGCATGGTGTATATGTTAACTCTATTAACCAGAAGTTTCGATTAACCAGTACACCCTCAGTTTCCCAACTACACCAGATAACCAAGAGTTTGCTGTACTTATAAATTGAATTCTTGCTCTTCTAAAGTCCATCATTCATGTCTCAAATGGATGCTCACGTGTGTATACAAATACACAGTGTTAGATGTATCACTAGATTATGTGTCCCTTAACCTAAATAGGATTTTTTTATTTTTGACCCATCTTAAGAGTCTAAGGCCTTTATGGAATGGTTTTTTTTCAGGCCTCTATCCTTAAGTGAACTGATGCCAAAGATGTTTGGGGAAAGTAGCTCTTGGTGTTTTCCACTCAGGTGGTTCTGATGCATTCCTTTTGAATAAATTGATTGCTGGGTAATTTCTATGTGACAGGAGTATATCAGGCGACAGCTAGAAGAGGAGCAGCGGCACTTGGAAATCCTTCAGCAGCAGCTGCTCCAGGAGCAGGCCATGTTACTGGTAACGCACTGTATCTGTTTTGTTCCGTAGCTGTAGGGTTCGTTTATCTGGCCAGGCCCAGGATCTCCCCCTCTCCCCCATCCCCCGTTGGGCACAGCTGCGCTCCCTGTATGAACAACGGAGTTGGATTCAATGGCCATTTCTGTTAGTGTAGTGGGTTGAGAGGAGGACTCTGTGGTCACACTGCTTTGGGCATATCCAGAGGAGGGCTTTATTTATTTATTTACTTCAATAAGTTGAACTGTTCTGGTTTTGGTGGTCAAGATTTTGTTTTTTGGGGGTTTTTTTTGCTTTGTTTTGTTTTGTTTTTTTGTTTTTTTGTTTTGTTTTTGCGCATACCTTGGCATTCATGGAAAGAATGTGCTTAATGCTCCGGATTCCAAGCACACACCACATAAAGTTAACTGGGGGTACTGGTTTAGTATTGTTGCATATACAGTCTTTGTTCTAAAAACATAACCTCTTTATTGAAATCATATCTTTAGTGGGGGGAAAGCCAGTTTGGTCCTAACAGTCCAATAATTATTGTGGTTAGCAACATTCTGCCAGGTTTTCCTACAGGTACCATGCCATATAAAAATCCCTGTCTTTGGCTGCACAAAAAGAATACATAAAAGGAAAGAGAAAAAAATAGGTGGTCTGTTTTCCCTCTGGGGCCTTGGTAGATTAACAGCATCCTGTTGCTTTGATCATTCTCTCCTTCCTAAAGGAATACAGATGGAGGGAGATGGAAGAGCACCGGCAGGCAGAGAGACTCCAGAGGCAGTTACAGCAAGAGCAAGCGTATCTCCTGTCCTTACAGCATGATCATAGGAGACATCACCAGCAGCAGCAGCAGCAGCCGCAGCCGCAGCCGCAGCCACCTCAAGAAAGAAGTAAACAGAGCTACCAACCCCCTGAAACAAAACCTCACTATGAACCTGCTGAAAGAGCTCGAGAGGTAACTGTCTCTTGGTGACTGACTGCAGTGATGTCAGGTCAGGAACAAAACTGCTGCCTCAGTGGCAGATTGCAGTTGAAAAATAAATTAAAGGTCAGAGAGAGAAAGAGACAGACGCACAAACTAAATGTGAAGTAGAAGTGATGCGACCAAATCATCCTTAGATTTTTTTAAAGTGGGAATTTGAATAAATTTGTTTATAAACCCCTTCTAAAGAGAGTGGAAAGAAAAGAACACCCAGAATATATTACAGTACGTTCATTGGCTTTTTAGCAGGTAGGCATGGAGTTACAGATTACCACGCAGCGTTTCAAAGGTAGGGAAATGTGGCCGTGGTGGGATATGTTTTGTGACTCTTTCAGATAGTCTTATGAGTTCAGATAATATGGAAGGAAGGCAGTAGTCTTAGAATTGATTCAGGGAGATTAAACATTTGCACTGTATATTTCCTCATGGAGACTAAATCTGAAATCTCACAAAAACATATGAAACTCCTTAATTCTCTGGGTCTGGTCCCCTATAACCAATGATAGTCCTGTTAGTTTTTAGAGGACCATGAGAAATGATGAGTTTGTTTTGCTCTTTTTTCCCTAGCAGCATATGCAAAATGATTTTCTTTGAAATGTACTGTAGTTGCAGCTGTCCATGAAAATTATTTTTGGCTGCCTTGTACTAACAAAACTCAATAATCTTCACTTTTGTGTCTAAATGCTACTTTTTATTTTGCTGCGTTTCAGCTCTGCCTTTTCTAATAGCCAAGGACAATGAGACAGCCCTCACGAAAGGCCCGAAGACTTAGAGGCCCCTACGGGTATCTAAGCTCTAGTTCACTAACAGTGAGTTATGTCTTCTGTGCAGGTGGAAGATAGATTTAGGAAAACTAACCAAGGCTCCCCTGAAGCACAGTCTAAGCAGACAGGCAAAGTTTTGGAGCCACCAGTGCCTTCGAGATCAGAGTCTTTTTCCAATGGCAACTCCGAGTCGGTACACCCTGCACTCCAGAGACCAGTGGAACCACAGGTAGCAGCAGGAAGTATGGTCGGGTCAGGGGGACCGATCTGGTTGTCTCACCAGGCTCTAGGACTGCCTCTGTACTGCAGTGGAATGGAGAGGATTGTTTTCACTGTCACTTAGAAAGACAGGTTGAAGATGAACAGGCGAGATATAGATGTTTGGGGGGTAGGAGGGAGGGGAGAAGTTCCTGTAAAAAGAACCCTGCTAGCTGCCAGCATTTATTTAACAAACAGTTATTCCATGCTTGTTGCATGTTAGGTCATCATTGTGAGGGGTACTCATATAGGGGATATATGGAATAATTACCACAATCTCTTTATTGACCTCACAGTCTAGTCTCGTTGAGGAGATGAGACTTGGATATGAATTAGTGGAATACAAAGCGCAGCGTTGAAAGCTCATATGAGACATACAAAAGCCTGTGTTCAGTGAGATTGCTTCTGGCTGCAGAGGACTAAGAACAGCCAAGGGGAAGAGAGAAGATTGAACTGATCCTTGAAACAAGGAGATAGAGGATTTGGATAGACAAGCGACAGGAAGATGGGGAGTTTGGGGTAGTGTTCCTAGAGTGGAGTTTCTGAAGGAGTATAGTGAAAATAAGATTAGAAAACTCAGATTGTGTCTAAATCCTAGAGACCCTTTAAGAGTAGTATTAGTTGAAATTTAGGTTTCATTTTAAGGTATGCAAGGTGCTTTATAAACACCGCCCTTACCTTGTTTGACTCTCACAGCAGCGTGGTGAGAGAACTGTTACCATTTATAAATGAGAAAAACAGCTGTATGACCCTTAACCTTTTTCGGTCTCATTTTCCTGTCTGCACAGTGATCAGGGTTGGACTCAGTGACCATTGTGGTCCCATTTAGCTCCAGTCTATGATCCTGTAAGCACGAGAGGAATGATGGGATTTCCCTAGGGTTACACAACCAGGCAATGTGTCAGAGGCAGGATTTGAAGAGTCTGAACTTTCTTTAGTAGGTTGTCAGAACTGCGCTTTAAGAATATTGCTCTGGGGGTAGATGAGTGATACAGTGGATAAAGCACCAGACCTGAAGTCGGGAGGATCCAAGTTCAAATCTGGCTTCAGACACTTAATAGCTCTGTGACCCTGGGGACAAGTCACCTAACCCCAATTGCCTTCTGCATCCCTATCATCCCTCATTCCCCTCCCCCCCCCAAAAAAAAGAATATTGCTCTGGCAGCACCATCCAGGATTGATTTGGAGATAGGAGAGTCTAGATGTAGGAAGAACAGATAGAAGCTTCTATCATCACAGTAGTCCAGGCTCTAGGAAATGGGTCCTCTAATAGGGTGACAGTAGTGAGAATAAAAGCAATGACAAAAATGGGTATGACAGAAAGGACACAAGTAGAAACAGCCAGATTCAGTAGCTGTTTGATTGAGGGATGCGGTTCTGATGAGCCTTAGATTTCAAATTTGGGAGTTTGCCATTGATGGAAATAATGGAAATCAAGAGAAGAGGTAGCTTGTATTACATTTTATCATCTTTACTGTAAAGATCTCGAACAAAAGATTTCTTCCTATATCTTCCCTTTGCTTTTGAAGCTGAAGCAATGCCCACCTATTTCAGGCCTGTGATGCCCCTGCCTGCTTTGCAGTGCTAATGCTAGATATCTGTTTGCCAACACTGCTTGTGCATTGTCTGTCCATGTTGAGTTGTGGGAAAGAGGGGAGGAGATACCACTAACTGATATGGGGAGCACACAACTCAGCCTGCATTGAATGAAAAAGAACTCACTTGTAGAAGCCCTAGAGAGCAAGCATCCTAAAAAACCAAAAGGCTTGTGAGGATCTGCTTGAAGAACTGTGTAATTCTGTACATCAGGAATCCGGTACAAGTCTATGCAGCTTTCAGTCTGCATTTCTGCATTGGTTAAAGTCATATCCTAATAATAGCAGGGTTTGCTTTTAAAACTTCAGAGGAGCATGACAGTGTTAGGTAACAAGCATCAATTTGTGGCAGTGATCCCCAGGATATCAGGGTTAAGCCCAAGGAATTGATAGTAATTGAAGGAAGCAAGTGGTAGACAAAATGGTTTTTCTTTACTGGGGAGAGGGAACCCTTTTTTGACCTAGAGTAACAGCACAGGCCTCATTGGTAGACTCAAAGGATAGATAGGGAAGGGGAAAGAAAATAAGAAAAGGAAAATGTCAGAAAGGGAGAGAATGAAAATATCTAGGAGAGAAAAATAGTAGTTAATGTGGTAGGGAATATACTGCTTGAGTACTAATCCACAGAAATTTCTTCTGGTGCCACCCAGGAGCCACTGGGCCTTTAGCTTGTCTGTACACAGTGCCAAGAATCAGTTGGCCAGGGTTTCAGTGCTCTTATGTTCCAGGGTGGGTAAAATGGAAAGTAAGGAGGATGGAAAGGTATTTTCCTAAAGTCATGAAGATTTATTAACTGTAGAAAGGAAATCTTTAGAGTCATTATGAGTATACATGGTCACTTATGGAATCTGGAAAGTTAGAGCAGGCTCCCTGGCTTATAGACTGATTTTTCTTCCCATTGGAGTGGTTCCTAAAAGTAGTCTATCCTGTCCCATTTACACAAAAATAATTCTTGTCTAAGACAATACACAGGGTCAGTTACTATATATATGAAACCTTGGAAATATTCTCATGTATAGGATTTTTTTTCATAATATTTAATTTTGCAGTGCCTTTTCCTGAAAATAAAAAAAATCCACACTTTTCCAGAGGCTTTAAAAAAATTCATTATATGAATCTTTTTTAAAATTTTAATTTAAAATTTAAATTTAAAATCTTTTTAAATGATAGTGTTATATTGGTAGTACCACTAACCCTTTTTGAAACACATGTAGCCTACCACCAGGCCTTTTATGCTTTATATAAGATGATGTAATTAATTTGATTTTTCTGTCCTTCCTTTTTGTGTATTGTCTTAGCATTCCTTTATGTAATTTAATAGTAAGGAGTTAAATTCAACTGATTGTCACATTTCTGAGTTAGGTATCATCCCATCTCTCCACCCCCCACTCCCATCCAAAAAAAATCCAGACAAGCCAGCAGCAGCACTGATGTTAGTTAAAATGTTAAACACAAGAAGTTTTAACTTTGAAAATGGTAAACACTACTCCATATTCCTAAAGAAGCCACATTTCTCGTGTTACAAAACTGGATTAGGGATGTTTAGGGGTCATAGTTATTTGAAAAGAGAAGGGTGAAGAAGAAAAGATTGGAACAGTGTTTTGAAAAGTTGGGGGTATTTTTGTGATTTTCGAATGAACTTTTCTGGGACTGTAATGTCATAAAAGCATCTGTCTTTAATTTTGTTATATATATACATATATATATGAATGTGCTATTTCTTTGCTAATTGTGTCTGAAATTGAATCTAGCAGGTAATGTGAAGATGGATGTATTTAGCTTTGCATGATTGGCAGTGGTCTTTATCTTGTGTATTCTCTTCCTTTCTTTCCCCCTGCTTTGACATGTGTGCATGCACCAGATGGTCCATTAAAACTAGCTCTCTAGTGTGCATGTGGGACACAGAATTGAGTCAGAAATACCTGATCTTGTTGCCCAGATGAGAGTCCTTGAGGACTTTTTCTTAGACTTGCCTTTGCACTTCTCTACATGTTGTACCCTCTGGGTCACTTTCTTTTCTAATGATTGCCTTGCCTTGCCTCCTACCATCTCTACTTTGTGTGTCCCTTGTTGCCACCTCTTTGCTTTGGATTTGGTGTTGACTGGAAAGCCAGTTTTATGCAGAACGCATTGAATGTTTTGTGTTTTGTTTTCTTGTAAGGTACAGTGGTCCCATCTGGCATCTCTCAAGAACAATGTTTCCCCTGTCTCGCGATCCCATTCCTTCAGTGACCCTTCTCCCAAATTTGCACATCACCATCTTCGTTCTCAGGACCCATGTCCACCTTCACGCAGTGAGGTGCTAAGTCAAAGTTCTGACTCTAAGTCGGAGGTACCTGATCCCACTCAAAAGGCTTGGTCTAGATCAGACAGTGACGAGGTGCCTCCAAGGGTAAGGAGGAGAAAGACAGACCGATTAATTTTTTTAAGGGTGTGGTGAGTCTTCACCAGAGCTTAATGGGGCAGTGAAACTTAATAGAAGGGTATATACTGTGGGGAGGGACTTCAGAAATACGCAGTTATGCCTAGCCAACAGCAGATGTAGCAAAAATTATTTGAGGCCAAAGCCTACAAGAAATAGACTTCCAGACTAAATGTAATTAGCTTCTACTACATTGGCAGATGCCTTCTGATGTCATACCAGGGCTATGTAATTTATTTTATACTATTAACAAAACATTCAAGTGTTCAGGAAAAGACATCAAAGAAAAATTAATCCAAATGGTAGGATCCTCGAATCATAGGAAAATTTTGTTATTTTCCTTTCTAAAAGACATCTTTGTTTTTCTTCATAAGATTATAGAATGATGGAATTAAATGAAGAGGGACATTTGGGTAGATTTTTTCCCCCTCCACCTGAAATTTGCTTCGTCTGATTATTTCTTGCTTCCTGCTAGTCTCTCCCTCCTGCTGACCCATGTGTAGATCATTGTTCAGTTCCTTTGAGCGTTTTTTCCTGGTTCTCACATTATCTCAGCAAAATGCTTTGTGTGTTCCCTGCCACTGAAGCTTCAGTCGAAACATCATATTCTTTTTGAATGT
Organism: Bettongia penicillata ogilbyi; assembly: GCA_023548195.1. Classification (NCBI taxonomy): domain Eukaryota; kingdom Metazoa; phylum Chordata; class Mammalia; order Diprotodontia; family Potoroidae; genus Bettongia; species Bettongia penicillata. Next base: position 206,749 of record JAJHZJ010000855.1, on the reverse strand, counting down.
CAGACACAGGGAGGATGTTTGTGTTGGCTCCATAGGTACCTTAGACTAGGTTCTCTGTCCTCCTCATTGGATGCATGGGAAACTGCAGGAAGCTTTATTAGCAGCAGGGAAAAGGGATGGTTGGGTTCATCTTATCAGGTTGGGTAACATGATTAGAAATTATTTAAATGCATCCTTTGGTGAGGATTTTTTTTTCAAAAATGTAATTATCCTTCTTTCTCTGCCTAAGGTACCCGTGAGAACAACATCCCGTTCTCCTGTTTTATCTCGCCGTGACTCTCCACTGCAAGGCAGTGGGCAGCAAAATAATCAAGCAGGTCAAAGAAACTCTACAAGGTAAGGCAAGAATAAATGTTAGGGTCAGATATACTCTGTTCTCTTGTACAATTTCAGCGTTCTTCATGTTGCCTTTTAGATAGGACAGTGGAGAAGAATACATTATGTGTAACCATGTCAATTCTGGACTTCCAGACAAATACTGTATCTGGAAAAAGAAAAGCTGCTTTAAAAATCTGTTACTTTTCTTCTCAATAAACAGGGATAGCTGGTTCTACAGAGAATGGACACCTCTGAAACCACTTTGTCATTTTAATAGTTATAAAGTGACTGTTAAACCATTGTTAACTTAGCATGAATGGGAGGAGGAAACTAAAGGTTAATGTCTCCTTAGCACCAGTGAATGATGCTGCATGCCCAGAAAGGAGCCAAAAATCTAGGACACTGACCTCTGGAACAGTTATTCCAAATTCCATTTGCCCATCATTTTAAGTGACTACTTCTGTGCTTTGAAACTCAGTGTAGGGATGGAAATGCAGGTGCCACAAAAAATCAGCCTACCTGATGTTGATTAAGTCGGGAATGGGAATTCAATTCAGCAGCAAATATTCAAGCATTATGTATAATTGTACTAAAGACATTGTAGACATTGTACTAAACTCTGGGGACACAAAGACAACAGCAAAATACCTTCTGCCCCAAAAGAGCTGACATTCTTGGAGTAGGGGGTGGGAATGAGGAGGATACACCATGGACATAATTAAGTGCTGTGTATACAATGTAATGGAATAATGTAAAAAAGGGAGAGTACTGATAACTGGGGGGAGTCAGGAAAGGCCTTGTGTAGATAGTGGGCCCTGAGGAAAGTAAGATACAGTAAGATGGAAATGAGAAAGAACTACAGTCCATACATGAGGGACTTCTATATATGACAGGGATGAGATATGGCATATCTAATGTGAGAAAGAGCTGGCAGGCTGCTGGAACATGCATAAATGAGAAAGAGCAGAAATAAGAAAGGTAGGTAGGTGCCAGATTGTGTGTGGTAATCTTTAAATGCCAGATTAAAGGTTTTGTATCTTATTCTAAAAGCAAGAGGGATCCCTAAAGATTTTTGAGTAATAGAATTCAAGAAATTTGTCAATAATAATTACGATGATGATGATAGCAGCTAACATATATTTAGCAATTTACAAACACAGCTGGTACGTATGTTACGTAATACAAATACAGACATAGCACCACCATACAACTAAGGCCAGATGGAGGTTAAGTGACTTGCCTAAGGTCACTGTCTGAGGCTCAGACTGGAGCTCTCATCTTCCTGACTGTAGTTCTGCTGTGCCATCTAGCTGCCTCAGTCAATGCCTAGTTAGCCCAGTCTTGGCAAATCTGGGGTGGTATACCCACATGAGGAAATTATGATGCTGCCATCATGGGCCTCTCTAGGATTTTGAGCAAAGCCCATGAGAATTTGAATATCATTAATAGAGAGACTTTTTTTCTTAAAAACAACTTACCATATTAATAGACCTTGGGAGATCAATTTGGCCTCTCAGCCCGGTAGCCCCTTAGCAGTAAAATTTGAATTTTTTTGGTGAGGTTCTAAATAAAAGGATCTTCACAAAGCCCTTATGTGGTTTCAGTAGTAGGTATTAAATTATATTAAAGTACGGGAATGGTAGAAGCAATTTGTAATCTTTCTGGTGATGAAAAGTCTTCCACAACCTGCACTGATCTATCTCTCTAGCCTAATTTCATCCTCCTTCCTTTCATATACTTTGTGTTTTAGGTAGATGTACTAATAGCTGTTCTTGATTTCATTCTGCCATTTCTTGCTTCAGCATCTTTCGACTTGGCGTCCCCCTAGACCTGACACCTACTATGTTGTTCAGAAATCTTTCTTTTCTTTTAAGGCCTGCTTTACATGTCACCTCCTTAAAGTGGCCTTCTGTTATTCCCCCCTGCCCCCCAATTAGATGTGATCATTACCTGCCTGGTTAGCTTATAAACTCACTTCATCTCTTCTATGCCCTTTTTGTACCTTCTCACTTATATTTACAATGATTTATACAGCTTTGTCCCCTTTCTCAATTACAAATTCCATATGGGAAGAAATTCTGTCATTTTGGAACCTGGGCCCTTAGAGACCCTAGCACTGTGGTTACTCCTGTGAAAATATGCAAAGGATCAGTGATTTGTGCAGAGAGGGAAAACCCTCTCCCAGCTCACATGTCCTATAATATAAATCCTAGGACGTTGAGTTGAGACCCACAAGCTCAAAGTATGAGGTGCCAGATTTGGACCACTAACTCTCCCCTTTTACTGTATGCAGAATAAAAGAACTTAGTGGTGGTTGAATACATACACATTAACAAGTACAGATCTGTTAACAGGTTCCTTAACTGAAATCCTGTTGATAACTCATTTATGAAAAATTGCCGTTTGTCGGGGGGCAGAGCCAAGATGGCGGAGTAGAAGGACGCACATTTACGAGCTCCGAAACCAAAGCCCATAGAATTAATGTAAAAAGAGACCCCCCATAACTTCTGGGTCAATACAAGGTGTGCAGAAACGGAGTGGAAGAAATTTCTGTGCCACAGAGCCCTGAAGAGCCGTCCCCGGCGTCCGTCGTGCCCCGGAAAGTGGACCCCACCCCAACGCTGCCCTGGCCGCGGCCCCAGAGAAGCTGACCCGAGCAGGCTTCAGGGACGGAAGCTCCGGCAGCTGAGAAAGTCCCTCTGCCCACAGAAGCTACAGGTCAGTGAGAGAGAAGGCCGGGCTGGAGGAGGGGAGCGGAGCGTCTCCATGACTCGGGCCCCCTCGGGAGGAAGCGGCGGAGGCAGAGGGGTGAGCGGCGGCTGAGGCAGCAGCGGCCCGGGACTCAGGAATCCCCCAGCAGCAGGCAGGATCTTCATTACGGAAGATTTCTGCATAAAACCTGACGGAGCTGAGCCTGGGAGACGGCCCTGCCCCCACGCCGCTCTATTACTGAAGGCTTCTGCATAAAGCCCCTGAGGGAACTGAGCTTGGGAGGCGGGCCCCCCACCTGCTCCATTCCTGAAAGTCTCTGCATAAAACCCCTGAGGGAACTGAGCCTGGGAGGCGGCCCTGCCTCCACCCCAGCGCCAGAACTAAAGCTTGCAGCGGAAAGCCCATTTGAATCTCAGAGGCCAAGCACTAGCTGGGCGGATCCAGGTGGGGGTGGAAAGGAATCTCAGAAGTCAAGTAACTGGCTGGGAAAATGCCTAGAAAAGGGAAGAAAAATAAGACTATAGAGAGTTTTTTCCAACAAATGCAAATGATCCCGACCTTCGGATCTGATGACGAGGAGTATCCTTGCCATCAGGGAAAGACGTGGAGGGCGGGGCCTCAGTACCTCAGACACCCCAGGGGTGTGGCGGGTGGGCTCAGGCCTTGGAAGAGCTCAAAAAGGATTTTGAAAAGCAAGTTAGACAGGTGGAGGAAAAACTGGGAAGAGAAATGTCAGAGATGCAAGAAAAGTATGAAAAATGAATGGGTCAATACCTTGGTAAAGGACACCCAAAAAAATGCTGAGGAAATTAACACCTTGAAAAATAGGCTCACTCAATTGGCAAAAGAGGTTCAAAAAACCAATGAGGAGAAGAATGCTTTCAAAAGCAGAATGAGCCAAATGGAAAAAGAGGCTCAAAAGCTCACTGAATTTAATAGTTCTCTCAAAATTAGAATGGAACAGGTGGAGTCTAATGACTTTATGAGAAACCAAGAAATCACCAAACAAAACCAAAAGAATGAAAAAATGGAAGAGAATGTGAAATATCTCATGGGAAAAACAACTGACCTGGAAAATAGATCCAGGAGAGACAATTTAAAAATTATGGGACTACCTGAAACTCATGATCAAAAAAAGAGCCTAGACATCATCTTCCATGAAATTATGAAGGAAAACTGCCCTGACATTCTAGAACCAGAGGGCAAAATAAGTATTGAAAGAATCCATCGATCACCACCTGAAGGAGATCCAAAAAGAGAAACTCCTAGAACATTGTGGCCAAATTCCAGAACTCCCAGCTCAAGGAAAAAATCTTGCAAGCAGCTAGAAAGAAACAATTCCAGTACTGTGGAAATACAATCAGGATAACTCAAGATCTAGCAGCTTCTACATTAAGGGATCGAAGGGCATGGAATAGGATATTCCAGAAGGCAAAGGAACTAGGACTCAAACCAAGAATCACCTACCCAGCTAAACTGAGTGTAATACTTCAAGGGAAAATATGGTCTTTCAATGAAACAGAGGACTTTCAATCATTCTTAATGAAAAGACCAGAGCTGAAAAGAAAATTTGACTTTCAAACACAGGAATGAGAAGAAGCATGAAAAAGGAAACAGCAAAGAGAAGTCTTAAAGGACTTACCAGAAGTGAACTGTTTACATTCATACAGGGAAAGACAATATTTCTAACTCTTAAAACTTTTCAGTATCTGGGTAGTTGGTGGGACCACACATACACATGTACACGCATGCACACACATACAGAGATAGAGAGCACAGAGTGAACTGAATAGGATGGGACCATACCTTAAAAGAAATTAAGGTAAATGGTGAGAGAGAAATGTAGTGGGAGGAAAGAGGGGGAAATGGAAGGGGGTAACTATATGTCATTTAAGAGGCAGGTAGGAGTTTTTTTTTAGTGGAGGGAAAAAGAGAAGAGCTGAGGAAAACAAACAAAAAAAAAAAAAAAACAAGAAGTTTACCCTCATCACATTTGACTAAACGAAGGAGTGAAATGCACACTCATTTTGGTATGAAAACCTATCTTACAGTATAGGAAAGTGGAGGGGAAGGAGATAAGCAAGGGGGGGGGGGGATGATGGAAGGGAGGGCAAAGGGAGGAGGGAGCAATTTGAAGTCAACACTTGGGGAGGGACAGGATCAAAAGACAGAAGAGAAACAATGAGGGGCAGGTTAGGAGGGATGGTAATCCAGTTAGTCTTACACAACACGACTATCAGGGAAGTCATTTGCAAAATTACACAGATATGGCCTATATTGAATTGCCTGCTGTCCCAAAGGGAATAGGTGGGGAGGGAGGGATAGGGAGAATTTGAAACTCAAAGTTTTAGGAACAACTGTTTAGTATTGTTGTTGCAACTAGGAAAGAAGACATACAGTTAAGGAGGAATAGAAAGTCATCTGGCCCTAGAGGAGAAAAGAGAAGATGGAGACAAGAGAAGGGAGGGATGACAGAAGAGAGGGCAGATTGGAGATAGGGAATTAGATTGCTTGGTGTATTGGGGTGGGGGGAGGGGATAAAAGAGGAGAAAATTTGGAACCCAAAAATTTGTGAAAATGAATGTAAAAAGTTAAATAAATAAATAAATTTTAAAAAGAAATTGCAGTTTGTCACCTTGGTCACGACCCTGTTCCTCGGTTAGAGATGGGGATCAGTCAGTACATTCATGTATTGAATAAATCAGAGTGTTGTAAGACTGCTAATACCTGTCAGTTCTTTTACTGTCATGTACACGTATTTTCCTCCTTTTCACTTTTTCCCACACTCCATTCTCCAGCATGAGCTGAGGACTGCCTTGTGTTAATATTTGGTACCACCACTGTGGTTAAGCAGAATACTGTGCTTGTTACAGTAACAGCCTAACGCATCCAAGGGAGAAAGACAGGTAAGGCATAGATTACAGAACGAGGGAAGGAAAAGATAAAAATGCATGTGATGAGGATCATGGAAGAGACCCCAGATGGTCTCTCTGACCTCTTCATTTTACAGGTGAGAAATCTGGGACCCAGAGAGGTTAAAGGACTTGCCCTCCAAAGGTCATGCAAGGAATAATCATCTAAGGGAGGAATTGAGTCCATGCTCTCATATCATAGCAAGGGGTACAATGTGTATTTAAATTAAGGCTCAAAACTCTGATGTTTTTAAGATCTAGTAAGAACAAAAATCATACTGCCAGTTAAAACAGAATAACTATACATCAGTCCTATTACCAACCTGTTCCCTTTTGCCTCTCATGCCTGACTTGAAGAGAAAAGAAGACACTGCCTTCAATAGTTGCCACAGTTTATATTAGTGTTATGGGCTACCGATTTCTGGTCTGAATTACGTTGCACAGGAGTGTTTTGGTTTTTTATCTTCTTAAAATATAGATATTATATTATGCCATTTCCTTTCTTCCCTTGGGGGCATAGAAAGTAGAAAAGAATTTGGTGTGCCTCCTCACTATTAAGGTACACTAACAGTGTTCTAGAAAAGTGATTTAGATCAATTCCTTACCAAGAGCTAAATGAGTAGTTTGATTTATGTTTACAGTTGAATTCCTGCAATTTGAGCTAATGAAATTGACTTTTTTTCTGTCTCCCACCCTTTGCCCCCCTGTCCTTCTCTTTCCAAATAGTAATATTGAACCCAGATTGCTATGGGAGAGGGTAGAGAAGCTTGTGCCAAGGCCTGGAAGTGGTAGCTCCTCAGGTTCAAGTAACTCGGGCTCACAGCCAGGGTCCCATCCTGGCTCTCAGAGTGGATCTGGTGAACGCTTCAGAGTGAGATGTATGACTTCCTATCTCTACTTTTTCTATTTCTCTACCTTTCTTCTTCCTAAGAAAGATTTTCATTTCACTTTGGGGTACTGTTTTTTAATCTTGAAGAGTAGTATTTTACTAAATATTTCCATAATTTTCATTTTTAGTTTTAATTCACTTGGGAAAAAAATTATCAATGGAATTCCCTGTGCTATTAAGACAAGCAAGGGGTTAGTTTTAACTGTATCCTTTTTGAAGCTATTACTTATAGAACATGAAAATGAAAGCAGATTATTCTGAGGAAAGAAAGCCTACATAGAGTGAGGGGGATCTTTCTGGTTGAATGTCAGTTTTTGTAGATAGGGATGAGAAGTGGGAGTGGGGAAGGTTCGGGGAGAACCAAGATAACCTAAATAAGGCTTACTTTAGGGCTCTTGCTTCTTGCTTTGGAGATGGGTGTTATAGGGTGGAGATGATATTTTTAAATAATCATCATATGTATCTTCCCTCCTCCCCATTTCTGGGATTTGGTCTTGACAGCATCATCAAAATCAGAAGGTTCGCCATCCCAGCGCCATGAAAATGCAACAAAAAAGCCTGAGGAGAAAAAAGAAGTCTTCAGACCTCACAAACCTGCTGTAAGAAAGTTGTATCCAAAATCCTTTTCCCATGTTTCCCCCTGGTTTTTTGTGGAAAGGCTCATGAGATACAGCTACTGCCTTTTGTATTGAGCCTGTAAGACAGAAGGTGAAGTCCTAAGAGTGTGTCAGGATGGGGATGAAGTGGTTTTAAGCTTCACATTTACTTGTAGTAACTCTTCTAAGAGAGGCATTGTAAAGTCATCAAGTATGTGTTAGGCACTGTGCTAAATGCAGGGATACAAAGAAAGGCAAAAATCATCCCTGCCGTCTTAGGTGCCCATAGTCTCAGGTGATGGAAGAGATGAAGGTCCTGCCCTTAAAGTCAGGATGACTTTGGTTCCAGCTCTTCCATGAATACATGCTGGTTGTGTAACCATTATTTTTCCATAGGATTTTCTAATCACACCCCCAAAATGTGCTTAATTTATTGAATTTAAATTGAATTTAAGTCAGTTAATTTCTTAGTTCTCTAGGCAACTTGTTAAAGCCTTAAAGTGCAGAGGAAGTGCCCTGGTATTTTCTCACCTATAAATTCTTGATCTCAATGAATCTATCCTATTTACCTATCTCCGCCTGATAAAGAAACAGGAAATACTTTATGCTTTTATCATTATATTTGCTTCCTGTGCTCTGCTTGCCTTGTTATATAAAATATACATTTTTTTTTAGTCAAACCTAGCATCTAATAAAGGAATCCAGGAGTTGGGGCAAAATTAACCCTTTCATTTATAGGGAAGTTTGAAAAAATTACACCTCAGTTTTTTTAAACACTTGCAACTATTTATCCAGCTCACAGATGGGGATCTGCAAGATTCTTTATTATGCCAGTGAGGATGGGGATCTGTCTTAACCTAAAGTTGTATCTCTTCCAGTGCCTACCTCTATGCTCTGAATATTGCAGGTGCCTAATAAAGGTCTTTTATATTGTATTGAAAAATACTATGTTGTTTTAAAAATAAACCTAACTACTAAAATTCTACTTTTGGCAAATTGGGTTCCCATTGTAACTGTCAGGGCTTTGCTACTCTACAGCTCTCATTTAATCAGTTTTATCAAAGTCAGTGTGGCTGATTACACGCTGGAAATCAGATTTCTGATTGGATTTCTGTTCTTTCTTCTTTCATCATGATTCTTCACACTGTGTCCCCCCCATGTGACTCTGCCGTGGTGATCCTTCTGACTCAATTAAACCACAATTGTATTGATGATTCAGGGAGAAGTGGTAAGCGCTCTTTATAAAAGTTGAATGCCAAAGCAAGCCCTTCCCTTGATTTTTAAATCTATTCCTTTTCTAGACTTCTGTACCATCTCCTTTTGCATTTGTAATTAATTTTCTTTCCAGCTTTAAAAGTATGTTTTAGATATTAGAAATTTCTTCCTAATTTTTCCATAGATTTTTCTAATCACACCCCAAAAAATGTGCTTTATTTATTGAACTTAAATTGTAATTATTTAATGACATAAAGTCACATTGGGGTGGCTATACAGTATGGTTTCTTTTCTCTTTTTCTGGTTTTTTTTTCCTTACGGCAGTAGTAACTAATTTTGGCAAGTAGCAGCAGTTACTGTGTAAGCATATTGAATTCTTCAGTAAATTTAAGTTGCGTATTTAGATTTATAAAAGTTATTTCATACAGATTTTAATATAATGACAAGAAAACTTCTTATCCATCCTAGAAAAAGAAAGGAGAGTTGAATTTGCAGGCAGTTATGTAGGGTGCATTTTTTTCTGAGAAATGGATAGTCTGAATTTTATTCTAGTAGCTAGAGACTTCATATGATATTACTTCCTGCAGGTTCTAGTTAGCTACCTGGCTGGTATTTAATCTAACTTGTTCAGTGGAAACAGTAAACCAAAACAAAAGCCCTATCAGTGTGGCTTCAGTCACTAAGGAGGCATTTTTAATCTTAAGAGGCAAATTTAAAGCTTCGGTTGGTTGTTATCCTTTGTGCTCAAAGACCAAAATGACATTACTGCGTTGGGTAATGTGCATCTGACTGTGGCTGATCAGACCAGTGTGAAGTTGGGCAGCTTGGGCACAAATAGTCCATGTGAAGACACAGGCAATTAGTGAAGAGATTTGAACTAAATCCTTGCTCAGATACCAGCTAGCTTTGTGATTACAGAGAGATCACTTAATGATCTCTATGCCTCAGGTTCCTAATCTCTAAGATGGGAGCAGTATTACTTGTTCTACCTGCTTCATTGGATAATGATGAGACATGTGAATGTAAAAATTGCATTAATATGATTCACAGGCAAATCACTGTCCAAATGCTATTCTTGAATGAATTGTGTAGGATAAATGCCCTTAAAAAGAGTTCATGACTATGGGATAGACAACCCAAGTAGATATTCTGTCTAAAAACCTATGGTTTGTTGATTTTTAAAAGTATGAAAGGCTTTTAACTTGACATAGGAGAAAATTATCAAAATAACTTGAATCTCTAAGAGAAGTTGCCCCCAGCCTTCCTCCTCTGTTTCTCTCTCTCTCCTTTTGTTTGTAATCCCTGCTCATCCTTATTTCTTCATTCTACCTCTCCCTTACCATTAGGACTTGACCGCGTTGGCCAAGGAGCTTCGTGCTGTAGAAGATGTCCGACCTCCTCACAAAGTAACAGACTATTCCTCATCCAGCGAAGAATCAGGAACGACAGATGAAGAAGATGATGATATGGAACAAGAAGGGGCTGATGAATCCACTTCTGGACCAGAGGACACCAGAGCAGTGTCAGTCTTGGGTATATTTTTGGAGAGAAGAGAGTGACTGTGTGTACATTCCTCAACTTGCTTTTTCTTACTTTGAATTGTAGGAACGCTTAAAAAATTGAATGGTCAACCCTCAGTTTTTCAAGATAAAAGAACTTGAAAACTTGGCAGCTCCTTAAAACAATAAAAAGTCAGTTCTCTATATGTATAAATTCCCAGCTTATTTTTTTAATGACCAGCTCGGCTGGATGGAGCCAGATTGATATAAGTAAAATTTTTAAAGTAAAAATTCGGTTAAAACCAAAACCAATTGCCAGATCAATTTAATCAAAGAAAAAATTTTCAATCTAAAATTTTGGTTAAAACTAAATTGTAATATGATTCCTAACTGAAAAGCCACACATGGTTTTTTTAGGGGAGAGCAGAAGCAGGGGGACTTTTTGCTTCCATATCCTGATGTGATGGCTTAAGGTGACACTTTAGATGGAAATAATATGTCTCTTTGTTTTATGGAAACCTGGCTTTTTTAACTGCTTATTTGGTTAAACAGATCATCTCTGAATCTGAGCAATGGTGAAACTGAGTCAGTAAAAACAATGATTGTTCATGATGATGTAGAAAGTGAACCTGCCATGACTCCGTCGAAAGAGGGCACCTTAATCGTCCGCCAGGTACTGTCTTCTCTTCTGACTCAACAGATGTATGGTTTTTTTCGTTAGTCATTAACCCACTCGCTCATTCACTCATGCTGCTGTTTCTACATTTTATCTGTTGTCCATGTTAATAAGGCACAGAGGGTAGGAGAGTGGTTTGGGGGCTCTAGATACAGGTGTGTGGTGCATGCAGGGAAAACAGTAGTCTTCTCCCTCACATTGCCGCCCTTTGCATGTCCGTCAGTGGTTCTCATCCAAGCACTTGTGCTGAGTCTCTCATAGTCTGTATGCAGAAAGTAGAAAAGCTACAGGTGTTAAGAGGGTGCCCAGAATAGGAAAACAGATCTTGTTTCTGTAGCAGAGTAACACACTGGTTCTGAGGAGGACACAGCTCTGAACATCTCAGGCTACAGGGTGAACATGTCCCTGGGATGAGCTAGATAAAAACACTGAGAAAGGTGGGTAAACACATTGTGGAGTGAGCCTCAGAAAGAGTGACAGGTTGCAGATTTTAAGGGGTCATGAGGTCTCTCTTTTATGTTTCAAAATGTTAGTTCTCTCATATTTGTTGCATATTTAAATAACTCTTTCTGTGTCTGTGTGGTCTCACAGACTTTCTCCTTTTGTGTTCCTTAGTTTTTATACCTGACTGTTAATGATCAATGACAAACTTATGCTTATTGCTTAGTTAGAATAGGGCCTCCCAAACCCATCCCCCCAAAAAAGAAGTGGTTTGAATTTTTACCTGTGGGTATGTTTCAAGGTGCAGCCACCTAGTGAGGAGGGAAAAGAAATGAAGGAGAGTCATTTCTTCACTTTGGGATTGGCAGACTCCTGGAAGACATAATTGTTTTGGTAACAAGGTGGCCTAGCAGGGATATCAGATTAAACACTCAGAATGTGCTGGCCGGAGGAGGTATCTTGATTTCTGTTGGCTCAACACACACCAACTCTCACCTCGGGCATCTAGTAAAGGAATCATCAGAAATTTGGGCAAAATTAGCCCTCTCATTTATAGGGAAGTTTGAAAAATTACACAGTGCTTTAAAGAACAAAAAATGGAACTGAGAGTCATTAGGGTCATAGGCAATTGCAGCAGCACTTGAGCAAGACAAGTGTGCCTGTTTTTTCTACAGAATACAGTTGACCAAAAGCGTGCCAGCCACCATGAGAGCAATGGCTTTGCCGGTCGCATTCACCTCTTGCCAGATCTCTTACAGCAAAGCCATTCCTCCTCCACTTCCTCCACCTCCTCCTCCCCATCCTCCAGCCAGCCGACACCCACCATGTCCCCACAGACACCCCAGGACAAGCTCACTCCTAATGAGGTATGTCTCTGCACCACAGCTGGCTGCTTTCATAGGGTTAGATCAAATATTACCTAGTGGCTAGTTTGCAAAAGAAGTCTTGCCAAGTCCCCTCCTCCCCACCCCCCACCCTCATCCCCTTCCCCATCCTGCTTTATTCTGTCACCTTCCCCTTCTCCTCAACCCAAGTAACATGTTTCAGATCTGCATACAAACCCCTTAACCCTAGCTCAGTTCCTCCCTACCCCCCAAAAAACAAAAAACTTGCCAGTTCACTATTTTTACTTCTCTGTAGTTAGTTCAGTTGCATGGCTTTCTTTATATTCAGTGAAAAAAATCTAAACTAAACTAGTTGCTGGACCCATTTTATATTTGAAATGCTTGCGGGCAGATGTATTTTTTGATCATTTGAGGAATCTGCCCTCTTCATTTTATAATAAATGAATAAACTGTGATGAAACTTGGTTAAGTAGAACTGCCTTACCTAGGTAGCTACAGGCATTATAGCAGGGGATCTTTTAAAGCAAGCTGCCTCTTTCTGAGGCTAGCCTTATTATAAAGGGGTTTTGTTCTTGGAATTCACAACTGCTTAGAGTTGGGCTTCTAGATTGACCTTCCAGGAGAGCCTAGAACAGTGGTCTTCAGGTAGTTTCTTTCTTTTCTTTTTTTTTTTTCCTGCTATAATGTGGAGGTTCTGTTTGCTCTATGGGCCTGAGTGTGGTGCTCTGTCTGGGTGCTCATTGGAATGAATCTGTGGTCTCTTGAATGGCGAAGAAGATGTTATGTGGCTATAGTGCAGTTTCATTTCTAAGTTGGGGGGCTTACAAATAACATTTCCACAGCCAGTGCCTAAGCAGGTTTTGTTAGATTTCTTTGTATGGATTGGTAAAGATATGAATGAAGTTGATTTCTAAAAGATAAGAAGTAAATGAAAATTTGACCAGCTTTGGAAAAACAAAACCAGTTTAATATCCCATTTTCCCTTGCATGGAGCTACAGCATTTGGAAAGTGAGCTAGATAGGAGCATAATCCTTAATCACATCAGGTAAATAAGTAAATGACCATTTCCAGTGATGCACTAGAACAGTCAGTGGCAGGAAGTCAGATGTTCTACCTGGCTGTATTGTAGCACCCACTTAGAAGTCTTTGGTCAATTCCACCTAAAGAGACTCTGGCAGTTGTAGGTGATGGGCATGCTAACAGTAGTAAAATATGTTAGTGGATCCAGTGGGAGTATGGTAGACACAGGTGGTCTATGGACTATGGCACAATAGTGATGTGATACCCAAACACCCATCCCGGGATTTGAAATGGTATAAAGCAATTTGAACAGACACTTTTCTTTGTTCTACAGTGGCACCTCACCTACACTCACATTTCTCCTTATGTATATACATATATATGTATATGTATATGTGTATATATATATATATGTATATATATGTATTTTAAACTTTGTGCCATTTTGCTCTAATGTGTGATGTTATCACTATAACCCTTAACTCACTAAACTGGCAAGTTTATTTTATTTTTCTGTTTGTTCTGTTTTTAATTGTCATTCCATTTCCACTTAACAATTTGTTTCACTATTCTTCTCTTTGTTTTTTTTTATGTATTAAGTTACACTGTTTAAACACCAATGATTTTTTTTAATTAAAAAAAAAATCACCCTGGTGGTCCTTATTTCACCATTTGCACTTTTCACATTAACAAGCCCTTGTTTAATATACAGGTCTAATAGTTTTATTCATTTAATAATGTTGAATTAGCCTGCTGCAGTTTTCTGGCAAGAGACTCAGTTTAAAATAAAAGAATGTATAGTAGAAAATGTATACAAGTGAATGCTGGAATTTCTTAAGTCCAAGGAGGAGCAGATGCCATATCCTAGACAGATTTGATTTTGTTGCTCAGAAAACTGAATTCATTATTTAGTGAATCAAGTTCATTTTCAGAGACATGAGCATCTTTTGGACAGTTTCAATTAGAAACCTTTAACCCCACCCAGCCTCAAAGACCTAAGAGAATGAAGTACCTTCTGGTAGTGCTAGCTAGTAACAGCATCTTAAGTGAATTATTCCTATATCTTGGAAAAGAAGGATGGTCCTTCAGATCATTCCATTTCTCCAGCACTCCCTTTGAGATCTGCGCTAAGGTGGAGACCATGGCAGTGAAAGGGTTGTGTGTAGAGTGTGCACGTAGTGTCGTTTTCTTGGCACTTTTTTGGGAGATTCTGGAAGAAGGGGTAGGGGCTTTGGACTGTTGAAACAGCGCAGTTCAAGAGTGCTTTGAAAAATGTTGATTGCTGTCATTCTTGTTGATTGTCATTTATATTAATAAAGTTGAAATTTACATTGCAGACTCAGTCCGCTAGTAACACACTCCAGAAACACAAATCTTCCTCCTCCTTTACACCTTTTATAGACCCCAGATTACTACAGATTTCTCCATCTAGTGGGACAACAGTGACTTCTGTGGGTAAGTAAAAGCGACGAGAAAGCCACTGAAAAGTAGGATTTGGGTGCCTCCTTGAACTTAGCTGAGTCCTGACGTGGGGATTGCTGGTGAGGGGCAGCAGTTTGGATGCAAAGAATGTTCTCATCATGCTTGCATTATTTGATTTGCAGTGACTTGCATAGTTTTATTTCCTTTTTCCATTTGCATTGCTTACAGAATGAGACATTTCTTTCCTTAATGAAGTATCTGCTATTTACATATGAATGTCTTTCTTAAAATAAGGTAGAGAAATTTTGAACTCTTTTTAGAGGTTAATTTTAAATGTGCTTACTCTGTTTCAGTGGGATTTTCTAGTGAAGCAATGAGATGTGAAGCAATAAGGCAAGATCCCACCCGAAAGGGATCAGTTGTTAATGTGAACCCAACAAATACACGACCACAGAGTGATACCCCCGAGATTCGTAAATACAAGAAGAGGTTTAATTCTGAAATCTTATGTGCTGCCTTATGGGGTAGGTGATCTTGTGTTCTCTTCACTTTGTTTCTATATCTTCCCACTGTCTTGATGCACAGCAACCTGTGATGGACTTTTATTTAGGGATACCCGTAAGCGTTCGAATTTTATAGCCATCCATTCCTAATAAGGGTTGGAGGTGATTTACTTACCTTATGTCCCTCCCAATTAGGTACAGGATCACTTTCCCATGGGACTTGTCTGTTGGGTCTAGGTAGACCCATTTTGATGAATGTTACCACCTCAATATGTGTGTCTAATTGTTTATCTGTGGGTTTTGTTTTGGTTTTTTTGTATTTGTATTTTTGTATTTCTTTTTTGTGTAATTTTGTACTTCGTTTGGGAAGTATGGATAATAACTTTTCTCAGAAGTTTATATTATAAAAAACATTATGAATGTTAATGT
This sequence comes from Bettongia penicillata ogilbyi, assembly GCA_023548195.1. Taxonomy (NCBI): domain Eukaryota; kingdom Metazoa; phylum Chordata; class Mammalia; order Diprotodontia; family Potoroidae; genus Bettongia; species Bettongia penicillata. Next base: position 191,271 of record JAJHZJ010000855.1, on the reverse strand, counting down.
ATTTTATGTTTTTTCTGTATTCTATATATTTTATACATCTTATCAAATTACATCTTTGCAACTACCCTTTGAGTGGGCTGGGGTGTGTATTATTATCCTCTGTTAACAGATAAAGAAGCTGAAACTCAAGAGTTTTAAGTAACTTATCCCGGGTTCAGAAAGCTAGTAAAGAGCAGATCTGGGCTATAACTACAGTCTTCTAACACTTAGGACATTGTTCTTGTTGCTACAACATTGAGTAATGTTGGTTTTGAAGCTAATACTCCACACAGTCAGTCAGCAGTTAGAGAAATGGAACTATATTTGAGGGCATTCAGGACTGAATTTGTAGATGTGTTTCATACACATACATTAAGTATTAAAGTCTGGAAAAGAGATGAACTTTCCCAGGGAAAGAGCCTCAGGGAAGAGAAGAGAATTGGGCCCTGAGCTTTCAGGATTACTTTTAGTTTGAGGAAGGGAAGAGTGATTGAAGAAAAATTATAAGAGCTATAATTGTTCCATTGTCAGAGACATCAAGTCTTGGGATCTTAAGCTACTACATCCTGCTCCTCCTAACTTTAGGACATTATCCACACAGCCAACAGCCTAGCACAGGCCTTAATCTTAAGGAAGGCTTGGGATCCATCAGGATGATTGTTTCACGGAGGTAAACCAGTTGTTCAGAAAGCATTTATTAAGTTTTCTGTTGTCGTTCAGCTGTTTGCAGTGGTGCCCAACTCTTCATGACCCCATTTGGGATTTTCTTGGCAGAGATACTGGAGTAATCTGCCATTTCCTTCTCCAGCTCATTTTACAGATGAGGAAACTGAGGCAGACAGGGCTAAGTGACTTGCCCAAGGTCACACAGCTAGCTAGTACATCTCTGAGGCCAGATTTAAGTTGGGAAGAGTAATAGCTGTTATGTGCTAAGCACTGTACAAATATCTCCTTCAATCCTGAAAGCAATCCTAGGAGGGAGGTATTATTATTCCCCAGAGAATGTGCCATGCGTCTGAGACACAAAGCAAGGCTAAAACCATTCCTGTCCTTAGTGAGCGCATTTTCATGGGAGAGATGACATAAATAAACATGTAAATAGGTACATTTGATATGTGTACAGAGTAGCTAGGAAGGAGAGACGGGTGGATGATGTGGTTAGTCCTTGCCTTTGGCAGTGTGGAGGGTGAATTGCAGTGGACAGAGTTGAGGTGGCAGGATTCGTTAGAAGACAGTTGCCACATTCCAGGTGATTAAGGCCTGTGCTGTGTGGATAAGGCTGTTGGCTGTGTGGATAATGTCCTAAAGTTAGGAGGAGCAGGATGTAGTAGCTTTCTTTGATAAGTAAGGTGAATGAGAGGGAGGGATCAAGGATCCCTTAGGTTCTGAAATCTCGAGAAGTTGGGCTCAAGAGCCCTTTTCAGTCCCTGGTAACCTTTGAAAGCATATTTTCAATAGATCAGGCTGAGATGACAAGTGAGGAGACAGAAGCCGTTTGATTTATACTAAAATCGCCTCTCTGTCATCAGTGGAAGAAAAAGAAACTTATAGAGTGGTAACTAGGGAAAATATTGGGAGTTAAGAGCTTTTCTTTTACTCCTCATTATAGATATGAGTGCTAAACATTTCAAAGAATTGTAAAAGTTGAAAAGGGGCAAAATATTCATTGGTAGCCAGTGTCTGTCACTTTTCTTTGGAATATTACCCTTCAGTCCAGCACATTTAATTTAAAACTGCTGACTAGTTCAAGAAGGAAGGAATTAAGTGACTGCTACATTACATACTGTACAAAGGACTTTACAATTCCTGTATCATTTTATTCTCAGTAATCCCTAGGAAGCAGTGGCTATTTTGATTCCTGTTTTACAGTCGAGGAGAAGGAAGCAGACAGAAGTTAAGTGAATTGTTCCAAGGTCACAAATGTAATGAGTGTCTGAGGCTGGATGTCAACCTAGATCTTCCTGAGTACAGACTCATCACTCTATCCACTGTATCATCCAGCTACCTTGTAAAAGATCTGTTTTTCTCTGTCTTGCATAGTATCTTTCTCTTTTGTTTTGTACTTGAAGCATTACATTCAGTTAGTTTACTGTGGGGTTGTTGGGGTTTTTTTTTTAAATTCTTAAACAGGGCAAATGTTTTTGAAGAGTTATTCTGGTATACCCTCTTCTCATAGGCTTATCTCTCAGTTCTCTAGAGGTACTCCCAAATAGTAGGCCCAGAATCTCTTGAGTCTAGGACATTGATTCTGCATTATTGTATAATGGGAAAATTACTGCTAATCTTAAATTTGGTTATTTTGGGGAACCAACAGAACCATTCTGATTCCTGATTTAGTGTTTTTTAGTTAGTGTCAATTAACACTGATTAAACACCAGGTGTGTGTGTGTGTATGTGTGTGTGTGTGTGTATGTGTGTGTGTCAGATACTGTGCTAAGTGGTAGGGATACAAAGAAAGACAAAAGATAGCCCCTGCTTTAAACGAGGCCACAGTCTAATGAGAGAAGACAACATAAGAAGAAGCTGAAAAGCAGCTGTGGGGAGGGGCCTAAGGAGGGGCTGCCGCTGGGGTGGGAAGTGATCTAAGGAGGTAGGAATCACAGAGTCGAATTCATCTTGCAGAATCCAAGAGATTAGCCAGATGTGGAAATGATCAGGTGAATTCTCTTGGTGTTCTACTTAAATGGTGGAAGTTCTGGCAGGGAGTTCTGCAATATCCAACTTCTGCGTCTCTACTCAGAGGGAGGGTGGAATAAGCCCCAAGGGCAAAGGGTGCTGAGGAAGTGTGGGTTTCAGAGTTGAGTTCATTGTAGTGGACATTTTCAAATCATTTAATTTTATTTTAGAATAAAAGTGCATGGGAGAATGATTCAGGAAACAAATCCTTCCTCGTCCTTTCTCCCCTCAAACACTGCTTCATATGCAGTCTCTGAGCACCTTAACAAGCATTTCACTGGATGTAGGGTTAGGTGCAGTGAGAGATTCTGAATACTATAATCCCTGACTTCCAGAATTTCCAGACTACTTAAGAAAAGAACATATACACACATAAAACCTTTTTTTAAAAATAAGAAAAGAAATCATAAATACTCAATGTGTGGCACAGATTATTAAACATCCCTTAAATTGTAAAGCAACTCTGGATAGATGGTTGTGTTCATGCAGGGTAATAAGGGAGGAAAATAATCATAACCACAAGAAATAGCTAACATTTATATAGCTGTGTCAGGTAGGGCCCTAAGTAAATGCTTTACAAATATTACCTAATTTGATCTTCAAAACCTGAGGAGTTAGGAACTATTATTACCCCTTCTTTACTGTTGAGGAAACTGAGACAATTAGAGATTAAGCAGCTTTCCCAGAAACATAGCTCATGAGTGTCCACAGCCATATTTGAACTTCTATCCACTGTACCACCTAGCAGCCCATTAAAAAGTAGGTTGACACATATTTTGTTGTTGCCAAGTTATTTTTCAGTTGTATCCAGCTTTTCAAGATCTATTCTGAGGTTTTCTTGACAAAAATACCAGAGTGGTTTGCCATTTCCTTCTCCATCTCATTTTACAGATGAGGAAACTGAGGCAAACAGGGTTAAGTGACTTGTCAGGCAGTTAGTAAATGTCTGAGGCCAGATTTGAACTCAGGAAGATGAGTCTTTCTTCCTCAAAGCCTGGCATTCTATCTACTGCACCACTTAGCTGCCTCGTATTAGAGGGTCTTGAATGTCAGACTAATTCATTCCTATAGGCAATAAAGAATCTTGGAAAGGATGTGACATGATGGAAAGTGTTTCAGGAAGATTAATCTGGTGGTTTTGTAGGGTAAATGAGAGTGGGGAGAGAGAGAAAAGGTTGGTTAAAAGTCCAATTGTCAGCCTGGACTGTTGCAGTAATTCAGAGGTAAGGCAATAAGGGTCTGAATTTAGGGTGGAAGCAACAGAAATAGAAAGAAAAGACATGTGAGAGATTTCAAAGGATTAATCAGTCTTGTCTACTGCCAGACAAATCTTCCTAAAATACTTGATTTTGTAAGAACTGTTAAAAAAATTGAAGGTTGATGAACAAAGGAGGGAGTAAAATAGGACATTGTTTAAAGGAAGCAGAGGTGAGAAATGAAGGGAATTTGTTTCTTTATTTGTTATAAGGTTTGAGAATTCTGTACAGATGTGTGCAGAAGAACATGTAAAATGGAGGTCCGAGAATATCAGGAGGTTATTGGAAATTCTGTCTTTTATATTTCATGAGAAAGTTTACCAACGTTTTCTTGTTCCTAGCTTGTTTGTGGCATTAATATTTTTTAAAACCCAAATCAGCTGATGTAGACATGTTTTTGGTTTCCAAATGAGTAAGCTTTTCTTCTCCATGCTTTTCATATTCACATCCTTTCTCTCCTATAAAATAAACAGAAAAACTTCGAGACTTTATGATGAAGACAGTCACTTTAGGGATGTGTAAGTAAATGAAGATTGATTATCTTTTTTTCTTTTATCAGTTATTTGTCCTATTGAAGTGAATACCAATTAAGTGGTGCTGAAGATTTTGCTTGACCAGATCCAGAGAATATGTTATGCTAAGTCCAGCTTTTTGTTTCCTTTAAACAGGAGTGAATTTGTTAGTGGGTACAGAGAGTGGGCTGATGTTGCTGGACAGAAGTGGCCAAGGAAAGGTGTATCCTCTTATCAACCGGAGGAGGTTCCAGCAGATGGATGTTCTTGAAGGCTTGAATGTCTTGGTGACAATATCTGGTAAAGTGTCTTCTGCATCATTTATTTATCATGGTTCTTTCTGTAGCAAAAATGCATGAAATTCTTAAATACTGGGGAAAATATTACATTTTTTTATAAAACATTTCTTTATGTCTTTGTGTAAAAATCTGAGAAAATCTACACCAATTAAAAAAAGATGTATTAAAATTTAGGCATGTTTTCTTTTGTTGCATATCTCCAAAGTATGGGTCTTAGGAGTTTTGTTTTCCAGTTCACACACACACACAAAGATAACATTTCATTTTTCTGGGACTTTACTTTGAGAAGGGGAATCTGTTAGGTTCTCATTTTTGGTAAAGTACTCTTTACATACAGTTATTACAGGCTCAGTTTTCTGCTTTCCCAGCCACAATTAGATTTTTTTGTTGATTTTTTAAAGTAGATAACAAAGGGTGCAAGAAGGGTGTCATTGCAGATAGAGGCTGGCACAGTTATACCAGCAAGTAGCAGCTGACATCCCAGCAGCAAGAAAGGAGAAACTATAAAAAACCTCTATGATAACTCTAAAAATGTAGTCTGGATCTGTTTAGAAAAATAGAAAGATCTGTAGAGTCCATCTGTCATAGGGAGTAACAGCCCTACTCACATAGCCTCTGATGTCATTGTTGTATTTTAATGCAGTAAAATAATTGATCATATTTGTGGCATTTAGTCATCAAGAAAGGATTGTTTTGTTCAGCATATTCAATTTGCAGGGGTATGTAAATAAATAATAGTTACAAAATTTTTAGCTTCGAAAATGATTAACATTTTGGTCATTAAATTTGTAAGTTTCCTTGAAAATCTACTAGCCTCATTCCTGATATGCCATAGTTAAATATATCTGTAACACAGCTTATAGTTCAGCATAATGGGGAAAACTATTCAAGTATATAAACGTTAAATTTCTCATGTGGTTTTAACCTAGTTACTGTGACTATTTGAAGAGTAGTCTCTAGAACCATATTTTTTTATATGAGGAAAATCCCAACTAAAGCTGTCAGCATGTACTAGATTATTTAAAGATAGATCAAACCTAAAGCATGTAAGGTGTTTATATTTTGTAAAGTTTAAACAGATGTATTTATGATTGCCTGAATATTCCATTGTGTTTTATATACCTATAAATTCTACTTTACAATGAAAAAAAATCTGCTTTATCTGATTAAATCCCAAAGTAGGTGAAAGTATAGTATAAGGCAGCTACTTCACCAGCACAGTATTCTTGTAATTCAGTAGTTAAGCTTTCCTTAAGAATGTACCATTAAAAAACATTTAAGCATTTTAAAAATTGTTCCATACATAATGAAAGCCATATTTTATACATGCCTACATTAGATATATACATCCCATTTGCATATACAATTTCATTCGCTAATATTTACATATACACCTATATACATATATATATACACATACGTACACAGGCACACACATGCATACAGATAAAAACATCCATATAGAGTCAAGAACATCAGGTCTTTGAACTCTTGATAGGGTAACATGGAGTTTTCGGGATAGGGTAACATGGAGTTTTCGGTCACTTAAAAATTTTGCCCCCCTTTAAACTTTTTTTTAGTTTCTCTTAAGAAATTACTATAGTACTTATTGCTTATGCTTTTAAATTTGACCTAGAGTCCATTCACCTTATGCTAAAAATGTTTAAGATGTGAGATCCTAATAAATCTAAGCAGTTAATCCATTACTATGTGTATAAATGGAAATTCACACAGATGGCTACAAAATAATTTGTGGACCATGGACATTTAGCTAAGAGACACCTCTTCAGTGAGAAGGCAGATTTATACTTTTGACTTAGAAAGAATTGGTTTTGATGGTGTTTGAAAGGGCCCTTGATGCTATTATCTTGTAGTCCTAAAGTTTTCTAGAAATAGTCAGTTGTCCAAGAAGTTAAAAATCTCTCTTCAGAAACATATAATGTAGTCTTTTTATTAGGGGGAAAAATGAGTACCTTTAATGCCCATTGGACTTTTTTTAAAGGGATTTTTTAATTTTTTTTAGACTATGACATTCTAAGTTTTTTTTCAGATACATAAAAGCTACCATCCTACCTTAATATACAGTTTCTAAATTAAATTAAATTCTGAAATAAAGTTATCATAAGCATGGAAACTACTGTTTAAACCACTAGATCATTCAGTTGAATCTACACGGTTAACCAGTTTAAATGGAAGAGAGCAGCAATTATGTTCTCATACTCTGTTTTGTGTAGGAGTCTAATCACTCCCTAGAAGCAAGAACCAAGTCTCTTGACTTATTTTGTCTCTTACCATGTATGCTTAGAACAACGTATGCCCCTGGCATATATTTGCTAATTATTTTTAAAATGGATGAATAAACTGAGAAATGAGAAACTAAAAAGAGATTGAGTCTTCAACTTACACTGCATTATGGCTTAGCATTTATCATATGCCTGCAAAGCCTAATTCAATATGGCAGCATTGTAGGCTGGTTTTTTATTTGTGGCTTAGTTGTGAATCCAAGCCCTCCTTCCCTTTGAGGGAATGGTTTCATCCCTTTACCCTCTCTTCTGATAGAATAATTCATTTCCAAATTGGTATTTATAAAAAACAGCCATATTGTTAAATTTTGGTCTCATATGAATATACAGCTTATCTTTCTTTCTGTAGATTCTATGGACAGGTGGTCATATATATGTCACATTTGAATAAGGCAGAAATTAACATGGTGCTTTTTTTAAAAAGGCTTAAAAATCTACTTATCATCCAAACTTTATAGGTGAACAATTTGACCCTGAGGCAGGTGAGAAGACTTACCCCAAATCACACATCTGGCATTTATTGGCACTTTATTTTTTTGAACTCTTTATGGTTTATTGGTCTCCCATATGTCTGTGTCACTCGTGAGTATTTTCTATTTTAAAGTATTGCTTGAAAATTTCTCCACAAACACCATGTTATGTTTATTAATTTTGGAGGTTAGTCAGAGTTCAGTCTGAACTTTGGGTTCAAGTGAAGACATGTACGTTGTCTTACTGATATTTTTTTTAGATTCGTTTAGGGGAAGTAACACTAGCAAGCATTGCTCAGCACTGAAGCAATATTGAAGTAAGTGAGACAACGATCAGAAAGTATTAGTATGTTTCTCAGAGGTTAAACAGCACTCTTCTCAAGGACCTGTGATAAGAGTGGAGCAATAGCTTCCTGTGTGCCTCAGCACACTAGGACAGTGTGAATATTCAATCTTCATTCGAAGACTTCTTTTACCTATTACTGACAGAATTTGATGATGACTGTTTTTTTTCATTTGAATTTTTTTTGCCAGGTAAGAAAAATAAATTACGAGTCTACTACTTGTCTTGGCTAAGGAATAAAATACTTCATAATGATCCAGAGGTGGAGAAGAAACAGGGATGGACAACTGTGGGTGATCTAGAAGGATGTGTGCACTATAAAGTTGGTAAGTTCCAGCGGGCATTTACCCCTCCTTCTCCCCCCCTTCTTTCCATACTTTCTACAGTTTTCGCTAATGCCATTTGAGTGGTTTCTTCCAAACTCTACTGTATTTTCCCAGAAAATGTATATTTGTCATAGAGTAATTCAGTCTGCATTTTGGGGTCTGTAGCATGAACTCAGGTTCAGAGTGTCAGGGATATTTTAGTTTGTTGGGGCCAGATTGTGGCCGATCATAACATTTTAATTGTTAATGAATGTAATCCATACCCAAAGTGCTCCTGGTTCTTTCTCTTGGATTCAGTCTTTCTTCTCTGCTTCCCAAACATCAGCTTTAACACCTTGCCTCAGGACTGTTAGAGCAGCTCTCAGTCTGTGAGCTTCTCTGACTCTGACTTGCATTCAAATGTCCTTTCCCTTCGTACCAATCTATATCTTTAAAAAATAAATCATGCATGTACTCTCATATGCACGTGCATATGTGTGTGTGATTTCTTTTTTTTTTTTTTTTTAAGCTAGACCATGGGTAGGGAACCTTCAGGCTTGAGACATGTGGCCCACTAGGTCCTCAATGAATCCATCTTCACAGAACAAATCCACTTAATAAAAGAATTTGTTCTATAAAACTTGGCCATATCCAGGGACCTAGAAAGCCATGTGTGGCTTTCAATGACTAGTAACTGCCCAGTAAAGTCTTAGACTGAGAATCTGCATGACTTGCCCGGTGCCCCACAGCCATATGTCTCAGAGGAAGAATTTAAACCCAAGGCTTGTGGCTTGAAGACCTGCTTTCTGTCCAGTATGAAATCTCACGTTTGGTAGTGGTAGTCACAAAGAATAGAAGAAGGAGAAGGAAAGTTAAATGAGGGGTAGAAACTGTGTTAAAGTTTGCAGAACATTTATTATCTCATTCAAACGTCTTTAATCCTGTGAAGTGGTATTATCCACATTTTACAAATGAGGAAACTGAGGCTGCAAGGAATTAATTGATTTATCCAGGGTCATATAATGATACAACTGAGTTTAAAACTCATGCCTGCTGGCTCTTAACCCATTGTGTTTTGCCTGTAATACCTTAGTTGCCCCAGTCTTTAACTCCCATTGTGTTTTACATAGTGTCATGTTTAGACTCCATTAATTTATTATGGAATGTTCCTTTGGGACTTTAACTGATGCAGAAGCAGGCATGCTTATCTGAGCTAAATATCTCCTCTTGCCTAGTATGTAGTCATGTCCAGCTCTTCATGGCCCCGTTTAGGCTTTTCTTGGCAGATATGGAATGATTTGCCATTTCCTTCTCTAGCTCATTTACGCATGAAGAAACTGAGGCAAATCGGATTAAATGACTTGCCCAGCGTCACACAGCTAGCAGGTGTCTTGAGGTCAGATTTGAACTGTTCCTGACCTCAAGTCCGACACTCCACGCACTATGGTGCCACCTTGCTGTCCCAGTATAGCGCTCTGCCAATTTTTATTTGGACTAAATCTGTAATTTCAGGAGCTCTCATCAAGGAAACTTCTATGCCACTATAGGTCAGCACCGGCTCTGCACATTTAAGGGCACTGAGAAGTTAAGTGATTTGCCCAAAATTCTGTAACCAGTGTGTATAGGCGCACTACTTGAACATGGTTTAACTCAGTTCAAAGTCAGCTTTCTCTTCGCTATGTTGTGCCCGCTTATTTCTCTTCCCATAGCAGCTATAAATTGTGCTTTTATGACATTTCTTCCATATGCCTCTTTTGTGTCTTGGAATTATCTCTGCTAATTATCCCTGTGCTCTCATTGGTTGTTATTCGTTGATATTTCATTCACTGGTCCATGTAGCTTATTTCAGAGATGTCCAGGGTCACTGGCTCAAAGCAGAAATCAATTCTATTGCACCTCTACCTTAATGCAAACGAGAACGCTCACAGCTGCTAAAGTGTGCATCAGGGGTTTATCCTGTAGAGGGAGCCAGAAGCCCACGGTTTGGAAGGCACAGGTTTCTTGCCTTGTTCTGTGTGGTCCTGGAGTATTTTCTTGCAGTGTGTGTGACTTTTTCTGACTCTTCCTTCTTCCCTTTTAAAAGAAATGTTTAAATCATGCCAGCTGGCATAGTTTTATAAGGTGAGCACTCAGGTTATAGCCCATCTCCCTTGTGCAAGAAAAAGTCTAGTAGCAAGGATGAGCTGGTTAATGAGTGTCTTGGGAAATGTCAGACTTACCCGGGTGGTGATTAAAGTCTAGGAGTAGCTCCTGTTAACAGTACAGAAGTGACTTCTTAAAGGAGAGAGTCCTAAAAGGGCTCTTCACCACTGGCTTACCTTTCCACTTTACTATTGGTGAACTTTATTTAAGAGACACTTAGTATTGTTAAGTAACAATGGCTCCTTAGATCAACCTAGGACAGGGAATGCTTCATTTTTGACTTTCTGTCTTTATCACTTAGCAGTCTTTTGTGACTTGGTTTGAAAGAACCAGGATATTTACATTTCAGGCTAGTGGCAATTTGGGAACTTTTCTGGGATCCTCTTTGATTAATGCCAACATTTGAGAGAGTAGTATTAGTAGTGTAGTAATGATAGTAGTACTAGTAGATGAAAATGTTGGAGAGGTTCAAAAGAGGTAAATTCTCTGCAAACTTTAACACACTGTTGAAATCGTCATCTTTTCCTCCCCCTCTTCCTCCTTACTTCCCTTCACCTCCCTTGCATCTCTGCCCTCTTCCTTTTCCCCACTCTTCCTTCTTCCCTCCAGCTCTCCCTTCATCTTCTTTTTTTAACTCCTAGATGGTATTGTTATATGCTATCTCATACCTGCTTATTTCTTTTCATAAAGTAGATACTTAATAAATGTTTCTTAAATTATGCTTTTACGACTTTTTCCATATGTCCCTGAATCAGTCCCTTGCACTCAAGGACTGTATGCCTTAATCTGTTTTTCATTGATATTTGAAATTATTGATTATTGTAAAGCTGCTTCCAAGATTTTCTAAGGTTGCTGTTTCAAAGCAGAAATCAATTATGTTACACCCCTTACCTTAGTATAGCTTGAGAGTGCCCGCAGCTACTGGGATGTGTATCAGGGATTGATTCTGTAGGGGGAGCTAGAGGCACAGGGTTCAGAATACATGGCTCTTCCGTGGTGTTACTACTTCAACAATAATAACTTTGGGGTTGCTGTCTGATTCTTTATGACCCCGTTTAGGGTCTTCTTGGCAAAGATATTGGAATGGTTTGCTATTTCCTTGTTGAGGAAATTAAAGCAAATAGTTAAGTGACCTGGCCAGGATCACACAGCTAAGTAAGTGTCTGAACTCAGGTCCTCCTGACTCCAGGACTGGGGCTTTATCCACTGTGCCCCTTGGCTGACCTGCAATAGTAATAATAGTTCTTTAAAGTTTGCAAAATGCTGTTTTAACCGTATATTTGAGCCTCAAAGTCTTAAACTAAAGAACCTTATTTGACCTTATTATTCCCAGAAAACTAAGTCTCAGGGAGAGTGAGCGGCCTGCCTGCGGTCACAGAATTGTTGTCAGGCCTCAGGTGACTCCTAGTTCCAAGTCTAGCTGTGGTTTTTTGTTTTGCTTTGTTTGGTTTTTGCTGTAGCATACTGTCACTCTAGAATTAAGTACTGGATAAAATCAGCCAGAGGGTTTAGACTTCAGTTCAGCATCACTCCAGAGAAGGAATCCAGGTTCCAGAACGGCAGCGTCAGGAAGTCATTCTGCGAGGTTCTCAATCTCTTTACAGTCTCTGATTTGCTGCTTTCGCTAGGGTCCTCTGCCCTCTGTAAGTGAAGAAAAGTAACTTTATTCAAGGAGGTGTGAGAAGGGTAGGTGGGCATGAGTGAACATGTAGTTAATAAAGCATTAATATAATCTTGGGGAAAAGAGGAGGATAAAGTAGCAGCTGAAGCAGTAATACAAATATAGCAGGGGAATTAACAGACCTTACTCTCAGACTTTTCAAATCACTTAGCTTAGTTACTTGGAAGACTTCATAGTCCTTATCAGTAATTTTGTCAGCATAGCCTGATGTGATGGGGGAAAAAGTATCCTTAAATGGCAGTTCCAGGCAGTTAGAATAACTGATGTGAATAACTTGAAAGTCTCCTTAAATAATTCATAAATGTCATGTTAGTGTGTTTATAAAATTAATACAGTATTTGGAAAAAATAGGGCAGCTAGGTTGTGCAGTGAATAGAGCACTAGACCTGGAGTCAGGAAGAGCTGAGTTCAGATCCAACCTCAGACACTTACCAGCTGGGTGACTTTGGGCAAATCCTCTTTGCCTCCATTTCCTTATCTGCAAAGTCAGCTGGAGAAGGAAATGGCAAATCATTACAGTATCTTTGCCCAGAAAACCCCAGTGTGGAGTCATGAAGAGTTAGCCACAACTGAAAAATAACTGAACAAGAAATAGAATAAATGCTTTCTGCTTGTTGACTTACTGAAAGGGCATTCATTGTTTTCATGTTTTTGATACCGTTAGAGCAAAACAAATTCAGTTGAACTGTAATTTGGCATTGGTTCTTTTTCTGGTTAAACCAAATTTAGTTAAAAAACCAAACTTGCTTGAGATGGGTGTTTGTGTTACACTGGTTTTTACAATGTAGGGGTTTTGTGATCCTGTTAAGAACTTCGTTGCCCCAGGAGATCTAAAATTATAAGATAAAGTTTGAAGGCTGACTAACCCTAAATGCTTCTCTTGTTTATTTCCAGTAAAATATGAAAGAATCAAGTTTCTGGTCATTGCTTTGAAGAGTTCTGTGGAAGTCTATGCTTGGGCCCCAAAGCCATACCACAAATTTATGGCCTTTAAGGTAAAAGCAGCTTTCAAATATGCTTAAAACATGTTCTCTGACCTTTGTGGGTGGCTTGTTTCAGTATCTTATTTTGGCACATTTGAATGTTACTTGTAGATGTCTTGTGACTTCAGTATTAAGAGATTTGATTCAAATTGGGCATCGTTTCAGTGACGTCTTACTTACTTACCAGGTTCATTCCAGTTTATCAGGCATCACGTTTAAGACAAGCTCATACCATCTGAACCATAACCAAGAATGCAAGAGGCGGCAAAGTATGCCCAGATTGGTGTTGACTGGGTCCTTGCACTTAGAACAATACACTTTGTTCACAGAAGAGTCCCTTGAACCTTATTCTGGGACCTGGTTACTCTGACTTTATACACAATTCAAAAGTTGTTTATGTTTCCAAGTTCTTGGCAGATTAGTAGTAAAACTGAAAGAAGGCCTAATCCAAGAAACCGATAACAAAACAAGAAAAGCAAACCTAACTTTTGGTAATGGCGTGTGGGAAGGTTGATAAGCCGGCTTAGTGTAGGATAGCCCCTTACTCATCATTGGGCCCATTAAGTATAGGCCCCCTAGCCACCTGAATAGATTATATGTATGTTGCTGCCTATTTGATCTTTTTTTTTTATCAATGACTCCCTAAACTATAATGAGTATATTGTATTTAGGAAGATAGGAAAGATATTTACTGCTTTTTAATACATTTCCATCCAGAGTGTTAATTTATTTTAAGTTTTATAGAAAGGAGTAAGCCTCAGTTTATGAAAAATCCCACTTATATGGAACACCTAACTAATATTCTTTTTTACCATGTATATTCTACTGCTCTTGTCTTAGAATAAGTGACCATGGTGGACATGAATGTTTTCTAAAGTCTAGAATGTATATATTCTGTCACAGAAGCACAGGGATTGAGAGAGAGGAGGGACACTGAGGAATAGCTAATCCAAGAAATAAAAGTATTAACTAGCATTTGTATGGGCAGTTAGGTGACAGTGGATAGAGCCCTTGGGCCTGGAGTCAGGAGAACTCATCTTCCTGAATTTGAATCTGGCCTCAAACTCTTACTAGCTGGGTGACCCTGGGCAAGTCACTTAACCCTGTTTGTTTCAGTTTTCCTCATCTGTAAAATAATCCGGAGAAAGAAATGGCACACCACGATAGTATCTTTGCCAAGAAAATCCCAAATGGGGTCATAGAGTTGGATGTAACTGAGAAATAACTAAGCAATAACAAAAACATGTATACAATGCTTTAAAATTTTGCAGAACACTCTAATGATGGTGACGGTGACATTTATAAGTGTGCCAGGCAGTACACTAAATGTTTTAAAAATACTATATTTAAATATTAATAACTCACAATTAATGTTAAATATTGATCAAATTTTTAATAATATCTTGTTAACGGATATGGTAATTAACATAATTAAATGTATATGATATATAACATGATATGATCTAGTGATTAATTAATATTAATTATTATTAATGTATTATTAATATTAATGCAATTATTAATATTAATGTATTATTGTTATAATAAATAATGCGTTGATTTAATAATTAAATATTATCTCTGAATAGTCATACATTTTATAAATATTGTCCCAATCATGGGAGGTAAGTGCTATTATTACCCCTGCTTTACATTTGAGGAAACTGAGGAAAACAGTTCAGGTGACTTGGCCAAGATCACACAAAGAGTAAGTGGTCTGGGGCTGGATTTGAACTCAGGTATTCCTGATTCAGGGCCCAGCACTCTGCCACCTAGCTGCCTATATGTGCTTTACATATTTGATACTCAAAACAGTTCTATGAGGTTGTTAACAAAGTTATCACCATTTTACAGATGAGGAAACAGGCTAAGTGAATAAGGCTACACAGCTAGAAATCAAGGCAGGATTTGAACTCGTGCCTTCATGATTCCAAGTTTGTCAGTTTGCACACTGTGTCCCACCTAGCTAAGGAAATAGGCCTGGAGAGATTTCTAATGATCACTGAATTAATTATATAGCATTTTAAGGTTTTTAAAGCATTTTCCTTACAACAACCCTGAGATGTAGGCAGTGTAGATATTATCCTTGTTTTACAGATAAGGACACTGAGGCTCTGAGAGGCTGCCTGAGTGTCTAAGTCTGAAGTGGAGTTCACACTGAAAACTCCAAGTCAAGCATTCTGTTCACTGTGTTCCGCAGTCTCTCATTAAGGGACTTAGAATTGAACACGAGGGTCCTGAATCGCAGTTCAGTATTCTTTCTACCAGACCGTAATATATATGCCATTATCCCCAAGATGCCCTGGTTAAGCAGTTAAAGCTGTAGTGCTGACTTTCTGAAAATAAAACCCGGAATTGTACTGGTAATTGTCTTGAACTTTGAAAGTCCTACCTCCAACCTCATAGCCTCCAGTCATTTGTCCCCACTCTACTGGAAGCAGAACTAATCCATCTCTCACTCTACTATACCCAGCCTTAATCCTTTGGTCTAATACTTTAAAGATACACTGGCCACCACTCTACATGTATTTTCTCTCCCATACATTTTCTTTCTTTCTTTCTTTCTTTCTTTCTTTCTTTCTTTCTTTCTTTCTTTCTTTCTTTCTTTCTTTCTTTCTTTCTTTCTTTCTTTCTTTCTTTCTCTCTCTCTCTCTCTCTCTCTCTCTCTCTCTCTCTTTCTTTCTTTCTTTCTTTCGTCCTTTCTTTCTTTCGTCCTCTCTTTCTTTCGTCCTTTCTTTCTTTCGTCCTTTCTTTCATCAAAGTTAAGTGACTTGCCCAGGGTCACATAGCTAGTAAATATCCCACACTGGACTTGAACTCGGGTCCTCCTGACTCTAGCACCACTGCTTTATTTCTTGTGCCACCTACCTGCCCCTGTCCCACGCATTTTTCCTCTCCCTTTTCCATTCAACAAAGCAAACATCTGATGCTCATCTTATCAGTCCAAAAAAAAGGTCTTCCCTTTAAAACCATCTGGCTACTGTCCCCATTTTTTCTTTCCATTTGAGCCTAAACTTCTTGAAAAAGTTGATATATCCAAAACCTATTGCTTCTCATAACAATCACTTACTGGCTTCCTTCCATCTTCATGACCAGAACTGCTCTCTCAAAGGTTACAGTAACCTCCTATGCACTCAGTTCAGTGAGCTTTTCTCAGTGTTCATATTCCTTGACCTCAGTACAGCAGCCTTGACTTGCCTCCTCCTTCAGGATAGTTTCCTCCCTTGGCATTCAGAGATAGCATTCTTCTCATCCTACTTCTCTAAGTCTTCTTTGATGGTGTTCTTCTTCCTGACTTCTTAAAGTGGGTGTTCCCCAAGCTGGCCTCCCACTCTTCTGTCTCTGTGCTTTCTCCTCAACAATCCAGTCCCCTAATACAGATGCAGCTACGCAGATCTCACATTTTCTACGTCCACATCTGGTGAGTCTTCTGTGCTCCAGACTCATCTCCAGTTGCCTACAGGACATCTGTGCCTGGATATCTCACTGTCTTATACTCAATATGACCAAAACAGAGCTTACTAGTTTTTCCTCTGAATTTCACTCCTTTTTCTGACCATTCTATTTCTTTCAGTGGCATTTTCATTCTCCCTATGTCATGCTCATAACCAGAGTATTAACTCTGAATTTTTCTCCCTTGTCATCTTCCCACATCTCAGTTACATACTAGCCCCCACCATATCTCTTGCATTGCTTCATGAACTCTGTTTCCATTGTTACTACATTACTACAAGGCTTCATTGCTGCTTTACTGATTTCTTAGAGTGGACTCCTAATAGATCTGGCTGTCTCCTCTCCTTCCTCTTCTGTGACATCTTCTGGATGCATCAGTCTGGTGATGGTATTTCTCTGCTCAGAATCCTTCAGTGACTCCCTATTGCCTTGCAAAAAAAATTCAGACTCCTTCATCTTAAATTTAAGTTCCTCTGTAATGCAGTGGCTCCATACCTTTCTGACTTTTCTCTTTCACTATACTCTGTATCAGAAGGTACTCTATATGTGCAGGCTGCCTGCAGCCCACAGTCCTCCTGAATTTGTCTGAACCAGATTAAAATGTAATTGGCAAATATTTAACAGAATAAATAAAAATACAGTAAGACACAGATAATGTTAAATTTTCAGACTAAGCTAATATGTGATCCACAGGGAACCTTGTGTAAAGATTATTGGCACCTGTTTCTATTTTAGTTTATTGCCATGACCCTAGGGCAGCTGAGTGATACAGTAGGTCAAGGGCCAGGCCTAAGTGAGGAAGACTCATCTTCTTGAGTTCAGATCTGGCCTCAGTCACTTATTCATTGTGTGACCCTGGGCAAAGTCACTTAATCCTCATCTGTAAATTGAGCTGGAGAAGGAAATGGCAAACCACTCCAGTTTCTTTGCCAAGAAAAACCAAATGGGGTCCTGAAGAATTGAATATGACTGACCAGCAACCACTCTTCTACACTACAAGCCATATTATTGTCCTTCTCGCTGTCTCTATAGGGAAAGTAGTCACCTGCATTCTTTTTTTTGGTGATGATTAATAGGGTGACTATGCATGCCCCACTAATATGATTTATTGGAAATGCATGTTAGTCAGCATGCTCTACCTGTCTAATGGATCCCCACCTTCTCTCTTCTCTGTGTCTCTGTCCTTCAGTCATTTGGAGAGTTGATACATAAGCCATTGCTGGTCGACCTCACTGTAGAGGAGGGGCAGCGCTTAAAGGTGATCTATGGTTCCTGTGCTGGATTCCATGCTGTTGATGTGGATTCGGGATCAGTCTACGACATTTACCTACCGACGCACGTAAGAGCCCAGACTCTGCAGTTGGTTGGTTGTTTCTGTTTTGTTCTTTTCCTTACCCCACCCTCCCTCCGAGTATTTGAGCTTAGAGTGAGAGCCCTTTTTCCTCCTCTTGCCAGGAAACCCCCATGTTCTAATTTTGAAGAAGATCGCCACCACAATTTGGAGTCCTCATGGGTACCTAGTTTGGCCTGGGGTAAACCGGGGCTATCTCCAAATGGATTAGCTTGTCATCTAGTTTAGGTGCCGGGTGCAGAAGTTGGGGACATATCTGCCCTTTCAGCGGCCTTCTGCATTAGAAAAGGATTCTCTTTGGCCTACTATCCATTATCCTGCCAGAACCATAGAGATTCTCGAACTTGATCAAGAGTTTTGAGGGAGCTTGAATTGTAGACGGCATTATTATGTAGTGTCAAGCTAGCTTACTGTTGAACTAGGGCCTGTTGATCAATGAGCCCCTTGAAGTATTTTATAGCTAATACATTCTCAGAAATATGTATTAATGTACTCCTTTGGGCAGCCTTACTATAACATCAATCAAAAGACTAGAATATTTATTAATAGCAAAGTCAAATATCTTCTTTTTTGCCTTTGTTTCTTCTGTAGATTCAGAGTAGCATACAACCCCATGCTATCATCATACTCCCCAACACAGATGGGATGGAATTGCTAGTGTGCTATGAGGATGAAGGGGTTTATGTGAATACGTATGGGAGGATCACAAAGGATGTGGTACTTCAGTGGGGAGAGATGCCTACATCTGTTGGTAAGTATCAAAGAACAGGCTTTTAAAATCAAAGACATCCCTCTTGTTTGAAGGCATTTATTTGAATGATAATGGCAAAGGTTTTTAATACTTAAAAACTTCAATATTTAAAGGTTCATAAATGTTTGTAAATAACATATTAGTTTGAGGGCACACATTTATATAGCTGTCTGAGGTTTAGGGAACACTTCCACAGCAACCCTGCAAAGTTGTTAATAAAGGTAGCATTCTTTTTTCCAGATAAAGAAAAACAGCTCTCTTCCATCTGCATTCAGTGCCTTTCTGAACAGCCCACATTGTCTGGAGTACTCTATTATTTACTATTTTAAGTAGTCTTGCCGTGTATCATAGAACCAATTTGATTATAGTTGGATGTAAGACATGTATGCTAGAAATGGGTGAGGGTGTATGTGAGGTAAAGTGGATACTCATGAACACTCGAATTCAATGAACTTTTTATAAGTGACCCACATACTAGCTCAGATATGACACTGGCCAGGTCACTTTACAAAGGACACTCATTATCCATTGCTGGAAGTGCTCAACTCACAGAAGTGGCCCCCAGATTCCAGAGTGGACCTGAACCAGATTAAAATGTAGTTGGGAAATGTTTAACAAGATAAATAAAAATACACCACAGCATAAGTAATACTAATTTGTGCTTTTCTAAGTCAGTATGCAGCCCACTGGAATGTTTTTATATGACACCATTGTTTAGGCAAATCTCTAAGCTACACAACGGATACCAAATGACATTTGGAGTCTACCTTGTACAAACAGATCTTTGGATGTTTATTTGAGTTCTCCATAATCATTGTTTCTTAGAGCACAACAAAATTCCATTAAATTAAAACACTAGAATGCATTTGGATCCTCCCCATTCATTAGATACACGTTTGTTTTCCCTTGTTGCAATTTGGTTGTGTTTCCTTGGAAACAAATCCCTCCTTTCCCTGTTTTCACTCCCTATCTTATTAGAATGACAGAGCCAGATAGATACTAATCTTGATATACTGATAATCAGTATCTCTGTCGTGGGTATCTATATCTGTCTTTTTGAAGTACATTATTATTTTCTCTTCTGGCCAAAGGAGCCTACTTGTTTGTTCCCCAAATTTACCAGTCTGTCTCCTGGATCTCCATTCCTTTATCCAGGTTCTCTGACATGCCCGGGCTATGTGCTCCATCCTCATCTCCTTCTCTTAGAATCCGGAGCTCCTTTAACAGTCCAGGTTTTTTGTCATCTTCCATCAGACACCTTTGACTAATAGCCACCTCCTTGGATTATTAAGTATGTTGTCATTGTTAACACCCAGCCCTGCTTTCCACTTTGTCTTTGTGTACCTGGCACCTTCCATAGCACTTCGTACGTCCTGGGGCTTAATAAATGCCCTGTAGTTTAGGTTGACTCAAATTGCTGTTTCCCAAAATGAAACAGAAAATGGTGGCTTCAAAATCTAACCCTTTTTTTCTTATAAGATTTTTATTCTTCTTGATATATTTTTGTTTTTTACATCAGCTTATTTCTGAAAAATTTTCCTTCCCCTACTTGTTGAGCCTTCTCTTTCATAACAAAGATTCTTGTAATAAAGGAGAATAGCAGTCACTCAGTACATTCACTGTTGTTTCTAAAATTTCTCCCTCCATTCTCTGTTGAGTCTTGTAATAAAAATTAAAAGAGAAGAAAAACAAAAGTAAACATTTATTAAGTGCCTACTATGTACCAGGTACTGCACTATGCAATAAAAAAGGGTGGGGGGAGGAAATACAAAAAAGAGGCAAAAGACAGTCCCTGCCTATAAGGAGCTTACAATCTGATGAGGAAAACATCATGCAAGCAAAAATATACAAAGCAGGTTATATACAGGATAAGTAGGAAATATTTAACATAAAAAAGACACTGGAATTAAGAGGGGTTGGAGAAGGCGTCCTGGAATTTTAGGACATCAGGCAGTTAGAATGGTCAGTGGTTAGAGCTGAGGAAAGAGAGCATTCCAGGCATGAGAGACAGCCAGAGAAAATCTACGGAGCCAAGAGAAGGAAGTATCTCTTTCCTGGAACAGCCCAGAGGCCAATGTCATTATATCAAAGTGTAGTTTGGTAAAATCAGCTAATAAATCAAGCATGTCTGGTGGTTAGTGCCTGACCTCTACCAGGAAGGGAGAAGGAATTTTTCCCATCTCTGTGGGGCTAGGTTTAATTGTTATAATTGATTTATAACATTGACTTCTTTTCATATACATTATTATAGTCTCATTGTTTACCTGACTCTACTAATGTCGCCTTGTGGAAAGCTTAGTGCTTCTCTGAATTTATTGTATTCATTTTTTCTTAGGACCCAGTAGTATTCTATTACATTTGTGTGCTCCAATTTGCTTGGCTGTTCCCCATTTGATGGTCACCTGCTTTGTTTCTAGTTATCTGCCGCCAGAAAGAAAGCCATTTTGAATATCTTGATGTATGTGGGGCCTTCAAAAATTTTCTTTATATCCATACATACATGAGGGAAATTGTATATATGGGGCCAGATTTTCTGAGATAAGATTTTAGTTGTCTTCTTTTCGTAGCCATTGTCATCATTGGTATGTTTATCACTAACACTGTTTTCTCTTGCTTTCCTCAAAGCATATATTCGATCCAATCAGATCATGGGCTGGGGCGAGAAGGCTATTGAGATCCGATCTGTGGAGACTGGTCACTTGGATGGTGTGTTTATGCACAAAAGGGCACAGAGACTTAAATTCTTATGTGAACGCAATGACAAGGTAACATTTTTTCCTTCCATAGTCTCTTTCTTTGTTATTACTTTGTGACAGTCAGTTTGTTCCATCTAAAATTTGATGAAACCCTTTTAATAGCAAATGAAGGCAGTTAGTTACAACACACCAAGAATTCTAGAGTTTACCTTGTGTAGTTCCCCTTAAAACGGATTCATTGTTCTCTCTATAGCTCCCCCCATTTAGATCTAAAACACATTCCATCAGGCTGGATGACATTGTACAAGGACAAATTCTAGTCTCTCAGGGAGTAGCTCAAAGAAGAAATCCTGATGGAAATTGTTTTTCAGCCAAATTGTGGTAGAGTAGATTTGTTGATTGGAGTGAGAGGAGCTGAGTTCAAATTCTGCCACAGTGCACATTTTTCCTCTGTAAAAACCACTGGACAAGCTTTTTAATATCCCTGGAACTCAGTTTCCTTCTCTATTTAGAGCAAAGGACAGGATGGGTCTGCAAGTTCTCTTTGAGCTCTTGGTCCATGGTTCTGTAACTGCTTTTGGAAAACCAAACAAAACATTTCACTGCATCCTACTCAGATGGGACCTCTCATGTTTTAAACAGTTCATCAGCTGAGATTGATGTGGCCCAAGAAACATTTCCATTTTTACATTTGTTGCATTATAATAACCTACTTCTTTCCCTTTTTTGGGTGGTGTTATTAGCCATTGTTTAGTCACTTTTCAATCATGCCCAGCTTTTCACAACTTCCTTTTTGAGGATTTTCTTGGCATAGATACTGGAGTGGTTTGTTATTTTCTTCTCCAGCTCATTTCACAGATGAGGAAACTGAGGCGAAAGGGTAAAATAAAATGACTTTCCAAGGGTCACATAGCTAATAGGTGAGATTTGAACATAGGTATTCTTGATTCTAGGTCCAGTGCTCTGTCCACTGAATCACCTAGCTGCCCATTATTATTCATAAGTATTCTTTTTTATTTTAAGTTTTCATTTTATTTTCCAATTTGAACTTAAGCTCCAAATAAAATGAGTATTTCCATAAACATTATAGAGGAAAATTATACAAGACATTTGGATCTGTTACATAGAACTTACTTTCTTTTAAGACTCTAATAAAATTCAACATATCACTTTTTCCCTAGGTATTCTTTGCCTCTGTTCGGTCTGGTGGAAGCAGTCAGGTTTATTTCATGACTTTAGGCAGGACTTCTCTTCTGAGCTGGTAGAAGCAGTATGAAAAGGGGATTACTGGCAGCCAGAGTCGTCAAGATCTTCCGAACTTGGAATTGCAACTGGAGTACAGACCTGCACTGATGCAACATGATGCAGCAAATGTGGGCAGGCATCACTGGCGTTAGGTGTTTTCCTCTCTCTCTCTCTCTCTCTCTCTCTCTCTCTCTCTCTCTCTCTCTCTTTCTCTCTCTCTCTCTTTCTCTCTCTCTCTCTCTCTCTCTCTCTCTCTCTCTCTCTCTCTCTCTCTCTTCCCTTCTTTCTTTCTTTTTCTCTCTCACTCTGTCTCTTTCTCCCCCTCTACCATTCTTTCTCCTCCTTTCTCCCTCTTCCTCTTTCAAAACCCAATCAAGGCTGCTGTGCAGCTGGTGCTGTTCAGTTACAACCATCAGGTGCTATAAGTGTGGGGAATTTGGCATCACACTAGAAAGCAACATGTGTCTCCTTCAGCTCCAGAATTCCTTGTTTTTGAATGACTCTGTTTTCTAAATGTCTAAAGATGGAAACTATGAACAGGCTGTTAGTTTGACTGGAGGGTAGGTAAGAGGAGGTGAAAAGTGGTGGAGTGAGTCGTCTTGCTGAAGCAGAGAGCAGATATAATATAGTAACATTAACAATGTATTTAATTGACATTTCTTTTTTTGTAATGTGACAATATGTGGACAAAGAGGAAGGTGAAGGTTTAAGAAGTTAATATTTATAAAATGTGAAAGGCGCAGTGGCTAGGATAACTTTTTTGTGTGGGGGGGTGTTTCGGAGGGTGGGGGAAAGGGAAGGGGTGGGGGGGGGTCCTGTTTTTGTTTCTTTGGGATTTTTTTTTTTGGCCTGGCCAAGAGCTTAGTCATTTTTTCCGTGTACCAGGTTTCGCCTAAAATGTGCAGATGACTTAAAACAATTTTTTAAAAACTTTGTTCCTTTTCTATAATGCTTCTGTGTTTGGCCATAACTTGGTTGTGTCACAGTATTAGCACTGCCTCAGTTAAAGGTTTAAATTTTGTTTAAACCTAAAAAGTGCAACAGCAGTTTTACCATAGTCTTCACGTGCAGAAGAAAAAAAAATTCCAAACAACGTATGTTTATTTTTTGCCTACCTCATTGTTTTTAATGCATTAAAATAAGAGGTGGATTAGATAATACGTTTTTTAGAGGAAAACTTAATGTGTAATTTAATCTTAATACCAAAACTACCAGATTGAAAAATCCGACTGTTATTCTGTAGCCAGTCTCAGTAGGTGAAGAGAGTTTTTCATGGATATGAGGTGGAAGGGAGAGTGGAATATCCTTATGGCTTCATGACACTGACTGATGGACTTTGCTGACCAAGTTTTTGGAAGGCAAAGGGGATTACATTTACCTGGTTCATCCTTAATGGCAAATATTTGGATGATTTCAGCCTACAACCAGAGAGATTTCAGTTTTCTAAATTTGAGGTTTAGTAGCAGACAGCTAACAATAGACTAGTTCTATAAACTGTTAAATGTTGTAGGAAACTTTTTTTGGGGGGAGTGATGTTTTTCCTTTCTAAGAATGCAATGCACTAAAACTATTTTCAGAATGTAGTTAATACTGCTTATTCATAAAACAGCATATACCTGTGTTTTAGATGTAAGATCCAAGCTCTGGCTTTTCTCTCACATTTTTCTCTTTCTCTTTTTTTAAGACAGTCAGTTTTACTTTGATGACTGTTGACATTTGTAATAAATGTCTTAAGAGTAATAATTTGTTTAATGGCTACATGTTCATTACTTGAGAAACCTTTGAGTGTATACTATAATCTGTTGGTGATTTAGCAATGCACAGTGTCATGTTTCAGCCGTCTGAATCGGGCCTTGTTTATCTTGGGGGGGTGGTCTGTTGGCAGCTGCCTTAAGCTAAGCTGTTCATTTGCTGAACAGGCTCTCAGTGTTCCATAGGCTTCATCTTCTGCCATGGTTAACTTTCTTTGATGGCGTGACAGCTGGGGATTTTTCTTAACATGTTTACCAAGATGCCGATTGCAGAACCGTTTTAACAGTCAGTCACACCTACAAACCAAGAGTTTGGCTAATCTCCTATCCTTTCTCCTTGTTGGCAGTAGCTCTGACTGCTGTAATTAACTCCCTGTTTTGAGTTCAGCATTTTTGCCAAAGGCTTTCCTTTGAACCACAGGAACGATGGGGGGAAAAAAAGAAAGCTGACCAGTGGGAATTTTTTTTAATTAAGAAAGCCTTACATTTTGGGGGTGAAACATAATTTTCACTATTTTGTTTCTAGCTGTGTGACTTTTGGATAGCACTGAAGGCCAAGGCTGAGGGGAGTAGTTTCTTGCCTATTGATTTGTGATTAGTAAGGAGATACTTTCCTACAATTAAGGGAGAGGTTAAGAATGGAACAGGAATATTCTTGCATACTCGATTTCATTGCAATAACAACAAAAAAAAGATGACCTTACCAGAAAACATTTTCCAAACCAATGCTGATGACTCAAGACTGCCTTGACAACTCAATAATGAAAATGCCCCACCATGCATAGCACAAGCATAAGAAAAAACATTAGGGGGCACTGGTTAGTTACGGCAGAAACCTCATCCCATGGCCTTGGCTAACAAGTGCCCAGAATGGTGCCTTGCACTTAATGAATTTTTAAAAATTGAACTGAATAAAGTTTTCTTTAGAAGAAAAAAAATAGTATAAACAGTTAATTCCAGTAAGAAAAAAAAATGATGTAGCAGAAGAACTTGGCATCATTTCCTTACCTTATCCACAGACTTGAAATATCATGTGTTGTGGTCTGTACTTTGGGGCTAATATTTGATTGTAGTTAATATGAATAAATACTGTTTTGTGTGAAATTTATTGGGTGTTTTCAATTTATATTGGAATTTACTTGTAATGAATGTTGCTCAGAATAAGACAAAAATAATAAAATTTGAACACCCCCTTAAAATTCATTGTGATAGGATTTGACTTGTAGTAAGGATTGCCTCCATAGTACCTTGAACAGAATGGGGGTACATCATAAGCACCCCCTCATTGCTTGAGTCAAGTTAAATGGAATCCATCCCTTGGCTTAATCATCATCTGTCCTTAAGTATTCACTTGGGTGAAGCTCTTACATAATTTAGTTCTTTATGAATGATTTAAGGGGAGCCACTAATTACCTGTTGGAAATTAGTTCTGTTCCAGTAGATCAGGGGGATAACCTTTTTTATGTCATGGACCCCTTTGGCAGTCTGATAAATTCTATGGTCCTTTTCTCAGAATCATGTTTTTTAAATGCATAAAATATACAGGATTACAAAAGAAACCAATTATATTGAAATACAATCATAAAAATATATTTACAATGTTCACAGATCCCAGGTGGAGAAGTACTCCTACTAATGATCTATAGATTGATCATTTCTTTCACTAGATCAATAGGTCATTCAGTAGGTGTATTTCTCCTCTAAAAGATTGTGGGCTATGGGAATTCCAAATTCTTTTGGAAAGGGGATCCTTGTTCATTCAGCCATCAGTAGCAGCCTCCATCCACAGAAGTGCCAAGGGGGCAGAACTACAAATATCAACAGTATTATTAAGTCATTCCATCTGAAACCTTGAACTCTGGCAAGGATGCTTTTGAAAGCAAAAAAGGAAATCACAGTAAGAAAAAATGTAACTAGGTTTAGTCAAAGCTTTAATAAATAATAATGTGTATCTTGAGGTCAAGAGTAACCCTAACTGTAAGACTGCAGTATTTTTATTTTTACTTCATGCACATGTGCTATGTTGAAGAAAATGTTTACAAAAATGGTTTGTTACACTAATGTGCATAACATATTTATGGTTTATTTGAAAGTGATTTTTTTGTGGGTTATTAGTTTTTTTATGATATTAGTGGTATACTTTTTTGGTGATTTATAAACCAGACTTCTGCTGAGTATAGAGTTGCTAAAACAGTATTTCAAATGACAAACTGTTAAAACGTTACTAACCCTAGAGCTGCATAACAGACTGGTAACAAACATTCAGCCTTTTTTCTTTTTCTAATTTTTTTTTCTGGCAGTGCTATCTAACTTGTCTTCTGTGTATTATAAACATTATTGTTGTTTCTCCCCCTCCCCATTTTTCCTTAAATAAAGTCAAAATGACACCTATTTTATGTGAAATATGTTTGAAATATTTTTTTTCCTGATCCTTCGATGGAGGAAAGGATGGAGGGTGGAGGTGTTTTCTTATTGCAAGAATTCAGATTTTTCCCTTTAAGGATCAATATTCCCCATGGTGCCTGTTTGGCTGGGTCCCCATGAGAAATAGCATCAAGTAATTATAACACCTTCCTTTTTAGTAACAAGTTGAAAAATTAGACATCATCTCACTTTGTACATACCAGCTTTCTGCGTGGGTTGACCCAAAGAATAGGCACCATGGCTCACAAGCAGAATCTCTTTCTTAAAGAACTGTCAGAGTTCTTGTTGACTTGTTATGCAGCCCATTTTTTTCATTCATGGAACAAAAGTTGTCAACTTTTTTTTGATAAAGTAATAAATTTTTTTCAGGGTCCATTCTAGTGAAAATTCTTTGATATTTGTGTCAAAATTTCTCTCTAAAAACCACAGTAGTGTTATGTGAAGTGGTTTTTCTCATCCTTTTTATGTACTTCTATCTTTTATTTTAGTCCTGCAGTCAATGATCTGTCAATGAGAAAATCAGTAGCATCTGTGTAAGAGAGACTGTGGTGGTGAGAGAGGAATCAAGGAGACCTATTTAGAGCTGTTGCAGTCCAGAGAGCAAGTGATTTGGGCTTGAATGAAGATGGTGACTGTGGGAATAGAGAAGAGTTTGACATGGGGTATTGTGCAAGCAGAAACAGCAAAATTTGCCAGCTGAATGTTTATGTGGGATGGGGAGGAGTGAAGAATTGATAATGCCAAAGTTATGAATCTAGGTCATGAAGAATGGTGTTGCTTTTGCTGGAAATAGGGAAATTTGGAAGAGGGGTGTGTTTGGGGGAAAATAATGTGTTACCTCAAGGGATATGAGCACTACCTTCAAAATTTTTGAAACAAAATTTACCCACATTCACTTTTTTTGAGTTCCTTTAAACTTATAGTCAGTTAAAGGTATGGAGCTCATCAACATTAATTGCCATGTGTGTATCAGACACTGTTCTAGGTATTGGAATGCAGATACAATAAGTGAAACAATCCCAACTGGCAAGGAGCTTAATTTGTAAGATTACAATAACTCTAAATAAAAGAAAAACGAATTCAGAAGAAATGAAAACTGAACCAGATGGCTATATTTTGAATCAGATTGTTAAATGTGTCTGATGATAATAATAGTTGTGCTGTTTGGTTTTGCTCAACTCTTTCTTTTTGGCAACTGGTAGAGGGAAGGGGATGAAGGCTTCCATCTGTGCCAACTAGACTTTGCTGTTAAACCTGCCTTGTCTCTAGTCTCAGGTGAGAAGAAAAGCAACCCTCTTAACAGTAGATTTGCAAGTCCTGCTGCACTTGTTCCCTGAGGGAAGGTGACAAGGGACTAGGTTTGTCTTCCATCTGAGCCATTGTAAGTCAACTTCCACCTTCCACTATACCTGTCTGTCTGATCTCCTATCATCTGCAGTGAGGAGAGCCTCCAGGTTCGAAGAGGAGTGATCTCCCCTATGACCACCATCTCCAGCCTAATCTCTAATCTTCAGAGGGAAGAGGAAAAGTAAAATAGCATCTCCCATCTGACTATGGGCCTTTCATCCTGTGTTGCAATGTCTTCTGCTGGATTTCCATGTTCCTTTGAAAAGAGATCTGGTCCTTTCAATCAATGACTAGCATACAGTTGGTCATGTCCTATGCATATCAGTGATTCGGAACCCCTGTGGGTCATCATCCAAACTTTATTCCTCATCCACCTCAACCTGTCCACAACAAAGTGTCAACCAGATCCTCCATACCCCTTCTACTGTGCCCCCTGGAATGCTTATTCCATAGGTAACAAATTATTTCAGCTTAAAACCTTTTCTTCTCTGATTCCTTCTAGCAATCGCTGAGACCTGGATTCTCCTTGATGACCCAGCCTGCTAGCTATCCTTTTTCATTACTGGCTACATTTTAATTCGTTTCTTCTCACCTCACTAGTCTAAGCATAGGAATTAGAATATCCCTTTCTCCACATTGCCATTTCCTAGTTATCTAAATACCTCTGTCACTCAATAACCTCTCCTTTGAGATCTATACAATTCACATCCTCTACCCAATCAAAATCCTGGTAATTGTTTTCCATAAGCCGCCAAAACATTCTCCTTTCTTCGTTGAATTCAGTACCTAGCTCACAATTTCTCCCCTCCCCAATTCCTGCCCTATACTAAGGGATATCAGCATACATACTGACCTTCCCTTAAACACTAACCATTTAGTTCTATGACCTACTTCACCCCACCTAAGCCATACACAAAAAATAGTCATACTAGGGTAGACCCAAGATGGCAGAGTAAAAGCAGGGACACACTTGAGCTCTCCTCCAAAGCCCTGCACACACCTGTTAAAAAATGACTCTAAACAAAAGTCTAAGAGCAGCAGAACTCACAAAATGACAGAGTAAAACAAATTCCAGCCAAAGACAACCTGGATGGCCCAAAGGAAAGGTCAGTTGCACCAGGCTTAGAGAGGAGTTCAGTCTAGCACAAAATGTGCCAGCATAGATGGGGCCCAGCAAACTTGAAGCAGGCCTCAGGGGTCTAAATCACTGACAGCTGTGGTGGTTTCTAGACTTCTCAACCCACAAATGCCAAAGACAAGTTAGAAGGTCAGTAGGAAATATCTGTCAGCCTGATTGAGAGAGGACCGCAGTCTTGCCCCCAGGCTGTGGTAGCAGCTGGCAGAGCTCTTGGTCCATAGATGGTGGGGTTACTGAGGGATTGATTGGAGGGGGATTGCAGGGATCTCTTTTCTGGTGCTGAAACAGGATTCTCTTGCTTTGCCCTTGCTTGGATCTGGGTAGCCATCCTGAGTGCTAGTCCTGGAATGAGGTAGAGCGCGGGCGTGGCCGAGCTTGTGGTGGTGGTGGAGAAGGATTCCTCACAGCTCAAAGGCAGAAAAGAATGCAGGCCAGGAGAGGCATAAACACCTCTCTTTATACCATACCACCTTGGAAGAACTGAAAATTTACTGGTCTCTAGTAATATCTCTGAAAACAGGTGCACAAAACCCTTGAAGCTTGGGACAGTACACTCTCCACACTGGAAGGAGAGCCTTACCTTAACAAAGTTGAAAAGTCAAGTAATTGGCTGGGGAAATGAACAAAACAACAGGAAAAAACTTCAGACCAAAGAAACTTTGGTGACAAAAATCAAAACATACAACCAGAAAACAACAAAGTCAAAACTCCTACATTCAAAGACTCCAAGTCATGGAAGAGCTCAAAAAGAATTTTGAAAAGTAAGAGAAGTAGAGGAAAAAATGAAAAGAAATGAGAATGATGCGCAAAAATCATGAAAAACAAGTCAATGGTTTGCCAAAGGAGATCCAAAAAATACCGAAGAAAATAACACCTTAAAAAATAATCTAACCCAAATGGCAAAAAAATGCAAAAAACCAATGAGGAGAAGAATGCCTAAAAAAGCAGAATTGGCCAAATGGAGAAGGAGGTACAGAAGCTCACTGAAGAAGATAATTCCTTAAAAATTATGAGGGAACAAAGGGAAGCTGACTAAGAAATCAAGAAATTACAAAACAAAACCAAAAGAATGAAAAAATAGAAGACAATGTGAAATATCTCATTGGAAAAACAACTGACCTAGAAAATTTAAAAATTATTGAACTACCTGAAAGTCATGATCAAAAAAAAAAAGAAGTCTGGACATCATCTTTCAAGAAATTGTCAAGGAAAACAGCCCTGATGTTCTACAACCAGAGAGTAAAATAGAAATTGAGGGAGTGGACCAATCACCTCCTGAAAGAGATCCCCAAAGGAAAACTCCTAGGAATATTATAGCCAAATTCCAGAGCAAGGAGAAAATGTTGAAATCAGCCAGAAAGAAACAATTCAAGTACTGTAGAAACACTATCAGGATAACATGAGATTTAGCAGCTTCTATATTAAGGGATCAGAGGGCTTGGAATATGGTATTCCAGAGGTCAAAGGAGCTAGAATTACAACCAAGAATCACCTTCCCCCTTAATCCTTCAGGGGGAAAAGTAGATATTCAATAAATAGAGGACTTTAAAGCATTCTTGATGAAAACAGCAGAGCTGAATAGAAAATCTGACTTTTAAATGCATGACTCAAGAAAAACATGAAAAAGTAAACAGAAAAGAGAAATCATAAGGGATTTATTATTAAAGTTGAACTTTTTACATTCCCACATGAAAAGATGATATTTGTAACTTATGAGACCTTTCTCAGTATAAGGGTAATTGGAGGGAATATGTGTGTGTATGTACATATACAGAGAGACACAGAGACAGAAGGCACAGGGTAAATTGAATATGAAGGGATGATATCTAAAAAATTTAAGGGGTGAGAGAGGAATGTACAAGGAGAAGGAGAAATGGAAAGGTAGAATTGGGTAAATTATCTCACATCAAAGAGACAAAAAAAGCTTTTACAGTAGAGGGGAAGACAGGGAAAGTGAGAAGAAATGAGTGAACCTTACTCATTGGATTTGGCTTTAAGGGAATAATGTACACTCAACTGGGTATGGAAATCTGTCTTACTCTACAGGAAAGTAGGAGAGAAAGGGATATGGTGGGAGGATGATAGAAGAGAGGGCAGATTGGGGAAGGATGTAATAAGAAGCAAACAATTTTGAGGAGGGATGGTCAATGGAGAATAGAATAAAGGCAGGGGGCAGGGCAGGATGGGGGCAAATATAGTTAGTCTTTCACAACATGACTACTGTGGAAGTGTTCTGCATGATTACACATGTATAACCTGTATCAAATTGCTTACCTTCTCAGGGTGGGTGGGAAGGGGGGAAGGAAGAGAATGTAGAACTCAAAAGTTTTAAAAACAAATGTTAAAAGTTGTTTTTATATGCAGTTGGGAAATAAGATATACAGCCAATGGGGTATAGAAATCTCTCTTGCCCTACAGGAAAATAGGAGGATAGAATGGGGGAAGTAGTAATCAGAATGTATACCATCTTGGGTTGGGGGGAGGGGGGAGATGGGGAGAAAATTTGGAATTCAAAATCTTGTGGAAGTCAATGTTGAAAACTAAGAAATAAAATTTTAAAAATTAAAAGATCATATTGGAATACCAAAAAAAAGTCAGAGTTTTGATGTTATGACCCACAAAGGTATCACTTCCATACTCAAAAATTCTGAAATGCCCTTGTCTGACAATATTATTGACTTTTCACAATTCCCTTTGCCTTTCCTTAGCAAACACATCTCTTCATGCACGCCATGACCTCCAATTACTTGAGCCTTCAATTCTCTCTCAGACTATTGTACCACTCTCTCCTCATTCCCCCATCTTGACTCGTTAGTAAATCAGTTCAAGCCTACATTGTCTTCTTCTCTTGAAGCCTCCTTACATCACCAATTGAGGCCTTCCAAAGTTTTAGCTTTGTATCATTCTTGTCCACTGCCTTTGTGCTGTAGAGAAAATTATACAACTATTATGACTTGGTCCATTACCAATTTATGTTTAGCGCTTTCAAATGGGCCCTTATTGCTGCTAGGCAATACTTCTCTACCTGCCTCTCCACAGAAACTCTTCATCTCTCCTCAAAACCACCATGCCTCCTCTCCTGACTCAACTGAGAATCTTGCCTCAAGCAAACTCCTTTACCTGCACAAAGGCTCCTGTTGCATCCCATATCCTCCAATAGATTGCCCCCTTTTATTCCCACTATCTCACCTTTAGTTTCTCCCTATTAGACCCTTCCCTACTTCCTATAAATATATCCATTTCCCCCATTCTCAAAGAAGCCCTTGCTTGACGTTCCATCCCTAATTATTGTCCTATATTTCTTCTGCCTTTTGTCATTAAATTCTTTGAGAAGGCCATTGATAACAAGTCTTTGCTTCTTAGTCCTCCACAATTTGGCTTCTGACCTCCAAATTCCATCAAAACTGTTCTTTCCAGAATTATCAGTGTTCTCATTGCCAAATCCAATGGACTCTTCTCAATCCTCCTTCTTTTTGACCTCTCTGCAGCCTTTGACACTGTTGATAACTCTTCTCTCTAGATTTTTGGGCCACCACTCATGGTTCTCTGATCTGTATGAGTACTCCTCAGTCGCCTTTAAGACCTTACATAGGCCATGACCTCTAAGCATAGGTCTCCCCACAGACCTTTGCCCCTTCTTCTATATTCATCTAATGATCTCACCAGTTCCCATGTATTTTAGTCACCTTCTATATCTGCCTTAACGTCTCTGTTGATCTTCAGTCTTGTATCTTCAGTTGCCCTTCAGACATCTAAAACTGTTGTCCAATAGACCTCTTAAATTCAACATGTCCAAAACTGAACTCACTATCTCTCTCTCTAAATCCTCCCCTTCCAAACTTCCCTCATTACTATTCCGGGCAACCTTCCTTCTGGTCCCCAGGTCCTACAGCCTAGGTGTCATCCTCGACTCTCATCCTCCATATCCAATCTGTTGCCAAGGCCTGTTGATTTCATCTTTGCAATGTTTCTTGAATATACCCCTTTCTCTCCTTTGACATTGCCATCACTAGTGAATGGCCACATCACCTCACCCGTGGACTATTGCAATCATTTGTTGGTGGGTCTGCCTCCCTAACAGTCTCTCCTTGCCGTAATCTATCCTCCATTTAGCTGCCAGTCATTTTTTTTTATTTACAAAGACAAACACCTCCATTTATTAGAAGTCAGTGGAAATTTGTGTTTAGCAACAGTGCGAAAATTGTCAGGGAAACAAGGTGATGGCACATCAGTGATTTCATGCAGACAGAACCAACCCAGAGCAGCAGGAAGCCCTGAAGCCCATGAAAAGTGAGATGAGCAGCTCCTTGTAGATGCCCCGGGTGTACTTGGTGGATGTGACCTCATAGAAGAAGACCCAGCTGGTGAAGAATATGCTGATGGCCAGCAGCACCACCGTGAGATGTGGGAAGGCGTCCAGGTTCACTGGGTTTGTGTATCTGCTTATGGCCTCCAGCTCCATCCTGCTGGCATCCAGGGTCTCCCAAAGTCATTTTCTTAAAGCATATGTCCAACCATGCCACCCTCCTCCTCACCCTATTCAGTAAACTCCAGGGGCTCCCTATCACTTCCATCACCAACTAGAAAAGACCCCTTCTCAGAATAAAATTTTGAAATGTGTTCATAAAAGACGTTACTACAAAGCAAACCAAATATATTTAAATAAAGTTCTTAAGATATTTTTTAAAATGTCGGGTTACCTGAGTTAAGAGTCCATATTCTAAGACTACAAACTGTAGAGCATGCCAAACTGCATTAGTAAAGGGAGTTATCTTCACCCTATACCAACGAAATCACATTCTTTAAGTTCTCTAGTTCAAGTCCTACCCAGTGAAGAGGTTACTTGTATCACTGGTAGGGCTTTAAATGTGAGTTTCCTAAATTGCAAGTACAATTGTGTTGCAAGTGTGTGCACACGCACACGCACACACACATGCACACACAACTTCCCTTCCTCCGCTCAATAAACCAGTAATTCCTTGCCTCCAGGATCAAATACAAAATGCTCTATTTGGCATTTAAAGCCTTTCATAACCACTCCATCCCCTGTCCTCAACACCTTTCCCATCTTTTTACACCTTACTCCCTAACACATAACTCTTCAATCCAGTGACACTGACTCCCTGGCTGTTCCAGGAGCAAAATACTACATTACTTGGCTCTGGGCATTTTCTCTGACTGTCCCTCTTTCCTAAAACACTCTCCTTCCTCCACTCCAACTACGCACCTCTCTGACTTTCTTTAGGATCCAACTAAAATCTCATCTTTTATAGAAACCCTTTACAACCCTCTTAATACCAGTGATTTCCTTCTTTTCACTGTTTTCTACTTATCTTGTACATAGCTTTCTTTGTAGGTTTGCAAGTAAATTTTAAGCTCTTTGAGGGCAAGAATTTTTTGTATTCCCAGGACTTAGCACAGTGCCTGGCATATAGTAGGAGCTTTAAAAATGTTTATTGCTTGCTTGCTAATGTTGGAAAACCTGGATTGAAATGCTTCTTCTGTTTCTTATCAACTATATAAATTTATAACTATATAAACTTAACCCCAATAGCCCCATTTTCTCATTTGTAAATGAGATTGAACTCTATCAGTTGTCTACAAAATATTTTGATCATAAACCTTCATTAAAAAAAATTCACTCTCAAAACATGTATTCTAATTTGTTAAGGTTATATGTGTGTATATATATATAGTTATATGTATATATATAAGGTTATATGTATATATATACAAACTATTATGTATATCATGTATATTACAAAGATTACATAATAATCAAAATTTTAAAAGGATGAGATAAAGTCAAAATAACATTCCACTCCAGAGTCCATAAAGATCCACTAGAACTTACTGTACTTTAAAAAAATCATGTATTAGAGATCAAGAATTTTTTTCACTGATAGGGGTATGTGATCAAAAAGGTTTGGATATAACTTTGAAACACATTTCATCTCTTTCTGAAATGCTATATAACTGGTGCCCTTCAACTGCCAAATGGTGGGAAAAATTATATAGAGAGTTATGGTTATATAGAATATAAACGATTATTGCCTAGTTAGAAATGATGAAAGGGGTGGTTTCAGAGAAGCCTGGGAAGGGATGCAGAATAAGGTGAGCAGAACCAGCAAAGCAATCTATGTAACAGTAACATTATAAAGAAAAATAGCTTTGAATGACTTGAGAGCCTTGGAATGTTACTGAAACATGCTACTCACCTCCAGAGAAGTGATGTTCTCAAAATGCAGAATGAGACACCTTTTTCAACTTGGCCAAGGTAGATTTTGTTTTGCTTATCTACATATATTTATCAAAAGATTCAAAGATATTTAAATATTGATAGCAATTATCATAATAATATAAGCAACAAAACTACTAAATTATTTCAATATAGGCTGGAAAAAAACCCTTTGACAAAATAGAGTACTCATTTGATTTAAAGTACTTTAAAAAAAATAGGAGTGTGTTTTCATGGTAGCAAAGATCTAGAAACAAAGTACATGTCCTTTGATTGTACAACAAATTGTGATCCATGAATGCAGTGGTATGTTACTATTCAATAAAAATTTATGAATATGACGAATTCAGAGAGCTCTACAGAATTACTTCTGGTCATGAAGCCCTGCTATAACTTGTCACATTGTTACTGTTACTCCTCATTGTCATGGATATTAATCACTGAGTAGCCATAAGTATGAATAAGTATCAACATCTGCCCACACTAAACCCCCCCACAACACACGCGCGCACACACACACACACACACACACACACACACACACACTTGGGGTGGGGCAAGTCATATCCCTCATTTTGAAATTAAACTTTTGTTTGATTCCTGACTAACAGATTCCTGTCTTTACTCTGCTTTGTTCAGGTCTGGCTACCCATAGGTTAGAAGCAGATTCTGTTCAGTTGATACCAGCAAAAGAAATCAAGCTGTCACTATAAGGAACCTGGAAGTCTAAAGAAAAAACACCTATACAATGAATACAACAAATCCATCTTGAGAGTTCCTATTCATTTTGGATTGCTATAAGTTACTAGAATACTGATAATCTTCACAAAGTCCAAAATTGATCCCTCATTATGGAGTAGAGATAACTATCTTTGGATTCTCAAAGGCTAAGCCACTGGAGGGCAAGTTCTAGAAGTTCATGCCATGATCAAAGGAATGCAAATACAACCCCAACAATGTCTTGTCCAGTGACTGAGAGTGCATACATGCTCATAGAGGAATTGAATCATAGGTGTCTTGATATATAATCACTACAAATGAAACCAGAAAAGAGATGGTACAGTGTGAATAGAAGAAAGGCTTACAGATTCTTCTCTGATGAGCAAATAACATATTTGGAGGAATTGGTTTCATTGAGCTTTCTTTTTTTAATTTTTAATTTTTATTTAATTTTAGATGTTTAAAAATTATTGGTTTTCAGTTTTGTACAATCACTTCCATAAGTCTTCGATTTTCTCCCCCTCCCTCTCCCCTCCTTCCTTCTCTGAGACAGCATGCAATTTTATATGGGTTTTACACATACATTCTTATTAAACACATTTTCACATTAGTCATGTTGCACGGAAGAATTAAAATGAACAGGAGAAACCATAAGAGAAAATATTTTGTTTCAGTCTGCTTTCTAATTCCATAGTTCTTTCTCTGGATATGGATGGCATTTTTGCCTCAAGATTCCTTTGGGAATGTTTTAGGTCCTTGTATTCCTGTGAAGGGCTAAGTCTACCAGAAGAATTCCTCACACACTGTGGTTGTTGCTGTGTACAATGATCTCCTGGTTCTGCTCCTTTCACTCAGCATCAGTTCATATAAGTCCTTCCAGGCCTCTCTGAAGTCTTCCTGCTCATCATTTCTTATAGCACAATAGTATTCCATTACATTCATATATCACAACTTATTCAGCCATTCCCCAATTGATGGGCATCCCCTTAATTTCTAGTTCTTGGCCACCACAAAGAGAGCTGCTATAAATATTTTTGTACATGTGGGACCCTTTCCCATTTTTATGATTTGTTTGCGATACAGTCCTAGAAGTGATATTGCTGGGTCAAAGGGTATACACATTTTTTTAACCCTTTGGGTATAGTTTCAAAGCGCTCTCCAGAATGGTTGGATCAGCTCACAGCTCCACCAACAATGAGTTAGTGCTTCAACTCTCCCACATCTTCTCCAACATTTATCATCTTCCAGTTTTGTCATGTTAGCCAATCTGATGGGTGTGATGTGGTACCTCAGAGTTGTTTGATTTGCATCTCTCTAAGCAATAGTGATTTAGAGCATTTTTTCATATGACTATAGATAACTTAAATTTCTTCTGAAAATTGCCTGTTCATATCCTTTGACCATTTATCAATTGAGGAATGACTTATATTCTTACACATTTGACTCAGTTCTCTATATATTTTGGAAATGAGACCTTTATCATAGACACTAGTTGCAAAGATTCTTTCCCAGTTTTCTGCTTCTCTCCTAGTCTTGGTTGCATTGAGTTTGTTTATGCAAAAACTCTTCAATTTCAATTTCATTGAGCTTCCAAAGACAATAAAACATTGTTTCATGGTTTGGTCATTTTGTATTGCAATATTTAAGTATTTTAAAAAATGACCACCATAAAACAATTACAGAATTGTATTGGCATACAGAGATAAAGAAAGTCTATTAAGAATTAAATCAGGTCACCACCGCCAAGATGCTGATGGCCAGGAAGAGCCAAATTGCCATCTATCAACTCCTTTTTAAGGAAGGAGTAATGTAGCTAAGAAGGATGTCCATATGCCAAAGCATCCTGAACTGGCAGATAAGAATGTACCCAATTTCTATGTCATGAAGGTCATGCAGTCTTTAAAGTCTAATAGTTATGTTAAAGAGTAGTTTGCATGGAGGCATTTCTACTGGTATTCAGTGAGGGCATTCAGTACTTCTGGGATTACCTTCATCAGCCCCCTGAGATTGTGCCTGCCATACTCACAGAAGTTGTCCTGAGACAGGAAGGCTTACTAGGGGTGAAGCTGACAGAGACACATACAGATGAAGTGCTGCTCCCTCTGGTGTTGACAAAAAGGTGAAGGCTGGGGCTGGGTCAGCAACAGAATTTGCTGTTTAGAGGTGGATTTGGTCATGGACATGGTCAACCTCCTCCATAAAAATGTAGAGATATGTTTCATATTGAATAAAATTTGGGGGGAAAAGAACTAAATCAGACAGAGAATGAACTGATAAATAAAAGTATGTATAGTATGGTTTTACATACATACATAAACATATTTGTATCTAATAGTTGTGGTGGTTGTGTTTGCCCTTCATTCTAGAAGAGGACCATGACATCAAGATGCTGACATGACTTGCACTTGGCTTTGATTTGAGTGAGGGAGGGCAGTACAAGGTCACCAACCTCACTTTCTCTTCCTGAGCCATCTGGATCCAGTGGCCTGATATTCATCAGGATGACTGGAGATGGCCCAGGATATAACGTATGACCCTGGCCATTTTAGGCTAAGGTCTTATCAAATTCTCACTTTGATATTCAATGAATACTCTTCAAGTAGTTACTCATGGGATGACCCCTTTTAATAAAGAAAAAAATAACAAAAAATCAAACTGGGAGGGGAAGACTCTCCAGGGTTCCTGAGTAAAAGAGAAACAGTTTCTATTTAGTATTTACATTTGATCTGTTCTAGGTGGTAGGGGAGGGAAGGGGAAGGGAGGGGAGAGGAGAGGAGGAGGAGCTGCTATTCACTCACAGGTATTTGTCCATTTTTAAAGAGGACTGTGACATCAAGATGATGACATGACTTGCACTCGAGTTTGATTTGGGCGAGGGAGGGTTGTGTAGGTTACCAGCCTCACTTTCTTCTCCAGAGCCATCTAATGGTAGCCTTCTATAGGGAGGGGTGGGGAGGAAGGAAGAAAAAAAAGTACACAGTAGAAAACAAAAGAAATTTAGAAGGAAACACAAAAGCAGGGTGACTTTGAAAACTATGTGTAGTATTTATTACATAGTATTTTTTTTAAGGTAAATGGTGTGAAATGGAAATCCATAGTTTTATAGTGAATCCTCTTTTTATGTCATGGAAATGTAGGGGGGTTGTCTTTCTGTATTTAAGTTCAAAATGAATAAAAATTTTCAAAAAAAGAACTCAGTTAGACTTTCTATATTATACCAACATACAATACCATTGTAATCCACTTACTCTACCCCATGATAGAGAGGCAGTGTTGACTAGATTGAAAGCCAGTCTTGAAGCTAGAAAGGCTTAGGTCCCAGTCCTGCCTCCAGCACATACTAGTTGTGTGACCCAGGGTGAGGCACTTAATTTCTCAGTTCTCTAATCAGCTGTCTAAGACTTTAAGGGTCAACATACATTGATAGAGGGAGTTTCTTTACCTGGGAGGTCCCTATTCCAGTAAAATCTTAGGTACAGTCCCTATCTTTTGCTTTTGGATTACCTTCATTTTCAAATATATGCCCACAACCCTGTATATCCCCCCTTCTCCCATAAGCAATCCACTGTAACAAAAAATAAAAATGAAGAGGAAGCATAGTGACCTTGGGGAAGTCACCTAACTTTTCAGTAGCCTAGGCAAGTCTGAATTATAAATTACAAAAAAGGTGCCAACCTGCATTGGTTGCAAGATTCTTCACCTAGGAATTATCTTCACTAATGAAATCACCTCTATACAATAATACTTAGTGACTTGAATGCAAAGGTGAGGATAGATGAAAACAATGGAAAATATATTGGAAAATATGGATCAGCAAAGAGGAGGGAATTTAAGTTCTTTGCCTAATTTCTCCACTTCCTCATCCTCTGCAATAGATATTTGCTCATAAATTATTTGTGATTAACTTCATGGTGGTTCTTTTCTCATCATGAGCATCGTAATTCTAGGAGACCAAGGAAGTTATTGTTCATGTTGTCTTTGAATTCTTGATAATATCATCTCTGCCAACTTCTCTCTTTACATTTCTGTGGAGAATCTCTGACTCATTTAGCTACAATTTTCTTATGTCATTTGGTTTTATTTATAGTAATAATGTCCAATATCAATGACTCACTTTCTCCAGTGACATGTCATTTTACTCATCACTTAATAAGGATCTCACATTTAGAATGCCAACTGTTGAACTATGAACACTCTAAAAATTGGATTTTTAGCACTCTCTGCCCCTCTTTCAATCCTGCCACCCAGGTGTGAGGACCATTTTGTATTTACCTTTTCTTTCCTGAGGTTGCCTTTCCATATTCAACTAAATGGGTCCTCAGAAAACACGATCTATTATGAAGATGGAGCTAGAAGCTCTTTATTTCTTTTTTTAATTCAGGAAGATGAATTTATAAAATTTTATTTATTTGTTTTTAGTTTTCAATATTCACTTTCATAAGATTTTGAATTCTAAATTTTCTCCCCCTCCCTCCACTGCCCTCTCCCCAAGACAGTGTGCAATCTGATATGAGCTATACATGTATAATCATATTAAACATATTTCCACATTAGTCATGTTGTAAAGAAGAATTATAACCAAGGGGAAAGCCATGAGAAAGAAGAAACAAAAGAGAGAGAGAGAGATAAAACGAATAGTATGCTGCGATTGTGCATTCAGACTCTTTCTCTGGATGGGGCTAGCATTTTCCATCACAAGTTTTATGGAGCTGTCTTAGATCCTTGCATTGCTAAGAAGAGCTAAGTCTATCAAAGTCAGTGGTTGCACAACATGGCTTTTACTGTGTATGATGCTCTCCTGGTTCTGCTCACTTCACTCAGCATCAGTTCATGTAAGTCTTTTCAGGTTTTTCTGAAGCTCACCGGCTATCATTTCTTATGGAACAAAAGAAGGTCTTTCAATTGTGTAGAACCTGCCAGAACTTTGAGAAACTAGGGTCACTTCCATACTCTGAAGAGGTATTCATGTAGAATTTTGTGGGAAAAGTACTGTATTTCACTATTTTGTGTGAAATACGATAAGGGCATAAATACAAAAGACTATACCAGGCCAGGGGAAGGACAGATTCCTCACTAGAAAAATCAGAGAAGGTGCTATTTGAGTTGGGATTTGGAAAGTAATAGAGAGAAAAATGGGGCAGGTAAGTGGTACAGTGGATAGAGTACTGGTCCTAGAGTCAGGAGGATTTGAATTCAAATCTGACCTCAAACATTTACTATCTATGTGACATTGGGCAAGTCACTTAACCCTTTTGCCTCAGCTCCCTCATCTGTAAAATGAACTGGAGAAGGAAATGGCAAACCACTCCATTATCTCTGCCAAGAAAACCCCAAATAAGTTCACAGAGAGTTGGACAGGACTGAAAACAACTCAGCAATAACAAAGAAAGAAGAAAGGGCAGTAGAGGCATGTTGTGAGCAAAGGTATGGAGGTGGGAAAGCATTCAGTATGTGTGTCTGTTATGGGAGTTGTCCAGTCTGGCAAAAGTATAAACCTTCCCTCTTGGAAGGGGATAGTGTGAGGGAAGGTTTAAGAAATGGTATGATGGCAGAAGTCTAGATTTAGAGAACCTGAGTTCAGACACTGTCTTTGATACTTATTACATGGAGTGCTTTTGGCAAGTCCTTTCATCTCCCTGGGTCTGAATATGTAAACTTTAAATTTATAGAAAGGGGGTGGGGGGAAGGAAGTGTAGACTAAATGGCTTCTGAGGTCTCTTCTGTTTCCAGACTTATGATCCTGTAATTCCATGAAAGATAGGACTACACTAGATTGTAAAGGACCTTGAATTGGCTAGAGAAGAAGTTTGAATGTTCAGGGATCAATAGTGGGAGGTATTAAAGGGTTTTTGAGTAGATAAATGAGATGATCAGATCAGCACCTAAGGAAGATGAAGTTAGTGTTTCAGCCATAGTGTGAACATTAAATGTAATGAGCAGATACTGGGGACCTCTTGGAAGACTTTAATTTAGACCAGGTAGTTCATTGGTAATGAAGAGCTAATGGTAGTGAAAACAGTAAAGATGTAACTAAGACTGTTGGTTTGATCTAAAAACTTTCTGTCCAACAGAATGGTCCTAAAATAAACAAATACCCAAATTAACTACAAAGGACATATGAAGGAAGACACTATCTGTACCCAGGGAAAGAACTGATAAATAGAAGAATGTATAGAATGATTTTACAAGCACACATACATGCATATGTATGGACAAACACATATTTGTGTCTAATGATAGCCATCTCTACGGTGGGGGGAAGGGAAAAAAAGAAATGTGCATCATAACTTTATTATATACTTACAAGAAACAGCAAGTTGTATATAATAGATATGAAGTTTCATATGTAATCATCTTTTTTTTAAAATATGCTATTTTGTGGAAATGCTTATTTTATTCCATAAATAAAAAACATAACTATATATAAAATAAATTACAAAAAAGAAATAAAACTCAATGAATGAATGAAGTGGGCTGT
Source organism: Bettongia penicillata ogilbyi (assembly GCA_023548195.1). Lineage (NCBI taxonomy): Eukaryota > Metazoa > Chordata > Mammalia > Diprotodontia > Potoroidae > Bettongia > Bettongia penicillata. The sequence continues at coordinate 148,730 of JAJHZJ010000855.1, read as the reverse complement.
CCCAGGACGTAGTGTTTGCTTTCTCCAAGTGAGGGGTTCTTAACCTTTTATGTATGTCATGGAGTAGAGCCAGGGAACTCCTCAGAATGACGTTTTTAGATAATTGAAGGAAATGCTAAATTTCAGTTAAGATTATTGTATATAGATGTAACTATTTTCTACACATGATCAAAACCTCCTGAAATCCATCCATTGATTCCAGATTAAGAGCCCTTGCTTAGAAATAAATGGGTAGTGAAGTGGATAGAAGTCAGAAAGATCTGAGTTCAAATCCAAACTCAGATACTAAGAGTGGCAAGTATTTCACTTCTATCTGCTTTAGTTTCCTTATCAGTAAAATGGAGATAATAATAGCACCTAACTTGTGGAGTTGTTACAAGGTTCAGATGAGATAGTTGTAAGGTGCTAAGCCAAGTGCTTGGCACATAGTAAGCACTACATATTGTGTAAAGTGATAATAATATTTACCATTACTTGGCTGGTTGGGCCTTCACTCTCAGAGAGGACCAATGACATCACTATGGAAAAGTCAAGTTTCAGTGTGTCTGACCAGACTGATATGATCTTGGAATGCTCTCCTACAGACTGGGCACAGATATACCATCTGAACATTTAGGTTGAATACTCTAAATTTGCTCATCCTACGTTTTCTTTGCTGTCTCAATTCTGCTTTGCTCATAGAGTACAGCGCCCTTTCTGATGGGGGCACACCATGCTGAGTGGTTCTATGCCAGTGTCTCCCATGTTGCACAATCAAATCCAAAGTTCTTGAGAAAGACCTTGAGAGTGTCTTGTATCGTTTCTTCTGGCCACCATGTGATCGCCTGCCCCATGCGAGTTCTCCATAAAACAGGCTTTTTGGCAAGAGTACATTTTGCATTTGAACAACATGGCCAGCCCATTGGAGTTGCACTCTCTGAAGCATAGTTTCAATACTTGGCAGCTCAGCTCTGAGCAAGGACTTCAGGGTCTGGTACCTTATCCTGCCAGGGGATCCTCAGAATCTTCCTAAGACAGTTCAGATGGAAGCAATTCAGTTTCTTGGCATGGCGCTGGTAGACTGTTCATGTTTCACAAGTGTAAAACAATGAGGTCAGCCCAACGGCTCTGCAGACCTGCAGTTTGCTAGTCAGTTTAATACCTCTTCTCTCCCAAACTTTTCTTCTGAGCCTCCCATGCTGAGCAACCACTTTATGTTCCAAGGGAGAAGCATGCTTCAGTTAGAGATTGAACTAGATGACGTCCAAGGTCCTTCGCTATCGTGAGAGTCTAGGCTATTAATATGTACTTTTGTCCTCAACCTTGTGCTCTCCTTGGGCTGTATTAGATACAACCCAGTTTCTCTCTTCATAGAGTTCACAGTTTCTTCTTTCTGCTGAGTTATTTTAATATCTCCCTTCCACTCTTCCCCTGCTGTAAGGATAAATGCAGAGACAGAATTCTAATCCTATTCCTTATATTTTCATCTAGATAATTAACTTTAAAAGGGCAGGTAAGCACACGGTGGTTAGAGCACTGGGTTTGGAATCAGAAAGGCTCATCCTCAAGAATTCAAATCTAGTGTCAGACAGTCACTAGCTGTATGATCATGTGCAAGTCATTTAACCTCGTTTGCCTTAGTTCCTCATCCGAAAAATGAGCTGGAGAAGGACATGGCAGACCTTGGTCTGAAAAATGACATATCTTTGTCAGGGATTCACAAAGAGTCAGGCATGACTGAACAAACACAACCACAAACTTTAAAACTCTTAAATCCTTTGGATAGGAAATTGGATTCTAGTTTGCTGGAATTGAAATTTCATAGTATGTGTTCAGGGAAAGAATTCAAGATGTTCTCCCCTTTCCTCTTTCTAGTGTAAATCAATGAGTAGACAGGACATGCAGTAAACTTCCAGGAAACTCAGAGCTGCTTTGGAAAGTTGATCTAGCACTTACTAAGTGGGTTAGCAAGTTGGTTAATAACGGGGGTGGTGTTTAAGCATGACTTGAGGCAGGGAAGAGGAACTGGAGTTTAACTGATAGGGTTGCTTTGAGAAAACTACTTTTTAAAAACAGCCAAGAATGGTCAACCTTGAGGAAGCAGTTGAAAACAGAGAATTGAAAACAGAGAAAACCAGCTACATTCCAGACTGTTCCATCATGCCTCAGAAACTTCTTTCTCCTGGAAAATGACTTCAAGCCTGGAATCCAAACCACAGAAGCACCACCTGCCCCTGCCACCCAGATCATCCATTTCTCACCAAACTGCAATTAGAACTTCTCCATCGTACCTCCCCGCCCCTCCCCTCTTGTTAGTTGCCTCTCAAGTATTATCTTCCTCCATGTTATGACTTTCCCCATCACACTTCCAATATATTAAGGGTAGGCATAAGAAAGTAAATGGGAATTTTTTGGGGGGCAGGGGGGAGAGAAGCTGCAGATGGATATGCAAAAGTCAGCAGACAACACAGAGCCTATGACCTACTAACCCAAATTTTATAATAAACATCTTATAAAAGAAAAATATTCAGAATTCTCTGCTACAAAAGGAGGGGAAAATTTTTACATATATTTTCCAGATGGAGAAGGTACTGTGTCCTTAACCCCTTACAGGTTGCTGTTCATCCTTCGTTTAGAAGAGAACCATGACATCAGAGAAATGATGACATGACTTGCATTTGTCTTTGCTTTGAATGAGGGAGGACTGTGCAAGGTCACCAGCCTCACTTCTCCTCCTGAGATAGTCATGAGATATGGCCCAGGATGCAACAGGAGACCTTGGCCTTTTGCCAAAAAAAGGCCTTAACCCCGGCAATGTGAAAGGGATAACTGTAAGTTCCCTGAGGGTAAGGCCTGTCATTCTCTTTTATTTGTATTTTTATTCCCAGAGCACAGTACATTTTATGGTATACAGCATGGACTTAACAAATGTTTATTGATTGACAAAAAGCACTTGGATATATATAGATCTGTTGAATTCAGAGAAGGAGTTCATTGGCTTCACCACATAGCCAAAGGGGTCCATGATACACACAAAAGGTTAGGAATCCCTGAGCCAAGGAAAGCAAACCCTACATTGTACTGACTGTAGGACCATTAGATCAAGCCCACTGTCCCAGTGCCATCTCTTCTATTTTCCACCATGGTTATCAGCCTAGGTCTGACTGTCATGGATTAACCACTGAGGAATGTTTTCATTCCTATTCCTCCACAATCCCTTCCCATCCCTACCTTCCCAGCCTCTTCCTTGCACTATTTCTCTATCAAAAGGATACAACAGAATTAGTATGGGGGGCTATGTTCTGAAAGCATGTTTTATTCTTGCATTGTTCCTGAATTTTTTTTAACATTTTCACTAAGAAAACAGTCATTGAATAGTTTTACTACTCTAGGGGATTTTTAGACTAATCAAAAACCCTGTCCCCAAGTTCATTGAATATTCTGGAAGAGGAAGCTAAATCCTCAACTACCAAGAAATTGATGGTATTTTATTTTCCATTATGAAGTATGACTGTTTTGAAGGGAGGAGGGCATGGAGAAGTGGAAAAAGGAAATGAAATAATCCTCTGACAATGTCTAGTATATAAAGTAAACAATGACAATTGCATATGAAATGTTTCCAGGTCAGTACCCAAAGTAGAATCCCTCCCATCTTGCTGGAGACAATGTATGACACATAAGTTTATTCCAAACATTGGAAGTATTCACTTCTCTTACATAGAAACACATTACAGTAAAAAGTGTAAGGATTTGGAGTCAGAGGACCTGGAGATTGAATACCAAAGCTATTTTGTTAGCCACTGTGCAAACTTTAAAAAGTTATTTCATACCTCTGATTCTCAGTTTTCTCATTTGTAAAAGGAGTAAGTTGGATGAGATAGCCTTGGAGGTCTATTTGGAATCTAATACCCATGATGAATTTCATGTGGAAGAAATCTTTCTACATTTAATAATGATTAAAATCATTTTAGATTACCCTTAGAAACACTATCAAATGTTTAAACATTTGAGCTGGGAAAGGCTGGAAAGGGTACAATTTCCTCATTTTGCATGAGGTCCAGAGAGGCAAAACCCTCTTTACTCATTACTCAGCTGGTTAGTTAAGATAATGAGCATAAATGTATTTTACTATGCCCAAACTATGATGAAATTGTTAATGGAGAATATGAAAAGCCCTAGAAAATAAATTCAGATTAATGTGGAAAGAACAGAATCTGCTTTCAACATGTTTTGTTAACGATGCAAATCTCATAGCACAATGGGTTTGGCAACTCACTTAGGATTCCCCTGAATCTTAACATTTACAAAAGTAAATATGCATTAAAATTCTCTATCATTCTTAAATGGTCTCTTTTTGACAACAGAGGATAAATCACATCATCTGGTAATGACTGGGAAGAGAAACCAAGTTAAATCATTAGCAAGGAAAGTTCTGTAACTCTTTACCTAGCTAACTCTGTATTGAATGTCCTTGACTATTGTTCAAGAGTTTCCTTGAAATAAATTTAAATATTATGTATTAGAATGAGAAACAGCTTGATTGATTTTTGTCCTTCATTCTCGAAGAGGATCAAAATGACATTACCATGATAAAGTGAAGTTTCGATGTATATGACTATGGCTGAACAGACCAATATGAGCTCGGAATTCTCTACCACAGATTGATATGTGAATATTTGGGGATGGTTACTCCAAATTTGCACATCCTATATTTCCTTTGTGCAGTTTCAATTCTGCTTGGCTCATAGAGCGCAACACTTTTTCTGATGTGGGCATGCCATGCTGAGCACTCCTATATCAGTGTCTCCCATGTCACAAAATCAATTCCAAAGTTCTTGAGAGAGACCTTGAGAAGTCATGTCTTCTGACCCCCATGTGATCATATGCCCCATGCGAGGTCTCCATAAAATAGTCTTTTTGGTAAGCATGCATTTTGCATTTGAACAATGTGGCCAGCCCATCCATTTGCAATACTTGGCAGTTTAGTTCAAGCAAGGACCTCAGTATCTGGTACCTTATCCTGCCAGGTGATCTTCAGAATCTTGCCAAGACAGTTCAAATGGAAGTCATTCACTTTCCTGGCACAGCACTGGTAGACTGTCCATGTTTCACAGGCATGCAGCAATGAGGTCAGCACACCAGCTCTGTAGACCTTCATTTTGGTAGTCAGTCTAAAACTTCTTCTCTCCCAAACTTTTCTTTAGAGTCTCCCAAACACTGAGCTAGCTCTGGCAACATATATGTCAATGTCATTGTCCACCAAGGTAAACAAATTGATCTACAGCATTCAAAACTTCTCCATTTGTTGTAACTGATGGTTCCATGTATGGATGGTGTGGTGGTGGCTGATGGAGCACTTGTATTTTCTTGGTATTAATTATTAGGCTAAAATTAGCACAGGCAGCAGAGAATCGATCCATACTTTTTTGCATCTCAACTTCAGAGACTACATTGAATGTACAGTCTGCAAACAGAAAATCATGCACCAACACTGCCTCCACTTTGGTCTTGGTTTGTAACCTTTTCAAATTGAAGAACTTACCATCAGTAAGATAGTTGACCTTGATGCCATGTTCATTTTCATTGAAAGTATTTGTCAACATGGCTGAAAAAAAAACATCATGCTAAAAAGCATGGGAGTAAGCACACTGCCCTGTTTCACTCATTGGTGACTGGGAAGACATGAGAGCTTTGTCAATTATCCAGAACTCAGGCAAACATTCCATCATGAAATTGACATACAATACTAACGAACTTCTCTGGGCAACTAAATTTTGACATAATTTTCCATTAGCTCTCATAGTTAACAGTGTCAAAGCTCTTGATCAGATCAACAAATGTTCGGTACAGACCTCTGTTCTGCTCCTGGAATTTCTCCTAGAGTTGTAGGCAGCAAACACCATATTGACTGTTCCTTGGCCCTTTCTCAAGCCAGACTGGCTCTTAGGTATATGACCATCTTCTAGGTGAAGGATCAGCCTATTAAGGAGGATGCTAACAAGAATCTTGCCATCAGTGACTAACAGAGAGATCCCCATGTGATTGTAGCAGGACAAGCTATTCTATATACCTTTATAGAGATGGACAGTGGAGACATCTTTGAACTCCTGGGGAATAACCTCCTCTTGCCACATAACCTGCAAAATTTCAGTCAACGTTTTCATGAGCAATGGTCCCCCTACCTTGTAAATCTCAGCTGGAATAAAATCAACACCAGGTGCTTTGCCACATGAAAGGAGCCTAAAGGATCTCAAAACAGTCAATGGCCTCAGCACTGATTGATGATGGTCTGTTGAGAATACTATGGAAGTGTTCGGCCCATCTCTCTACGATCATGTGAGACATCTTAGAGTAGTGGGAAAGGAGGACTGGACTTGGAGAAAGGAATGTCTGGGTTCATCTCTGTCACAGGTTCATGGGCAAGTTCCTCTTGCCCTTATTCCTATGTCCTCTCCCAGCTGACTCTGGAAACTACAATCAGAATACTATCGCCCTCGTGACTGGAAAGGGTGGGTTAGCTGTCACACCAATGGCTCCATTAATTACTCCAAAGATTTCCCAGAACAAAACTACTTTCCCTGGCCATCACACCTATGCCCGTTGCCTTTCCATATTAGAATATAAATGCCTTGAGGGAATGGACTGGCTAGTTTGGATATTTTTATCCATGGAACTCAGCTTCAGTTCTTGGCACATAATCAATATTTAATAAATACTTCTATTCATTTCACCTCTCAGTGTTCCCAGGAAACTCTCCAAGTTAATAATGATTAACAAGTTATTTATGGCGGGAGTTTCCAATCCAGGAAGTTACCTGAATAAAAAAAATCACAGGCCCAGAGCCAAAAAGAGAAAAAGAGAAAGAAAAGAAACATTTTTCTGAAGCTTTAACTGTCAGTAGTTATAGAAATTTTCTTATTCTCTAAATCTTCAAATCCATCTCCACTTTCGATGGTTCAACAGAGCTAAGACTGGCAATATTTTCAACCAAGGAAAAACCTGCTTTTTTGCAGAGAAGGATGGAGATGCAGGATTGTAGAGGACAATTTGGCTGAAGGTCCAGGGAGAAGGAATGGTTAGATCTTTACCTCATGGAACAGACCTTGGTGATCCAGGAGATGTTGCACTTCTAGAAAAAAAAAAAGACTTTCCTCACATTAGCAACCAGAGAGGAAAATAAGCCCCTGCTTTGTTCTGTGCTGGTTAAAAAATTGATGCCAAGTAGGAATATTGTCTTGAACTGAGCTGACTTAGGGATGGTAAGCCAAATCTATTTCATTTTTTCTCCTCTAGAAACTTATTACCAACTTTGCCATAGCTGTTACAAACACAAGATCCCTATTTTTTCACCAACCTCTCTCACAAGGAAAAAAAAGTGTTTAGTCCAGTTTGTATGCTCATTGCTCTGTGGAGAGACAATATACTGTCAAGTTTTAACGTCTTTAAATTCTGAACCTAAACAATCAGACTTGGGAAGTAGATTTTTATGCATTTTTTTTCTATAAGAGGGGCTTTAATTTATTTTAAAATATTAACAGTAAGGGGGAAAGCCAACATAGAAACCCCTTATTCTGATGAGAACCTACTTTTTTTAAAATCTTTGTCCACTAAAACAAGGTACATAAACTGTGATCCTAGAAGACTTATCTTTCGTAAGTCTAAATATCAAATAGCTGTCGAGCAGCACACGGTCTTGTGGAGTCTGGAAAAATTAGATCATAGAACGCTAGAGCTGAGAGGATTTGAAAAATTTTCTCAAGCATGATCACTTGAGATCTCAACTTTTTCAAGCTACTTCCTCCCAAACCAGTCTTCTTTGAAAACTTGGGAAAATTAGGGTTTGTGATAGAAAGAATAGACTTTTCTTTTCTCTTTTTTTTTTTCAGGGAGATGAGAAGTGAAGAAAGGAAGAGGGAGCAAATCCTTTTCCGCTACTCAACCAAGTGGGGTGGTTAAAAAAAAGAGCTCAGAAGTTGAAGTCAAGAGAGACTCGAGTTCCAATCCCACCTTTGATCCCATCTATGTTACTATGGGTAAATCAATTAACTTCTCTGAACCTCCTTTTCTCTATGTAGAGTCCTCATCTAGGCTAGCTACTTGCAGTGGATTTTACCTCAGGTTCAAGGTATTCTCTAAGTCCATATTTCTAAAAGTATAACTCATAAGCCCCAACCAGTGCATTTACCTTTAATAGTGAACCAACAGACAAAATTAGGCATTTACTAAGAAGACACAGTGAAAACAGTGGTTATAATACATTCTCCCCACAAACCTGGGGCACATGCTCCCATAAATATGCACAGGATTACTAGGAAAAGTGGGATCTCAATCTCTCTCTCTCTGTCTCTCTCTCTGTCTCTCTCTGTCTCTCTCTCTCTTTCTCTCTCTCTCTCTCTCTCTCCATATATATATATATATATATATATATATATAATATATATATACACACATACATACACAGATATTATATATATATATACACGTAGAGTACATATACATAGCATATAAATACATAGAGTACATTGGTAGAGAAAAATACGTTCAGGTTCTTAATAAATTCTTGTTGACTGACTACAGAGCCCTAGTGTTCTTTTTTATTGTATTCCCAGAGCCTAGAACAATAGCTTGCACTTTTGAGGAGGATTTGGACCTGTTTTATTAACAGAAGAAACCCCCTCCTCTCAACTACTAGTGCCTTTCCCTCCCAAAAGTCATATTGTATTTATTTTGTATATAACCATGTATGTACATATTTTCTTTCCAGATAGATTATAAACTTCTTAGGGGCAAGGCTACATAATTTTTCTTCCTGTACTTCCAATTTCTAGCACATACAGGCACTTGATAAGCAGTTACTGAAGGAATGATTAATCAATAAAGTCTGTTAACTGGTTTGTAATTTATAGTCTTAGAGAAATAGACTGGGCATAGTGATGGTTAAATAACATGCCCCTAGACAGCCAGCTAGTAGCATGTTTCAGAGACTGAACTTGAACTCAGATTTTGTTTTTACTCCAAAGCCGATCCTCTATATTCACTGAACATAACAGCTGCCTTGTACATGGAAGGCACTTTAAAATGTTTGAAGGGAATTAAATGAATAAATGTAAAACTCTTTGCTTATATAAATTAGGGTCCATGGTGGGGGGGTGGGGGCGGGTATGAGAGATGTGGGGATATTGTTTCATAGCGAATAAACAGAAATTCCACTGAGGCCACTAATGGAGAGGCTACCAGCAAGGGAAAAAGCAGGGCAGGATCAGGTCTGGTTGGAAAGGGGGTTCACCTAGAGCAGGGATGGAAAACTTGTAGTCTAGAGGCCACATATGGCTTTCTAGAACTTTGGGTTTGGCCTTTTGACTGAATCCAAGCTTTACAGAGCAAATTCTTTTATTAAGAGATTTGAACTGATTTGGATTCAGTCAAAAGGCCACACTTGAGGACCTAGAAACTTGTGGCCTTGAGGCTACAGGTCCCCCTCCCTGACGCAGAGAATGGAGAAGGGAGCGCACTATCTAATAGTTTTTTATTTTTACTGTTCTTGTAATCTAGGTATTAAACTCAGTTGTCTTTATCTGCTAAGAGAGTATGAGTATTGCTGTGCTCTCTAAATTTTGGTATCCTGGGTCAAAGTCTTGTACATTCCACTTCTGTTTTGTTTCTAGTTATTGTCTGGTGGCCTTCAAGCAACTCAGGACATTTACATCCTTGAAGAATTCCTGTAAGGGTAAGCAAAGTAGGATCTTTTGCTGGTTTTGTTTTAGTACAATTAAGTGCCTCTGATTGAATAACGTGATTAAACAAGATCTTCCCTGCCCATTAATGGGCCTGGGAATATTTGGAAAAAGGCCCACACCTTCTGTTTCTCAAGAGTTGTGATGCCTCTGGCTGCAAAAAATGTGTAAGTACTCTAAGGTGAGGTTTTACTTTGGGGCTTACTCATTGGAAGTGTTGTTAGGCCAGCTGAGAGTCTGGGCAGCCACTAAGGAGTCCCCTGACTTTGAAAACTCAGATGTTAGTGCTTCTCTCTGTGGTAACTATGTATATATGTAATGGTCAGACAGTTAGATCTATTTATCTGTGATGTATATATTGCTTATGTCGGGCAGCTGGAAGTCATGTCTGTTGGCTCTGATTTCTCTATTTTCTCTGAAGTTCAGGGTGCTGTCTTTTCCCCTTGAGCTAAGTGAATGATACATGTGCTTGATTAAAGTGATTGTTGCCCCTCCAAAGTTGCCTTTCCTTTTAGAAATGCAGATCTAAGAACCTGTGATAACAGGTCCTCCTGTGTATGTTAGGGTCCTTGTTTTTACAATTCCATACAATTGCACTTTGAGACTAATCAACACATCATATTCTTCATTTAGACCCTAGGATCCCTTCTCCAGAACATTAAATAGCGGTATAGAGAAAGTAGCAATTGCTTCCTGGGTCTGGGGACCACGGCACCTTCACTCGGAAGTCTTCTTCGCTGGCTTGGGACCTTCCTTCTCCCTGCTCCCCTGCTCCCCACCTCTGCATCCTATCAACTTGATAGGACTCTTTCAGCCTCCTTTTTTTCTCAACTTCAACAGAAGTTGCACTCTATACAGGATTGGCCAATCCTCCCTGGTGCAATTTACCTGTTATCAAATTGTCCTTACATTGTCATCTCCCTCACCCATTTTTGCTTATTTCATAATAACCCTGTAAAATATATATTATTCCCCTCTTACAGATGAAGAAAATGAAACTCAGATAGTTTAATTAATGTGGTCACAAAATTGGTGGGTATTGTAAGAGTTTCAAATTCAGATTTCATCACTCTAAGTGTACAATGCATTTCCATAATGAAAATGAAAATTTTCCCTTCTATACCTATCTCTTCAATATTGATGTTGTTTTTACCCTGCATCTGTGTGTGTGTGTGTGTGTGTGTGTGTGTGTGTGTGTGCATCTGTCTGTCTGTGTCTATTTCTCCTTTCTTCATAGAAGTAGTCATTTGGTTAGAAAGGTCCAGCTATAAGGTCTGATACATTATCTCTCCATTCATTCAGAATGTAAGAACAAAGTTATTCTGAGGTCTTTCCTCAAGTCATTGCCAAGGTGATCTCTCATTACTCTCTCAACCAAGACATAATTTTCTCAGGGAAATCTCTCTTCAAATCTCAAAATTAAAGTTGAAAAGTTCGCTATGGATAATGGCCAATATTGACAGCTCTTCAAACTTGTAAATATGTGAGCCAATCTGTTTCCAAGAATACTTCCATCATTCTGGAAGATGCTATTTCCCCATGTTATGAAGAGTCCTGACTGGTCTGCTACCTCCCTGTTTGAAAGCAGGGTAAACAGCACCTCCTAGGTATTTTTCCCTGCCTGAGACGTGGTAGCCAATTCTCTGCTCATCTTCCACCTACTTTGCTTTGGTCTATCTAGTCTCCTACCAAGATTCATAGTTTCATTTTGTAATTTGGCAGTAGGAAGTTGTAGATGAACCTTGCTCTGCACTCCCGAGGGGACCAGTCAATTAGGTCATCTAAGATAATAATTTATGGAATTAATGTTCTGATTGTTGGAATTATTCTTGTTAGTTTAAGATAATTCTTCTGAAGATGTATCATCCTGAATGACTAAACAAACTATGGTATGTGAATGTAATAAAATATGATTGCACCATAAGAAATGATGAAGTGGACAGTTTCAGAGGAAATTGGGAAGGCTTCTAATAGCAAGCTGGTGCAGAAGGAAGTGAGCAGAGAAGTAGGAGGACAGTTTACACAATGACAACATTAGAAAGAAAAGGGATTTTGAAAGAGTTTAGAACTCTGATCAATAAAATGAAAAAAGATTGAAGATGAATGTGGAAATTTGTTTATGTATATTTGTTATGAGGATTTTCTTTGTCTTTTTATTCCATTTGGAGCAGGAGTGGGGGAGAGAAATAAAAGTTTATAAAAATAAAAACTAGAACTTATATATATATGTGTGTGTGTGTGTGTGTGTGTGTGTGTGTGTGTGTGTGTGTGTGTGTGTGTGTGTGTTCTCACGGAGCAAAATGAAACAATGAGAGAATACAAAGTAACCGTTTCTAATAAGGTACAGAGAGGCATGACAAAAACTATGTAGTACTCTGTGGTACAGAATTCACACTATGTGTGGTTTCTGAAAAAGAAGAGAGATAGATTGCTTCAGTGAAGGTGGTCAGGCTCTTAGAGGTATTAGGACTTGATCTAGGTCTTGAAGTCTGGATAGCTCTTGCTGATTCTAAGTTCCACACTCTCCCTACTACACCACAGTATAGAAACACCCAGATCGTTTACTTTACATTGGACATGGTTACTGGTAGGTCACATCAAGGAGGGAAGGAAGGAAAGGAGACAAGCCGTTGGTAAGCACTGTGAGTCAGGTGCCGTGCTAATGGTTTACAAAAGTTATCACATTTCACGGTCACAACTCTGGAAGGCAAATTCTGATATTTTTCACGTTTTATAGATGAAGGAACTGGCACAAATAGAGATTTTTTAAGTAACTTGCTTAGGGTGATCCAGCTAACACGTGGTCTGTGGTAGGATTTGTACTCATATCTCTCTGACTCCAGATCCAGCGCTCCATTCACTTTGCCACCTAGCTGCCTCTATGAAAAAGATGATGGTCTATAAGAATAAGAACCATTCCCCAGCTGATAAATAGTAAAAGGATAGGAACAGGCAGTTTTCTGATGAAGATGTCAAAATAATGTATAGTCATATAAGCTGCTCTAAAATATTGTTCATTGAATAAATGTAAATTAGAACAACCTTTAGATATGATTTTATACCTATCAGATTGGTTGAAATGATTAAAGAGGAAAGTGAAAAATATTTAAGAGGATATCGACAAATTGGGACACTAACAAAGAGTGAAATGAGCAGAACCAAGAGAACATTTTATACAGAAATGGCAGTATTATTTTAAGAACAGCTTTGAGTGGCTAATTCATTTTAAATTCATTACAAATACCCAAATTGCCTATAAAGTCATGCAAAGAAAGACTCTCACTGCATTCAGAGAAAGAACTGATAAATAGAAGTATGTATAGAATAATTTTGCATGTGTATGTGTATGAATACATATAAATATACACATATGCATATAGGTGTATATATATATGTATGTGTGTGTGTGCGTGTGTGTATTTGTGTCTAATGAGTCATTTCTACAGCAGGAGGGGAGGGGATGAGGGGAAAAGAAAGTTTCATGATAACTTCATATATTTAGAAGGTATAGCAAATCATACATAATAGATTTGTAGTTTAATGTGTAATCATCTTTTTTTTTATTCTACTATGTTATGAAAATACTTATTTTATTTTTAAAGTTCAGAATAAAAAAAGTTAATGGTCATTCTAAAGGACTGTAGCACCAGTTTAAGCCAGCAGTATGAGATGGCAGCTAAAAAAGAGCTTATATAATCTCAAGCTATGTGATATTTAGATATCATAGATAGGAAAGAAGGGTAGGGACTGGATGTGTGATTTCATTGGGATAAGGAACTCCCAGATAAGGAAACTCCTACCAATTTAAAGCGACACATTGCAAATTTTAGTTTTACAAAGTTGCCTAGAGTGGAGGTGTGAAGCTCCTGACCTGTAGACTTGAAATATAATTGGAAAATGTTTAACAAAATAAATGAAAATTTAATAAAATAGAGATAATGTTAATTTGTGTTTTCCAAACCAATATGTGACCTTACAGAGATCTCTTTCCATTTGAGTTTAACACCACTGGTAGAGGATTCAAAGGTTAAGTGAGTTGTCCAGGGTCATTGAGTGGTACATGACCTATTGTCAACCATGCATGTCTAATGCAGGAATTGTATCCAGGTTTTCCTGACTCCAAGACTGGTTATCTATCTATTACTCTTCTCTCCCTCTCCTTCTCTCCCCGTCAGTATTTACCTATCAGTCTGCAGATATAGATAGAGTAAACCTTCCTTTTCCTTTCCTCTTTTCCTTTCCTTTCCTTAAAAAAACATAAATAAAGATATGTAGTCACACACATCCATACATACATTTATATACATACGTGCATATATATATAAATAAGAGATTACATATTTATTACATGTAATGTACATATACACATACATGATACATGCACACATATAGTAGTTTAATCTTCACAAAGTGCTATATTACTTCATTTGCTCCTCCCAACAACCCTCTGAGGTCAGTGCTATTTTATAGATAAAGAATCTGAAATTCAGAGAGGTTATGTGAGTTCCCCACAGTCACACAGCTAATTAGAAAGACAGGATTCAAACCCTAACCTTGCTCGCTCCAAGTTCAAAATTCTCCCTACTGTGCCAAGCTGTTTCACTAAGGTATGGTGAATGGATTGAGAAAAGGTATGATCTCATTTTATTATGCCCTCATCAAAATACTTCCAGAGTGTTGTTTTCAGTTTTAGTGCCATGTTGAAGAAGGATGTTGAAAAGATGGGAGTAAGAACAGAGGAATAGAAGCAGGCTGGTTAGAAGTCTGGATGCCATGTTCTATGAAGATGAGTTAAAATAACTGGAGATATTTAGTCTGAAGAAGAGACTTGGGGTGAGGACAGGGAGAGGCATATTACATGCCTTCCCCTAGCTGAAGGCTTATAAAAGGAGGAGGGATTAGTTGTCATTTTTCGGGGGGTTAACAGCAGATTAGGATCACAGATCTAGAAACCTCAGAAGCCATCCAGGCCAGTCCACATTTTAGATGAGGAAGTTGTGTAGTAGGCACAGAAAGGAGATAAAAAGAATAAAACATCACACCTTCCCTGACATCCCAGAGTCTAGTTGTCACAGTGGAAAGAGCACTGGTTTTGGAATCAGAAGGGCTTGGTTCAAGTCTCAGCTCTGCCATTCATTACTTATGTGATTGTGGGTAATCACTGTGTGCCTAAGTGTCCTGTTTTGAAAGATGAAAATAGTAACACCTCTACTCCCTGCCTCATAAAGTTGTTGTAAGGATTAAGCAAGATAATGTCAGTTATTACTATCATCACCATCACCATCATCATCATCATCATCATCATCATTATCATTAGTGTGTAAGGCCCAGAGTCAGAAAGACCTGAGTTCAGGCTCAGATACTTACTAGCTGTTTGACCCTGGACAAGTCACTTAACCCTGCTTACCTCATTTTCCTCATCTGTAAAGTGAGCCAGAGAAAGAAATGACAAACCACTCTACTATCTTTGCCAAGAAAACCCCAAATGGGGTATCAAAGAGTTAGACACAATTTAACAGCAAAAATAAGATGTGTATACAAACAAAAAATTGAACATACAAAATTCAATGAGAATTCAAAGACCAGAGTGAATTGAATTTATCCTGTTCCTTTTTCTTACCTCTAACTTAATGGACCAAAGTGTGGGAGCATGTTTTTGATACAGGCTTGACCATTAATTGGTCTTGGAAATTATAGTCAGCTACACGGGGCAGTGAACAGAGTGCTGAACCTGAAGTCAGGAAGACTTCTTCAAATCCAGCCTCAGATAATAGCTGCATTACGGTGGGTAAGTCATTTAATGCTTGCCTCGGTTTCCTTATCTGTAAAATGGGGATAATGAAAGCACTGATCTCCCAGGGTTTTTATGAGAATCAAATGAGATATTTGTATAGCTCTTTGCAAACTTTAAAGCACCATATAAATGGTATGCAACAAAAAGGGAAATTCATTATTTTGGTCAAGGATGAGATTGGGCTCAATGAGTCACATACCATCCAATTAAGCGAGCAATCACTTGCTTTACAGAAGCACAAAGAATTATATACTGGCATAAGGGCTGCATGGTGAACACAGTCTTCTGACTCCCTTCATTCTATTCCTGACTTTCTGGACTTTAAAACCATTTCTTCATTCCCCAATTGATAAATGGTCCAAGAATATGAACAGGGAATTTTCAGAGGAAGAAATTAAAACTATCTATAATCATATGAAAAAATGCTCTAAATCACCATTGATTAGAGAGATGCAAATCAAAAGAACTCTGAGGTACCACATCACACCCATCATATTGGCTAACATGACAGAACAGGAAGATAATAAACGTTGGAGAAGATGTGGGAGAGTTGGGACACTAACTCATTGTTGGTGGAGCTGTGAGCTGATCCAACCATTCTGGAGAGCGCATTGGAACTCTGCCCAAAGGGCTACAGAAATGTGTATACCCTTTGACCCAGCAATATCACTTCTAGGACTGTATCCCCAAGAGATTGTAACACTGGGAAAGGGTCCCACGTGTACACAAATATTTATAGCAGTACTCTTTGTGGTGGCCAAGAACTGGAAATCAAGGGAACATCCATCAATTGGGGAATGGCTGAACATGTGAATGTTATGGAATATTACTGTGCTAAAAGAAATGATTAACAGGAAGACTTCAGAGAGACCTGGAAAGATTTACATGAGCTGATGCTGAGTGAGAGGAGCAGAACCAGGAGAACTTTGCACACAGCAACAACCACAGTGTGTGAGGAACTTTTCTGGTAGACTTAGTCCTTCACAGCTATGCAATGACCTAAAAAAATTCCAAAAGGACTCTTGAAGCAAAATGCCTTCCATTTCCAGAGAAAGTACTATGGAATTGGATCACAGAATGCAGCAGACCATTTTTTCTTGTGTTATGCTTTGTTTTGTTTTCATGGTTTCTCCCATTCATTTTAATTCTTCTATGCAACCTAAGATGAAAATGTATTTAATAAGAATGAATGTGTAGAACCTATATAAGATTGCATGTCATCTCGGGGAGGGAGGGGGCAAGATAGGGGAGGGAGGGGGAAAAACTCTAAGATATATGGAAGCTATTGTGGAAAACTGAAAACAAATTAATTAATTTAAAAAATAAATAAAAACAATCACAAAAAAACAAAACAAAAACACATCTTCCCTATCGAGACCTACCCCCTTTCTCTCATTGATGAGTTTTTCGTACAGCCTGTTTTGTTTGAGGGGCCCAGGCTGGCCTGCCTTCATTGTCCTCCAGACTTGTTCTTGGCTTTCTGAACTTTAAATGATGTTCCTGCATAGGGTATCTTCCTCCTCCCCACCCTCCCTCCTGTCTTTTCAGTTCCCTTTTATGTTCTGTTTTTATGCCTTCCCTTCAAAAAAAAAAAATGCTGTCTTTCTTTTAATTTGTATGTGTATCCCTATGCCTTAGCATGGTTCCTAGCGTATAGTAAATCTTTTCTCTCTCCTTTCTTTCCTCCCTCCCTCCTTCCCTCCTTCCTCCCTCCCTCCCTGCCTCCCTTCCTTCTTCCTTCCTTCCTTCCTCCCTTCCTTCCATCCTCCCTCCCTCCCTCCTTTCCCTCCCTCCTTCCCTCCCTCCTTCCCTCCCTCCTTCCTCCCTCCCTCTCTCCTTCCCTCCCTCCCTCCTTCCTTCCTCCCTCCCTCCCCCCTTCCCTCCCTCCTTCCTCCCTCCCTCCCTCCCTCTCTCCTTCCTTCCCTCCCTCCCTCCTTCCTTCCTCCCTCCTTCCTTCCTTCCTTCCTTCCTTCCTTCCTTCCTTCCTTCCTTCCTTCCTTCCTTCCTTCCTTCCTTCCTTCCTTCCTTCCTTCCTTCCTTCCTTCCCACCAAGCACTTGAGTGAAAAATGTGTGACATTTCAAGGAGGCCTGAGAAAGCATCTGCAGGCTCCTCCATAGTGGGAAGTACAGATTTCAAGAACCATTGGAAACAAACTAACCATCTGGCTCAGAGTTCCAAAATAGTCTTGGGTTTCTTAAATGTGGAACAAAACAATGGAGTTGTTGCCATGCCATCCTATAACCAAATTTGAATTATAAAATAAATAAGCCACTTACCTAAAAATGCTTCTGTGGTCAGATTTGCATACACAAACCACTGGGGGGGGTTGGGGGGGGAGGGAATGGGTTGAAACTCCTTCTCTGGATGCAGAAAAAAAAAATAGTTCCTTGAAGTTGTGTTCTTAGAATTGTGTAATGAGGTTATTTGATATATGGTTCTTTTCTATGTAGTCATTGTTGGTTTTCAGTAATACTGCCAATGCTTTCAATTTGGATGGGAATTTCCCTGCTTTTCCAGCTTTCTGCATCCTGGAAAAGGATGCCTGAGGAAGAAAGAATATACTTGATCATCTTGTCTGTAACAAAACACCCCCAGTTGGTTCATAAATCAAGTCATTTAATCTCTCTGGGCCTAATTATCATCATTTGTAAAATGAGGAGATTGAAGAAGTTTACATCCAAGGTCCCTTTTAGTTCCCTTATAGTCCTATGATCTATGGCCATATGCTGGGGCTTATGGTCATAGCGTCATAGATCTAGAAGGGGCCACAGGAGCCAACTACTCCAACCCCTTCATTTTAGAAATAAGGAAAATGATTCCCAGGGAGGTTAAGTGACTTAGTCAAGATTATCTAGGAGTAAAGTCATAGATGAACTTGGAACCCAGGTTTGATAACTTCAAAGCCTTCCATAAAAGTGGGTTTAAAATAGTAGAAAAAACATTTCTGTTCTCTAGTTCATTCTCTTACTGAGGTTGAATTATGTGACAATTGTAGCTGATGGTACCTTAGAAACTGATCACTCTAACCCTCTTACTTTATAGCTAAGGAAACTAATATCCACAGTGGTAAAGGAATATGCCCCAAATAAACTCCAGTAGTTCTCTAGTATCTCTAAGATAAAATGAAAATTCCTAATATTGGTCAGTTGAATCCCTTTATACTCTGTCCTGTGTTAAAATTATACCTTGTTCTCATCCCTCTGACACCTTCCCATAGTAAGTTTATAAGTGGCCTGTGTACAAGGTAACAGTAGTAAAAAATAAGATGGCAAAGGGGAATCTTGAAGTTGCATATAGACCATCCCAAAGATCAGAGTGCAACTGGAAACTGTATCATATAGGAACCAGAAATGACACACTGAAAATATGTGCTAAATCAGAGGAAGTACTCTAGACTTTGCTGTCAAGGCCTTTTGGTCCTGACACATAAATCTCAGAGTAACTAAAAACCAGCAGAACTAAATGGTGCTGATAATTTTGTGGTGATGTAGACATGTTAACTTTAAAGTTTTACTGGCAACTTTGAGATGATTTGAATATGTTAATGAACTAGCCCCAAGATGGCAAGGTTAAGAGTTAGTCCATCCCCCAACTAAATCCTATAAAAGGGAGACCTCAAACTCCTGTCCAAATCTGGAAAGACTTATATGAACTGATGCTGAATGAAATAAGCAGAAACAAGAGAATACAGTACACAGTAACAGCCCACCTTGATGACAGACTTTAATAGACTTAACTCTTCTCAGCAATGCAAGGAGCTAAGGCAGCTCCAAAACACTCATAATGAAAAATGCAATCCACATCCAGAGAAAGAACTATGGAATCTGAATGCATATGAAAGCATACTATTTACTCTCTCTTTCTTTTTTATTTTGTTTTCTCTTTCTCATGGTTTCTCCCATTAATTCTAATTCTTTTTTACCACATAACTAATGTGAAAATATGTTTAATAAGAATGTGCATATAGAGCATTCATCAGATTGCATGCTATCTTGGAGACGGGTGAGAGGAGGGAAGTGGAGAAAATTTAAAACTCAAAAGTTTAGAGAAGTGAATGTTGAAAACGAAAATTAAATAAATTAATTTAAAGAGAGAGAGAAAAAAAGAAAGCCTCTCCCCCCAACAACTAGACCTGTCTGAAGTGTGGAATGAGATCCCTTGAAAGGGGTTAAGCTTCCCCTTCCTTGGAGATCTTTGAGCAGAGACTGTAAGACCACTTGTCAGGTATGTTATAGCAGGTATTCCTTTTGAGACTAGATCTCCAATGAGGTTCCTTTATTTCTCAAATTCTGTGGTTGCGTGGGTTCATGTTTGACTTTACAGTCTTTTCTTCCTGGGATCCCCGCAACTGCAGAAGATCAGGGCTCTGCAGAAGACCAAGAAACATTGATAACAATGGATTTAGTTCCCGAGAGAGTGAAGTACTAGGCTAAAGCTATAGTATGGATCAAAAATATTTATACAACTTGTTCCCCAATTCAGAAGAGATGGATCAGTAGGAAATTGGATCCAGGTGAAAGAAAAGGGTGGTTAATAGAAAGGCAAGAAGTGCTGAAACTTTGTTTTGTTTTCCTTCCAAGAATTATTAGAGTAGAAAGATAAAATTAAAAATTGAATTTGGAAAATCTGCACGTGTGTTCTTAAGAGTTGGTGATATACAATCAAGAGCTATGTGGTATATGAGCTTTAGAATCATGAAGATTTTATGGCACAACTTGTCTGACCCTGGGCAATCACTTAATCTCTCTGTGCCCTACGACAACTCTCAAAGACTGTAAATTTCAGAATAATCGATAATATGCATTGAAAAATATTTCCTCACTGGAAGTTCCCTACATAAATGAAATCATTCTTCCAGACCTAAATTGCAGAATGACTATTGGAAATTTTTCAGAGCTACTTGCCCTTCCACATTCTTTCCAACAGTTGCCATTTTTATTTTTTGTGTTCTTTGTCTGTTTTGATGGGGGTGAAGTATAAACTTAGTGATGTTTTAAGTGACAGTCTTATTATTAGATATTTGGAGCATTTCTTATATCATTTTTGATAGTTTGCTTTTCCTTTTTTGTTAACTGCTCTTGTTCTTATATATTTAATTCAGTTCCTTGTATCTTATCTATCTAATCTACTGAAAACAATTGTTTTCCCAATGAACTCTTTCTCCCTCCTAGTTTAAGTTGCTTTAATTTTGTTTGAAAACTTTTCAGTTTTATACAATCAAATTTGTCCATTTTAACTCCTGTAACACTCTCTATTCCTTATTTGGTTAAGAAATCTTCTCCTATCCATAACTGTGAAATGTATTTATTTCCCTGTCTCTTGACCTTGTTTATGATATAAACATTGATATCTAGATAATGTATTTATTGTGAGCTTACTGAGCTATTTTCTATGAGATATTGATCTAAACTTAATTTCTGCCAGATTCTTTTCAAGTTTTCCTAACAATTTTTGTTGAACAGTAAGTTCTTATCCCAAGAGTCACACTCACTGCATTCATTTGTGTCTGGATCTTCTGTTCCTAATCTGCATTAGGGATCAACTTTTACAGTTTTAATCAGTGCAAAAAAAAGTTTTGAGCCTTACTGCTTTACAGCATAGTTTGTGATATGGTACTACTAGGTCTCCTTCCTTCCCATCACCTCCTCCCCTTCCTTTGAGATTTTTGACCTTTTCTTCTTCCAGATGAATTGTGTAATGGTTTTTTCTATCTCTATAAAATAGTTTTTTGGCAGTCTGATTGCTATGGAATTTAATAAGCAAATTAATTCACATAGCATTGCCATTTTTATTACATTGCTATGGTTCAATTCATATATAATATTTCTTCAATTACATGTTTATCTTTGTAAAGTATTTTGTAGCTGAATTAATGATTCCTGTGTGTTCTAGTAGGTGGGTTCCCAAATATTTTATACTGTATATTCTCTAGCTGTTTTTAATAGATTTTCTCTTCCTATCACTTCCTGCTGGGTTTTGTTGGTAATGTACAGAAAGGCTAATGATTTATGGCTTTTATTTTATATATTCCTACTTTGTTATTATTTCAATTTTTTTTGTTGAATTCTGTGAGTTCTCTAAATACACTATCATTTAATTTGCAAAAAGTGATAATTTTGTCCCTTCCTTTTATTTATTTTTCTAATTTCTTTTTCTTGTCTTTTCTGCTATAACTAGCATTTCCTTTGTTGTTGCCCAGTTGTTCCACTTGTGTCTGACTCTCCGTGACTCCATTTGGGCTTTTCTTGCAAAGATACAAGGAGTAGTTTATCATTTCCTTCTCTAGCTCTTTTTTTAACAGATGAGGACGCTGAAGCAAATAGGATTAAATGACTTGCCCAGGGTCACATAGTTAGTGTGTGTCTGAGGTCCAACTCTATCCACTGTGCCACCTAGCTGCCCTAATATTTATCTATATCAAATAATAATGGTGTTATTCTTTACTCCTGATATTATTGGGATAAGCCTCTAGTGTTTCTCTACTTCGGATGATGCTAACTTGACAATAATAACTATCATATTCAAGAAAGATCCATTCATTCCTGTATTTTTATTGCTTTTAACAGGTATGGGTCTTATATTTTTTATAAAGCCTTTTTGGTATTTGTTGATATAGTTATTTAATTTATGTTGTTTTTGCTATAAATATGGTCTCCTATGTTTGTAGCTTTCCTCATATTTAAATAACCCTACATTCCTGGTATAACTCTAACTTGGACATAATATATAATCTTTTAAATACAATACAAAGGCTTCTTTGTTAATATTTTACTCAATATAGTTGTTTCATATATATATGAATATGTATGTATACATACATAGGGATATATGTCTATTTTTTCTTTGTTTTATTCATCCTTGGTTTAAGTATCAAGATCATATTTGTACCATTAGAAGAAATGTTTAGATACCTTCTTTTATTATTTTTATAAATATGTTAGATTTTAATTAAATAGTCTTTGAATGGTTCATAGAACTCATAAATTCTTTTGGTTCTTATTTTTTTCTTTCAGAGTTCATTTATGGATTTTTCAGTTTCTTTATCTGAGATTGGATTAACATACTTATTTCTTGTGCTATTAATCTGGGTATTTTACATTTTGGCACATTTTCATTTTCTTTTAGGTAAAAGTTTTGTTGACATAATGGAAGAAATAGTTTCTTACAATGTCCTTTATTTTTTCTTTTTCATTTTTAGTTTTGGTAATTTGGTATTCATTTTCTTTCAAAAAACAGATTATCTAATGCTTTATCTATTTTATTAATTTTAAATAAAAACTTCCAGCATAATTTATTATACTTGAATATTATGCTTAATTTTATTTAGGAATTAGTGAAAACAAAAGATAATATTTTTCTCCCATGTAGGTTGTACATGCCTATATGTATACATGTATATACATGTCATGATATATCATAGGAGGCTGTTTACTTTGCTTATTTCAAGTCCAGGCTTTTGTGATGGAGGAAATAGATTTTTGGTCTGGAAAAAGGGGGTGAGCAAAAGTGTAAAGGCTAGAATACACAAGGCTTATTTTGGAGAATAGTTTAAAGATCAGTCTTGTTTTGGAGTAGGAATCATGTGAATGAGTAGTATGAAATAAGCCTAGAAAAGTAGATTTAGACCAGGTGATGAAAAGTCCTGAATGCCAGATAAGTAGTTTAGTTTTCATGCTGAAACAATTGGGGAATCATTGAAGACTTCTGAGCAGGGAAATGGAAGGATCAAAGTGGAAAAATCATTTGTGGTGTGCAAAGCACAATGGAGATAGAAGAAACTGGAGGCAAAGCAGAAGGGAGAGAGAGGGTGTGGTTGTGGTAGATAAGTGGGACTGAAGAGAAGGCTTCAGATCAGGTCTGAAGTAGGGTGGTGGGAAGTCAGAATGAAAAGAAAGAAATGGATGTGGGAAATATTTCAAATAAAGAGTTGATAGGACAGGTTGATGGTACACAGTCATCAGCTTAATCTTCTCTGAACACTTCATTGCTCTGATAA
This sequence comes from Bettongia penicillata ogilbyi, assembly GCA_023548195.1. Lineage (NCBI taxonomy): Eukaryota > Metazoa > Chordata > Mammalia > Diprotodontia > Potoroidae > Bettongia > Bettongia penicillata. The sequence continues at coordinate 125,225 of JAJHZJ010000855.1, read as the reverse complement.
AAAACCTTCTTTCTTTCTGTAATGCTCAAATTCCAATTTAGAGCATTAAAGGTAATTTCCAGCTAATTTCTCTATATTTAGCTCTCAATAATCCCGTGTAAGGAGCCCCAGTGTTAGCCAGACTGGCCTACTCACTGGCCTCCACTCCTCAATTCACACTAGTACATTTTTACCTCTTTTTCCCCACCTACCATCCTCCCTTCCTCTGCTCCTGCATCAATATGAAGTTTACTTATCCTTAAGGCCCAGGTCAGATCCCATCCATTCTTTGAAGCAACCCCCAATAAATTTCCCTTCCTATTATACTATCAGAGGCAAATAACGTACTGGGTAGAGAGGTATCCTTGGAACCAGAAAGAACTCTGTTCTTAATGCCTCTGATACATTCTGTCTTTGTAATCTTATAAACTCTAACTCTAAGACTGGAAAGTAGGAGTTGATGTGTAGTGGTAGAGGGAATTCCCTCCTTTGGAGTTCCGTATACCAGTGAAATCACAGTTCCTAAAAAGAAAAACAAACGCCAAATACCTTGTATGTTTGCTACTCCTTTGAAATGTCCTTTTGAAATGTTCTGGTTTTTGCATTTTTTGGATGTAGTAATAATAACTCAGTTATGTAGTACTTCACATTTTACAAAGCACATTTTTCAAAACAACCAGAGAGGGAAGTAGTGAAAATATTATTTTCATTTACAATTGTTACTGTTCAGCTGTTTCAGTCATTTCTGACTCTTGGTGTCTTGGTGAGCAAAGGTCCTAGGGTGGTTGACCATTTCCTTCTCTTTCTCATTTTGCAGATGAGGAACTGAAGCTCAAAGAGGTTGTGATTTTCCCATCATCACACAGTTACTGTCTGTCAGAGCTGAGTCTTACATCTGTATCTCTTTACTCCATGTCAACTATATCAAAACATCCAGAGGACAACTGAACATAGTGAGGTGACTTGAAATCATCATAATGAGGATCAAATATTAGTTGATTTTAATTTTTAAAATAGTTTGTAATTTTTATTGTTCAAGTAACACGTTTTAATTAATCTATTCCTCCCACTGTGCCCTTCCCCCCATTGATCAAATTTAAAGAAACAACAATATATAATTGAAAAACAAATCCCTCAGTATATAGCTGGATAGTTTGACAAAATAAATCTCCAAGCTATCTGTGTCAGAAAATGTGTGCCTCTTTCTGCATCTTAAGTTCATTACCTCTCTGTTAGAAAGTGTCCTTTTTTTTTGATTGATGATTTGTCATTGTCTTGATCCAAGTTCTAAGATTTTGCCGAGTTGCTTTTCTCTGTACAAAGTGTTTTCCTAGTATTGCTCACTTGTCTCTGCATCAGTTCATAAAGGTCTTCCTAATTTCCTCTGGAATTATCCAATCCATCATTTCTTATGCCACAACACTATTCCATTACATTCATGTACCACAATTTGTTTAGCTGTTTCCCAATAGGAAGACAACTTCTTAATTTCCAATTTTTGGCTATTGCAAAAAAAAGTGCTATAAATATTTTTGTAAATACAGATCCTTTCCCTTTTTCTTTGATTTCTTTAATATATAAGCCGAGTTGTGATGAAACAGTATGTACTATTTCATAATTTTCTAGGCATTTTTCTAAGCAATAGTTCTAGGCAATAGTTTTGTAGGCAGCAATTCCACATTGCTTTCCAAAATGGCTGAACTAATTCACATCTCCACCAGCTGTACTCTACTGTACTTATTTTCCCACAGACCCTTCAGCATTTGACATTTTACTCTTTTGTCATCTCTGCCATCATGATAGGCTTGAGGTGGAAACCTCAAAATGGCTTTAATTTTTATTTCTCTAATAATTAGTGATTTAGATCAATGTCAAACTCAAATAGGGACCACTGAAACTATACATACAGATACCTGTGCATGTATATTGACTTAGGAAACCATACATTTGTATATATCTTTTTTAAATTTATTAACACTTCAACACATTAGAATGAGAAAAGAAATACATTTTAATCTAGTTCAGGATCCACTCAGGAGTGCTGTGGACTGCAGGAGGCTTGTGGGCTGCATGTTTGACACTTTTGATTTAGATCCTTTTAAAATTAGTTTGGATTTCTTCCTTTGAAAACTACCATTTCATATTCTTTGGTTATTATCTATTGAGGAACATGTCGTAGTCTTATAAATTTGAATGATTTTCTCATATATCTTGGAAATGAGACCTTTATCAGAGAAATTTGTTGTAAAGATATTTGAGCATAAATTTATAAATTTTATGTAATCAAAAGTATCCTTTTTATTTGGTATGATTTTGTATGTAGGTCCATGGAAGGAACTGGGAATGTTTAGCTTAAAGAAGACTAAGTAGAGATATGACAGCTGTCTAAAAAATTTTGAAGAGCTATCATTTAGAAAAGGAAACAGACTTTTCCTGGATGACTCAGGAGGGGGAAATGAGTGCAGTTTCAGTTTATCTTACATAAAGAAAAATTTGTTAACAATTAGAGCAAAGGTTCTTAACCTTTATATGTGTCATTAACCTCTTTTGGGGAAGACTATGGACCTTTACTTAGAATAATGCTTTTAAATGCATAAAATAAAATTAGTAGAATTACAAAGGAAATCAATTGTTCTGAAATATGATTATCAGATATTTTTAAAAAATTCATGGACCTCATGTTGAGAATCCCTGATAAAGCCTAAAATGTTTTTTTTTTAAACCAAACTGATATGTAGTTTAATGGCTAGCACATGGTCCATCAGTATGTAGACTTTGCATAGACATTGTAGATGGGCAATGGATTGGGCCCAGTTGAATAGGAGCATGAGAAAATTGACTGTAAGCTTTGAAAAGTTGACCCTAAGCTTCTCCCTGAAACAAAGGTCCAAATTTTAAATATTAGCATTCTCCTAGTCATGCTATATGGCTTTAAGAATAGTATACCAAAGGCTGTGAAAACTTTAAATTATAGTCCATTAAAAGATAGTAGAAAGGCACATCGTATATATAAGTGGGATGCTACAGGGCTAGGAAGAATTTCACAGGACAAGTGGCATAAAGGATGCCCAGAGAGATATATGAATGAAAAAAAGAGGTGGGTTATTCACGCAGTGGGAGAAAAATGCGACTGATGAATGATGTTCAAGAGATCTAGAGGAAGGCTCCCAATATATTGTGGGAGATTCTCCTATGTAGGATTTATGAGAGGGTATGGAAAAGACTATGGGTTGCTATGTCATGCAGTGGATAGAGCACTGGACTCGGAGTCAGGAAAACTCATCTTTCTGAGTTCAAATCTGACCTCAGATACTTATCAGCTGTGTGACCTTGGGTAAATCACTTGACCTAATTTGCCTCAGTTTCCAGTATTTTTGCTAAGAAAATTCCAAGTGGGGTCATGAAGAGTCAGACATGAATGAAATAAATGAACAACAGCAAAATAGAAAAGAATCCCATAGATGAGAAAGTGTGAGTGGTTACGATTACTGGAAGTAGTACTCATATCAGCATTATCACTGATCCATTGTAGATCCAAGTATATTGCCTAATATTGCTATATTTTTAATGCGTCTTCCCACCTAACTTGGATGTTCTTCTATGGAAGAATTTCCTACTTCTGTATATACCCCATGGTGTCCTGCTATGTTCAGTAAACACAATAGTGCAGTAATAAATACAACAAATACTTGTTGGCTAACTACCACTTCTAAAATTCTATGTATGATCATTGACTTCTGAGCTTTCATAAAACATCACACTTACAAGTGTAGTAGATATCTTTTGAGTGTCCTCTCCTTCCATACCTCTAGAACATGCACAATCAGTATTCCTAATGACTACTTGGAAGCTCAAGGAAGGGGCAAGGGGAAACCAGGGGGAAGGTTGTTCAATTGAATCTCCTAATTAGTGGCTGAGCCAGTATTCAATGGATATATTAACAGGGAAATATGCTCCTCAGTCACACCCTCTTTCTTCCTATTTTGACACATAAGGATGACTTTCTGAGCTGTTCAGAGAGTGGGATTGGGTGTTCTTCCTTCCATTTGGTCACATGCCATAAGTATACATTGTATTTAGTCGAGCTGATGTTTGGGATGAGGTTGCCTCTCTTTTGTGTCTTTTTCTTTGTTACAGAGCCTGGAAAGAACTTAAAAGGGGGGAGGAGCCAAGATGGCAGAGTAGAAAGATTCACATATGCTAGCTCCAAACCCACAGCCCATAAATTACCTGTAAAGAGGAAGTCCCAACAAATTCTGGAGCAGTGGAAGCCACGCAACAACGGAGTAGAGGAGATTTCTGTTCCAGAGAGCCCTGAAAAACTGACACCAAAAGTCCGTCGTGCACCAGACTGGAGCAGAGCCCAGCCATGCCCTGGCCTCGCAGAGGAGCAAATCTGAGCAGGCTTCAGGGATGGAATCTCCGGTGGCTGCGAAGGTCCCTCAACTCACAGGTGCTACAGGTCAGTGAGAGAGACTTCTGGACTGGTTGAGAGGGAAGCGGGATGTCTCCATAACTCAGGACCCCTCTGGAGGCAGCGGCAGAGGCAGCAGCAGACAGGAGCTCCCAAAGCAGAAAGGAGCTCGGGTCCATTGTTGAAGATCACCACATAAACCCCCTGAGGGAACTGAGCCCTGTGAGGTAGCACTGCCCCTACCTAAGAACCTGAATTTAATCTCATACTGAATAGCAGCCCCACCCCCCATGGAAAGTCCTGAGGCTGGGAAGCAGCATTTGAATCTCAGACCCCAAGCACTAGCTGGGCAGATCTGGAGAGAGGTGGGGTGGAGAGGAATCTCAGAAGTCCAGAAAAGGGAAAAAAAATAAGACCATAGAGGGTTACTTTCTTGGTGAACAGATATTTCCTCCTTTCATTTCTGATGAGGAAGAACAATGCTTACCATCAAGGAAAGACATAGAAACCAAGGCCTCTGTATCCCAAACATCTGAGGTGGATGTCCAGTGGGTTCAGGCCATGGAAGAGCTCAGAAAGGATTTTGAAAATCAAGTTAGACAGGTGGAGGAAAAACTGGGAAGAGAAATGAGAGAGATGCAAGAAAAGCATGAAAAGCAGGTCAACACCTTGCTAAAGGAGACCCAAAAAAATGCTGAAGAAAATAACACCTTGAAAAATAGGCTCACTCAATTGGCAAAAGAGGTTCAAAAAGCCAATGAGGAGAAGAATGCTTTCAAAAGCAGAATTAACCAAATGGAAAAAGAGGTTCAAAAGCTCACTGAACAAAATAGTTCTCTCAAGATTAGAATGGAACAGATGGAGGCTAATGACTTTCTGAGAAACCAAGAAATCACAAAACAAAACCAAAAGAATGAAAAAATGGAAGAGAATGTGAAATATCTCATGGGAAAAACAACTGATATGGAAAATAGATCCAGGAGAAACAATTTAAAAATTATGGGACTACCTGAAAGCCATGATCAAAAAAAGAGCCTAGACATCATCTTTCATGAAACTATCAAGGAAAACTGCCCTGAGATTCTAGAACCAGAGGGCAAAATAAGTATTGAAGGAATCCATCGATCACCACCTGAAAGAGATCCAAAAAGAGAAACTCCTAGGAACATTGTGGCCAAATTCCAGAATTCCCAGGTCAAGGAGAAAATCTTGCAAGCAGCTAGAAAGAAACAATTCCAGTGTTGTGGAAATAAAATCAGGATAACTCAAGATCTAGCAGCTTCTACATTAAGGGATCGAAGGGCGTGGAATAGGATATTCCAGAAGGCAAAGGAACTAGGACTCAAACCAAGAATCACCTATCCAGCAAAACTGAGTATAATACTTCAGGGAGAAATATGGTCTTTCAATGAAACAGAGGACTTTCAAGCATACTTGATGAAAAGATCAGAGCTGAAAAGAAAATTTGACTTTCAAACACAAGAATGAGAAGAAACATGAAAAAGTAAACAGCAAGGAGAAGTCATAAGGGACTTACCAAAAGTGAACTGTTTACATTCCAACATGGAAAGACAATATTTGTAACTCTTAAAACTTTTCAGTATCTGGGTAGTTGGTGGGACCACACACACACACACACACACACACACACATACACACATACACGTACACATGTGCGCACACACACATACACACATGCATGCACATACAGAGACAGAGAGCGCAGAGTGAATTGAATAGGATGGGATCATATCTTAAAAGAAATTAAGGTAAATGGTGAGAGAGAAATGTAGGGGGAGGAAAGAGGGTGAAATGGAATGGGGTAAATTATCTTTCATTTAAGAGGCAAGCAGGAGACTTTTTAGTGGAGGGAAAAAGAGGAGAGCTGAGAAAAAAACAAGAAGTTTGCCCTTATCACATTGGACTAAAGGAAGGAATAAAATGCACACTCATTTTGGTGTGAAAACCTATCTTACAATACAGGAAAGTGGGGAGAAGGAGATAAGCAAGGTGGGGGGAATGATGGCAGGGAGGGCAATGGGAGGAGGGAGCAATTTGAAGTCAACACTCTTGGGGAGGGATAGGATCAAAAGACAGAATAGAAACAATGGGGGGCAGGATAGGATGGAGAGAAATACAGTTAGTCTTACACAACATGATTATTATCGAAGTCATTTGCAAAACTACACAGATATGGCCTATATTGAATTGCCTACCTTCCCAAAGGGAATGGGTGGGGAGGGAGGGATGGGAAGAATTTGGAACTCAAAGTTTTAGGAACAACTGTTTAGTATTGTTCTTGCTACTAGGAAATAAGAAATACAGTTAATCGGGGAATAGAAAGTCATCTGGCCCTATAGGACAAAAGAGAAGATGGGGACAAAAGAAGGGAGGGATGATAGAAGAGAGGGCAGATTGGTGACAGGGAAAATTAGAATGCTCGGTGTATTGGGGTGGGGGGAGGGAGTAAAAGGGGAGAAAATTTGGAACCCAAAATTCTGTGAAAATGAATGTAAAAAGTTAAATAAATAAATTTACATTAAAAAAATAAAAAGAAAAGGAAAAAAACAATTTTTAATTCTGTGTCCACTACATAAGAACTTCTTTGAAAGAGAGGGCTTTTGAATCTATCAGCTGAAGTGAGGGAGATTTCTGGACAACTATCCAGTGGTGCCAAGTCCCCTCCATTCTACTGGAGAGTTCAAAAGCTTTATCTCTACTGAGGTATCTTTTTCAGATCTATGCATTTTTCCAATTTACCTTAGTGCCAAATAATATAACAAATCTTGACTTGTCTTATACATCTAATTAGGAGTGACATGTTTCACTTAAAATATGACCAGAATAACTACTTTTTGTTGTTTCCCATTGTACAAAAACTTCTCTTTCCGTTGAGGCATGAGATAATTAAAATGCTAGTCAACCTGCCTCTGATATGAGGGAAAAACTTCCTTGATTTCTTCTTGTCTTTCTCTCCACCTTCCCAACCTTTCCAGGGTTAGAAGGTAGAGAGAGAGAATTTTACTAAAAACTTTGCAAAACTTTTATGATTCCCTGAAAGCAATTTATGGATCAAAAACTTATGGCGCATCACAACTACTCAGTGCTAATGGAGCCACATTGATTAGTGATAAGGACATGACCCTAGAGAGATGGGCTGAGCACTTCCATAGTGTCCTCAACAGACCATCATCAATGCTGAGGCCATGTTGAAGTCATTCCTTCCTGAGCTGAACTTCCAATTGAAGAAGAGCTTTTGTGGGCCATTAGGCTCCTCTCATGTGGCAAAGTACCTGGTGTTGATTCTATTCAAGCTGAGATTTACAAGGTAGAGAGACCATTGCTCATACAAAAGCTGACTGAAATTTTCCAGGTCATATGGTAAGAGAACATTATCCCCCAGGAGTTCAAGGATGCCTTCATTGTTCATCTCTATAAGGGTAAAGGGAATAAGTTGCCCTGCAACAATCACCAGAGGAACTCTTTCTTAGTCATTGCTGCTAAGATTCTAGCTAGAGTCCTCCTTAATAGACTGATCCTTCACCTGGAAGATGGTCATCTACCTGAGAGCCAGTGTGGCTTCAGAAAGGGCCGAGGAACAGTCGATATGGTGTTTGCTACATGACAATGCCAGAAGAAATGCCAGAAGCAGAACAGAGATTTATACACAACATTTGTAGATATGACCAAGGCCTTTGACTTGAGGGCTTATGGAAAATTATGTGAAAATTTGGTTGCCTGGAGAAGTTCATCAATATTGTACATCAATTTCATGATGGCATGTTTGCCCGAGTTCTGGATAACGGACAAAGCTCTCATGCCTTCCCAGTCACCAATGGAGTGAAATAGGGTGATGTGCTTGCTCCCATGCTTTTTAGTATGATATTTTTTTTCAGCCATGTTGACAAATGCTTTCAATGAGAATGAACATGGCCTCAAGGTCAACTACCTTACTGATGGTAAGTTCTTCAATTTGAAAAGGTTACAAACCAAGACCAAAGTGGAGGGAGTGTTGGTGTATGATTTTCTGTTTGCAGATGATTGTGCACTCAATGCAGCCTCTAAAGCTGAGATGCAACAAAGCATGGATCAATTCTCTACTTCCTGTGCTAATTTTGGCCTAATAATTAACACCGAAAAAACACAAATGTTCCATCAGCCACCACCACACCATCCATATGTGGAACCATCAGTTACAATAAATGGAGAAGTTTTGAATGCTGTGGATAAGTTCACTTACCTTGGTAAGTAATACCCTTGTGGGTATTTGTAATAACTTTGTTAGCTTTTTCTTTTTTCTCTTAGTCTATGATTTCATTTTTATGGAGAACTCCTGGTGATGAATGTCCTCTACCTCTATGGATTAGCAACTATTCTGTGATTTATAGACTTGGAAACTTTCATGAGATAATGAGAAATTAAGTGACTTGAACAGAGTCCCACAACTAATACATATCAGAAGTATGACTGGAACCCAGATCTTTCCTGTTTCAGAGCTTATTCTCTATTCTTTATGAGGCAGTTAGCTGGCAGAGTGGATAGAGTGCTGGTTCTTGAGTGAGGTAGATCTGAGTTCAAATCTGGCCTCAGACACTTCCAAACATGTGACTCTGGACAAGTCTTAAAGTCTTCAGTACTTGAATTCTGCAATTATATCTTCCCTTTTAGCTATTTACAAGAATATATACATATGTATATGTATATGTATAGATAGATAGATATAGATAGATAGATCCCTGGTTCTTCTGTCTATTCCTTATGTGGAGAGATATCTTCTACTACTATCTTAATTGACCTTTTTTAGCTTATCAATGTCCTTACAAAAAGTCTCTTTCAGAACTGAACACAATACCCTAGATGTGGTCTGACTGAGACAGAGTGGAATGGAACTAAAATCTCTCTCTTTCTTATGAATTAAGCTTAAAATCCTATTAGCCTCTTTGGCTTATACCACTCTTTCTTGTCACTAAAATCTCCAGATCTCTTTCACACAAACTGCAGTCTAAAAATATCCTTCTTTGCACTAAATTACCATAACACAGTCATCAACTTCTGTTGAACATTGATGTTGACAGTAACCTCAGGGGCAGAGCCAAAATGGCAGAGTAGAAAGACATACATACTTTAGCTCTTCCCCACAGTCCATAAAATACCTGTAAAAAAAGACTCAACAAATTCTAGAGCAGCAAAAGCCACAGAATGAGGATGGACTGGAAGAGATTTCCAGCCCAGGGTGACCTGGAAGGCCAATGGGAAAGGTCTGCCGCATCAGAGTGGAGCGGAGCAGAGCCCAGCCTTGGCTGTGCAACTCTTGGAGGAGCAGGGTTCAGGGATGAAATCCCCAGAAGCAGCAGTGGTTTGCAGATCCCTCAACCCCCAGGCACCAAAGGTCAGTGAGAGGACTTTTTCAACCTGAGTGAGAAGGGGGGAGAGTCCATCCCTGGCTCCAGCCCAAGGTGGAGGCAGAGGCTGGGCAGTGGAGGCTGGTCAGTGGAGGCTGGACAGCAGAGACTTGTGGAGGCCGCTGCAGGCAGGCAGCAATGAGCTTTCATTGTTCCATTGTTGGAGCACTGAGCATAAAGCCTCTGAGGGAATTGAGCAGCTGATTTGAATCTCAACCCTGAGTGGAGGCCCCACCCCTATCTAAAGCCCCTGGGGGAATTGAGAAGCTGATCTGAATCTCAGCCCTGAGCACTGTCCTGGGGTGAGCAAGAGCATGAGGACCCTCCTCTTGACAAAGGATTCAGAAATTAAGTAAGAGACTGGGAAAATGCCCCAAAAGGGGGAAAAAAATAAGACCACAGAAGGTTACTTTCTTGGTGAACAGGTATTTCCTTCCATCCTTTCAGATGAGGAAGAACAAAGCAGAGTGTCAGAGGAAGCCAAGGCTCTTGCATCCAGTACCTCCAAAATGAATATACAATGGGCCCATGCCATGGAAGAACTTGAAAAGGGAGTCAGTAGCTTGCTAAAGGAGGCCCAAAAAAATGCTGAGGAAAATACACCTTTAAAAATAGGCTAACTCAATTGGAAAAAGAGGTCCAAAAGCTCACTGAAGAAAATAGTTCTTCAAAAATGAGAGTGGAGTTCAGGGAAGCTAATGACTATATGATAAACCAAGAAGTTGCAAAACAAAACTAAAGGAATGAAAAAATAGAACAAAATGTGAAATATCTCATTGGAAAAACAACTGACATGGAAAATAGATCCAAGAGAGACAATTTAAAAATTATGGGACTACCTGAAAGCCATGATCAAAAAAAGAGCCTAGATATTATTTTTTCACGAAATTATCAAGGAAAAATTCCCTGATATTCTAGAACCAGAGAGCAAAATAAATATTGAAAGAATCCATTGATCACCTCCTGAAAGAGACCCGAAAAGAGAAACTCCTAGGAATATTGTGGCCAAATTTCAAAGTTCCCAGGTCAAGGAGAAAATATTGCAAGCAGCTAGAAAGAAACAATTCAAGTATTGTGGAAATACAATCAGGATAACACAGGATCTGGCAGCTTCTACATTAAGGGATTAAAGGGTTTGGAATAGGATATTCCAGAAGTCAAAGGAACTGGGATTAAAACCAAGAATCACCTACCCAACAAAACTGAGCATAATACTTCAGGGGAAAAAATAGTCATTCAATGATATAAAGGACTTTCAAGCATTCTTGATAAAAAGACCAAGAATCTTCAAACACAAGAATCAAGAGAAGCATGAACTGTTTATGAAGCATAAAACTGAACTGTTTACATTCCTACAAGGAAAGGTAATATGTGTAACTCTTGAGACTTTTCTTAGTATTTGGGCAGGTGGGGGAATTTTACACACACACACACACACACACACACACACACAGAGCACAAGCTGAGTTAAATCAGAAGGAATGATATCTATAAAAAATTATATTAAGGAGTGAGAGAGGAATATATTGGAGGAGGGAGAAATGGAATGGGGCAAGCTATCACTCCTAAAAGAGATAAGAAAAATCTTCTTCAATGTAGGAGAAAAGGGAAGAGGTGAGAGGGGAAAAGTGAAGTTTACCCTTTTCACGTATGGCTTAAGGAGGAAATAACATACTCAATTTGGTGTGAAAATGTAGCTTACACTAGAGTAAAGTAGGGGAGAAGGGGACAAGTGGGGTGAGAGGGATGATAGAAGGGAGGGCAAATGGGAAAAGGGAGTAATTAGAAGTAACCTCAATAAACTCTTATTAGGTGTTTACTGTGAGCTTAAATTTTCTTGATCCTTTTATTGATTCCCTCCTTCCATAAACTCATAATCATTTTTATTTATTCAGGATATATTTACATGTGGGCATACAACTCCCAATAAAATATAAACTCTTTGAGAATAAGGTCTATTTTATTTTTGTCTTTGCATCTCTATCACCTATCATGGTACTTGGCACTTAGTAAGTGCTCAATAAATGTTTGTTGAGTGATTATCATGCTTCTATGTGAGTATGTTTTATCCTGTCTGTGAGAATGTAGGCTCTTTGACAGCAAGGATTTTGTCATTATCTGTTCATAAAAGGCATTAAGCAATTATTATTTGAACACTTTAAGAGTGATACAATTTTCAAGTACTGCAATGACTATTCTTTCTGAAAAAATCTCTGGTTGTCCTGATAACTATGGGAGATAAAACATGGCTGAGGCTTAACTGAATTTAAGTCAGTAAACATTTCTTAAGTGCCTACCATGTGTCAAGTGTTGTACTTGGAATAAAAAGTACTTGGAATAAGTACTTGGAATGAAAATAAATAAATCAGTCCTTGCCCTCAAGGAGCTTATATTCTACTGGAGATGGGAATGTGGAGGGGATAAGGCAAGAAGACACCATGTATACAGATAGGTCAAACAAAATATATATGAGGGAAACAGAAAATAATTTCAGAATAGAATTTTCTGACACTTGAGGGGGAAAGCAAGGGATAACTCTTGAAATGAACCTTAAATGGAGTTAGAAATTTGAAGTGGGAGGGAGAACATTCCAGGCATGGAGGATAATAGTCTGTGAAAAGGCATGACTACAGGACATAGAATATTGTATATAGGGAACAGAGAGAAAGATACTTTGTCTGGAACAAAAAGTATGGGAATAGGAATCATATGAAATAATTTGTACACATTAGATTCAGATTGTGAAGGGCTTTAAGTGTCAGACAGAGAAGATCATATTTCATCCTAATGTCAGTTAAGAATCACTGGAGCTTTCTGAGCATTCAAGATGGTGTGAACAAACTTGCGCTTTGAGAATATTTTATTGAAAGCTTTATAGAAAATGGATTAGACCCAAAGAGATAAAAAAAAGTGGGGGGAGGTTTAGGAGGAAGGACCTATTTGCACAAGAATATTTATAGTATCTCTTTTTGTAGTGGTAAAGAGTTGGAAACTGAGGGTATGCCTGTCAGTTGGGGAATGGCTGAACAAGTTGTGACATATGAATGTAATGGAATACAATTGTTCTATAAGAAATATTGAACAGGTAAATTTCAGAAAAATCTGGAAAGACTTGCATGAACTGATGTTGAGTGAAGTGAGCAGAACCAGGAGAACATTGTACACAGTAACAGTAACACTATGTGATGACCAACTATGATAGACTTAGTTCTTCTCAGCAATGCAATGATCTAAGACAATTCCAAAAGACTCAAGATGGAATATACTTTCCACATCCAGAGAAAGAACTATGGGGTCTGAATGCAGATCAAAACACACTATTTTCTCTTTCTTTTTCTTTCTTATGGTTTTTCCCTTTTGTTATGATTCTTCTTTCATAACATGACTAATGTAGAAATATCCATAATATGATTGTGTACATATATGTGTGTATGTATATATATGTATATATTTGTATATATATGTGTGTGTATGTATACATATATATATATATATATATATATATATATATATATCTTACATCAGATTGCATGCCATCTTGGGAGGGGGGCAGAAGGGCGAGGGAGAAAAAAATTGAAACTCAACATCTTATGAAAGTGAGTGTTGACAACTATTTTTACATGTAATTGGAGAAAAAGAAAATACTATTAAAGAAAAAAAGAAATGATGAGCAGGATGATTTCAGAAAACCCTGAGATTTATATGAACTGATGCAAAGTGAAATGAGCAGAATCGGGAGAACACTGTACACAGTAACAGTAACATTGTAACAATGATCAACTGTGAATGACTCAATTATTCTCAGCAATATCATGATCCAAGTCAATTTTTGAGGACTCATGATGAAAAATGCTATCTACCTCCAGAGAAAGAGCTGATGGAGCCTGAATGTAGATCAAGCATTCTATTTTTTTCACTTTCTGTGTTTTTGGAAGTCTTTTTTCCTCTGTGGTTCTATGTTTTCTTTCACAATATGACTAATATAGTAATATGCTTTGAATGATTAAACACTTATAACATTTAAAAATAAATAAAAAGAAGTAAAGAAAAAAAGAAAGATGGATTAGAGAGGGAGAGCCTGTTAACAGAAATTAGGAGACTATTGCCTTATTCAGATAAGAGATGTTGAGGGGCTGAAGAACAGCAGCCACGTGAGTAGAGAGAATGGAATGGATGGGAAAGATAGAGATAGAACGGACAAACGTCCCATATCTGTCTTTTGTAGACAGAACAAACAAGCAAAGAGAGGCCAAAGGGCTTAGTTAAGGTCACACATTGGGCAAAGAGAAACACAAGAACATAAACCAGGCTTCCTAACCCATGTCCAATGTTTTGGCTTTGTGGCTACATGGCCCTGATGGGTTTCTTGGCCACAGAGACCACAAAAGTTCCCATAGGGAAGGATCAGTCTTTTCTGGAAACATCAAGCTCCAAGTTTAAGTCCTCTTGTCCAAGAGTATGATTATGCAGTTATGACACTGCCTGCAAGAGCATCTGCACTAATGCTAACATAGTGTCCTAAACCAAAGAGCTGTTTCTTGTGACCACCCTGGATCTTAGAATTAATTGTGGCCACCTGGACTCTGCCAAGTACCATTTCATAACCTAGTCTATGAGGAAACCACAGAAGCTCAGCAGGCCATTATTTCTCAAGGGTTCATGAGAACCTCTGCTTTGTTCCCTGTCTGGGAAATAGTTAAGCAAGTACCCGTGTTGAAACACTCAGTGACTTTGGGAAAAAAGAGGTTTCCTGAGGTTTTATCCTGATAGACACGCTACTTGCTCTCTGTGTATATGTTTATACGTATGTGTACGTATATGTATATATTCACATATAAATATATACACACATATACACTCCTGGAGATGAAAATTAATTTGTTATAACTCTTTAATGTATTTTGTATTCTGTGTTAATGTTGTTATTTCTTCCCTCCTCCCCTCCTCTTTAAACAAATAAAACTTAAGCTCTGTGAGGGTAGAGTTTGTCTTTGCAGTCTTTGGACTTGAAACAGGGTCTGAAACTTATTTGGTATCTAACAAATGATCATGAGTTGAATGAGTAAATGAATGGAAAAAAATGCTAGAGAACATCTAAACATGGGGTTGCTCTACTCTTTCTTGTCCCACATTAAGAAACTGAGACCTAGGAAGAATGTAAGCTCCTTGGGGACAAGGGCTATTTAATTTTTGTCTTTGTATCACTACAGTTCAGCACAATGCCAGGCACATAAAAAGAACTTAGCAAATGTTTACTGACTGATGTGAACTTTGAGTTTTTACCTCCTACTGATAAGATTAGCAAAGAAGCAAAAGGATAAATGGTAACTGTTGGAGGACCTGTGGCAAGACTAGCACATGAATGCACTATTGGGAGAGCTATGGATTGTCTCAACTATTTTGGAAACCAATTTGGAGCTATAACAGAAAAATCATTGAACTTTACATATCCTTTGACTCATTCAGAAATCTTTGAGTTCATGTTCAGTTGTGTTTCACTACTTGTGACCATGCATGAAGTTTTCTTGGTGTACTTTGCCATTTTCTTCTCCAGTGGATTAAGGCAAATAGAAGTTAACTGACTTGCTCGGAGTGATAAAGTTGGATTTGAACTCAGGTCTTTGGAGGTGCCCTGTTCACTAAGCCACCTAATTGCCTCCAGTTATTATTAAATTGTTATCCAATTATTAAATACATAACCTTGAACTCGGTGATTCTACTACTGAGCATATATTTCCAGTAAGTCAAAGACTGGAAAAATTCTCTCTCTCTTGCCATACACAAATTTTGGTATATGCATATATACATATTTTTACATATATGCATATATTTATAGCAGCATTTTAATGCAAGAATCTGGAAACAAAGTAGGAGCCCTAAAATTGAGTATTGGCTTAGTAAATTGTGGTATATGAATAAAGAGGAATATTATTGTTATAAGAAATGCAAACATAGACAATTCAGAGAAACCTGAGGAGACTCATAAATCTGCTGCAGAGCAAAATAAAATTAACCAAGATACCAATTTATACAATAGTCACAATAATACAAGGGAAAAGAGCAATGGAAGACATTAGATCTCTGATCAAGGCAGAAAACAATATTGACAACAGAGCACTGATAGTAAAACATTCCTTCTCAATAGAGAAGTAATGAACCTGAGACTTTCAAAAATATGGCTAATATATTTATTTGTTTTATTCAGCTATACTTCTTTGTTACAGGGGAGAGCTCCATTCTGCATGGGGGCAGAGGAGGTCGTTTGAAAGTGACATCAAAATAAAAAAATCATCAATAAAATACTTATAAAGAAGGAAAAGACAATTAAAATGTCCACAACTTGCTCCAAAACTGCATAGCTAAAAATTGGCGGAACCTGGACTAGAACCCGTGTCTCTTGAGTCCTAGATCTCTGTGCTCTTTACAGCTGCAAGTAATTGCAACAACTCATATATTTGTATCTTTTTAAGATTTATGAGGCATTTTCTTCACAAAAAAACCCTTAGGTAGATAGTACAAGTATTACTATTCCATCTATTTTGCAGACAAATAAATAGAGACTGACAAATTTAAGGTAGCTGTTGGCATGGCATATAGATAAAAAGTATCATTTTTCAAATTCAAGTCTCCTCACTACAAACCCAGATTCTACCATATCATAGCCCAGCGTGCTCATTATATACTGTTGTAAGTTTATGATGATCTAGGTGTATATGGGGGCAGCTAAGCCACTGTCAAAGCAGAATGTTGGACTGAGTTCAAATCTGGCTTCAAACGCTTAGTTGTATGATCCTGGGCAAGTCACTTGACCCTGTCTGCCTGTTTCTTCATCTATAAAATGGGCCGAGGAAAGAAATGGCAAACCACTTCTGTATAATTGCCAAGAAAATTCTGAATGGAGTCATGAAGAGTCGGACACTATTGAAATTAATGAGCAGCAACATAGGTACATGACCTATTCTAGGTTATTTTTGGAATGACTGTGCACAGGAGGGATTTTAAAATATGAGTTTCTTTCCTTGTAGTCACTCAGTGATCTGTACCACTTTCCCTTACCACTCAGCTAATCTGTCTTTAGGAAATGAAAGACACATTAACATTAGACTCAACACAGTGGAATTAGCATAGAAAATCTGTAGAGATAGGAGTTGTGGTTGTAGCATTTTGTCCATCATTCTGTAAGGAGACAAATGACATTAGGAGGTTGATTCACTTGCAAGTGAATTCAATTTAAATAAGACAGAGATGTGCAAAGCCATCAGCCTTACTTTTTCCTCCAGGGTCATTGGAGTCCAGTGGCAAGACTTAGGTCAAGATGCCTGGCAATGGGCCAGGATACAGCGGAAGACCATGATCATTTTAAACTAAGGTCTTTCCCAGATCTCAGTTTGTCTGGAGCCATACCCATTCAATAATTAAAGGCTAGGTAAGAATCAAGGCAAAAGATATCCTAGTTTTCCTCACAAAAGAATCAGCCTGGGAGGGGAAGACCCTCAGAGTTTCTGGCCAAAACAGAAATGATTACTATTTACACTCAATCTTAGCTGTCAGTTCAAACAATGAACAAGTGAGACTTGGACTGTGACCTATTTATTGGCCAATCAATGAAAACCAAAATGATTTGGGTTTAAAGGCATAGTCTAGTAGCTCCATTTGAATCACAATGGACATTATCAAAGCCTGGTTTTTCAGAGCTACATTTCAAGAAATCATAAACGAAAATTACATGAGACAAAAGAGTTAATTGTCTCAGTTTTTTTTTTGACAGGAGGATAAGGAGCAGGAGAAAAGAGAGGAGCCAGGAGGAAAAAGGGAAATGAAACCGTAAATTCCAAATGGTAATGTAAGTTACTTGTTAAATGGTGCACACTTCTTTATTGCTGTAGATTACTGAGAGGTGGCTGTGGCTGCTTGCAGAGGACTTAAAACCAGGGATTGAGTTTATGGCCATTTCATGAAATCACCGCAGGAAAACACAAGGGTCATTACTCTGAAATGGTGCGTGGTGAGCACTACTGTCATGGCTTGTCCAAGAAACCTAGGCACCTGCATACCTATTGCACCAAAAGACTGGAGCATACCCATCTGACTAAGACGTTAGGGTTTTCGAAACTCTTTGAGGCCATGTACACTTTGACTTTTATTAAATTTTATCTTAACCCTTATTCAGTATGCAAGGAAATAAATTTTAAACTATACTGTTCATATTAGAAATGTATATTTCTTATATATTTATTAGAAATAAAATGAGGTTAATTTCAATATAATAATTATTTACCACATATTCCTCATAGACTTCTCATACCCACTGGGGGCATACACACACACTCCACATTAGGATTACTTGCTTTAGTTTTATAATTGCCCCTTCTGCAAAACAGCATAAGAGGGGAGAACTTAGAACTGAAAGGGCCCAGGAAATCATTTAAATACCCTGTGCCCAAGGTCAGAGTGCATGACAACTTTTAACCTACTGTATAATGTGGAGATTGCTGGTTTTTCCCATTGGTTTACTTGCCAGGCCCGTCTCTCTACTTCCATTAACATTATTGCTCTCAGTTAAATCCCTGAGGTGTTCAGGGATTCCAAAAAAATTTTTGGAGGAGACTAAAGCTCTTCCCTCTTCCGTTCTTGTGTTCCCTCGGGGTTATATAACTGAAACATTCATAAAGAGAGCTTTTATTCTGTGGGAAGAAGACCACTCTGAGGTATGGAGACTTTGAAAGTGAAGAAAGGACCGTATTGTGTATTGTGTGTTGAGGTTGCTCCATGGGGTTGATGGAGGCTGCTTTTGTTATTCCTAGAGGCCCCTGCCCCTCTTTACTCATTGAGCTCTTTGGAGACTTACGGTACTCCCTACTCCTACTCCTGCGAGGTGGAATGTTAGTAGTGCTTAGTGGACTCAAATTCTGGCTTTCTCACTTTACTTATGTGACCTTGGAGAAATAACTTCACCTCTCTCTAGGCCCATCTGTTAAACTATTTTTGGATGATTTCTTAAGCCACCTTTAGCTATGATTTTCTGTGATATTGTGGATCTTGCTCATATCTGGTTCTTAGGCGATAGCTGTTAATTAGACTATTAGCTGATAACTAGTATGATGTTTAGTGGAAAGAATCCTGATTTGGGGGTTAAGAGACCTTGATAGTGTGATTGATTTGTTGTGTGATGCCACGAGTCATTTCTTTTCTTTGGATCTCAGTTTATAGATTTATATGTGTATGTATGTATATGCACACATGTATGTGTGGGCATGTATTATAGATTATGGATTTATACATATTTATAATTTATAGATTAGCAAATGTACAAATTCATAAGATTGGAATTGGTGGTGTTAAAGTCTTCTTATTCTAAAGTTCTACCGGTGTCTTCCCTTTGCTAATTATTTTCTATCTATCTTTCATCTAGCTTGCTTTCTATATGTTTGCTTATATGCTGTTTGCTCCATTACATTGTATATTCCTTGGGGAGAGGCACTGGCTTTTTGTTCTTTTTTTATTCCCAGCATTTACCACAGTACCCGGTAAGTGCTTAATAAATATTTAGTGATTGATCGGTAGAACGTTGGTATTAAAAAAAAGCTCTCTTTGCCATTATGGGAAATTGGGAATCAGTAAAAGTGCTTTGTAATTCCAAGCCAAATTCCTTAATATTTTAGTTTTTCCCCAATTACACGTAAAGATAATTTTTAGCATTCATCTTTAAAAAACTTTTTTCTCCTTCCCTCCTTTCCTTCTCCCCTTCCTGAGATGGTAAACAATTTGATATAGGTTATACGTGAATAGTCCTGCAAAATATATTTTCCTATGAGTCATGTTGTGAAAGAAGACACAGATCCAGAAAGAAAAACACATACATACAATACAGAAAGTGAAAAATCGAATGCTTTGATCTGTATTCAGGTTCCACTAGTTCTTTCTCTGGAGGTGGATAGCATTTTTCATCATGAGTCATTTAAAATTGTCTTGTATCATTGTGGTGCTGAGAAGGGCTAAGTCATTCATAGCTGATCATTTTATAATATCTCTGGAATGCCGGTAAAGTCTGAGTCATCCCACCCTATTATAGCTCTGAATATCACTTAGGGAATATAAGTTCAAAAGTCCCTAAAATTAGGTAACAGGGTCAGACAGACAGCATGGGTCCTATTAAACTCAGAAGTTTTGATTCAGAGTGTGTTCAGAAAACAAAATGTCCTTGGTTTGGCTCTTGCCCAATGTCATACATCCGTCTTTGAAATAAAGGAGTATATTGCCGTAGGAGGAATTTACTTGTAGCCATCTGGTTTCAAAATGTTTCCCAAATGTGACAGTCATTCTCGTTAAGAACTAAGTCAATCTGCTAGGAAACTGATATAGTCCAGTGAAAACTGTAGACTTTGGACTATGGGGCTACTGCTGAAAAGCACAGGGGGCCATAAGAAAATCTGGGTTGTGACCCAAATGTAGGGCATATTTTCAGTTTCCAACCCACTCCTTCTTGGCCTATAGCAGTGGTCCTTTGGCAAAAACCACAATTTTCCCCACTAAAATCCAATCTTCACTTTCTTGCCCCTACCTTTTCACAGAGTCCATTTAGTCTAACCTCATTTTACGGGTGAGGAGACTGAGATGCAGGGAGGTTAAGTGACTTGCTCAAGGTTACACAAGTAATAAGTGCTAGAGCTGCAATTCAAACTTTGAGCTTCTAAGTCTGAGGGTGATGCTCTTCCCACCACTCTATACTTTCTCTCTCAATGCCCTTTAACTTGTACTATTTTCCTTGGGTCTGTGTAAGGCATTTGTCCACGGCAAATTTGTACAGGACTGAAAAGTCTTAGGGAAGCTAGGTGATGCAATGAAGAGAGTGCTGGGACTGGAGTCAGGAAGACTTACTTTCCTGACTTCAAATCCAGCTTCAGACACTTATTAGCTGTGTGAACCTGGGCAAGTCACTTAACCTGATTGCTTGCTTCAGTTTCTCAGCTGTAAAATGAGCTGGAGAATGAAATGGCAAATCACTCTAATATCTTTGGCAAGGAAACCCCAAATGGGGTCATGAAGAGTCTAAAATGACTGAAAAACAAGAAGCGAAACTCTTAGTACCAATGGGTCTTAAATATTATTATATAAATTTGCTAAATGCCTTCCATTAGATGCTCCTTCCCCTCCTTATTTCATCCAGGGCTCTCTCTCCTCACTTCCAAGCTCACTGCTGATGTCAATAATTTGGATAACTTACTAACCCTTCAACATTAGCGTGAGCTGGAAAAATCTTGCTTTAGCTGCAGGCTGGGGTGGAACTGCAGATGTGTTTTTCTTTACCACCCATAAGGAATAAGTAGCTGCTTTCTCAGATTTTTTACCTGTAGGGGAGGAATTTAGCATACCGTGTTTGTTCAGGGACTGAGTCAGTACTTTTCCATAATCTTCTGGCTAACATCCCAAATCGTCAATATCAAGTGATGTGGCTTCATGCCATAAGCCCTGGGCAACACAACTGTGTCCTACCTTTGAAGATAAGGGTCCGATAAGAGTGCTTCACACTCCCCCTCAGCGGCCTTCTCCAGTACTGAAGCATTCCAACGTCAGGAAATTCTTCTATGTAGCCTATCCTAGTATGGAACAATCTGTTCATTATTTAGTGGAGACTGAAAACCAAAGGTCACCATCCTTTATTAACAAAACAAAGTCAAGTACAAGTCATGTCATTATTTCTCTGATGGCATGGTCTTCTTTGGCAACAGAGGACAAACACACAGTGTAATGATGATGATGATGATGATGATGATGATAAATTCTATTTGTATACAGCTATTTGAATTCCTGAATTCCCTATATGAATTCCCTGAAGTGGGTGTGTTAATGAAATTCACATGACATATTTTCACTGGGCAGGAACCACTGACCATTTATTTTTATAAATTTATTCATTTATTTTTAGTTTTCAACATTCACTTTTATAAGTTTTAAATTTTCTCTGCTTCCCTCTCCTCCCCACTCCCCAATATAGCATGCAATCTAATATAGACTCTACATATACATTCTTATTAAATGTATTTTTACACTATTCATGTTATATAGAAGAATTAAAATGAATGGGAGGAACCATGAGGAAAAGCAACTAAACCAAACAAAAAAAAGAAAGCAAATAGTATGCGATGATCTGCATTCAAACTCCATATTTCTTTCTGTGGATGGCGATCATATTTTAAATAATTATAACAGAATAATGTGATTGTCCATATATGTGGCACTAATAGAGACATAGATATATTTCTTTAAAGTTTAAACACATTAGCACTGAGCTTCTTTGCAGCAGTTTTGAGGAAGGTAGTATAGATATGATTTCTAGTTTACCGATAAAGAAAATGAAGGTCAGATAGAAAACATGAGTTTGTGTACAGTTGATGGGGCATGCAGGTCCCAGCCCTAAGGTTATGTCTCTGGAAGTCTCCCAGCTTTTCAGTTAGGCCCCAGTCTTGTGAGAAAATTTTCCCTTGTTGCAAAACACATTCTCTTATCAGAACAGACACAGGGATGTCTGATCCAAGGATTTTTGTCCCTGGCTTGGATTCCTTCACACCAGATCCCCAAGGTCAATGTCTCTGACAACTCCCTCAGTCTGTTATCAATAAAATTATCTCTGCAGACTCCCTGCATTTTTTCTGCATGCTCCCAAAGACCCCTAGACCCCTAGATTACCTAATTAGCATCTCTGGCATTCCTTTCCCTTATCCCTTTTCCATATATGTCCCAGCATCATCCTCACTATCTCTCGGGTTCCCTGAGAACTCTTGTCTGCTTGTATTGGCATAATTGATATAATTGTATAATAAACATCTTGTTACTTGACTAAAGAAAGGCTTGAGTGTATGAATTCATTCCAGGTAACTCTGCCTTGGCATTCTTGGGGTCCCAGCACCCCCAAACCTTACACACCTGGTAATTGTCAAAGGCAGGATTTGGGACTTTCCCAATGCCAGGCCTTTATTTTGAAAGGGTTTAGCCCAAGCTTGAAGGATTACTCCTATAAGCTACCTGAGAGCAGGGACCACACTTCATGCTTCTCTGGTGATCTTCCTAGTATCTAACCAGGGCTGGCCAAATCACAGGTGCCCTTTAAGCATTTGGTGAATGGGAGTTACACAGGAGTTATGGAGTCAGGAAGACCTAAGTTAAAATCTGG
Organism: Bettongia penicillata ogilbyi; assembly: GCA_023548195.1. Lineage (NCBI taxonomy): Eukaryota > Metazoa > Chordata > Mammalia > Diprotodontia > Potoroidae > Bettongia > Bettongia penicillata. Next base: position 102,259 of record JAJHZJ010000855.1, on the reverse strand, counting down.
CCTCAGTCACTTATTAGCTGTCTGACCCTGGACAGGTCACTTAACCTTTTTCTTCCTTTCCCTATCTCTAAAATGAAGATGATGATAGCACTTCCCTAGGTGTTGTTGTGAGGATAAAATGAGATAACATCTCATAGTATTTTCCAAGTTTAAGGTACTATATGAATGCTAGTTATAATTTGTATCATGGACCACAATGGAAATCTGGTGAAACCTATAGACTCCTTCCTATAGTAATGTTTTTAAATGTATAAAATAAAATTCGTAGGATTACAATGGAAGCTAATTGTATTGAAATCAACATATAAAAGTTATCAAAGTATTTTTTAAAAGGTTCAAGCACCCTTGGTTAAGAACCTTTGTCTTAGAAGCTAAATGCTTCCCCTCTAGCCTGGCTGTATGGAGTTCTAATGGAATCATCTTTCCCTACCTCTGATTCTCTTCCGTCTCAGATTTATCCCATGACAAAATGATAATACTTAAGTAATATTGACCCCTTCTCAAGGGCTAGGGTGAGAAGGATGCCCCTATTTTTGGATGGAATTGTAACCCCGATTTCAAGCCTGAGGCATTTGTGCATAATGCCTTTGGGTAGGATTTCTAATTTGATGGAGAGTGAATATATAAATCTTAATGAATAAAAAGGCAAAATCTCATAGAGAGGTCAAACAAGGCCATCTAAACAGTAGTATTCCCAGTTGCTGAGCTCCCTATATCTTTTCTCCCTTCAAACTAGTGGAGAGCAGCAGGAAATAGAAGGCAGGGCTGGGTTAGGCCAGAGAGGGCTGGATTGGAAGTGAAAGGGATTGATCTTTATCTAGTTTTAAGGAGTGTTGCTCAGAAGTTGGAGATAACTATGGATGCCTTATCCAAATGTATGTGAATCCTGTTCGGGAGATATTAGGAGTGGAGTGAGAGGCTTGTCCATTGAATCTTTCCTTAGCATAAATTAGCCTGTCCCTAGCCTGTGAGGAATTTTTCTGGTAGACTTAGTACTTCTTTGCAATGCAAGGACTTAAATTCCCAATGGACTCTTGAGGCAAAATCCAGAGAAAGAATTATGGAATTTGATCACGGAATGAAGTAGATCATTTTCTTTTGTATTATGTTCTGTTTTGTGATTTCTCCCATTAATTTTAATTCTTCTATGCAACATGACCAAGGTGAAAATGTAGTTAATAGGAATGTATGTGTAGAAATTATATAAAATTGTATGTCATCTCAAGGAGAGAGTGGGGAGAGAGCGAGGATGGAGGGGAAAGGGAGGGGAAAAAATCTAAGATATATGGAAGTGATTTTAGAACACTGAAAACAAATAATTTAATTTTAAAAAAAGAAACGATGAACAGGAAGACTTCAGAGAGGCGGGGAAGGACTTACATGAACTGATGCTGAGTGAAGGGAGCGGAACCAGGAGAACTTTGTACACAATGAAAACCACAGTGTGCAAGGAATTCTTCTGGTAGATTTAGCCCTTCACAACAATACAAGGACCTAAAAAATTCCCAACGAACTCTTCAGGCAAAGTGCCTTCCAGATCCAGAGAAAAAGCTATGGAATTGGATTGCAGAATGAAGCAGACCCTTTTCTCTTGTGTTATGTTTTGTTTTGTTTTCATGGTTTCTCCCATTCATTTTAATTCCTCTATGCAACGTGACTAAGGTGAAAATATATTTAGTTAGAGTGTATGTTAAGAACACATATAAGATTACATGCCATCTTGCGGAGGGAGGAAGAGAAAATCTGAGATTTATGGAAGTGATTGTAGAAAACCAAAAACAAATAAAGTAATAAAAATAAAAAAGCAACAAACTGCTTTATGTTCTGATGAGATTTCCCCAGAAAATTGTAACAATTGCTATGTATAATGTGTGTGTTCGTCCTTCCTTGCTGAAGAAGACCATGCCATCAGAGAAATGATGACATGACTTTCACTTTACTTTGTTTTGAGTGAGGGAGGGCTAAGCAGGTTGACAACTTCACTTCTCCTCTAGAGCCACCTGAATCTAGTGACCAGATATTCATCAGGATGACTAAAGGTGACCCAAAATGCAATGGGAGACTTTTGGGCCAAGGTCTATGCAGGTACTCACTTAGGGTGAGTAATGTCTATTTACTGAATAGGCCTGTTTAAGAAGTAGCTGGGGCATGGCCCCTTTAATGAGGCAAAGAAAGACATCAGACTGGGAGGGAAACAGCAACAGTTACTATTGATAATCACTCTGAAGCCAGGAGGGTCCAGAAGAGAGCCTTTAGGCAGGGCGGGGCAGGAGCAGGTATCACAAAATACAGAAAGGGTCTTAAAGTGAGGTGAGATTATCTTAATTTCCATTGTGCCATTCATGAATGATATGAGTATCTTTGCTAAATACCAGAGTCGCAAGTACAAGCAAGTTAGACCTTACACTTCCCTCCCTCATGCAAAACAAAGTCAAGTGCAAGTCATCATCTTTTCTCTGTTGGCACGATCTTCTTCAGCAAGGAAGGACAAACACAACCCTGTGGGTAGACTCAGCTCCTCCTCTCCTGTCTGTCTCCCCCTCCCTTTACTTCTCCTCTCCAAAGGAAGGTAAGTTTGGATGGCCAAAAGATGCCCAGGTGCCTTGAGTTTTACTGGTTAGTGTCCCTTACCTTACCTTACCTTACCCTTACTCTTGAGCCCATTGCACTGTGAAGTTCAGAACAGTTGTTATAGGTTGTTAATGAATCTGATTTAAATTGTTCCGTTAATGCATACAGTGAGTCTTTTATGTTTCACGTTTCTTTTGTTCATAGGAATAAATTATTTGTGGACTGCCTATTTTGCTTTAAAAAAAAAAGCAAAATTATCTCAGTAATAATCTTCTTTCTCACAAGCTTCTTCCTCCCACCCCTTTTACCCCCTCTAGCTATTTACTAGATTTGTAACTTAGCTACAGTGGCCATGATTTACTGTATTTTCAATTAGGCTTACTCAGTTATTCATATTTTTCTACTAGTAACTCCCACACCCAGCATATTTTTTAGAATAATTACAAGAAAGCCCATCATTTATACACGGCTTTGAAGTTTGTAAAATGCTGTAAATGTGCCATCTCATTTGATTCTCATGACTACTCTGTGAGATGGGTGCTATTGCTATTACTATTTTACAGATAAGGAAATTGAGGCTGAGAAGGATTAAGAGACTTGCCTAGAGTTCACACAGCTAATATCTGAAGCAGAATTCAAACTCAGGGCCATCTGACTTCAAGTCCAGGGTTCCATCCACACTGCACCACCTCATATAGTAGTAACTAACATTGAAAACAACACTTTAAGGTTTGTGTATGTATATATGTACAAACATATACATGAACACATGTATATATGGAACACATATATGCATGTAATATATGCATGTCTATATAATATATACACGTGTGCTGTGTACATCTGTAGTATAATATATTGTGTCATATTTTATTTGTGTGTAATATGTACTGTATGTTATATACAGGTACAGTATATGTACATATATATGAAATATATACAAATATAATTATTTTTTAACTTGGCCAAATTCTTATTGAACACTGTTAAAGTTAAAACTATCTACAATGAAAGTTATAGAAAGGACCATATATTTAGAGCTAGAAAGAATCTCAGATGCCATTTTGCCCAACCATCCCATATTACAGATGGGAAACTGAAGCCCAGTGAATTGAAGTGACTTGCCCAAGGCCACACAGGTAGTAAGTATACACAAAATATTGTTATCAGCATGGTACAGAACAAAGAGTGTGGATTTGGGGTCCAAGAATTTGACTGTGCACTCTAGTGCCATTTGTTACCTATATGTATTTGGGCACGTCACTTATCCTCTCTGGACCTCAGTTTACTCATCTGTAAAATGAGGGGGTTGGAATAGATGACCTCTGAGATTACAACCACTTCTAAATCTATGATCCTGTGATCCAATTTCAGCCTCACAACCCCTTGCAAAGTTGGTACTATACGTATTTTTAAAAATTCTTATTTTAGAGAGTGAAATTCACACCATCCAAGAGGTGGAAATGACTTGTCTCTCAGTTGACAGGTGTCAGGAATGGAATTCAAACTTACCTCTCTTGATTCTGAATCCAACGTTGTCTCCATTTAATGACCCATATTCAATAGCACATGTCCTCTGAGTCAGAGGTGTCAAACACATGGTCCTTGGTCAGCATGTACTCCACAACACTTCAGAGTATGCCTGAACCAGGTTATAATTGGGAAATATATAACAAAATACATTAAAATATACATGACATTAAAATGTTAACCTAGGTCAATATGTGACCTGCAAGGATCTTTATTAGTGGCCTCTGTTTCTGTTTTAATTTGACACCACTGCTCTACATTTTTCTGCGTTTGGGTTTCACAATTTTAGCTTCTTACAGGGTCCTTCTCTTATTGAAAAAGCAAACATTTGGGAAATGGTCAGTCAAGGTCAAGTGTATAATCTATAGTCAGGGTAATGGAGCCAGAAAAAATAGTTTCCAGCCCACAGAGAGGACTTGTGATGAATATGTCCCTGCGACCCAATATCTTATTGTCAGAGAAAAGCTTCCAGAAGAGGCTATTGGTCAGTTATGTCATTGAAGAGTTTCTTATTCAACCTGGATGTTCTTCAAGCCTTCAAGCTCTAAGCTTCTAAGACTCTTAAGTTTTTGTGACCATTGAATATGTTAATGTGGTGGTGCTTTAAGAGCACAAGATTGGGAGTCTGAATCCTGACTATGCTAATATGATCTTGGGGAAGTTTCTTGACCTCTCTGAGCCTTTCCTCATCTGAAAAAGAATGAGGGACTGCACTCGGTTATTTCTAAAATTCTCTTCTAGTTCCACATCCTAGGAAATTCCTTTCACTAAGGACCCTTCACCCTCTAGGTAGTATGGTTGGTTGTTGTCCTTCGTCTTCGAAGAGGACCAAAATGATATCACCATGAGAAAGTGAAATCTCAGTGTGGCTGATCAGACCAATAGGAGCTCGGAAAGCTCTACCACAGGTTGGGCACAGATAGTCCGTGTGAACATCTGGGGTGGATATCCCAAATTTCTGCATCCTGCATTTCCTTTGTGCTGTCTCAATTCTGCTTTGCTCAAAGAGCACAGCACCTTTTCTGATGTGGACACACCATGCTGAGCAGTCCTGTGCCAGTATCTCCCATGCTGCACAATCAAATCCAAAGTTCTTGAGAGAGACTTTGAGAGTGTCCTTGTTTAGTTTCTTCTGGCTACCATGTGATCTCCTGCCCCATGTAAGTTCTCCATAAAATAGTCTTTTTGACAAGTGTACATTTTACATTCAAACAATGTGGCCAGCCCTTCAGAGTTGTGCTCTCTGAAGTATGGTTTGAATACTTGGCAGTTCAGCTCGAGCAAGGACTTCAGTGTCTGGTACCTTATCCTGCCAGGTGATCCTCAGAATCTTCCTAAGACAGTTCAAATGGAAACAATTCAGTTTCCTGGCATGGTGCTGGTTGACTGTCCATGTTTCACAAGCATATAACAATGAGGTCAGCCCAATGGCTCTGTAGACCTTCAGTTTGGTAATCAGTCTAATACCTCTGTTCTCTCAAACTTTTCTTCAGTCTCCCAAACACTGAGCTAGTTCTGGCAATACATGCAACCACTTCATTGTCAATGTGTGCATCTCTGGAAAGTATACTACCAAGGTAAGCGAACTTATCCACAGCTTTCAAAACTTCTCCATTTGTTGTAACCATGTTCCATGTATGGATGGTGTGGTGGTGGCTGATGGAACATTTGTGTTTTTTTGGTGTTAATTATTAGGCCAAAATTAGCACAGGAAGCAGAGAATTGATCCATGCTTTGTTGCATCTCAGCTTTAGAGGCTGCATTGAGTGCACAATCACCTGCAAACAGAAAATCATGCACCAACACTCCCTCCACTTTGGTCTTGGTGTGTAGCCTTTTCAAATCGAAGAACTTACCATCAGTAGGATAGTTAATCTTTTGCCGTGTTCATGCACATTGAAAGCTTTTGTCAACATGGCTGAAGACATCATGCCAAAAAGCATGGGAGCAAGCACACAGCCTTGTTTCACTCCATTGGTGACTGGGAAGGCATGAGAGTTTTGTCCATTATCCAGAACCTGGGCAAACATGCCATCATGAAATTGATGTACAATATTGATGTACTTCTCTGGGCAACCAAATTTTGACATAATTTTCCATAAGCCCTCACAACCAACAATGTCAAAGGCTTTGATCAGATCTACAAACGTTGTGTACAAACCTCTGTTCTGCTCCTGGCATTTCTCCTGGAGTTGTTGGGTAGCAAATATCATATTGACTGTTCTTTTGCCCTTTCAGAAGCCGGGTTGGCTCTTAGGTAGATGACCATCTCCAGGGGAAAGATCAGCCTATTAAGGAGGACTCTAGCAAGAATTTTGCCAGCAATGACTAAGAGAGAGATTCCCCCTGTGATTGTTGCAGGACAATCTATTCCCTTTACCCTTATATACTCCCTGTAGGTAATATAGTAATATATGGAATAGCCCTTGAAGAATGGTTTTGCATTTGTCCTGGCTACACTTGTCAATGATAGCAAAGCAATTCATTTCTTCATGGAATGTGATAGCCTTGAATATAAGTAGAAGATGGCATTCTTTCATCTCTGATGGAGAAATCTCAGTCATTCAAAGAAGCTAGTAAGTAGACTTACCCCATTTCCCAAGGGACTTTCTGTAGTGTACATGGGGTTCTTTATTTAACTATTTGTTGCTACATTCCAGGAAGTTGGCAGGATTTCCTGCTTGTTAGAAACATCTCTATGTTGAGTTCTCTTGAAAGGTAATGAGGAATAGGTTTGCTTTTATTCACACTGCCCTTGAGATCACTAGAATTAGATCTGTAATTGACTACTGAGATTATATACTATTATTAATTTAAGAGGTAGAAGGGACCAAGCATCCATCTGGTCTGTCCCCATCTACCGAGAAAGCAGCACTACAAAGAGCATAGGCTCTTGAGTTGAGACAGATAGGTATAGTAGATAAAGCACTGCACCTGAAGTCAGGAAGACCTGGGTTCAAATCCAGACTCAGACACTTAGATGGTGTCTGAATTTGGGGACGCCTTTCAATTTCTTGGGACCTTAATTTCCATATCTATAAAATGTGGATGTTGGACTTGACCTCTGAGTTCTCTTTCTGCTCTAAATATTTTGTCCTCTGAAATCAGTGACCTGACTTCAAATCTTGTCTTTGATGCTAGTACTGGTATGATCTTGGGTAAGTTACTTAATCTTTCTGAGTTCTTATCCATAAAAATAAGGGAGCGGAACCCGATAACCTCTGAAATCCCTTCTACTTCTAGCTTTATGATTCTATTGTCAATACCTCAAAAGACTTCCCATTCTTGAGAAATACTTGAGAAATGGTCATCCAGGTCCTGTTTAAAGTCCTCCAGTGATGGAGCAGCCATCATCTCTTGAGCCAGCCCATTCTATTTTGGGGTAGTTCTTGCAGTGGATGGAAAGGCAAGCCTTAAGTCAGAAAGACTAATCTTCCTGAGTTTAAATTTTGCCTCAGACACTTATTAGCTGTGTGATGTTGGGTAAGTCACTTAGCCCTGTTTGCTTCATTTAATGAGCTGGAGAAGGAAATGGCGAACCACTCTAGTATCTTTGCCAAGAAAACTCCAAATGGGGTCATGAAAAGTTGAATGTAATTGAAATGACTGAACAATGATGAAAACAGCGAACACAAAACTGTTAGAATGTTAAGACTAAATTTGCATACTTGTACTTTTTATCTATATCATTCTTCATTTTGCCCCTAACTCATTGTGTAAATGAGGAAACTGAGGTCCAGAAAAGCAAGTTGTTATGCCCAATGTCACACAGGTAGGACTTAGACCAGTATTTTCTTTCTGGAACCTCAGAGACCATCTAATCCAATTTGTGTATAAACAAGAATCCTTTCTACAGTACAAGAGGCAAGAAGCATAGTGGAAAGAACACTGGGTCAACATCAGAGGAGTTAGGGAACTGAACTCAAATGCTGTGTCTGCCACTATGACCTTGGACAAGCTCTTGGGAAATATTTCTTTTGGTCTCATTTCTAAAAGAAAGGATTTGAGTAAGATGATCTCTAGGCATTCTTCTAGCTAAAAATCTGTGATTTCTTCATCCTTTACCTGACAAGTAGTCATTCAGCCTTTGCTTGAGACTTCCAGGAGTTTGCGGCAGTCTTGACCTTTTATCCTTTGCATAATTTTGATTAGAAATCTTCCTCCACCTCCAATTTGCCTCTTTGTAAATTCCACCCATTGTGCCTTATTCTGTACTGGGTGGAAGGGTGGAGCATAGGGGTGGGGAAGCAGTCAAATCTCTCTTTGGACAGCTTCCTAAACACTATCATGTTTTCTCAAGTCTTCATTCCTCTAAGCTAAACAGCTCAGAGTCCCAAAACCAGCCCTTTATTCCATCTAATTTTTCGGTAAAAAACAATATAAAACTGGTTAACTAACCATGTACTAGCTACAGTTTAAGCCAACCTTGAATATGTACTCAATCCTATGGCCATGAGCTGATATCAGCACAGAGGACTTTACTAGCTGATGGGAAGGATTCCAAGATCTGCTCCAAGGTTACCCTGTAGTTCCCGCCCCCTCATCCCACTAAAATGCTCTTGTGAAGCCTCCTCATGGCATGGAAGTGACCTTAGATTCTTGGAGGCTGTAATATCAGTAGAGGCATAGAGGCTATGCCTATCAATAGGATTAGTTTCTTGTACCAAGCTGCAAAGGCATATAGCTTGGTGATGCAGCAGATGAGGTAGTGTGTCCAGAGTCAGAAAGAACTGAGTTCTGACCTGGTCTCAGGCACTTAACTAAGCTGTATGACCTTGGAGAAGTTACTTAACTTCTGTTTGCCTCAGTTTCCTCATGTGTAAAATGGATATAATAATAGCACCCACCTCCCAGGGTTGTTGTGCATATCAAATGAGATAATTATAAAGCATTTAGCACAATGCCTAGCACATAGTAAAGTACCAACTATTATTATCACAGGTCTAGTGATTTGTTGTACATCCACAGCCAAAGGACCACACAAGCTAAGTGAGGACCAGCTCCCTCCCAGTCTGGCCTCATGGCAGTGACATCTTCTTCCTTAACATCAAATATCATCTATCAAGTTAGGAAAGGTTCGTGAATACCAGAGGGAATCTACACATCAATAAAACTGTAAAGCCTTGAAGTATTTCATGCAGTAATAATAACTCATATTTACAAAGTACTTTAAGGTTTATAAATGTCTTTCCTCACAATGACCTGTGAGTACTATGATTTTTACTATATCTAATTTATAGATAAAATTTACTGAGGCTTGGACACCTTTAAGACACCATTAAGTATCTTGTTCTTATATATTACAACCACTAAGTGAATCCCAGTCTCTTTCTCTCTTTGTAAAATTTTATTTTCATTGCCAGTTTTTGTTTTTAAATGATTTCCATTTCTGAATATCTCTCTCTTTCCACTACCATCCCCTGTGGTAAAGATTTAAAAAGAAAGAGAAAAACAAGACATTTTAGAAAAATCAGCCAACACTGACTGCATCGGCAGCCTGGGCAATGATCAAACCTCCACAAAGGAGAAAGTGAGATTCTATTTACTCAACTCCTCTCTGGGACCAAGTCTGGTCATTGACAGAGAGTTCAGTTTCATTTTATTTCCCTTTTTTTATTTTTGTTCTTCCCAATTACTTTGCTTGAGTCATTATTTGCTGGTTCTGCTCCACTTTGTATCAGTTCTTATAAATCTTGCTAGATTTTTCTCAATTTTTCAGTTGTTAGTTCTCATGGAGATTACTTTACATGCATGCTCTCCAACTCGTTTAACCATTTCCCAAACAATTGGTCAGTCCTTTTACTTTGCACTTACAAAATGTATTGCCTTGCTTTGAATATTTTAGACAGAATGAGACAGAGTATTTTATTGAGCTAACTATGCACTAGGCACTCTGCTAAGTACAATAATTAATACAAATATAAACAAGCAAAATAGTCTTGACCTCAAGAGACTTAAATTCTAATAAAGAACATAAGGCATAAAAGGGAACCATAAAGGGGCGGCATTCCCTTTGTAGCATGTGACCAAGCAGTCAGTACTGCCTAGAGGCCTGGGCCTAACAAAGTCAGGCAAAAGCTGATCTGTTGTAGCTGTGGGACCCAAAAGTTTAGTCCAGGCTGCTGGTGAGAAAGAGATGAGGCTCATAGTCTACTCAGAGGCAGCATAATATGAAGCCATCTGGGAAGTGACTATATAAGTAACCTTCTCTCTGACTTTGATCTCCTTGGCATTTATTCCTACCAATGGTATCTTTGGGTCAAAGGGTAAGGACATTTTAGTCACTTTCTTCACAAAACTCCAAATTACTTTACAGAATGTTTGAATTAATTGATAGCTATTCCAACAGTATATTAATATCCTGTCTTCCTGGAACCCTTCCAATAATGAAAATTTCTATCTTTTGTCATCTTTGATCATTTTCTGGGTATGAGGTAAAACTGATGGGGATGGAATCTGAACCCCCAAAAGGGAAAGAAAGAAAGGAATCTGGACCCCAAAAAGGAAAAGGCCATGAACTTTCCCAAATGGTGTAGGCCTCTGGAGTTCACCTGGGGCACCTGGCCCTTCCCAGTTAATGAGTGATTTCTGGCACAATTCCAAATTGTTTTCTATCAATAAGCCTTGTAGTACTCTGAGGCACATATAGTGACTTCAGTGGTTGCTTGTCCCTGCTGCCTAACTCACAGTTAAGCTGGTTTTCTGGTGAGACTAAAAACTAGCACCTACAAACCATGTTTCTCAAGATACAGGGCTTCTTTTCTTGTTCATTTGCAAGAATTATTTTTCCTTGAATGAATGAATGAATGAATGAATGAAGTATTTATCATCCACTTCTGTTTGTTGTTTAGTACTTTTTTCAGTCATGTCCAACTCTTTGCAACCGCATTTGACATTTTCTTGGCAAAGAAGTGGAGTGGAGTGGTTTGCTATTTCCTTCTCTCGCTCATTTTAAATGAGGAAACTGAAACAAACAGGGTTAAGTGACTTGACTAGCGTCACACTGCCTAGTAAGTGTCTGAGGTCACATTTGAACTCAGGATGATGAATTTTCCTGACTCTAAGCCTAGCTGCTTCTCCTTATATCAACCACTTACCATGTGCAAATTACTATCCTAAGGGGATACAAATAGAAAAAAAAAAAAGACAGGCGCTTGTGTTCTATTGGAGAAGATTACCCATATGGAAGGTTTTTAGTTGCAAGTTACATGGACATGTCCTTTGGTCCTCAAGGCCTCTGCTCTCCTCTCTTTTCCTCTCTGTATTTGCCTGGGGTGCTCCACCCAAGGGAAGGTACACTTCCATGGCCAAAAGCTGCCTTTTTGTCCTTTGGGTTTACTGGCTAGGTTTCTTGCTCAAAGACCAAGTCTTAAGCCCAATTCACTTTGGAGCTCATAGAATGGACAAAAGGTCCCTGCCCACCTAGCACAGAGTGAATGTAAATACTAAATAGTAACTGTTTCTCTTTTACCCAGGAACCCTGATGGTCTTCCTCTTCCAGTTTGATAGATACTGATTTAGTTATTAAAGGGATCATCCCCTGAGTAACTACTTAAAGAAGCCTATTCAATGAATGAGTTTATCTCACTTGAAGTGAGAATCTGATAAGACTTTATCCTAAAATGGACAGGGTCTCACATTGCATCCTGGGCCATCTCCAGTCATTCATCCTAATGAATATCAGGCCACTGGACACAGATGACTCAAGAGAAGAAAGTTAGGTTGGTGCCCTTGCACAGCCCTCCCTCACTCAAATCAAAGTCAACTGCAAGTCATGTCATCATCTTGATGTCATGGTCCTCTTTGAGAACAAAGAACAACCAGAACAATGGTCCTCAAAGTGCAGCAGCAAAGCGAATGGTAATGCCTCTTCTTTACTGTCATTTTCAGTGATAAAACCCTATCAGTTTCTGTTGCTGAACCATCTGAGGGTACCAAGGACTTTGGTAGCAGAATTTTCTTTTTGGGGAATTTAGTAACAGTGACTAGTTGAAGTTGCCAGGAGTGCATTTACCAGGCTGCATTTGCCCAGGTTTCCTCCCAGTATGAGGGTTATAGGCATTCATCTGGAAACACTGCCATTTCCAAAGCTCTTGGGTTCATTGCCCTGGGTTCTGTCCATTGGGGTCCATCAGGAGATGGCAGGTGATGATGATGATAAAATAATAACAAAATTCACTTAGGGAAAAATAAAGATCTGGAAGGGGAATTGTTGTTTGTTCTCAAAGAAGACTAAGACATCAAGATGATGACATGACTTGCAGTTAACTTTGATTTGAGGGAGGGAGGGCTGTGCAAGGTCACCAACCTCACTTTCTTCTCCTGAATCATCTGGGTCCAGTGGCCTGATAGTCATCAGGATGACTGGAGATGGCCCAGGATGCAATGTGAGACCCTGGTCCTTTCAGGCTAAGGTCTCATTACATTTTCACTTTGAGTGAGATATACGCATTCAATGAATAGGCTTCTTTAAGTTACTCAAGGGACGGTCCCTTTAATAAAAGAAAAAAATCAAACTGGGAGGGGAAGACCCTCAGGGTTCCTGGGTAAAATAGAAACAATTACTATTATTTATGTAGGTATGCTTGTTAGCTCCCTATTCCATCCCACAAAAGCTTATTTAACACTTTATTCAGATAGAAATGAAAGTTGTACTGTAGATTGTTAAAATAAATTATCTGAAATAAAAAAGAAGCTGAGGACAAAGTTACCAAGTCATCTATGATTTATTTTGCAGAGTTAGTATTTGCATACTAAATCAGGTCACCTGACTCCTCTGAAGTCAGAGACAAGGAGTGATCTACAGAACTGATTTTACAACAGGAAAGAGGCAGAAACTTGTTTTGAATGTTCTGAATTGGACAAGGGAAGGGAAACAGTGAAAAACGTAGGAAAGGAAAATTGCACCCTCAAACTTCACACTGTATTATAAAGCAGCAGTCATCAAAACTATTTGGTATTGTTTAAAAAAATAGGCAAGTAGGTCAGTGGAATAGATTACACAAAGAGAGAACTAGAAACAATTGAACTCATTAACAATGATTGATAAAGTGGAAAATATGTATTATTTAGGAAAGAGCTTCCTATTTCATTAAAAATACTGTTGGGAAAAAATGGAAAGTATTGTGGTAGAAATAGGCTTAACTCAACCTCTTATGCTATATTTCACAATAAATTCAAAATGGATGTCTCACCAGTCTCAGTTTGAGGCAAGGTTCAGTGATTAACTTGGAAAGGTCAAGGTCCCCTATTGCATCCTGGGCCATTTCCAGTTTTCCTGATCTATATCTGACTGCTAGAGCCAGGTGGCTCAAGAGGAGAAAGTGAGGCTGGTTACTTTACACAGCACTCCCTCGTTTAAATCCAATTCATCTGCATGTCACGGCGTCACCTCCCTGATGTCATGGTCTTCTTCTAGATGCAGGACAAATAGCAACCTCTGCGAATAGAAAAGGAACTGCCCATTAGGGACCAAAAGTTGTTCTCCTAAGACAACCTAAGAAGACTCCAGGAAAGACCCGACTCCCAGGGGCAGAGGTTCAGCTTGAGTGAAGTGCAAACACCTGCAGACCAACTCTGTGGAATTAACAAACATCAAGCCCTGGGGGCAGCTGGGGTTGGGGGCACCCTCAGCCTTAGAAACTTCCATCTCATGGACAGTATGGAGGTCTGACAACTGAGGAGACTGAAGGACCTTCTACTGCCAAGGGACACCAAATACAGCTGTGCTGATCAGACATCTCCGAGCCTGTGGCTTTTGGGGGAAGAAGCTAGAACCTACCTGGTGATTGCAATAAGAGAGGGGTGGAGATCCTGCTGACTGTGGGAACTTGGAGGAGAGGAGTCCCTGGTTCCAGTTCCAGGAAAGAGAGGACTGGAAAGCCCAAAGTTGAGCCCCAGGACAGAACTCAGAAAATAATAGTAAGAAAGACCTGATGGTTGGGGCATTATTCCCCATGTTGAGTGACTAGAACTTGATCACACTAATAACTGTAAAAAAATAAAATAAATCAAAAAATAAAAATGAGCAAGCTAAGGAGAAAGAACTCAACCACAGATAGCTACTATGGGGATAGAGAAGATCTGGGTTCATATTCAGGAAAAGATAAAGGATCTAAAAAAGTCACTTCTTCTTCAATGAGAAACATCAAATGGTCCCAAACACAAAAATATTTCCTAGGAAAACTTAAAAAGGAATTTAAAAAATCAAATAAGAGAGATCAAGGAAAAATTAGGGGAAAAATGAACAATCCAAGAAAATCAAGAAAATTATGAAAAGAAAGTCAGCCAACTTGAAATAGAAAACCAGAAACTTAAGGAAGAAAATAATTTCTTGATATCTAGAATTGGGTAAAGGGAAGCTAATGACATTCTAAGACACAAAGAAATAAAACAAAATCAAAAGAGTGAAAAAGTAGAATATGAAAAATTTCAACAGCAAAACAACTGATTTAGAGAACAGAGCAAGGAGAAATAATATAGGAATAGTCAAACTGCCTGAAAATTATGATTAAAAGGAGAAACTTGATAAAATATTAAAAGAAATTATGAAGGAAAATTACCCTGAAGTTCTACAACAAGGAAAAACAGAAATTTTAAAAAATCCACTGGTCACTGGAAAGAGATCCAAGGATGAAAGCTTTTTAAAAAAATTTTTTTTATTAATTTTGTTTTTCTTCAGTGTTCTACAATCACTACCATATAACTTAGATTTTTTTTCTCCCCTCCCTCTGCCCTCCCTGCCTGAGAGGCATACAATTTTATATAGGTTTTACACATACATTCCTATTAAATACATTTTCACCATAGTCATACTGTATAGAAGAATAAAACGAATGGGAGAAATCATATAACAAACCAAAGCATAACACAAAAGAAAATGATCTGCTACGCAATGGAGTTCCAAATCTACCAGAAAAAACTCTGGCACACTGTGGTCGTTGCTGTGCACAAAGTTCTCCTGGTTCTGCTCCTTTCGCTCAGCATCAGATCATATAAGTCCTTCCAGGCCTCCCTGAAGTCTTCCTGTTCATCATTTTTTATAGCTCAATAGTATTCCATTACATTCATATACCATAATTTATTCAGCCATTCCCCAACTGATGGGCATCCCCTTGATTTCCAGTTTGGGGCCACCCCAAAGAGTGCTGCTATAAATATTTTTGTACATGTGGGACCCTTTCCCATTCCTATGATCTCTTGGGGATACAGTCCTAGAAGTGATATTGCTGGGTCAAAGGGTATGCATATTTTTGTAGCCTTTTGGGCATGTTCTCCAGAATGCTTGAATCAGCTTGCAGCTCCATCAACAATGAATTAGTGTTCCAACTCTCCCACACAAGGCTGAAAACTTACAGGAATATCATAGTCAAGTTTCAAAGCTCCCAGGTTAAGGAGAAAATATTAGGAGCAACAGGAAAAAAAACAATATAACTGTCATAGAGCTACAATATGGATTACATAAGACTTAGTAGCTACTGGATTGAAGGACTGTAGGTCTTGGAATACTGTATTTTGTAGAGCAAAAGAGCTGAGGTTACTTATGACTGAAAGCTGGAGTGACTTACTCAACAAAGTTAAGTATAATTCTGAATGAAAACAAAATGGATATTAAATGAATTCAAAGACTCTCAAGTATTTGTGACAAAAACAACAAAACTTAAGGGAAAATTTGACATATAACATCCAGGAGAAATATAAACATTAAGGACCAGTTATAAGGGACTCAATAAGGACATTTACTTCTTACATATGAAAATATTATCAGTTCTATAATGATTGTCATTTTCATTTGGGTAGTTTGAAAGAAAGCCTTGGGCTGAGATGAGTATGAGTATGAATCTAAAAAAATAAAACTGTAAGGAGAGATTAACAAGGAACAATTATCTCATACACATTAGGCAAAAAAAGAAAAATTGATACAAAAAAAGTCAGTTAGGGGAGGGCGGGTAGTGATCAAAGCTTACTGTCATGGAAAATGGGTTAAGGAGGGAACAACATATATATGTGTGTGTGTGTGTGTTTGTATGTGTGTGCATATATATATGTGTATGTATGTGTATATATATACACACACATATACATACATGCATATATATGTGTATGTATATATATATATATATATCTTCTAAATTCAGAAAGAAATGAGAAGGCAAAGGGATATGGTGAGAAAGAGAATAAGGGAAGATTTCTTGGAGTGGTGGGTAGGTTAAGGAATAAGAGGGCAAGGTAGCAGATAGAAGTAAAGGAGAGGATTGAGGAGGGATAGGAATAGGGTAACAAAGATAATGAGGAAAAATAAGAAGGAAGAAAACATACAATAAGCAATTATAGCTTAGAATGTGAAAAGGATGAATTTACCCATAAAATGGAAATTGGTTGCAGATTAAAAATTTGAATTCAACAATATATTGCTTTCAGGAAATGCTGTAAAAATAAGACATACACAAATGTAAAATAAAGGTCAGGAATAGAATTCATTATATAGAAAACAGGGGGAGTAATCATGATTTCAGACAAAGTTAAAGCTAAAATAGATTTAATCAAAAGAGAAAAATAGGAAAACGACATTCTGTCAGTCATATTATTCAATATTGTTTTAGACCATTTAAAATAACTAGACAGCATAAAATACCTGAGAGTAAACCTGCCAAAACAGACACAGGAACTATATGAATATTAACATAAAATGCTTTTTATACAAATAAAGCTAGATGTAAATAATTGAAGTAATATTTATTGTTCGTGGCCAGATAAAGCCAATATAATAAAAAATAACAATTTTACCTAATTACTCTATTTATATAATGCCATCCTAATTAAATTACTAAAAAATTATCTTACTGAGTTAGAAAAAATAATAACAAAGTTCATTTAGAAGAACAAAAGGTCAGGAAAGAAACCAAGGTAAAAAAAGATGTGAAGGAAGCAGATCCAGTAGTATCAGACTTAAACCATATTATAAGGTGAGAGCATTGTTGAAGTTAAAATGAATAATTTTAATTATTTTAAATTAAAATAAATATAAATACAAATAAATAAATATAGATATAAATATATAAATAAAACCTGTGCAGCCAAGAATAGAAGAAATGCATAAAATTGAGGAGACTTTCAAAGACTTTCATTCAGATAGAATGGGATTAGGTTGGAATATTGCTGTGTCGCAAGAAATGATTGATGAGTTGGTTGATTTAGAAAAACATGGAAAGATTTGGACATATAAAAGAAGAGGCTATCCATCTTCACAGAGACAGATGACAAATAGAAATAAGTATAGTATGGTCTTATATATGTATGTAGATGAGGGTATGTGAGTATATATATATGAGGGTATGTGAGTATATATATAATATATATGTCTGTTTATAGCTGTCTGGATATATATATGTGTATATATGTATTCATATATGTCTATTACACATATGTACATATGTGTGTACATGTATATATAAATATATCTGTGCTTAATTGTAGCCTCTTTTTGTGTAGGGAGGGAGGAGAAAAAATAAAGTAAAAAGTGCACAACAAAGAACAAAAGAAAACCTACAAAGAAGCAAAGAAATGCTGGGCAGCTTTGAAAAAAATGTGTAGTATTTACTGTATAAGTTTTTTGACATGGAAATGTATTGCTTTATATTGAATCCTCTCTTATGTTCTGCTGTGTACATTGCAATGGATTTTTTTTTCTTATTTTGTACTTAAATTTAAAGTAAATTTAAAAACTTAAAACAAAGCTTTTGTTGCAAATGAAATTAATGTATCAAGGATAACAAAAGAAGCAGTCAAATGGTGAAAAAACCCCTTGTATCAAATTTATCTGATAAGGGTTTGCTGTCCAAGATATGTAGATAATTAACACACGTGGGTGATGTACACAAGTATGTGTGTATGTGGCTACACAAGCACATATGTGAGTATGCACACACACAAGCAATTCCTTAATAGATAAGTGTTCAAAGTATGTGAAAGTATATCTGTTCAAAGAAGAATTGTAAACTATTAAGAACTATATGAAAGAATGCTCCAAATCAGTACTAATAAGAGAAATGTAAATCAAAACAAGCCTAAGATTTCATTTCACAACTAGCAAATCGATAAAAGGTGGGACTAGTCAATGTTGGAGGGGTTGTGGGAAGATAGGCATACTAGTGTGTTGTGGATGGAGCTATGAAACAGTACAACTCTTTTTTGGAAAGCTTTATGCAATTATGCAAATAAACTGACCAAAAATTTATAGCTTTTAACCCAGAAATTCCCTTAGTAGGCATATATTCCAAGAAGGATTGACAAGAAGAAAGTCCTCATACACAACAAAATATTTATAGCAGTACTTTTTTTTTTGTAGTAGCAAAGAAGTGGAAATAAAGTAGATGGCCATTGATTAGGGAATGGCTAAACATATTAAGGTGTGCAAATGTACTGGAATACTACTATATAAAGGAAACCAATAACGTGGTAAAGTCAGAGAAGTATGTAGAGAGTTATCCAGACCAAATCAGAATGAAATAAGCAGAGCCGAGGAAACACTATATTCAATGTCTACAACAGCATACTAGAAAAGAACCATGACCACAATCAAATGTGAATGCTGTAAAATTATAGAGAATAAGCATGGTGCAAAGAAAAGATAAGAAAACATTCCTATCCCAACCTTTTGCTGAGGTGGGAGATGCCCAAGTGTGGCATATCACCTTTCTTTTCAGACTTTTTGGAGACATATTAAGTTGTACTGTTTTTCTCCAATAAACTTTTTTTTCCTTAAAAAATATTTATTATAAGGTCTGTCTCTCTGGGTTTGGGGTAGAAGGAAAGTTACTGCGAGAAATTTTGGAGACAAAAAAGCAAAAGATATCAATAAAGATTTTTTTTTAAAAGTAATAACTCTCAAGAAGATGCACTATTTTAAAAAATACATTTTTAAAATGTTTTGAAGTGCCTTGATATTTCACCTTCTGTGTATATTGTCTACCCATGTTTAAATGTAAGCTTCTTGACAGCAGGAATCATTTCATTTTTATACCTGTATTTCCAGACTTACGATTTTGCTTTGTCCTTATCATCAGTTCAATGCTCTCCCATTCATTCACTGATTCATGGAAGAGATAGTATGGAAATTTGGTCTTGAAGAAAGAGAGGGACTTTAAGAGGTAGTGATGAGGGTAGAGGAGGTAAAGAGTCCATTCCACATACAGGAAGGTGAGGTGCAGCTTGGGAGAGGAAATAGAAGAAGAGGTCCAGCATGAAAGAGGACAAGACAAATACAATGGAGAGAGAATTATCTAGTTTGGTTGTTATGTAAACTACTTGAAGAGATCTCTCCTTAGCCCAGTATTGCGTAAAAAAAATTTTAAATCAATATTTAGCTAAAGAGTTGGCCTGTATATCAACATTTTTAGATCCATGGCACAAAAGGTTAACTAACATACTAGATTCCAAGAAATCTTGATATGCTAGAGCATTGGGCTGAATCTAATGAGTTAAAATTCAATCAAGATAATTTGTAAAGTCTTACACTTGGGTTGAAGAAATCAACCTCAAAAATACAAGGTGTGGAAAGTCCCATTAGACTTAATCTAATTTAATCTTTTAGTTGAAAAAGAACTGAGAACTACTAGTATATGGTGAGATCAGTATCAGTCAACAATGAAATATGGGAGCCAAAAATACCAATGAGATCATGGACTAAGGGATTAAAGGAGATCAGGAATGATTCCTATTGGAATGCCGAGGGAAGCAGACTATTTTCTTTTTGTGTGTGTGTGTTATTTTGTTTTTTCTTTTTCATGGCGGAGAGTTGCCATTTGTTATAGTTTTTCTGTGTAACATGACTAATATGAAAATGTATTTAATAGGAATATATGTGTAGAGCCCATATAAGACTGCATGCCATCTTGGGGTGGGAGGGGAAGAAAATTCAAAACTTATGGAAGTGAATGTTGAAAACTAAAAATAAATAATTTTTTTTAAAAAGAATGATTCCTAATCATGTTGGATCTGGACGATGATGTAAATTTCCGGTCATTCAGTTTTGGAAGGTAAAAGTTCAAGCATGTTTTAAGATGTATAAACTGAATCATGTAGGGCTTTGCGAATAAGTCATATGAAAACTGCTTCACGGAACTAGAGATTTTCAGTTTGGGGCAGAGAAGACGTAGAGCAGGGGAAATGATAGCTTTCTTCAAGTATTTGAAAAATTGTCACATGGAAGAGACTTGTTCTTACGTGGTTTCATAAGGGAAACAAAAAACAAATTTTGGGAAAACTTTCTAGTAATAAGAGTTGTCCAAAAGTAAATAGACTACTGTGGGAAGTAATGACTTCCCCTCCCACCTCCCAGGACTGTGCTTGTAAATGTGTCACTGAGTATCTCTGGACCTTGCAAGGTAGAGGGGAGGGAATGTGTGCATGACACATTTTTATGTTTAACAGGCATCATTAATATTTTCTTCATCACATTCTTAAGTCTAAACAGTGAACAAAATAATAAGTCAGATACTGATTTGTTATGTTTTTAGGTTTCCATGGTGTAAAGGTTTCCGTTGAAAATTCAGCAATTGGCCCTTATGAGTTCTACTTCCCCCTCTTTGGAGGGTAGAGACTGGATGACCACTTATTATATATATTCTAGGAGGAGTTACCTTTTGGGTGGTGAGGTTTGGTTTGGACTATAATACAGACCTCTCAATAATGCTGTGTGTAGAGTGCTGGGCTCGGAGTCATGAAGCTCTCAGTTCAGATCCTGCCTCAGATAATTTACTAGTTGTGTGATCTCCCTTAACCTTACTCAACCTCAGTTTCTCCACTTGTAAAATGGGCACAACAGTAATACATAGTTCATAGGCTTTTGGTGAAGACTTTGCCTAGGGTCACATATCTAGTAAGTGATTGGAATTCAAATCTATCCTGAGTCCAAGTCAAGTGCTCTACAAATTGTGCCACTTAACTGACCCAGACTCAAAGTTAGTAGCACAATTACAATAGCTCAGAGTCTCCACTTAGGAAAATTCCCAACCTTTAATTCTTCAGCTCTCTGCCCTGATTAAAATTTTTGTGTCTCTCTGGATAATCCCTGGCTTCTCCATATTTGAGGCAATATCAGGATACAGGAAACATTTAGGTAAAAGAAACAAACAAAGAGTTACAGTGTCTATTAGTGGAGGAGGTAAAATTGGGGAAAGAATAGGTCTTTTTTTTTTTTGGTAACTTCACTGAGTTTTTGAAGAGGTGAATACAACTGGTAGACATATCCCAAGCCCTCTGTTCTGGAAGTCCATTGGAATCTCAATGATTCATTATAGTGATTTGCTTTCCTGCTGCAACTATGCCTTTCTTCCGGTTATTCTTTTCATCTTCTTTCAGTTTTGGATACTTCTTCTTTCGATTTCTTTTGCTGGTGCCCCTGTGCCACCCCACACTATCCATTTTGGCTCATTAAATCTTAGTCACGAGAAGGAATGCTGTTTCTCTGTTCTTTCAGAGAAAGAACCTTCTGACTCAAATATCATGATAGTTCAACTAGGTCTGAAGGCTTTGAAGGAACGCTTGTGTCTCTGCACTTACAACTCTCAGAATGTGAGTCAGTTCTCAAACCCCTAAAATGAAACATTTTTATTATAATATTTCTCAACTCCAATGTTATCTTGCATGTCAAGGACAGAGCCTATCACAAATGTGTGGAGAAGATGTATTCTAAGTTATATTGCTTGATCCTTTAGTTGAGGAAAGGCTTTCTCAGAGACTTTTGCCTCGGTCGGTTATCGATGCGGCTAGTGGTTTCATCTTCCCTTTGGCACTCTTATCTTTGCTTTCTGGGTCATCATAGAAGCTGTGAGAAGAGTTTGAGAAGAGCTTCTTTCTCCTTGAGGACCCTCTGGTTTGGGGCTAACCACCCTGGAGAATCAGATAGATCACTGAGATGTACCATAAGTCATAACCTTGAAATGCTGTAGTTTCTAAGAAAATGATATATAATGTCAGAAGATTTGGGGGATCAGCAAGGATAATTGATGAGGGGTACTTAAATTCTCTGAACCCCAGTTTCCTCACCTTTCCAGAGGAGACAATAATATTTGAACTAGTTGTCTCATAGTGTTATTGTGAAGGAAGTGCTTTGCAAGTGTTAAAACAATCAATCATTTAAGGCATTTAAGTGCCAGGTACCATCCTAGGTGCCAAGGACCCTAAGGAACTTACATTCTACTAAGTAAACATAACTCATTCAATAATAAGTGCATATAGGATAATATAAAAATGAGTCACGAAGAACTAGAAGAATGAGAAAAGACTGCTTTTCTATATGAAATACCATATAAAACTAAAAACTATACATTTAAATATTATATAAACATGAGTTATCAGAAATACAGATATCAAGCTGGAAGAAACCTAAGGCTATCAAGTCTAATCCTCTTATTTTACAAATGAGGAAATTAATACATTAGCTCCGTAATCCTTATTCATTTTCTTAGGGCAACTTTCTCTGCCTTCCTGAATTTTCTGAGGCCTTTCTGCCTTTTTCAGTGAACATAATCACATTCTAACTTGTATTATGCAATTATTTGTGTCCTTGTTCCTTTTTTCTGACTCTTTCATAAGCTTCTTGAGTGAGGACTGTGGCATGGGTTATCTTTGGGTTCTCTATATCTAGCACAGGGTCCATAGTAAGACTTAATAAATCTTTGCTGCTGCAGTGGTACTGCTTTGGTGTTCATATACCATGTACCATATTGGAGCTCTTTCTGAAAGAATGGGATTTCTTCAGAATCTTTTCATTATAGATTTCACAATGGAAAAATACATTTAGGGTACAGTCATAACAAATAATTTCCACCAAAAAGCAAGTGAAAGCAAGAGCCTGCCCCAGCAGTTTTCCTTAGAATTTTTCTGTTATTTGTCAATGTTTTTGATCACATCCCTTTAAGTCCCCTCATTTTTAGATAGTCCTTTTTCTTCAGAAGCTTGAAAAGCTCATTTTCAAGCCACCAAAATGTTTTTGTTATATTTATTAACTAACCACATAAACCATTGAGTGCCCTGCAGGCAAATTTCTACCTTCTCCAGGACAGTGAACTGATGAATAAGTAGTGCCTGAATGGGAACATTGACTAAAGTCAGAAATCTTCCATGGAAATGCAAGCTTGGGGCTATGGTGACGCACTTGGTTTCTTGTAAAGGCATAGAAAATGATAGAGCAAATGAGAGCATGACTTGACTGAAACGATGCTGGGATTCTGACCTTCTTATCCCTTTGTGAGCTCTGAAGTCTATATTATAGAACTGCAGATTGTGTGATTAGAAGACATTTCACAGATCGTCAGTGGCAAGCAATATCTGATCAGGATAATTATCTCTACAGTATGAATGAATTAAAAAAAATCAAACACTTCCTATGTTGCATGTACTAAGTGATGGGGATACAAATACAAAAAAAGTGATATAGTTCCTGCTTACACAGAGTTTATTTTAATGAGAGAGGGGGAGTGACAAGATCTATAGGAGAATCATGCGCAGGCTTTCGTTGGGAAGTCACAAGAATAGCTAGTAGAACAAGAAAACAGTCACTTGTGCCCTTTTCAGAAACAATCATAATGTGGAATTGATTAAAGTTCCCAGAGAAAAAGGAAGAAAGTGGTGGTTAAGGAAGGAGGGATTATGTTGACAGGGCTGAAAATGACTGGAAAGGTAAGAATCTAGAGCTAAGTGGCTTAGGCTCTCCTGGGCATGGTCTCTGTAGGTAGTTGTAAGGTTGAGAAGCAGCAACAAAGCATCTGATAAATGGTAATCTGGAATTTATTTGAAAACCTCCAGAAAGAGAAACCTACCATCTCCTAGAGGCTAACTATTTCATGTTTGGACTTGTTCCTCTACAATAGACATAAATCTGCTCTTTGCAAATGTAACAGGCTTTATGGACAAGATTCCATATATTACCACCCCCTCAACTTTCTCTTATTGTTACTCGTCCTGATTTTCTTTACCTAAGAAAGTCTAAGAAGGTTCTAGGAAAATCAAGGGGATATCTTTTGATATTTCTTAATAATAGATGATTTCTGAGACCCCATTCCAGTTTATAAAGAAACCTCTTTTGCCTTAAAGTTGTTCCTTTCTAAGTCTCAAACCCTCTGCTATTGTATATTTGAACGATATAATGTTACTACTCATATATACTTTTAACAATATAATAAGCAAAGCAAAGACATTTTTAACAATTTCAACAATGCATCAGTGGTGAGAAAAGTCACACTTAGTGTCCCCTCTTATCATAGGCTGCAACTGCCCGCTCCTCCACAGACCATAATCCAATAACTCAACAAAGGCCAAGGTCTCCCACTGCATCCTGGGCCTTGTTGTCTTAACTTATGCTTTGCCACTGGATTCTGATGACTCCGCAGCAGACGGTGAGGCTGATGACCTTGCATACCTCTGCCTCACTTAAGTCCAATTCATTTGCAGGTCAAGACATCACCCTCATGATATCATTGGTCCTTTTCAAGAACAAAGGATGATTGATTGGAGGAATGCAAATTAAAATAGTTCTCAGGTACCACCTCATAGATTGTCTAATAAGACAGAAAAGGTAAGTGACTATCGGAGGGGATGTGGGAAAAAATGAGATATTAAAGCCCTTTTGGTGTAGGTGTGGACTGATTCAACCATTGTGTAGAGCAATTTGGAACTGTGCCCAAAGGGCTATTACACTAGGCATATCGTTTGACCTAGCAATATCACGACTAGGTCAGTATCCCAAAAGAGACTTGAAAAAAAGAAAAAGGACCTATAAGTACATCAATATTTATAGCAGCTTTTTCTGGGAGTAAAGAGTTGCGAATGGCTAAACAAGTTGTGGTATGTGATGATGATGGAATACTATTGTACTATAAGGAATGATGAGAATGATGCTCACAGGAGAACCTGAAAAGACTCATGGACTGATGCAAAGTGAAACGTACTGTGTACACCATAACAGCAATATTGTATGTAAGATGATCAGCTGTGAATGACTTTGGTATTCTCAGTAATATAATGATCCAAGACAACTCTAATGGACTTATGATGCAAAATGCTATCCATCCCCAGGGAAAGAACTAATGGTACCTAAATACAGATTGGAGTGTATTTTGTTTTACTTTTTAAAAAGTTTCTTGATTTTTTTTTGTTTATGTTTTCTTTCACAACATGACTATTATGGATATGTTTTGTATGACTATACATGTATAACCTATTGAATTGTTTGCCTTCTTGAAGAGGGGGTGCAGGGAGGGAGGAAGGGAGAAAATGTGAAACTCAAAGTGTTCAAAACAAATGTTAAAAATTGTTTTTACGTGTAACTGGGAAAAAATATGATAACAAATAGCAAAAGAAAAAAGAACAAAGAATCAACAACAGTAGTAACAACTCAGTTCTCTCAGAACAGCCCTTAAAGTGATCTCAAGAATTCTCCCTGGAATGACTTCCTTAGCATAGGAGTCAAAATAAGCCTCTGGTAAGATAACTGCTAACTCAGTTTCCTTAGGAAAGAAATTCTCTTAGTTCTTTCTTTCTGTGTCTTCCTCATCCATGACAGTTACACCTAGATGACAGATAAATCTCTCCTAAATTCTAGTCTTTTCTCTTTTAAAAGATATAACAGTACTCCTTATCTCTGTGGCAAAGGGTATTGAAGATGGTGGTATACAACTTTTATTCATCATTCCGAGTTCTGTTCTCTGGGACCAAAGAGAACAAATAGAACATATAACAGAATATAACAGCAGCAGCAATGTCATTTACATAGGTCTTTGTATCAGTAAGGATGCTGGCATGCGCAGGAGGGCCTGCTGTACAGTGTCTTAGATCTGTTTTTCTAAAAGGAAGGCAACTTTTGTGGGGTCAACAATCTACTTTAATCAAGCACATGTATCATTCACTTAGTTCAGGGGAAAAAGTCAGCACCTTGAGCTTCAGATATCACTCAGAAAAAATTCAGAAATTATAAGCAGAAATTACAAACAGAAAGACCAATAAACAGGGCTTCCAACTGTCTGACCATAAGCAATACATACATCACAGATCAACAGATAGATTCAACTGTCTGACCATTATATACATAGTTACCGGAGAAAGAAGCATCAATATCTGGGTTTTCACACCCGGAGGCTAATGAGTAAGCCTCCAAACAAAACCTCACCTCAGAATATATATGCACTTTTCAGAGCCAGAGGACATCACAACCTTTGAGAACCAGTGTCTCATTAGAAATTAACAAAAGATATGGCACTTTCCACAAAACAAATCTCCCCTAATCAAGCTTCCCTTAATGGGCAGGCCCATTAATGGGTAGGGAAGATTTTTAACTCTTATTAACATAATTAACATTATACTCTTTAAAGTTTCCTGAGGAGAGTAGGTGGTGTGGTGGATAGAGTGCTGGGCCTGGAATCAGAAAGACTCACCTCCAAGTTCAAATCCAGCCTCAGACACTTCCTAGCTATGTGAATCTGGGTAAGTCACTTACCTCTGTTAGCTTCAGTTTCCTCATCTGTAAAATAAGCTGGAGAAGGAAATGACAAATCACTTCAATATCTTTGCTAAGAAAAACTCAGATGGGATCACAAAGAGTTGGACAGGACTGAAAGGTTTACTAAGTGCTGTGCTTCCATGATGTCTTTTGAGCTTCACAACACGCCTGGACTATTCCCTCCCTATTCCTAGACACTAGTCCTAACCTAGACTCTAGGCTACCTTTACTTCAGTACAAGATTGTATTAACCTATTCAGCTACTTTCTGCTGTCTGATACATACCCCGCAATGTCCGTTGATTTCAGATTTTCAACTAGTTGAGATGAAGGCTTTGTTGTAATATTCTCTCTGATTCTCTTTATGGCAGGAGATGTATAAGAAAGAGTTGACATTTACTTTTTCCAAAGTGTACCGACATTGAAAGGAAAGAAGTTTATGCAAAGAATTCCTAGGTAAATGTATAAAAACTGACTCTGAATAAATAGATTTGAAGCCCCTTTTAACCTTGGTGTCAGGAATGTGAAATGAACATCTGGGTTCCAGACTAACAATTATAGTTTGGTGTCTGGGCTATTCTTAGGAGCCATGGGTTTTGGAGGGTGTGGAAGTGTATGATTTACACAAATAGTAGAGATAAATGGGAACAACTAGATGAGAATTTTCATATAAGTAGCTTAGTTTTTGTTTTTGGTTTAGACCTGTAATTTCATTAGTGGAGGAAATTTCCCAAGTCCAAACCCTTTTCATTGAAGTAAATCAGCATCTGTTATAATTTAGTACCTTAGAGAGTTTCCTGAGTTATAAAACTACAGTTATATCTTCTACATTGTGACTTTCCCCATCACAGTTTTCATATATCCCAGGTCAGCACAAGAAATTAAATGGGAATATTTTGGGAATTTTGCAGAAGCTGCAGACAACACATAAATGCCATCAGATGACACAGAAAAAATTTAGAAACTCAAATGCATAAAATATATATATGGTTTTGTATAATGTCAACATATTTGTATCTTTTAATGTCATAATAATTCAGAATTCTTCTCTGGTACAAAGGAAGGACCACAAAATTTTCTATGAACTTTCTGGATTACAGTGGGGGAGTAGGATTGAAGATGGAGGGCAAACCCCTAACCTCTGAGAAGAAGGGAATAACTGTAGTGTGCGTGTCAGAAGTAGCACTTGAACTGAGTTCTTCCCTACCCCCAAACCACCACTCCCTACTGCCTCTTAAATAGGCTAGTAGAAAGATTAACGAAGATCTCCATCCCATTGATCAAATGTTACTAGCCTCACCCAGTCATTTACACAACCTAAAACAAAAAAAGAAGACACTTGCAGTTTTCTTCCCACTAGCAGTAGCAATCCTTAGGTTTATCAAGCACTATGGAAGCATGTTTGGTTGTTTCTAGGTCTTCTTCCATTGTTCAATTTTTCTATTTTGTAACCAGTACCAAATAATTTTAATAATTATTACTTTGTAGCACATAGTTTAGGATCTTGTATGAATACATACTGCCCTCCTTTTTATTTTATTTTATCTTACCATTTTTCATTATTTTGCACGAGATTCTCCACCTTTTGCTCCTCTGCATGGATTTTGCTGTATTTTGACTAATTATATAAGGCAATACTTTGGTAATTTGATTTGTATGAAACTAAATATGCAAATTAATCTACATAGTAATCAAAGCTAAAAGTCTGATCCAATATATACCCTCAAATTTTTTTTCTTTTCTTATTTCTAAAACTATATTAAATAATAGAGATCCTTGTTTTTCCCTAGATCTTACTTTTAAGACCTTTAACAATTCTCTATTATAGATAATATTTGTTCATGGTTTTAGATAGATACCATTTTTCATATTTAGGAGAAGCATGTGTATTCTTACACTTTGTAAAGCTGTTTTTTTTAAAAAACCAACACAAATCAATGTTCTATATTTTGTCAAAAGCCTTTTCTGAATCTTTGGATATAAACATGTTATGTTCCATTTTTTTCTAAAATTAGTTTATTTAAATTATCTACTTCTCATTCTTCAAAAGATGAGGTTATTTTGCATTTTTGTAAATATTTAATTTGTTATAATACTCAGTGATTTATAATTGGACAAAATATTTTTCAATAATTTCTTTTTTGTCTCTTGTGACTTCTTTTTGTGCTTTGATGGTGTTAATTTGTTTTTCCTCTTTTCAAAATCTATCTGATTAGTTTTTAAAAAGCAGATTCTGTTTTATTTATAAACTAAGTAGGTTTTTATTTTCAGTTTTATTTCTCTCTTCTTTTACCTTCACCACTTAAATTTTGTTTGCTGCTTTTCTAATTTTTTTAGTAATTGATAATTTATTTATATATTGTGTCATCACACAGTTATCATTTTCTTTGTTAAAATCATGTGTTATTTCTCTGATTTTTTTCTTTGACCCACGTATTCTTTAGGATTGTTTTATTTAGTCTACACTTAAAAGTTTGAGTCTTTCCTTTGAATGTCCTTTAGCAATTATTTTTTAATTATGTTGTGGTCATTAATGTCTTAATAATATAGATATGTGTTTATCTATAATATGTATATCATATAGGTATATATAATAGTAATATATGTATTGAATTTCCTCTTTAGTACTAAAGTTCTTTCTCTCCTAACCCTGTCTGTCCTTTTTTTCAGCTCTCCATAGCTGTAGGCAAGGAAAAGTGTCCTATGTTCACATACTGTCATGAAAGTCTTGACTCTAATTCAGTTCAAAGGATACTAAACACTTCCTGTGAGCTTAACTCTGTGCTAGGTGCTAAGGATATAAAGGCAAAAAGCCACACAGACAATGACCTCAAGGAGTTAATAATGGAATAGGATACCCTATGGTTATTCCCTTAAGCCTTGGAAAGAGAGATGTAGTCCCTTATAAAATGGGGGTGATAGGACTGGGAAACGTGAAATCAGATGGTGACCGAGTCCCAAGTCATATCCTGTGAAAGAATACAACTAGTAACTAGAAACAGGGAGGGAAAAGATAACAAGATGGCTTTGGTGAATAATATCAGTCAAGGATTCCATTTGGGCTGAACAAACTTATTGTGACTGGTGACTTTCTAATCCTCTCTATGAGTAGTATTTCCCTAGGGACAACCCTGCTAGATTCTTGAAAGTGGTTGACTAAGAATGATCAAAATGGTATTTGAATTGTACTTTCAGGAGTCATTAAAGATGACAGAGCTCCACAAATGTCAGGTAAGTTGACTCACTGGTTTCTACTGCAGTGCCAGGCATCTACCAAAACTTGCAGTCACACAATTTTAGGACAGGAAGGGACTGTAGAAATAATTTTGCCCAACCTTTTCATTTTGTAGAGGACACTGTTGCTTTGTAGATTCAGAAACTGAAGCCAAGAGAAGTTTGGAGACTGACACAAGGCCAAACAGCCAGCTTTTGAGTGGCAGACCTGAGAACAGAGCTCCGGTCTTCCTGACCTGGGTCTAGCAACTTAAACCACAACACTCATGTCTCCTTGGACTGGATCTCCCATAGCAAGTGTCTCTGCACTTCTCTAGTGAGCTTCTCCAGTGAGCCTTCTAATGTAATTATTATTTAAAAAAAAAAAATAGACTTCCCGGGAGCTATAAAGCCCTAGGCTGGTTAAGCAGGTAAGAACTTGACTTAATAT
The DNA here is from genome assembly GCA_023548195.1 of Bettongia penicillata ogilbyi. Taxonomy (NCBI): domain Eukaryota; kingdom Metazoa; phylum Chordata; class Mammalia; order Diprotodontia; family Potoroidae; genus Bettongia; species Bettongia penicillata. The sequence goes on along the minus strand of JAJHZJ010000855.1, from coordinate 71,997 downwards.
TCCAACGCAAACGCTGTGGTGGGAGAGTAGCTCCAAACATAACATAAACTCTTTCGAACCAGGTGGTAGAGGTGCAGGTTAAAGATAATTTCCCTTCTTGACAGGGTTCCTAGGCTGGAAGGTCAGGGAATTGTTAAAAACTTAGTGTGAGGCAGCGAGGTGGTCCAGTGGGTAGACCAATGGTCCTGGAGTTCAAATGTGGCCTCAAATGCTAGCCAACTGTGAAACAAGTCAAGTAACCTCTATTTGCCTCAGTTTCCTCAACTGTAAAGTGGGGATTATAATAACCCATACCTCCCAGGGTTTTTGTGATGAGAGATAATATTTGCAAAAAGCTCTTAGCACAAAGCCTGGTACATAGGAGACACAGTGTAAATATGATTATCTTCATCATTATTATTCGTTTGCTTGCATTTTAACCACAGCTTTAACAAAGATAGGTTGATCTTTAGACAAGATGGAGAGATGTGGGCTACACACATCATATCACAATTGACTAGATAGAATTGTTCAACTGGTAGATCCAAAGATGGGTATTGGAGTCAGCTTAATACCAGCACTCTCTTAGTTCAAGTTTCATGTTTGGCTGAAATGAGTCACTCCTAGGGAACAAAAAGGGGATTTACTGTGCCCTAACAACAAATATGCAATTGTAATACAGTGAAACTTTGCTTTTTGCATGCATTATACCACCACTATCCCCCTCCCAATCCCTCATCATGTCTATATGGAAATAACATCAGTGCAGGATATGATGAAGGACATAGTGACTTGTGTAGTCTTTAGAAATCCAAGTCTGAAAGGCCTAGGGATCAGGTGTCTAGAACATCTTATGTCCTTAAGCGATCAGGAAAGTTGCATGGGGAATGTCAGGGCCAATCAGGTCTGAAGGACAACTTTGTCTCTTTTTAGGGAAAGCAAATCTGTATTGGAAGAGAAAGATCCACCTCTATGCTGGAAGGGTGTAAAAATCTTGGTAGATACTAGGTCTATCACGATAAGCATTAAAGGTTTGATGTCAACCTAGAAAGGTCTCAGTTGCAGAGGTTTGTCATCTTTATTAATGATTTGGATAGATACTCTGATTGCATGCATACTACAATTACAGAATACAAAGCTTAGAGGAAGAAATGACCCTGGTTGAAGGATTCAGAATTCAAAAAGATCTTGGCAGGATAGACTTTTGGGTTGAATGTAATAAGATGAAATCAAAAAGGCCTAAAGGAAAAGTCTTACATCTGGGTTTGAAACTCCATTTCACAATTATTAAAAAATTTAAATCCAGAGGCTCCTGTTCAGTCATGTCCAACACTCCATGACCCCGTTTGGCATTTTTCTTGGCAAAGAAGCTTTGCCGTTTACTTCTCCAACTCGTTTTACATGTGAGGAAACTGAAGCAAACAGCTAAGTGACTTGTCTAGGATCACACAGCTGTTAAGTGTCCAAGGACATCAGGAAGATGAATCTTCCTGACTCCAGGCCCACTACTCTATCCACTGAGTCACCTGGTTGCCTTAACTCAGAGGACCTGAGTTCAAATTTTGATTCACCCACTTGCTTCCTGGGTGATGATAGGTAAGTTACTTCATAGGCCCAAATTTCTTTATCTGTAAAATAAGGGAGTTAAACTAAATAACTTCTGGGATTCTTTCTAGTTCTGTATCTATGACTTCTAAAGTTTCTTCAAGCTCTAAAAGTATCATTCTGGAGAGCAAGCTCAATCTGAACCCCCAGTGTAAAACGGAAGAAAACGAAGTTCAGGATTATGAAGGGCCTTGGTCTCACACCATGCAAGGGCAGAAGGAAGGAGGCAGAGTGCTGGATTGGCAGTTAGAGGCTGGGTTCAAATGCTCGCTTTTCTACGCACTGTGAGCCCTTTGGCAAGTTGTTTAATTTTTTTTTTTTATCTCTTGTTTCTTTATCTAAACATAAAGGAGTAGAAGTGGAGGGGGTAGGTGGGTCAATTTGATGAATTCTTCCAACAGCTTAATGAGAGGAGAGAGTCTGTCAGTGGGGAAGTGAATAGAGTGAGGAAGACCTGGGCCTATATCTGGCCTCAGACACTTACTAGCTGTGTGACCCTGTTTGCCTCAGTTTCCTCACCTGTAAAATGAGTTGGAGAAGGATACGGTAAAAAGACCTAAAATGGAGTCATAAAGTATGACACGACTGAAAAATGACAACAGTGAAAATGGGGATAGTGATAGTACCTTGAAGAGTTACTGTGAGGATCAAATGAATAATGTTTATAAAATTACTTGGCATATAGTAGACACTATGGAAATGCTGATTTCTCCCCATCTCCACCCTCCCCCACTTTCTTGTAGAGGCATCTGAGGGGACACACCCTCATGGAACGTAGGCAGGTCCGTTAGCATCTTCTAGTTATTAGCATGGAGAAGCTAGATGATGAATTGACTAAAAACTCAGGCGGATGGTTTCTAATAATGTATAAAAGCCTATTTGTCTTTAGAAACTTAATAGCTGTGTGATCCTAGACCAGTTATCACTCTCTCTTCGACTCAGACAAGATGGCTATAGTTCAGTCATGTGCAGCTCTTTGTGATCCCATTTGGGGTTTTCTTGGCAAAAATAGTGGAGTGGTTGGCCATTTCCTTCTCCAGATCATTTTACAGATGAGAAACTGAGGCAAACAGGGTAAAGTGACTTTCTCCGTGTGACACAGAGGCCAGATATGGACTGAAGAAGAGGAGTTTTCCACTTAGCTTCTTCCTTGATAAGATGGAAAGAAAATCAAATCAATGAATATTTATCAAGTACCTGCAGCATATAAAAAAACTATCCACATACATGACACATACCCCATAAACTGGAGATAATCTAGACAAATGAGAGGGAAGGCAGCAAGATTAAGGAGGACTGGGAAAGGCTTCTTGCAGAAGATGGGATTTTAGCCGAGATTTGAAGGGAACCAGGACAGTGAGTGAAAATGCACCCATTGGAGTGTTTGTTCAAGGAACAGCAAGGAATCGATTCCAACTGGGTTTAAGATATAAGGAGGAAAGTAAAATATAAAAAAACTAGAAATGGAGGAACAGGACATGTTACAAAGAGCTTTAAAAACCAAACCGAAGATTGTATATCTGATACTTGATATAATAAGAAGCCATTGGTGTTTAACAGCAAAGTGGAAGGGGGAGACATGGTTGGTGCTAGTTAGGATGATAATTGTAGACTAGAATGAGCAGAGAATTGAGGTAGAGATGCCAACAAGAAGGGGATGACAGAGGAACCTGTACTCATGTATAGTCTTTTCCATGAACACTTAATATTTATGTTTGGCATGACAAAAGCAGATGAACATTTGCATACAAACCTTCTGGCAGTTCATTGACTGAGCATCAAACTCCTGTGTGGATGTGAAGGATTTCAAATTCCCTAGGTAAAATAGTCCCAAAATCTAGCTTTCTACTCAGAAAAGAGAAATTTCCTGGGTAGTATCAGCTTTCAAAGCTGCTTCATGAGTAATCCCAAATTCAAGCGGTCTCAAATTGGAAAGTTTAGGGATTGTATTTTCTGGAAAATAAAAGGGATTTCCTGATGCTGTATATTCCTTGGAGAAAGAAGCCAACAGCTTCCTTCACAGAATCCTACTTGGAGAGCTAAATTAATTATTTACTCAGTAAATTCAGGTCCAAGGAGGAGCTTGCTTGTTAAGGAGCCCCTCAAATTATTCCTTTGTGGAGGAATCTAAATCACAAGGTGGCATTATGAGTTTTGAAGGGTAGGAGAAGACAATGTATTAGATTGTAGAAAAGAGACTTGAGAGCCAATTGTTAAATTTTCACCGTGAGCTGTAAATTCAGTGTAAATACTTCAGAGGTTGGCAAATGCTACAAAGTAAGGCTGAATTTGTTGTTGTTTTGATTGTCTAGATTTAGGAAGCTGATGGAACAATGTTAATGCAAATTAAACTTAAAGGTGTGTCTAGTATATAGTTTTCCTTCAGAGAGCTGATTATTAAACATTTACTACCACACTTTTGGAAAAGGATTAATCCACTAGGTTATCGTAGGGTTTCTATTCATAAGATATATTTTCCTTCCCGGGGGAGCTGGTAGGCTGAGTGCTTTATTTTCTGTGTTTGTGTGGGGCGGGGGGGGGGGGGGGGGGGGGGGGGGGGGGGGGGGTGGGGGTGTGTGTGCTGCTTCTTTTACTCTTGCATTTTCTTTGGAGTGGAGTTAGAACTATTCTGTTCTTAATGTGCATTTGACATCTTTGTGTTTGTAGGGCAACCTGTGGATTCCACATTTGGGGAGACCTAAACACAAGTTCTGCACTAAGTATATTAAAAGATACTGCTGGAACAATTCCAAGACAGAAACACAGAGCTGCACAGAAAAAACAATTCCCTTAGGACCAAGTCTCCAGGATTGGACCAGATTCATAACTCCAGAGTCCTTGGCAGGGGCGTAGGACTTGCTATAGGCCGCGGATTTGATGTTACATGAGGAGATCAGACTGCTATCTTCTATATTTATGTTCCTATGTTCCTATGATCCTATGAACTGGAAATGTGTAATCTAGTGAAGGCAACACTTACGTAGGAGTGTAGTAGTCACCTTTCAGGATCTGAAAGGCTTTCTCACGGAATATGGATTAAACTTGTTCCATTTGGCCCAAGAAAGAAGAACTAGAAACATGAGGTGGAAAGTGCAAAGACACAAATTGAAGCTTGATTTTAAGGAAGAAAATTCTAGCAATGAGAGTTATTTAGAAATGAAATGGGCTGCTTCAGGAAGGAGTTTCCCTTTCATTCATGGTTTTCAAGCAAAAATGGCATGACTACTTGTGAGTTATGTTGTAGAGGAGATTGTTTTCCAGTTACATTCTAAATCACCACTGAGATCTCTTCCAATTTTTAAGGTCTGTATGATTCTAGACTTTTTCTTGACAGTTTGCTACCATAGGTGAGGTATAATTTAATACGAAGAAAACAGAAAACTTCCAATAAGGAAACTCTACTTATGTAGATGGGGTACTCAGCTATTATTTAGTCTTGAAGAGTTGCCTGGGTGCACCAAGATTAAGTGACGTTCCTCATGGTTACACAGCAAGTATGTGTCAGGCAGGGCTTGCCAGATCTTTCTGGCACTAGTCATGCTGCCTTCGCTATGAGTCATTTGTCATTCTCAGCCTGTGCTCCTCCTAACAATAACTGAGCTCAGTTGCTTTAAGGAAATGAGGTATTAATTAATAGAGATTCTAGGAGGAATAAAGGGGCAGCTAGGTGATGCAGGGCTAGAGAGCTGAACATGGAGTAAGGAAAACCTGAGTTCAAATGTGACCTCAGATACTTTCTATCATCTTCTTTTCCTAATTGGGAAATTGAATATTAAGGACCAGGTGGTTTGGGGGAGACTATGTTAATGTGGGTATTGGAATGTGTTAATCTTGGGGTCTCATGAGTTATTAAAGATCAGTCCCTGAACAAGTCACTTAACCTTGTTCGCCTCAGTTTCCTCATCTGTAAAATGAGCTAAGAAGGAATTCACAAACCACTCCAGTGTCATTGTCAAGAAATGTCTAAATGGGGTCATGAAGAGTTGAACAGCAACAAGAAGGGAGAATAACACTTAATTTAGTGTTACTAACTGAAACATAGCAGGAAATAGGAGTTACCAGTAAACAAGAGAACTAAAGACAAACTTAGCCTATTTTACAATTGCCCTGAGAGCTAACTAGCCTAGTAATTAATGATAAAAATAATAGACAGCATTTATATAGTGTTTGTTATGTGCCAGGAAATGTGTTAAGTTCTTTCCAAATAATATTTCATTTTTCCTCACAGTTCCAGCTGCTTTAGTTTCATAAAAGAGAATGATTTCAATATATAGCAGCCCTGACCAAAATGGTAGCTGCATCGTTCATCCTCGTTTATGAAGAACTGAAACCTGAGCATTGAGTATTAGATTTAAAGTCTGGAAGATTCAGGAGAAGAAGGGGAAGGAGGTGCTATTACTATCCCTATTTTATTGTTGGGGAAATGGAGGCAAACAGATGTTAAGTGACTTGCCCAAGATCACACAGCTAGTTAGTATCTGAGGCTGGATTTGAATTTAGCTCTTCCTAACTTCAAGCCCCACACTCTATCCACTCTGTTACTTAGCTTCCAAAAATTGTATTAGTATTAGTGTTACACAAGATGGTGGTGGTGGTGGTGGTAGTAGTAGTAGTAGTAAATATGGTACCAAACATCCTACGGACAAAGTTGATTGACTGCGTTTACTTCTATCACCACCAAATCTGGGGTACTATTTGGGGAATTCCTCGATTCAGAGGTCCCAAGACCCTTTTGGAGACCAATTTCTCCCATCTTGGTCCAATGACTAGAGGTCAATAAATCAGGCAGTAAGACTAGAAGATAAAGTTTAATTAGCATAGATTGATGGGTAAGAGCTTAGATACAAACACATACGTTGGGTCTTACACACAATCAGGTAACATTTTTTAATCAAAAGGAGACTATCATTTGCTTTCTCTCATTGGGAGATTGAATATTAGGGAAAGACCGTCAGATTTGGGGGGAGAATATGTTAACTTGGGGGTTGAAATTTGCTAATCTTGAGGTCTCATGAATTGCAAAGATCAGTTTTCTTCCAGTGGAGATGTTTGTTTAGTAGCTTATCTTATCAGAATATTCTGGTGGGGCAGATATCTAGGATAGTGGAGGCCTCCTTTAAGATAGAAATCTAGTAAGGCTCATCCAGTCTCTGGTGGTCAAAAGATCTCTGTTTACACAAGTCCCCTTTGTTTCTTTAACCTCTATGGTTGCTTTTTTTTTGAGAGATGTTTTCCCCAAACTCAGTCCACTTCCTCCACAATACTGCTTTCTCTATGATGAGTTCAAAGCCTGGTTCTGACATTTATGACATCTCTTAAACAAGGATAATAATATATCTATTATCTACCTCACTGGTTTGTTTGGAAAACACCTTTAAAACACTATGATTTGTCACTTGTTTGGAAGACTGGCACATCCCACTGATGATACATGATTAAACATTCCCTTAGGAGTAAAATATTTATACAGATATAATAGATAGTGCAGATAAAGTAAAATAGATAGGGCCTGACCCTGTGATTTCTAAATCCCGGTTGAGAAAACTCCCGTTATGGATATTGGCCAGCACCTGGGCAGCTTATAGTCTTAGAACAATGAGGTTAAATAACTTGTCCAGGGTTGCACTTGAGGAGCTAAACCAAGGTCTTTGCAGTTTCATGAGTAATTCTCTATCCACTATACCACACTGCTCTCAAACTCTCCCTATCTGACATTGGCATGAGATCTGACCCAAAGGTGCCTTAAGCAGGGTTCCTTTGTACACACTCCAGAAGCCATAAACTCCTCAGTAGGTTGGTGATCCTACTATAGTGGAAAGAACATTCAATTTGGAGTCAGACAATCTGGGTCTGAATCCTAATCTCTGTGACTTTGGGCAAGTCATTTACCTTCTCTTGACCCCAATTTCCTTATCTAAAAAGTGAAAGGACTGGATTAGATGATCATTAAGGCACCTCTAAACTCTAAATCCTGTGTCCTCCTCTTATTTCTAATCTTGGATATTCTCTTCTTCCTTTCTCTCTTACCCAAATGAATCCGGAAACTTTGGAAACTAAATACAAGTCTGAGTATCTTGATATGAATGAATCTCTATGCACATTTTTGTGATATTGATAATGCTTCTTAAAGAAGCTCCAATGAGGTAATATATTTTTAAAAATCAAGACTGTGTCTGGTAGTAATGATAGCTTACATTTATCTAGAACTTTAATGTCTGCAAAGTCCTTTACAAACATCTTTCGGTCCTCACCACCACCGTGTGAGGTAGCTAAAATCTCCAGAAGATAGTGGAGATGTCCTCAAGATAGAAATCCAGTAATGTTCATCCTGATGTCTTTGCCAATATGAAAGTCTCTATGTACACAAGTTCCTTTTGTCTCTTTAACCTCTAAGGTTGATTTTTCTTGAGAGGTGTCTTCTCCAAATTCAGTCTCCTTCCTCTTCAGAAAAGCATAGGGACTTTTCCACATGGCTGCACAGCTAGAAAATCAGAAGCAGAAGCAGAACCCATGCCTTTCTTTTATTTTAACTTCACTACTCTTTCCATATTATGCTGCCTCTTTTTTTTCTTTTTGTCCTAAGAACTTCCTCTCTTTTGTGGTCTCATATGTGTAGTGGTAAGACCATATTTCAGAGCCGTAACTAGGGTAGGGTGATAGGAGCTCTGTTATAGGACACTGACTTAAAGGAGGGGATGCATGTGGGGAGGTACCCTGTATTTCTCTTTTTCACAGAGAGAGATCTCATTTCCTTGCTCAGCCTTAGACTATCAGTCCTTTGGGATTGGTTGCTCCATCCTGTTTTAACTGCCTACACAGTTAGATTGGCCTCTACAGTTTTCCTTCCTTCCTACTATTTTCTCAAATTTGGGCATGGAGTCAGTCAGGGTCACCTTCCTTCATCCTTGTGCTATACAGTGAAAGGAAAGGGGGCAGGACCTTTTGCTTATTTCTTTTCATTGGTTGCTGATTCTTGAACCTATAAAGTCTCTTTAGAGTCCCCCAAACTTCAAAAATGAGGTGTCATCTGCTCAATTCTTACAGCAGGTATCCTAAATGATTTTCTCCTGGAAAATCAGAGAAATTTCAACAGGGCTTTTTATACTTTGTAGGTCACCCCTTTACCATTACATCATTGGGGATGGAGGGAAGGGAAATCCCACCAAACTGCTGTGGATAATAGTGAAAAGAAAACCTAAGAGAACCTAACCTAACCTCTGGAGTCAGATGAGGCAGGGCAACTATCTGAAAGACAAAAAAAAAGCTTACTTTTCTTCTTAGATTTTATGCCAGGAGCAATGTTTGAGAGACTGACTTTTGGGTGACTTGATTCTGAAATTCTTCTTCCTAAAAAGACCAAGTAAGCTATTCCTTTGTGATTGTACTTTATCCATAGAAAGAGTTGTACAGACCTCTTTTTCTAGATTATAAGATTTACAGCTGTGCCTCTACAAGGGACATCCCTTGTTGACCAAAACATGGCTTAAGTACTTGTTGGAGTTTTCTACAAACATGGTGGAGCAAGATGGACTGAGAGAGATGTGTTTATATGGACTGCAGAAAGCGTGGTTGATTTTCTGAAGTTCTCTGTCTTGGGATGGTCTGATGACTCTAGACAAAATTTTCTGGCTGAAGTGAATCCACACTGACATAACATACTTGGCTAGATCCAAACACTATATCCCTTACTTCTCATCTAAATTTTCCTTTCTTCCTTTCTTCCTTAAATACAAGTCCATTAAGTGCTTACATACAGAGGATATGCTGTCTGCCATTAGAACTTTCAGTCTAGCAGGTAGGACATAGAAATATATATATACATAAATATAGTGGGTATTTTATTTTGAAAGATGGGGGAGCAAGAGAGACAGAGACAAACAGACAGACAGAAAGGTGCACACATACAGAGAGAGACAGAGACAGAGAGAGATTTTACCAACAATTAGCCCTGGGAACAAAAATGTTAAGATAAGTATAATATAATCATTTTGTGTAGCTCAACAAATGCTATTTTGATGCATTGATGTATCTTAACAGATTTATTAACCACCAAGCCAATTAAATGAACTATTAGGTTGGCTTTTTTATATCCCAATATTTCAACAGCCTTCTAGTTGGTCTCCTTTCCTCAGGTTTCTCCCACCAACTGTCAAATAGAATTTCCTAAGGCATGAATTTTTTCATACCATTCCCAACCCCACTGGCTGGTACAAGAAACTCCACTGACTCCCTGTTACCTCCTGAATCAAATATAGAATTCTATTAAAGCTCTTCATAGCCAGATCCTTCCGCTATTTCCAGTGTTCTAACACTATTCCTCTCCATGTGTTGTGTGATCCGGTGACTCTGGACCCCGAACTATTCCTCGAATAAGACTCTCCATCTCCTGACTGCAATCTCCCTGACTGTCTTTATGCTTGCAGTACTATCCCTCTTCACCTCTGGTTTCCCTGGCTTCCTTCTAATCTCAGCTAAAACCCTACCTTCTGCTCAAAGTCTTTCCTTAATCTTTTAGGCTATCTCCCATTTATCCCATATATAGCTTGTACTGTGAACAGTTGTCTGAGTGTTATCTTCCTCATTAGAATGACTCCTCGGAGGAAAGAGACTGTTTCTGTTTTTCTTTAAATTCCCAGCACTTAGCACAGCACATGGTCCACAGACCATGCTTAACAAATAGTTGACTGAAACAGTGCTTCAGTTTTCCTCATCTGTAGAAGGATGTTAAAGGTGCTTTCCTGCTTTAATATTCTATAGCCCTATGACTCTTCTCATTGTGTGATGTCTCATTTGATTGGAACTGAATCCTAGAAATTGCTATCATCTCTAGTTGGCAAAGGAGTGCAGCATGGTTAAATTCTCTATTTTCTTCAGGATATTCATAGAGCCCCAACATTACAGATTTGAAGTTGGAACAGAACCTAGCACTCTTTGGTCTAACCCAGGCCTGCACAACATAAGGCCCTCCTGCCACTTGCAGCCCACCAAGGATTTCAGGTAGCCCTTGAAAAATGTAGGGTCGCTAATGTGCATTCGCCTCTGTTTGTCGCGTGACCCACGACAACCAATCATCGTCAGTCCGTTCCCAGTCTAATTTATCTGTGGCCCAAAGAAGTTTGGGCTGTTTTAGTTTTGGCCCCTACCTACTGCCAAGTTGTCCAGGTCTGGCTTAAATCCTTCATTTTACAGATGAGGAAATTGAGGCACCAAGAAATAGACCTGTTTGGTTTCATTAAATTTGCAAGAATTATCTAAAAGCCCATTAAGCTCCTTCCGTCTCTCCTTTTGCAAATGGCATATGTTTGATAAATAGATCCTGCCATTTATTACAAAGCTAGTAAGTATCTGGGGCAGCATTTGAATTCAAGCCTTCCTGATCCCAGTCCTAGCCCTCCACTCATCATGCCGCCTAGCTGCCTCCACTCTCTAGTCCAACTCTCCTCCTGTCCCCATTTTACAGAGAGTACAACTAAAATCCTTAAGTGTTTTGTCCAAAGTCACACATACAGTAAGTATGAGATTTGAACTTGGGGCGTCCGACTCAAAAGGCCAGTGTGTTTCCCTCTGTGCTGTAGTGCTTCTTGTACTGCTGTGCTAAGGACAAGGTTAGTTTTCATAATTTAGCAGCATTCAGTTTTGATTGTTTTGGTGTTGTTTCCATTTATATGACTGTTCTGTTTATTTCTATGCTGGGTCTGAATTAGCCAATGTTTTTTTGTGAGGCTTGAATGATATAATATACATACATACATATATATATATATAAAGTACTTTGCAAACATTCAAGAGCTTTAGAAATATTAGCTATTATGGCCAAAATGGGAATGTGGAAAGATTAAGGAACTGGGAACAAGAAGATCCAAGTTCAATCCCAGCTCAGATCCTAGTTTTATGACTCACTTTACCCTCTCAGAGCCTCAGGTTTCTAATCTGTAAAATAGAAAATTGACTATTTAACTCACAGGGTCATTGTAGGGAAAGTTAACACTATTCCTGCTGGTCAGTGAGGGCCGCCAACTCTCCCCATTCATTATCTCAGTACAAAGCCCTTTCTTATGTTAGACACTGTTCCTAGGTCCCTAGAGAAAAGGAGCAAAGGGAGTTGGGGTGAAGAGCCTCATTCAGTCACAGGCAGCAGGGTCCAGATTCTGGAGTTAATTGCCTGGTTCAGATAGACATGGCCTGAGGTCTCTAATCTAAAACTCAGCTTTGGGGCTGGCTCAGAAAACCTAATTAAACACTAATAAAACTCTCAAAAATTCCAAAAAACAGTAAATAGCATGTTGTTAGAAGTCCCTAAGTAAAACAAACCCATCATAACCTTCTGGTTAAATGGTCCTTCCCCCTTGAGACCTAATGTTTCAGTGACTAAACACCCCATCCATCTTAATAATTCAGGCTTTACTGAAATACCACCTCTATCATCTGGAAGCACACAATGTGTAGCTCATTATACACACACGCACACTCAAATAAGGGAAACTGAAGCAGAAGTTACTGTCACTTCCCTTTCTGGGAGGGCAGAGAGCAGAGGCATCCAATAGGACTGGTGCCCTGGAGAGGTGCTCCTTTGGGGAGGAGGAAAAAAAAAGGTGTGTCAGTACAGTCAGTTTTGGGGCTGACACAAACCTGATTGGGAAACGGAGGAGTGAGTGAGTGTGTGTGTGTGTGTGTGTGTGTGTGTGTGGGTGTGGGTGTGTGTGGGTGTGTGTATGGTGGAGGAGGGAGGTGAGGTAAGAGTCTATAAATCTACTGCCACAAGAGCTGAACCCTTGAGCTGAAGGGAAAATCCTTGCCTGCAGCCTCCTGTTCACAAGCAGGGACAAAGTAAAAGAATGCAGAACCACAGGTAAGGAGTTTTGAAGATAGAAATGGAAGAGAGAGTGGAGAAATAGATGCTGTTTCCATTAAGAGGACAATAATCTCTCATGGGACATGGCAAGAAGAGGTGAATATGTTCTAAGCATATTAGAACCATTACTTCTCATCTCTTCTTAGAGTACTTACCTTTAAAGAGCTCAAGGAATTATCTAAATGTAGGTGAGTCTATTTATTTTTTCAAAAATTCCTTCTTTCAACAAAATTGAGGGGTGGTTGAGATTTGCTTACAGGCTTTCCATCTCCACCCTTTGGTGGCCCTTTCACTGTTTTATGTGTTTTGTCCTGTTCTTCTAGGATGTGTCCTTTCTAGCACCTAGTGATGGGTGGCATAATAGGCAAAATACTGGAGTAGAATTCAAATGACCTGGATTCCAGTCCTCCTTCTGTCACTAACAACATGACCTTGAGGAAAACACTTAACTTTCTTAAGACCTACTTTCCTCATTTGTAAAATGAAAATGCCAGCATCTGCTCTACTAGCCCACAAGGTTGTTGTGAAGGTCAAATGAAATGATGCATATCAAATAACTTTGTTAACTGTAAGGCTTCGTAGATATTATATTACAATAAATATAATAATATACATTATGATAGCATATTGAATACAATAAAATATACTGTATCCTAATAAACATTATATGTAATAAATATATGTAATAGATGTAAAAATATTATAAGCCATATAATAAAATGCTATATTGCAGCAAATAATATAATAAAATATACCATTATAATAAATATAATAAAATATGTTATAATAAATATTATATGATAATATAATACTATACTATAATAGTTTAAAAATACTCTCAGATGTCCTCACCACTACTCTGGCTGTGTTGATGGCCCCCTACTTTGCCTTCCACCAGGGCCAAACTGCCTTTACCATTAGTTGTTTTCCTGTAGGGCTGTTTACTTTTCCTTCTTCTTTGTAATTGTAACAACTTGTCTGCCCAACAAACATGGAAATTGAAATCAATTTTTTAAATCTCTATCTAATTTCCTCTTAAATCATTCTGCTTCCTTCTTGGTTACTTAAGTGGGATATAAATATATGGAGGAACTGTTATCTATAGGAGAACATAGTAGCAACCGTATATAGTTAGGGAGATAAGTCCTGTGTCTAGTTTATGACTCCTAAGCATGTTAACCATAGGGCCATTAAGTGGTACAGTGAATAGAGTGCCAGGCCTGGATTCAGGAAGAGCTGAGTTCAAATCTGACCTCAGACACCCACTAGCCATGTGACCCTGGGTAAGTCACTTAACCCTGCTTGCCTCAGTTTCCTCATCTGTAAAATGAGCTGGAGAATGAAATACCAAACCACTCCAGTCTCTTTGCCAAGAAAACTCCAAATGGGGTAACAAAGAGTTGGAAATGACTCAACAATGACAAACACGCTGACCATGGTACATTGTGAATAAGTTCTTTGTGTTCCATTTATTTAGCTTAATAGAAGTTAGGGAACATAATGAAATACTGTTCTAAGGTCAGCAGTGAATCTAGGAAATTGTAAGTAGACTTTTATCTTTTGCTTACATAAACTTCTCCACCAGCTTCCTCTCCTTCCCTTAGCTCTTTTTTCCCCCAGTGCCCTCAGTCTCTTTCTTCTTTTCTGGTTCTCAGAACCTATCCTTAAATACATCCTGCACATGAACGCTTAAATGACTGATAATATCTTGAAAGAATCAAGTTATCAAAGAGCAAGCATTGGCAGGAAGCAAGAGTTCATCCAGAGGATGGAAGTAGATCACAGGATGATAAGATTCAGGGATGGAAGGAACTTCAGGAGCCATCTCTCATTTTACAAATGAGGAAACTGAGACCCAAAGGCATTTTGTGCTTTTTGCAAGTTCACACAAGGTAATACGTCAAAGAACATTAGCTGGAACGGAGGTCCTGTGATCCAATTCTAATACTCCACTGTGAGTTTCAGAATTTCAGAACTGGGAAAGATTAAAAAAAATACAAAGTATCATAGACTTAAACTATCAAAGTATCAAAGGCTATTAAAATACAGAGTATCGTAGACTATGAAAGCTGTCAGGATGTCCTTTGAATCCCTTCGCTCTCCTTTTTTTTTAATTAAAAAAAATTATTACAGATGAGATAACTGAAGCTGGCAGAATTAAGAGGCTTATTCAAATTGCACAGCCAGGTAATGAGAGAGCCAATATCTTAACACGCATGTTCAAGCTCCAGGGCCTCCTTTTGGTTAAATACTATCCTTTATTACTGACACATTAGTCTGAATGAAAGCATTGGGGCTTTAGGAATTTAATATCATACTTCCTGTGTGTGATTATTTGCAGCACTATGACTAATTACTTTGTGAATTAAGGTATAGTTATTGTTAGCTGTATTGATTGACCTTCCCACTCTGAATCTTTGGTCTTACAAACCTCTGACCTCTTCTTTTGGACTTCAGTTTTCTTATCTTTGAAATGGGGGCAATTGTTCTAAATGATGTCTAATTCTTCTCCAAGGCTAACATTCTGTGATTCTTGGGGAAATGATGATGTTTAGTCTGGAGATGACTTAAAGGCATGTACTAAAACCAGTGTACTTTCTGAGGATTATCCTAGTGAAGGACGGAAAGACTCATTACACAGATCTTAGTCTGATACCTCTCAGTGGACCAAAGGTAACAGTTCTTGAAGGCACAGGATCTGCAGGAAAGACTTTGAAGGTGATCCCAACAAAAAGTCATGTTTTCTAGAGGCCAGATTTAGGCCAGGTATGGTGGCTCATGACACGCTCCTGGGGAGGCAGAGGCTGGTAGATTTCAAGCCAAGGAATTTTGAGATGTAGTAGGCCAAGAGATCCACACTTAGTCTAATAATATCAATAGAGTGAGCCCCTGGAAGCAGGAGGGAGATGTGGTAAAGGGTGTTGAACTGATTGTTTAGAGGGGCAAAGTGGGCCAAGTTGGAAAGTTGAACACGCCAATAAGCGGTGGAATCAGGTATATGAGTGGTTGTTTGTTATTTTGGATGATATTGGGGGACCCCATCTTACCTCCCAAAAAACAAACAAATCCCAATCTACTAAATACAGGGAAGTTCATCACTGATATTATGACTACTCGGTAAATTCTTTGGCCATCGCAACATGGGAAAGAAAGAAAAATAAAGAATGGCCTTCAGTCCTATGTGGGGGTCCCTTCCTTCTACTTATGCAGAGAGGCAGAAAAGAGACCTGCGGAAGGAAGGATGGAAATATTAAGTGACTACCACGTGGGCCCTGCAAATATTCTCTCATTTAATTCTCACAATAACCATTGGAAGTAGGTGCTATTATGATCCCAATTTAACAATTGAGGAAACTGAAGCAAACAGTAGGTAAGTGACAATGCCTGTCATATAATGGGCACTTAATAAATGTTTATTCATTAATTGACTTGTCCAGGGTCACACAGTTAGTAGGCATCTGAGGATGGATTGGAACTCAGGTCTTTCTGACTCCAGACCTAGTGACTCTATCTGTGGGGCCACCTAGCTGCCCATGGAGGATTTGAATTAATCTTGACATTCTCAACATTGAGAAAACAAGAAGAAAGAAGGAAGTTGTAGCTTAAGATCTAAAGAAGAAAGAAGGAAAAATGGCAGTATGGGAGAATGGCTCATAG
Organism: Bettongia penicillata ogilbyi; assembly: GCA_023548195.1. Taxonomy (NCBI): domain Eukaryota; kingdom Metazoa; phylum Chordata; class Mammalia; order Diprotodontia; family Potoroidae; genus Bettongia; species Bettongia penicillata. Next base: position 55,904 of record JAJHZJ010000855.1, on the reverse strand, counting down.
GTACTCCTAAGACAAGGACCTGAAGGATCTGATCCATATCTTGCCACTGGACCCAGATGGCTCTAGATAAGAGTGAGACTGGTGGCTTTGCACAATCCTCCTTCACTTAGGTCAGGACTTCTTCCTGATGTCACAGTCCTCTTCCAGTACCAACAACAAAAGAATTGGTTTGATTGTACTCCCCAAGGCAACAAAAATGAGAGAATGAGGGATATGATAAATATATGCAACTAGTTGAAAGGCTGAGATATAGAAAACCAAGTAGGTTTGTTTTATATTGTTTATATTATTTATTTATATTATGTGGAAACTGATCGGAAGAAAGAAGTGGAGTGGAGATTTGGTTTCCCTTCTTCCCTGACCATAGGCAGCCTGGTCATAGCTTGGGTTGCCATGAAAGGTAAATGATGATTTGAAATATTGAGGAGAAGGAAGAGAGTATGAAAGTGGGAGGAGAGGTTGTGTCCTCTGATTTACTGGTGAGTCTTTCAGTCATTGGTTCTAGTACTCAAAAAGAGGTAGCAAAAAGGCCTGACATAAGAGCTGATATTTCAAGAAGTGAGATTACATGCAGGCAGGAAGGAAACCTCAACGCAAAGTAGAAACAGGGAAGACAGTCTGAATGACTCCTAGGCAAAATGCTGGTGATTTTACAGGAATGAGGTTATGCTTTGTAACATAAGTATTTCTTAACTCCTCCACTGCTCACATATGTTATAGGAAGCTGATTTCTTGCTATATATAGGCCTAACAAAGCTTCCCACTTCCCCACTGGATTTGGGAGCCTGCCAATGCATTGGAGGAGGATTTGAACACAGATCTTCCTGACTCTAAAGCTTAGTAACAGGGTCCCTGGATCCTTGTGTCATCCCACCTCACAGGCTAATATCCTGCATTTAGAAAGTCGTTAGCCCTGGTTTCTCCTAGGGCTTCCACAGATGTGTGTGGCACTGGGGCAAAGGGATTAGAAATTGTGAAACAGGCTTTTTAGTACTTCAAGGGATATCATGTACTGAAGTGGGCCTATCTTGTACTCTTCTACAAGATAAAACAAAGGGCAGAGTCACCAGATTGCCAAACTCTAATTGCATTCTTAGGAAACCATTGGAATCTTGGCTGAGAGTTCACCCAAACCGGCCTGTCCTGTGTTCATCAGCCCCAGTTAGTTCTGATGCCCACACCTACCACCTACACACAGAAAACAAAAATAGAATGCTGGGAAGAAAATACAAGGAAGCCAATTTAGGTCCAACAGAAGGAAGAATTGCAGAATCATGAATGGTCATTGTATTGATCATATTTCAAAGTCGTTTGTTTTTTACCTTGCTAGTGTCTAATTATTTTCCTGGTTCTGTCCATTTCGTTCATCTTCATTTTATAAAAACTTTCAAAATTATTCATTTTTGCAATATTGATGTTATAGTAAGAAAGAAAAAAGAAAAGAGGAAAAGATCTGTTAGGCACACAGATATTTACAACAACTTTTTGTGAGGATGAGAAATTGGAAACTAAAGGAATGTTAATTATTTAAGGAACAGCTGAATAAATTGTGGCACATATGTGTGATGGACCACTATTATACTGTAAGAAATGAGGAAATAGATGATTTCAAGAGACATGGAGGAACATATGAACTGACGTAGAATGGAGTAAAGAGAACCACAAGAATTATTTATAACATTAGCTGTGGATCCTGAAATAAATCACCTTTCCTTTCCATTTCCTCATCAGTAATATGAGGGATGGGGCCTCTAAGCTTCTGTGATCTGCTGCTGGTGCCTTTCCAGCCCAGACACACAGTCATCTCTTACTCTGACGCTTGCTCTTGCTTTAGTTTCCAAGGAGCAGCTGCCTTTACATCCAAGCAGTCCTGATGCACTTTCCACTGGTATTTAATCCAGAGAACGTCTGAATATATATTTGCCCATAGTAACAATGCAGACTTTTTTGTTTTTTGTTACAAACAAGCAATGGATGGTTCTGTACAAAGAACATTTATGACACTGTCATATGGAATTCATTGTGATAACAACCACGTGGTGGTAGAGCTTCATGTTTTTAAGTATTTTTCCAAGATTGGACTAGCTAGCTGAGTGTCTCCACAGAACTGAGTTTTTTTTTTTTTTCTCGAGAAATAAAAATAATTTTCAAAGGTTGCTCTGAAGATTCTAATTCAATTCAATCAAGCTCCTTTTCACCCTGAGGTGTATTTTCATAGAGTGAACTATAGGTATTCTCTTAAGACAGCTAAGTGGTATAATCAATCATTTGATCACTAAACATCTACAGTTATCCCTTCCACATTGCAGGGGTTAGGGATGCATTGCCCCCATGATCTGGAAGATCCACATAAAATGTTTGGTCCTCCATACTGCAGAAGTCTGAATTTTTTCTTTTTCTCTTATGAGGTGTTTATAGTACCTTATTGTAAAATTTGGATATATTTACGCTTTTAAAAAATAAAATATGTTGATATTATACAATACAATACATATATTTAATGCATTTCTGGATTTCTAAATTTCTTCCATGTTGTTTACTGACCTTTGTGTATTGTCTGAGGCTTCTGCAAAAAAAAATCCCTCCAAATTCTTATTTAATTTTTTATGCCAACCAGTAATACATTGAAACCTCAATGGGGAATAGTTAATAGAAAAGATAACCCTATGAAGGGCCTAATATGCACAGAGCACTGTGCTAAGTACCAGGGATACAAAAAAAAAAAGAGGCAAACCAGCAGTGGGTAGAGTTGTGAGAGTGAAGTCAGGAAGACCTGAGTTCAAATGTGACCCTAAACCCTAACTAACTGTGTGACCCTGGACAAGTAACTTAACTTCTGTCTTCCTCAGTTTCCTTAGTGATGAAATGTGGATAATGATAGCATCTACCTCCCAGGGTTGTGAGATCAAATGACATAATATTTCTAAAATGCTTAGTATAGGGTCTGGCACATAATAGGTACTTAATAGATGCTTATTCTGGCACATAATAGGTACTTAATAAGTGCTTATTCTCTTCTATCTTCTCACAGTACTTTCAAATTCTGCTAAATTCTCTGAAAATTCATTTCAAAATACCTTAAAAAATAAAACTCTTAAAAATTAAAAAAAATTTCCCAGTTAACAGGAAATCATTCCCCCTCCCCTTTCTTTCTCCTTACATGCACTGAAAAAGAGGAGAAAAATAGAAATAAAAAGGAACTCATATACCATATAAGCATCATCATTTATAATATATTTTTACATTGGTCATGTCCAAAATTACATTTCTTATTCTGCATGTAAGTCCAAAATGCATTTGACATTATTTCAACGTTGGCTTTTCAGAAATCTTCAGAGTTTATGTTTGAAATATTTTAAAAATAGAATAATGAAGGCTTTACTTAGTATAAATGAAATTATATGTTTGAACTTTGAACAACAGGCAGGTGATGCCTGTAGTCAGTCCCAGAATGAGACAGCAGGAAATAGTTTATAGTCTTGGAGCCTGAATGACCCAGGTTCAAACCCTCCTCAGACATTAGCTGTGTGACCCTCAGCAAATCACTTAGCCTCTCTGACCCTTCATTCCTTCCCCTAGAAAATGGGGATGATAAATAATAGTATATATTTCAAAAGGTTGTTATGAATATCAAATGAGATAATGTTATGCAGAGTACTGTGAGCTATTATTAGAAGGCACTAGCTCCTAAAAATTATCTGTGTTATAAATTTACTTAATTTGTGTTTTTTGGAAAATTGGACAGCTTAAGAGTAATTGATTTGTCTGCTTTAATTATGTCCAATTGTACTTTAAATAGCGTGTGAATGAGTGCTTTTTTTTTTAAAGAATTCAAGTTTATTATAATTCTTATGAGTTACTTTTGATACCACTATTTTTTGATCATTTGGAACATCTTTTTCAAATAACATTATAGTTCTATCAGCAGTAAGCACAGGTAGAATCCAAGGGCAAGTGGAAAGAGAAAACGTGTGAGTATTCAGAAGAACAGCCAGAAACTTGTAAAAATTCTTTATGCTCAGGTCTCAGTCCTGGTGTAAGATGGGAAAAGTCACTTCCTGGTGAATGGAATGCCTCCATTCACCCCACATTGGAGCCTTCTTCACCTCCATTTACAGCTGTGGCCCAGGGATCTGATAATTATCCTTCACTTTACCCAGCCCACCCTACTACTTCCCAGTCATTTCTATAACTCATGCTGCTGAGTGTTCCCAGTTTTCCCATACTTCCTTTCCCCTTTAGATTCCAGTTCTGAGAACAAGAATATCATCTCTACCATTTCTGATAGGAACATGTAAATCAACTATTCTGACTTCAGTCACCATTCTTTCTGACTTCCCTATCCAATTTACATCCCTAGCCCTACATCCTTAAATGTTTTGTCTCTCTCCATTAACACTGAGAGGAGAGACTATATAATTCTTTTTATTTGTACCAGCAATATCTAACATCAAGTGCTTAATCAATACTTTATTAATTCATTCATTCTCCTTCATCTTTATCTTCTCTTTCTCCTTCAATTTTTCTGCTTCTTTTTGGATTCTTTCTTTTCCTTCTATTTCCTTCCTTTCCCTTCCTTCTCTCCTCTATATTCAAAGTCAGGGAACTTAAGTAACTCATTAATCTCCCCTCCATTGCTCCAAAATCAACTCATTTTTCTAAATTTGTGCTGAATAAATGCCCTTTAAGAAATTATGGTAGAGAAACAGCATTTTTAGAATGAATTTGCAAAATCCTAATTCCCTTTTCCTCTACTCTTGGCAAAGACTCATCATTTCCCAGAGACTCTAGTTGTAAACCTATTCTGAGGTTTGATAGATCATTTGATGGATGAGGAAACTGAAGTCTTAAGTGACTTGCTTAAGGATTCATTTAAATTTGAATCCAGATTTCCTGATGCTAAGAAGATTTCCTGATGCTAAGAATTTCAACTGAATGTAGGCAGCTGATTGCTTTGGTTTTCCCATGAGTTCAAATCCATCGAAGACCATTTCTAGCTGTGTGATCATGGGTAAGTCGCTTAACCCTTGCTAGCCTCATTTTCTCATTGTAAAATGAGCTAGAGAAGGAAATGGCAGCCCACTCTAATATCTTTGCCAAGAAAACTCCAAATGGGATCAAAATGAGTCACATATGACTGAAAAACAGCTAAAAAAGAGATTACTAAATCCTGTTCTAATTTTGGAGGAGGGAGGACTGAACAGAAGTGGAGAAAGGTAGCAGGAGTCATTCACTGATTTTAGAGAGCAACCAGTAGATTATAAACTAGATTAGGATGTTTTTCCAAAATAGGTAACTATGTTTGCATTGCCAACCTGAGGTGACTATAGCGAAGTTTAGCTCTCAGAATTCAGCTCTTGCAACACATCCTGTACCACAACAGAATATAATTTATTGCCACTGTGACATATAACATGAAAGGAAAAAAACCCAAACCACTTTGCTCCCATGTGAGGTGTGCATTAAATCTCAGTGACTTCTCTCTCTTGTGCTTTGGTTAATCGTCAGTAAAAGCATTTTTGCCTCATAAAAGCAGATTACATTGCCAGACAGTGCACATTCACCTGAAATTAGCATGGGTTGGGGAGGGCACCAATTCAACTAGATTTAATTTAGCAAAAGTAAATATTAAGCACCAGCTGTGAGCAAAGCACTGAAGCAGGTTCTGCGGATACAAAGAGAGCATGAAAAATAGTCTGTCCTCAAAGAGTATACTTTGTAGGGAAAAATACCTGCTGGAGACAACAACGAGGGGGATGAATTGTTACTAGCAAGCAAAAAGAACTAAGTCAAATGATTTGCATTCACCTTTGTAAGCTTGAATGGTTTTTATCTAAACAAAAGGAGTTTCCGTTTATGTCTCTTATTGTCTCTATCTCTTCGTTTCTGCCTGTCCGCCTGTCTGTCAGTTTGTCTGTTTGTCCGGGATAGGAACTGCACTTGTGATTTCACTGGTACAGAGTGAAGTACAAGAGTACAAGCAAACTTGTTGATGCAGATTGGCACTTTCTTTTCAATTTCAAAGCCTTGGAAAGTTAGCTAGAGCAGAAGTTATTGAGAAGTTAAGTGACTTGCTCAGGGTCACACAGTGTGTCAGAGGCATAAGTTGAACCTAGACCAGCTACCCTCCTCTTCCTCCTCCTCCTCCTCCTCCTCCTCCTCCTCCTCCTCCTCCTCCTCCTCCTCCTCCTTCTTCTTCTTCTTCTTCTTCTTCTTCTTCTTCTTCTTCTTCTTCTTCTTCTTCTTCTTCTTCTTCTTCTTCTTCTTCTTCTTCTTCTCCTGTTTTTTCACAACCACTTTTGGGGTTTTATTGGCAAAGATACTGGGGTGGTTCGTCATTTCCTTCTCCAATTCATTTTACAGGGGAAGAACCGAGGCAAAGAGGGACAAGTGACTTGCCCAGGGTCAGTGTCTGAGGCCAGATTTGAATTAAGAAAGATGAGTCTTCCCGACTCCCAGCCAAGTACTATCTATTGCCCTTCCTAGCTATCCTAACTCAGGGTACTAGGGGATCATTTAGTGACATATTCCAGTCACACTAGCAATAATAAACATTGTTTACATTTGTATAGTTATTGATTTATTCCAAATGCTTTCTTCACAACAACCTGTCATTTTCCTTTCCCTGATGAGGCAGCAGAAGCTCTCTGCGCCCATGGTCACACAGCTGGTAGGTGTCCTTATGTTCTATTCTCTAAACCTTGCTGCCTTTTGGGAAGCTCTTGGGAGCCTATTAGGAAACTCTGTAAGTGACCCAAAAGAATGTGCCTTTCTTCAATGATTTGGAAATGTAGTTATTTATTTTGGTTGCTGTTAAGTCATTTCAACCGTGAGTCTCCATGACTCCCTTTGGAGTTTTCTTGGCAAAGAGACTAGAGTGGTTGCTATTTTCTTCTCCAGTTCATTTTACAGATGAGGAGACTGAGACAAACAGGATTAAGCAAAATTGCCTATGGTCTCATGGCTAATAAGTGTCTGAGTCTGGAATTGAACTTAGATCTTGTGCTCTATCCCCTGCACCACAATTTCCTTAATTCCAACTCTGTATATTTAAGTGTGTTGCCATTCAAGCCTGGATTTATCTCTAGATCAACTAAAAAAGGGACTTTGTTAAGAAAATGTACAACTTATGAAATCACAGAGGATATGCATAATTTTGAAACAATTGTTTTTATATATTTCAGAAAAATCCACTAATGTAACAAACATGTCCTCTATTTACCAAAGAAGGTCTCACGCTTTCTTCATCACCAAACAGCATATCTAGATTTTGTTAATCCTAACTTGTTACTCAAAGTTTTTGGAGGAAAAAAAACTATGTTTCTTTGAAAAATTTACAAAATCTAAACTTTTATTAGTTTGCATTGACGTGTGCCCCCAATTATCTAACATCCTCCAGGTCTGGCCAGATGTTTGTGATTCACTACTTAAAAGGCAATTGTTTATTACATTCCAAAGAAAGAGAATCATAAGATGGGAAGACTGTAAGAGGACACTTACATCTGTTGAAGAAACAAACTCAGAGAATTTTATGTTTTGTTGACAAAATGTAAGTTCCTTGAGGGCAGGGACATGTTCATTTTTGGTTTTGTATCCCCAGAATCAGTACAATGCCTGGCACTTAGAAAGCATTCAATAAACGCTAGCTGATTGGTTAATTGATCTCCCAGACAGACACTAGTCAGTGTGATAGCAGAGACTAGAACACAAATCTCCCAAAGCTCTTTCTACCATCCTTACCTCTAAGTTATCTCATCATCAGCTAAATTCACTGAGGCTTTTTAAGTACTGTACTGCACTTTGAGTTATGCTATAGCTATAACTATGGCTATTATAGTTATATCTATCAAAACTTAGAATGCCAATATATATATATACATATCATATTCCTTCCTCCTCCCCCTAGATTGTAATTTCTTTGATGGCAGTCATTTTCAATCAAGTCTGACTCTTCATGACCCCATTTGGGCTTTTCTTGGCAGAGATACTGGAGTGGTTTGCCATTTCCTTGTCTAGCTCATTTAATAAATGAAGAAACTGCAGCAAACAAGGTTAAGTGCCCAGGGTCATATAGCTAGTAAGTGTCTGAAGCCAGTTTCGAATTCAGGAAGAGGAGTCTTCCTGACTCCAAGCCTGGCACTCAATTCTAGTGTTCCTTTGATAGTAGGTCATTTTATTTTATCCTAGAATATCCTAGAATAGCATTTTATACATAATAGGCACTTAGAATCATAGGATCATAGACTTAGAGATGAAAAGGCTCTCCAAGACCATCTAGTCATTTTATAGATGTGGCAACTGGTGAAAACTGAGGCTCAGGGAGTTTAAGTCCCTTGCCTAAAGTCATTCAGATAGTAAGTACCTGAGGCAGAATTTCAACATAAGTACTTGTCAAATCGAACCAAACTCTTGACATTTTAAAACCATTTTTGTAGCAAAGTTCCATCATAGATTTCTTCTTTCTGGGGGTTCTGGTTTTGTAATTGGAAATTAATCATCCCAAAGATTCATTTCGGCACACTTCCCTTCCACTCACTATGACTTGTCAGAATGGCAGCCATTAAGGGCCATTACTATAAGACTTTATTTAGTGAGTCATTAAATCTCTTGAGCCTCCATACTTTCCTTGCTTTCTGGGACGACTTCTAGGACTCTTCTGGGGAGTCAGCAATGTTGCTTACTATGATCCAAAGAGATTGTGTCCTAGATTTAGGGGACTGAGGAAATTTAATTTCATTTATAAAATGTCTATAGGAATATAAGGACAACATAAAAAGAGAAAAGAGCCCCTGTCCTCAAGAAGCTTGCATTCTAACAGTATTAGTTCTCCAGGACCCTTCAGGCTATTTCAGAGGTAGGACCACAGTCTATAAAAAGCAAAGATAAATGTGCCTGAAACCTCCCAGGCAATAAATGTCCCATTGTGGAAACACCAGCTATTCTTTCCAAAGCTGGACATGGATACAAACTCATTCTGATGGACAGTGATTGACTTTTGTTCTCAGTATAAGTTTGAATAATGAAGTCATATTTTAATCATATGTGTTGAACACCCTTGACTCATTTCCTCCTTTAATACTTCATTGTGGTATGGAAGTGATGGTGAGTTATACTGAAGGCTCTGGCAGCTCAAAGGCAGGAACTACAAAGACAGAATGACTTCAAGGATGGTCCTAACCATTGGTAGACCACATAGCTGTCATTTGAGGCCTAGGCTAACTAAATTCAGAGAGACTCATGGCCTCAAGTTTGGCCACAAGGCCAACAATTTCATTGGCCATGGTATCTCATGGAATGTGATCCCATAAGACATGGAATAACATTTATAGCATTTTCTTTGCTCCAGCACTGTGCTAAGCACTTTACAATTATTATCTCATTTGATCTGCACAAAAACTCAACTCTAGGTGGTAGGGACTGTTATTGCCCCTATTTTGCAGATGAGGAAACTGAGGCAAATAAAGGTTAAGTGACTTCCCAGTGTCTGGGGCTGGATTTGAACTCAGGCCTTCCTGTCTCCAGACCCAGCACTCTACTGTGCCATATTATGTTGATGAAAGGAGAGCTTGCTTGCACTGAGAAAATCTGGACCCTTTGAATTATTGAAGTAAATACTGAGAATCTCTTTGTGCAGATAATATAGGTTGGGAGATAACCAACTAAAGAGAAGATAGGATTCTTATTTCTGGGGAATTTATCATCTGATTTGGGGAAATAATGAATATGTCTAAAATGACATAAAAAGTCTAAAGAACCCAATCTTTAAGTATAAGGTTATGTATGGAATAGTGATTCTCCATTTATCCAGGATTGTTGTAGAATGGAATATTTCACAAAAAGCAAACATTTAAAAAAATTGAAACTAGGCAAGAAAGCAGCAATAGCACTGAGCCTTGAAGAAAGTGAAGGATTCTAAAGGATGGGATTAAAGAGAGAGGACATAGTGGGACATTGATGACAACTTGTGCAAGAGTATTGAATTCAGGGGAGCAGCCAATAGACCAGTTCAGCTGGAATGGAGAGAATGTAAAGGAGAGCTAGTGGGAAATGAAGGCTGGCTCCAGTATTGAGGGTACTTAAATGACAATCTGCAACATTGGTATTTTACCCTATGGGCAATAAGTAGCCATTGAAGATTCTTTAACAGTAGTATAACATGACCTTGACGCCCTTCCCCATCTATTAGCTTATCAATGCCCTTCCTAAAAAAGTGGCAGCTATATATATGTGTGTGTGTGTGTGTGTGTGTGTGAGTGTGTGTGTGTGTGTGTGAGTGTGTGTGTGTGTGTGTATGTGTGTGTGCGTGTGTGTACGTAGAGCCTATATCCAATTACACTCTGGGGAGAAAATTTAAAACTCAAAAGTTTGTGGAACTGAATGTTGAAATCTAAAAATAAATAAACAATTTTTTAAAGTGCTAGCTATACAGGGCAGCTAGGTGGTCCAGTGGATACAGCTCTGGGCCTGGCATCAGGAAAACCTGAGTTCAAATCTGCTCTCAGACACTTACTAGCTGTGTCACCTGGGCAAGTTGCTTAATCCTGTTTGCCTCAGTTTCCTTATCTGTAAAATGAACTGGTGAAGGAAATGCAAACCATCTTTGCCCAGAAAATCTCCCAAAAGGGGACCGCAAAGAGTTGGACATGACTGAAACAGAAACAATTAAAAATATGGTATGCAGAACTGAATCATTCTAATAGTTTCAATTTTTTCCTCAAATCCTGTCCAAGTTCTTCACATAATGCTTAAGTAATGGGCTGGGGGTGGGGTTGGAGGGGTGGGGGAGAGGGAGCAGATCAGCAAAAAGAATAATTACCTTGCTAATAATAAATGAATGAATGAATGAATAGATGAATAAATAAATAAATGCTCTGATCTCATTGACCTAAGGCTTCCTTCCCCCAAGGACAATTTCAGGCAGAGACACACTAGCTAACTCTTCGCTATCTCACATCAAAAGCAAAGTACAATCCAGCTTAGAGAGATGCAGGCTTCCTGGCTCAGTAAGAGGGCAGATGAAATTCAATTTTATGCTGATAGTAACAATTCAAAGCACTTTTATGATTCCCTGAAAGCTATTTATGGACCAAAAGTCTATGGTGCATCCCAACTACTGAGTGCTGATGGAGCCACGTTAATTAGTGATAAGGACCTGATCCAGGAGAGATGAGCTGAACACTTCCATAGTGTTCTCAACACTATGTACAATAGTAAGAATGATGGATTTGGAGTCAGATGTCTTTGTGATCTGTCTGCTCATTTGTGATCTGTCCTCACTTCCTCCAGGAGTCTAGAGGAAATAGGGCTCTAAATTCTACAGTCCTAGGATTATGTTATGGCTTTGGACTGTACAAGACCCAAGAGATCCTTTGGTCCGGTCTCATTTGCTAATCGCCAGTTTTCCAGCCTCCTGTGGCCTGTTTCTAATATTCCCTGGGAATATGTGCAACACTTGGGTTGGTCTGTGGTTTCCTGTGTGACCTTTCTCACCTTTTCTAGATTTCTAGGTACTGGACCTCAGCTTTCAGTTTCCTGCCTCCAGAAGTTATCTGGATTTTTCTTCTTTTTCTGTGTATTGGCAGGAAATGTTTCTGCTTCCAACATTCAGCTCAAGAAAAGCACAGGTAAAAAAAACCCACAAGTTTGATGAGTGGAAATGAATTTGTGTGCGGTTGTTTTTTGTTTTCCCCTGTGTGGAGGGGATTTATTTTGTCTAAACATGAAACCACAGTAGCTGCATATATATGTGACACTAAATGAAAAAATAAAATACAATCAGTTCAATTCAGTAGCCAGATCCAATGCAGCAAATACTTATTGATGATCTGCTGTGGGTCAAGGCAACACGCTAGGTTCTAATGAGGATCCAGTCATGAATAAGTCACATTATATCTCCTGCCTTCACTTGTCTAGCAGATGAGAAAAAGATACATACTCAGTCTATCAGTCAATCAGCAAACGTTTATCAAGTTCCTTCTATATGCCAAGTACCCATGCTAGGTATATGAGGGCTACAAAGATAAAAGTGTATTCCAAGGAGCTTGGATTCAGTAGAGTATGGAAGCACATGAGGGGTGCAGATCAAGTGTCTGTTCATTGAGGGCAGAATCCCTTCTGATTGAGGGAAATCAGGGGAAGCCACATGGAGAAGGTGATCAGATCAGCTGGTTCATTTCAGTTTCATCAGATCAACCTGGCTTTGTCATTTTTCCTTCTGTGAAATGACAGAGTATTTTTTTTTTACTGGATTGGCTGAACTGCCCATGGTTTTGACATGGTCTAAGTAGAGTCAGTATGTTGTGTTTTAGAAATCAGTGATTTGAACTGGAATGGATCCCAACCCCTTCGTTTTACAAATGAGGGATTTGTTTGGCTTTTTCTTCTTTCCTGGAAGATGTTAAGTGACTTGCCAAGATCACATGGCTAATAGAGAGATGAGAAGTGAACCCAGAGGAAACTGACCAGCAGAGGGGGTGAAATTCAATTCAATTCAGTAAACATTTAAGTACCTACCAAGTGCCAGGCATTGAGTGCCAATGTTAAATGCTGGCAATCCAAAGAAGAGACCAAAGACAGCCCCTGTCATTAAGGCACTTTCAATTTAATGGTGGCGACAAGGTGCAAACAAATATATAAAAGCATATAAAAATATATACAGAAGAAATAGGAAATAGTTTAGAAATTTTTTGTGTGTGTTTTTTTAACTTCTTCCCCCACCCCCAAATTCATTAATTTATTTGTTTTCAGTTTTTAACAATCACTTCCATAAGTTCCAAATTTTCTCCATCCCCCTTTACCTCCCCTCCCCAAGACAGCTTGCAATTTTGTATGGGCTCTACATGTTCCTGAAATAGAAACTAATTAACAGAGGGAAGGCATTGGAATTAAGAAGGGCTGGGGAAGTCTTCTTGTAAGAATAGTTAGAATAGGGGAGGGAGAGCATTCCAGGCATGGGGAACAGCCAGAGAGAATGCCCAGAGCCAAGAAATGACTGGTTTAAAATCACAGAGAAGTAGGTGGCAGAGGCAGAATTCAAACCCACTTGCCCTGACTCCAGATCTAGGGTGTTTTCCACTGCCTCTTGCTGTTTACTCACAAGGGTGCAAGAATCAAATGTTAACTGGGACCTTTCTAACTCTTTCTGACTGTAGAAAACTGCCAGTATCTTGGGGATTATTTTAAAAGATTTGAGGTAGAAGGAGAGCCTGTCGTCCTGAACAGCCCTTTCACAAAGTTCCACAACAGGGTCCTCTTCAGTCTCCACTACAACCTGTCATGGCATAAAAATGATTCCGAGGAGACTGTTCTAGGAACCGGCAAATCAGGCCGAACATGGGTGAAGGAGGATGCTCTCTGGATTTTGCCAGCATTACCAGAAGACACAGGAACTTACATTTGTACTTTTAGGTGAGAACTTCCTGTGAAGTGATGATGGTGGTGGGAGTTGGGAAGGAGAAATGGATGCACTGTGTGTGTGTGTGTTTCCCCAGTTTCTACAGATTTCTCTGTGAGTCTGTCTCTCTCTCCCTAAGCTGCCATGTAATGGAAAAATAACTTACTGTGACTTTTCTCATCCTTCCTGATCACATTTTGGAATGGGATATTTTCTAGATTGTTGCAGAAAAAAGACAGTGGCAAGTTAGTATCAAGTACTTCTTCTCACTCTACCATCTTGACTCTGCCTCTTGCTCTGTTATTTTAACGAATTACTTCCCTTATTTCAACAGGACTGGGATTGTCCTTTATTTTCTAGTTCTCTTGAAAAATTTGATTGTAGAGAAGATATGCCTTAGGTAGAATGTCAGGTCTTGAGGGTAGAGACTGTTTCAGTTTTGCCTGCCTAGCACATATTTGTTGCGGTTTTGTTGCGGCTAACTCTTTATGACCCCATTTAGGATTTTCTTGGCAAAGTTACTAGAGTGGTTTGCTGTTTCCTTCTCCAGCTCATTTTTTAGATTAGAAAACTGAGGTGAACAGGGTTAAAGTGACTTGCCTAAGGTCACACAGCTAGTCACACAAGTGACTGAGCCTGGATTTGAATTCAGGTCTTCTCGACTTCAAGTCTGGTGCTCTATCCACTGCACCATCTGACAACCCTAGCACATAGTATGCACTTGATTGATTAGGCGGAACTGTGAAATAAAAATTCCTCCTTTTCACTTTTAGACACTTCTCTTCCACATCTCTTCCAGCTCCAATCTACTTTCCTTCCTGATATCATAAAAGTCTTATGAAATCATCCTGGGAGTTGCATTAAAACAACAATAACAGTAACAACAAAGAAATGCTTATGACAATTCAATTCAATTTATGGAAGTTTTACTATATGGTAGATATGAGCCACATATGTGCTAAGGCTACAAAGACAAAATAAGCTAGAGTTTCCAATCTAACTGGTATGGATACAATGAATACAACTCAAACTAGAACAGGATGAATGCATAAAGGAAATCATTTCTAACTGAGAAGATCATGGTGTCTTAATACTTACAAATTAATTAATTTATTAAAACTTACAAAATTTTAACTTAATAATTTAATTAAAACTTATAAAATAAAATACACAGTAGTTGAATAAAAAGTAATTTGGTAAGGAGGGCACTAACAATTGGGGGACAGCAACATATTAATTGTGAGTATTTCTTTCATAGATACTTGCCTCTCTGGACCTTCATTAAAAGTCTTCATGAGTTTTTGACCAATAAAAATCATTCAGTGGCCAACCCTCTGGTAACAAGTCTTGCCAAATTTAAGAATATTAGTCCTTGGCTGATGACTATACAATGTTACTAGGTCCATACTATGTAGTTTTTTCAGCCGGAGAGAAATATTCAGAGTTTGTGCTCCATTGTTACAAGTGTAGGGGAAGATTTCAATTTGTAATTTAATTACATTAATTTAACGCAACTGTAATTGCCTTATTCTCTTTTTGGATCTTAATAGAGAACAGCTATTTTCTTTTGGCATGCCTTCTTGGTGAAGGCTATAATTACACTGGGTAGCTAGGTGACACAGTGGACAGCGGACAGGGTTGCAGTCAGAAAGGCCCGAGTTCAAATTTGGCTTCAGACACTGAAGACCTGTGAGACCTTGGACAAATCACTTAACCTTGTTTGCCTCAGTTTCCCCATCTGTAAAATGAGCTGGAGAAGGAAATGAGGAACCATTCCAGTATCTTTGCCAAGAAAACTCCAAATGGGGCACAAAGATTTGGATACAACTGAACAACAAAAATAATTACAATTGCATTTGGCTATTGTGATTATATACAATGTTTTAAGATTAGCAAAACATTTTAAATCCATTATTTCATTTGAGGTGACACTAGGTCCATTATTTAACCTCATTTTACAGATGAGGAACTTGAGATAGAGAATAATGATTGTGGTTATATAGTTAAGAAGTTTGTGGTGATTTGCAAATGCAGCTGTCAACTGATTTCAAGTTTAACTTTCCCATTATCTTTGAGGTTCATATCCTGGGATTATGTAAATTAAAAATATTAATTTTTAACCATTTCAGCATAATTTCCTTTGAAATCTTATGTATTTTACTTTATGTATTTAAAAATCTTATTCTGAGAAAGGGTTCACAGGTTTCTTTAGAGTCTACACTGCCAAAGGGCTCTCTGGCACAAAAGAGGTTAAGAACCTCTGCTACAGAGGATATTCTCAATGCAAGAGAATTTTTCCACACAGGTGATAAGAAGGGAACCTGCACCAAAAGTGAAATATGTGTTAACGAGTCATTTTTGTCCACCTGCCATTTAAAAATTCTTGTTTTAAGAAAATGCTTAATAACAAGTAATAATTTTTGCTTTTTAAGTTTTTTTTAAAGGTCTTGAAATAAACCAGATCTTTATATGTTTTTCTTTTTAATCGATAGGAATTCAAACAGAAGTTACCTGTTGAATCTGTTGTATTTCTAGCAACGCAATAGGAGGCTTACTCTTTTGCTACTTAGGGTATGGGCAACTTTTTTTTTTTAATGGACCTGTGATCCACCAAGTCATTAATTTGTTTCATAGAAAAGAGTTTTCTTGCTGTGATTTTGCCAGGACCTTTCCCTGAAATGCTGGGCTGGCTCCCAAATATGGGGAGTTGGGATAGGGAAAGTCTCCAGAAAGCTGAGGTAGGATTTAGAATGGTGGGAACAAAAGACTTTTGACTCAACCTGGGCCCATCATGACAAATATTTAGATAATTAGGCTTTCTGGAAAGCCATCACCAATTTAACCAAGATGATTGGGTAACTTGAAATTGAGGGAAGGGGAGATGCAATTGTTTTAGCATATCTATATCTATGTTATATAGATAGATGCATGTATATATATATGTTATACATATCTACATAATCTAAAATATATACATATCTACCTGTATAACATAGATCTATGGATCTATATACATATATTTCTATATAACAGATATAGTCACACAGACATATATATAGATATATGTGACTATATCGTACATAGACAATATATATATACACATATCTATACAATGCAGATGTATAGACACAAATCTAAAACATAGGGGCACACACATATCTATATCGAATGGATCTACACACATATATTATATAGGTAAAGGCATATATCTTCATAAATATATTTATATTATGCACATGTACATATATTTACACAACAGATACAGGCATATATATGCATGTATATCTGCATAATATAGATCTGCATATGTATATAACAGATATATACACACAGACATATATATCTATATAACAGCTACATGATTGTTTCATATATAGACACAAATATCTGTATACTATAGATCTACATATTTATATACATATTACATGTATCTATATAACATAAATATATACACAGACACAATATATATAACAGATATATGTGGATTTATTACATACATATTATACATATTCTAGATCTACATACCTATATATACACATATACATATATCACATATAATATAGACATATATACAAATATTGATATAGACATTCACACATCTATTTTGAATAGATTTACATAACTATTTATATTATTATATACATTATATTTATATATATATTATATATAGTGTGTTTATGCACACATGCACACCCATACACATGACATATTTACAGAGCAAAAGCTGGAGCAGACCTTCGGGATGATCTAG
The DNA here is from genome assembly GCA_023548195.1 of Bettongia penicillata ogilbyi. Taxonomy (NCBI): domain Eukaryota; kingdom Metazoa; phylum Chordata; class Mammalia; order Diprotodontia; family Potoroidae; genus Bettongia; species Bettongia penicillata. The sequence continues at coordinate 38,760 of JAJHZJ010000855.1, read as the reverse complement.
TTTAGTTCAACTACCCTCTTTTTGACAGGAAAATATGAACTACGGTGAACCATAGAGGCAATAAATAACAATCTGTATATTCATATATAATTTTTCTTCCTTCAATTCAGTCTGATTCATTTAAATTTAATTAAACCCTTACTGTGGGTCAGATATTGAACTAGACTTTGAGGATATGAACTAGTGTCTGACTTCAAGGAGCTTACATTCTAGTTGGGCAGGGAGTGAACAACACGTATACAAAATCCATATGCAGCAAATGCAAAATAATTGCATGGAAAGATTAGATTTTTCTACTTGGCCTCTGAGGACAGAACTAAAAGCAATAGATGAAAGGTGTATGAAAGTAAGTTTTGACTTGACATAAGAGAAAATTTTCTAACAATGAGAACCGTGGAAATGTTGACTAGGTTGCGTTGGAATGTAGTGGATTTCCCCCTTCCAAGAGCTCTTTGAACAAATATTGGTAGTCCATTTGTTTAGGATGCTGTAGAAGGAGTGTCTGTAGCTGACTGAGATGACTTTTGAGGTTTCTTCTAGTTCTAAATCTTATGATACTGTGGACTTTTTGTCAGAAGACATGCAGGATATTTGAAGGTATATCTTTTGACATGTGGAAAGATTACTTGTGATGTTAAATTATCTATTATGACAATTATTATTTTAAATGAAAATTAATTATAAATTATAAAACCTATGCAAATATATCCCACATTAAACTCAATGCAGTGATAATAACATTCCTTCAGTGTTATCATGACATATAATTTAACATGTGATCTTATGTTCCTATAGACTTTTATAATTGGGAAAACCTCTCCCTATTCATTATTTCATCTGATCAACTTGATAAACCTGTGAATGAGATTCCACTATTATTAAGACTTCTTTATGGATGTGGAAACTGAGGCTGAGAGAAACACTGTAATAAGGAAAGCTTCTCATAATTAGGAAAAAGTAATTGAATACAGCTGTTCTCATCCAATGCTTGTTCTACTCTATTGTTCTACCACTTGGACATTTCTTCTACATGTATGTGATATGACAAAATGCTATCATCTCTTTACAGGAATGAATCTTATTGTGCCACAATGTCTGTTGAGTTAAAGGTCTTCAAGGAGACAGAACTATCTTTGCAGCACATTTCCTATGGCCAAGTTCTAAGGACTTCAGTTTCTGGATATCTAGTGTGCCCTGCAATACATAATTTTATCCAAGACAAAAATAGCATGGAGATAAAGTGGTATAAGGTATACACCTTTAAAATTTGTATTCCATCTATTAGGTAGTGGTATGGTTAGGTTGGAATATGTCAGTCCGTTAGGTTGCTAGCCACAGGATAATGCTTCCTACCTTTTTGCATTAACCTCTATGTATCTAGTCCTTTTAAAAACTACATTTAAACAACCCATAAATATGAAATGTTTCCTGATTTAGGGAGACTCGGCAAGAGCTAGAGGCAAGTGGGTTAAGGTATGGAGGTAAAGGTTCAGTATTCCATAATAAAGCACTGTGATTGATTGGAGTGTAATTTAACCCTTCCTTTAAATTAGAAAAAAAACATGTTTACATTTTTTTTAAAGCATCCACATCTGCAACATGAAAAAAGATGTTTTGTTTTATTCTTAGCTTACTGAAATTTTTGTGGTTGTTGGTGATTATTAAGTTCACAATGAAAAGGTTTAAAAATAGGGTGCCAAACCATTAGCTTTAGATATGAATAAATACTTGGTCAGTTAAGTATGCTAAGTGCTGGCAATACAGACAAACAGAAGAAATAGCCTTTGTCATGTAAAATGAAGCTTAAAGGTAAGAATGGAATGAAGGTATCCAATGCATGGTCCCTGTAGAGAAAGTCTGGAAAGAAGTGAGGACATGATAAGCTTGGGTCTTCTACTTAAAATGGAGGTTCTGGAAGGAGCCAGTCAATCAGAAGGAAAGGCCGAAGGGGTGGGGGTGGGGTGGAGGAGACTTTCAATGTGGAAAGTCCAGGGGTATATGACCTTCCAAGGTAAAGAGGTTTCTGTGGCATTCTAGAGAAAGTCTAGAGAGTCAGGAATGCAGCGTAGAGAGGACTGAAGATGAATGCTATTTAAGCAATCACTTGTAAAATCAAAAAAATTTAAGAAATGTTTGCTCACTAAAGGAGTTTTATAATGCAAGTTCAGAATTAATGCAAATTGAATATGCTGGATTAGGTCAACATCGAGAAAAAAAAGATGCTCTACTTGCCCAGCAGAATGAAACAACTGTATGACTTGTTCTATCTATCTATCTATCTATCTATCTATCTATCTATCTATCTATCTATCTATCTATCCATCCATCCATCCATCCATCCATCCATCCATCCATCCATCCATCCATCTATCTATCTATCTATCTATCTATCTATCTATCTATCTATCCATCTATCTATCTTCTATCCACCATCTCTTAAACTGTCCTGAAGCCCTGGGAGAATTTTTGCTTTTGCCATCTTGACTTTCCACTTACATATTTGTAAAACATATTTTCAAACACTATCTCTATAAGTCTTTTGATTGGCAGATATTTTTCAAATATACCCAATATACAAGATTGGTATGATGGTCAAGTGAAATAATATCTTAAATTGTTAAATATATGTAAATCATACAGACTTCTCAGTTGTTGACTGCGTTTGAACAAGGATAGCATCTGCCTTTAAAAAAGTTCTTTATGGATTTTCTGTCATGCAGAGAATTGGGGCAATTGCTTCTTTTGCTTAAAGGAAAAAGCAACTTTGTTTCTAGCTACCACTTTCTCATTCTACCTGGACTGGAATATTTTTATATTTGTGATTTTTCTTTCCCCTTCACTACTCTGGTTCTATACACCTACATGCAGGAGTAGTTATTACCAGATCTTCCCAAAGGGGATCATCTTAGCATTTGAAGTAATAACAGCAGCCATAATAGCAATAATTTATTTATTTTAAAATGGAATTAAATTAATTTATTTGTGTTACATTTTAAGTTCCAAACTGTCTCCCTCCCTCCTTCTGTTCCCATCCTGCACTAGAGAAGGTCATCAATTAAACACAGATATATATATGTATACAAACATATACATACACACATTGATATATATATATGTATATAGTGAAACCATTCTCTCTCTTTCTTCTCTCTCTCTTTTTTTCTCTCACTCACTCTTTTTCTCCCTCTAGTAAAATCATATTATGCATTCTATTTATCAGTTCTTTCTCTGGAGGTGGATAGCATTTTTCTTTATAAATCTTATATAGTTGATTTGGTATTTCTATTACTCAGAATAGCTTAGTTCTTCACAGTTATACATTGAACAATATTGTTATTACAGCACAGTAGTATTCCATCCCATAATAGCAATAATTTAAATGCAATTATAAAAACTACAAATGTATTAAGTGCTGAGAATACAAAGAAAAGGAAAAACAGAGTGTACACTAAGGAGTTTGGATTCTGATGGATTCCAAGCACACAGAGTCCTTGATTTGGAGTCAGAAATATCTACATTCTAATCCTGACTCGACTGTATTTGTATGTTTTTAGACATTGGCATATCTTAAAGATAAAGGGACTATTACTATCATCTTTCAGTCAATAAGCATTCTAAGTGCTTACTATGTGCCAGGTACTCTAATGAAAACTGAGGATACAAAGAACAGGAAAAGCAGGGCACCTGCCTTCAAGGAGTTTACATTCTAATGAGGTAGTACCGTCAGTACTTGGAGTTTTAGACTTGGAGTCTGGAAGACCTGAGTTCTAATCCTGCCTCAGAAACTTGTTAGCCCTGTGACCCTGGGCAAATTATTGAACCTATCTCAGCCTTAGTCTTCTCATCTATCAAACAGAAATAGCAATTGAATCTATCTCCCAGAGCTGTTGTAAGGAATAATTGGGATAGACTATGTAAAGTACTTTGCAAACTTTAAAGTACCGCTATATAAATGCTAGCTATAGTCTGAAGGGGAAGCCAAAATACAAGATATATTTAGAATAAATGGAAGATTGTTATTTGTTTTTTGAACAGGAATACTGACATCACAGGGGGATTGGATTAAAGTGAGGCAGAGCTGCACAGTTACCAGCGTGGCTTCTTCCAGAATCATTGAAGTCCAATGGCAAGACAAAAGTCAGGATGACTGACTAATCTCAGAGGAAGATACTAGCCACGGGATTTTGCTTAATATCTCTAAAAATGTCCACATTCTGGGGAAATCACTCCATGATCATACAACAGATGGGACATTTAGTGTATGACAGGAGCAAATATTTTGCTACAGTCCAAAGTACCTAGTGTCTGACTCATGGTGCTTAATAAATACTTGTTAGGTGTAAGGATGAAAAGAACTAATGAGTTGCTAATGATTCTATTTACACGTGTAAATGTGTATACAGTATATAGGGTATGTATATATACATAAGTATATAAGTATAAATACACAGGGTAATGTTTAAAAACATTTCTCAAAGGATTCAGTTCTTTTGGACCAAAGCAACAAGAACTTTTCAATTTGGAAAGGATCCACTCGCTGCCTTATACACAACGTATCCTTGGACAGCTCTGGTCACTACACTTGCCAACTACCTTTTGTCTACGAAGGTGTGAAGTATAACATCACCAGGCACATTAAACTACGCGTCATTAGTAAGTACTGGCAGTATATGATCTTTCACATTTTTTTTTTTGCTAAGGAGTTTGTGGAGCTGCAACATTAGGGGTCACTGGAGTTCTGCCATTTCCCTAGGTGGGTAAGGCAAAGCAAAATGAGGAAATGAAAGAGACAGAGACAGAGTAGGAGAAAGAGAGGTGGAGATTTTCCTTACAGTATCACTGGAAAGAAATGTTTGGAAAGTAGAACACATTATACAAATGCAAAGCAAAAATGATATGAGTAGAAGGAGCTAGTACATGCCTGATTTAACCCTAACTTCACTGAATACAAAGTGTTAGTACAGATTATGGAGACAGTTTTCCATATAAGGCATGAATCAACATCAAGAACTATAGTACAGATGTGGCCTCTTGAAGGGAAGTATAAGATTGTAGAGGCAGCACAGTGGTGGATGGAGGGCTGACCTGGAAGCCACGATCTGGGATCCAGTCCTGTCTCTTACACATACTGGTTGTATGTGGATTGTATGTACTCTGGATAAGCCACTTAATCTTTCAATGCTCTGTCATTCTTTAAGATGATAGATTACACAAAAGGTGCTGACCTGAAAAGTCCCCTCCTCTGGCAGTTTCATGAACCAAAGAAATCGCAAGTCTGGTCCCTGTCCCATGCAATCATAGATTTAACATCAGAAGGAACCTTAAACTAGGTCATCTAGTCCAACTCATTTTATAGATCTGAGGAAAAGAAGACCCAGAATGTGGTGGGATCTTCTATTTTGAGCAAACAATTATTTGTTGACGTTTAGCATTAACTTCTTTCCTTTTGGGACCATAACTAGCCAATCATGACTTTAGATTCTTTGTTGGTTTTGTTGGAGAGTGGTCCAGAAAACTTTCCACTCCTAGTGATTCAGTTCTGGGAGTAACAGTTTTATAAAGAAGATAGGTTTCTGTGGGACATAAGACCTGTTGAATATCTGTATCTATAGCTGTTTTTACTTTATAAACTAATTGATATTGTTTGCACCTTTTACAGGTACTTCAGAAATCTCAAGAAATAAAATCTTTAATTTTAAAAACTGGGCAATTTGGAAAGAAGCTGGGTTTTTTGGTCTTTACGATAAAATACAGGTCAATTACTGTCCTTACTGTTTATGCCAATCATTGCTTGTCAATCACCAGGCACTGGGTTAGATATGAGGGATACAAATAAAAAGAGTGAAACCTTCCCTGCTCTTAAGGAGTTCAGCCCAATGATTTCATTGGCAAATGAAACCTCTAGTGAGAGGATCCCTTCTTTCACTCTCTTCTGTAGGTGGTATGGCACATAGAGTGCTAGGCTTAGAGTCTGGTAGATAGGTTTCAGAATTCAAATCTGGCTTCAGACATTATTAGCTATGTGACCTGAGACAAGTTACTTAACAGTGTTTGCCTCAGTTTTCTGTAAATGAGAAAAATGAGTAAAAATTCCCTTCAATAAAATGGGTTGGAGGAGAAAATGACAAACTACTACAATATTTTGCCAAAACAACCCAAAATGGGTCACAGAGTTGGACATAACTAAAAATGACTGAACTGAGCAACTTAAAGTCACAGTGAGTTAGTTGCTTGGGACCTTGAGAGGTTAAGTAACTTGCCTGAGGTCACTGAGGCATTCTATAGCAAAGGTAGACCTTGAACCCATGACTTGGAATTCTGGATCCCAGCTTTCTATCTGTAATGCCATACTGCCTCTGAATAATCCTACCCCATGTGTATTTACACTATTTGGTGACTCAAAATCATAAATTTGGAAAGTGCTGTTAAAGATTATCTAATCCAATCTGTTCAGTGATTTTTCAGTGACAAACTGAACCTCAGAGCAGGGCTGGGTGTGACTTTTCCAAGGTTATTCAGGGAATATTCCAGGAAGCTGTTGATGCTATAGAATACTCTTTGAATGCAACTTTCATTCTTAGACACCCGTCTCAGAGATGCTCCCTTTGCCATCATCCGGGTTAAAGAACTGTGGTTCTGAAATGATCTGGTCAGTGCAGTATTGTCAAGGAACACGAGGGGGCAGCAGTCTTACCTTTTATCCAGCATAATGTCACTAATAGGACTTTCTGATATTTAGTAGAGGAGTGCTCCTGCTTGCCATCCACAGGCAGGCTTTAAAGCAAGAAGACACAAGAGTGTTGATTTTTTTTTTTTATATGAATGCTTTGGTAGTGGATTGGAATGTAAGGGAAAGGAAAGCTTCTGTCTATATAGAACCGGGATTTTATATTACTGTAGTATTAAATAACTAAATACATTATCCAAATGGTACCCAGTGTTTATGCATTTCATTATTTGAAATGTCCCAGTAACAGGTTAAGTGGAGAAAAGCAAATGGGCTGATGTCATCCATGGACAAGTGAGTGGAACCAATATGGGCCCTCCCTCCATGCTACTCAGAGTGTTCAGTTGCCTACTGTTGCCCAGAAGTAAGATTCCCTGAGATAGTGCATGTGATGGCATCTCATCAGGCAGTATCCATTCCTTTTCATTCTTCCCCCCAGAAGAACTTCCCTGTCTAGTGTTTCATTCCCTTGGGAATCTGTGTTCTGCTGCCCCAAATTAGAATTCTGGCCAATTAATTCTGAATGTTAATGAATGACTGTTACTGTGGTTTATGTATTACCTTCCAGGAGAATTTGGATTTTGACAGGGGATCTCCTCAAGCCACAGAACCTTAGTTCAAAGACAAAAATCAGGTGTTGGGAATTTTAGGTATGAGAGAGCATAAAGGGACAGTTGAGATTTTTTGCAGGTTGGTAATCTTTACAGTGGTTCTTCTCAAATCATGTCTTAGCTACAGGTTCTTAACTTGTGGTCCATGAACTTTTTAAAAAAGTATTTTGATAACTATATTTTAATGTACTGTTTCTTTTCTAATCATACACATTTTATGTTATGTTTTTAAAAACAATATTCTTACACAAAGTCAGATCTAAATGATTGGAAAAGTATCAGTTGCTCATGGGAGACTAAGCTAATATGATAAAAAATGACAATTCCACCTGAATTAATTTACTTATTCAATGCTATACCAATGAAACTACCAACAAGTGCTCTATAGAGCTAGAAAAAATGATAAACAAATACACCTGAGAGAACAAAAAGTTTAGTTATCAAGGGAATTAATGAAAAGAAATGCAAGCGAAGGTGGCCTAGGTGTACCAGATCTTAAATGGTATTATAAAGCAGCAATCGTCAAAACTACTAGAAATGGAGTAGTGGACCAGTGAAATATGTTAGGAAGGCAGGATGCCAAAGTCAATGACTATAGTAATCTCCTATTTGATAAATCCAAAACCAGCTCTCTGAGGAGGGTTTCATAGGCTTCATCAGACCATCAGAGGGGTCCATAACACAACACTGAGAGCCCATGCCTTAAAGGGAGCAACTCTCTAGAGCCTTGGGAATGGCTTACATCTGCCCAGCATCTGGCTTGTATTTTATTGTAGAAAATTGTTACTTCATATTGATGAATCATGCTAATGGCCATTACAAGTTTTATTTTTTGGCAATTTTATCTAGAGGTGGGATTAACAGTGTTAGTTACTTTAACAACTACAGTTGAATTTTATGATCATAATTGTTATAATGATGATAAAAATGTATCAAATTAAGCAAAAACTAGGATGGAAAATGGTTGATTGTTTGCCACAATGTACAGAATGAGAGTTGGTCACATGTGTATTTAGCATTGACCTTTATTGGTAGTTACTGTTCTAGGAAAAGCAGTGACACCGGTTGTTCCAGTCTTGGGGAGAGATTGTTTCCTTTACAAGATAAAGGATAAGTCTGGTGTCATGATCATGGAATAAAGTAGAACATAATTAAGACCAACAGTAGGGCTTAGCCATTGGCTAGAAATGGAGATGGCAGCTATTATCTCTTCTAACACTTTGACTTTCTTGGAACTGTTATTTTCCTAATGAAACCTCTGTTTCTTCCCTTCCCAGAAAAAAAGGAGGAGACTGTACCAGTGATTATTGGACCTAATAAGACTATATGGACTTCTCTTGGTAAGGCTTCAAACCCAAAGTGCTCAAATGAACTCACTGTAATAATGTAACAAGAATATCTTAGATTTTGTTGCTTGTTTCTTAGCTGTAAGATTTAGTGCTGGAAGGCACTAGTCAGATAGAGTAGGGGTTCTTAACCTAGGGTCTATGGCCAGCTATCATCTTTGAGTGGAAATAGGGAATAAAATTGAATTTTTTTCACTCATCTCTAACTGAAATGTAACATTTCTTTCAATTACTTAAAAAAGAATATTCTAAGAAGGTCCATAGGCTTTACCAGAATTCCAGACACAAACAAAAGTTAAAACCCCTTGAACCAGACTAGATGGGTCAATGATCTAGTCCAACTCCTTCACTTTATAGATGAGGATTAAGTTAATTAAGCATTGATTGAGGCACCTACATGGTGCAATAGGTAGAATAATTTAATAGATAGAATAGAATAGATAGAATGCTAGAATTGGAGTCAGGAAGACCTGAGTTCAAATGTGGCCTCAAATACCAGCTGTGTAATTATAGGTAAGTTGCTTAATCTCTGTCTAACCTGTTTCCTCATCTATAAAATGGGAATAATAATGCTGCCACCAACCCTCCAGGATTGTTGTGAAAATCAAATGAGGTCGTATTTGTAAAATGCTTGGCAAACTTAAAAGTACTATAGAAATGCCAGCTATTATCGTCCTTGTTGAAGATGGTGATATTTCTGTTATTATTTCAACAACAAATAATTTTCTCCAGCAAAGCAAGTGGCTACCTCACTGTGACTTCATAGAGGGTCTTCACAAGTTGCTATGGCTAAAACCTGAACCCAACTTGGTGAAGAGCCTCCCTAAACCTAGCTAGTTCCTCAATATACATCTACATGATCTGTCACTAAGTCCACACTTGATTGCCCCAGTCAGAGCTTCCACTCTGCTGGCATAGTCTTTGAGGACCCAGACACCTCCAAACCATAAGTGAGATATCAGAGTTGAACTTTAATAAAGGTTAAGGATGTCCAAAATACAAAGATACAAAAGTGTCCCTTTCTGAATGACTATAGCTAGGTCCCAGTTAGTGTAAATAATGAATCCCATGAAATGATCACATTATTTGAATTTGTAATGCATATTTCCATTGGTTTGGAACCAATGACCATATTTTGCATGATTATAACTTCAAATAATACAAATTTTAATATATGCAACTCTATCAGGGGATTCATTATTTACATTAATTGAAATCCAACTGTATTCCTTTTGCAAAAGGAATAAGCAGGATTGCTCATGGGTAAGACTATTCTTTATACAAATATTCCCTCTACACTCTACCAGGAGGACATTGTGCTAAGCAAGGCACCCTACTATCTATTGATTGTCCATAGTGCTCTAAGGGCTCAATAGAACAACACAATCTGTTCCCTATCTTCTCAAGGGTCATGCTAAAGTTAATTAAAAAATCAGTTCTTTGGCTAGTGTCATGAAAATGCCAATTAAAATCATTTCTCAACTGTTGGAGTGTAGAACCAGCCCAAGGTGACAAAATGCTGGTACAACTTTTGGGATGCACACAGAAGTATTTGAGTGTGACGCAAACACATAGTGTGACTTTTTAAAACTACCGTAGTATTTATGTGGGCAGCCAGCTGGTACAGTGGATAGTTTGGGCCTGGAGTAAGGAAGGCTCCTCTTCTTGAGTTCAAATATATTACCTATGTGACCTTGCCTAAGTGACTCAACCCTGTTTCCTGATCTGTAACATGAGCTGAAGAAGGAAACGGAAACCACTCCAGCATCTTTAACCAAGAAAATTCTGAAAAGCTGGTAAAGAATTGGATGTGACTGAAAAACAAAAACGAATAGTGAACATGTAGATATTCATACTTGTCAAGGAACCTATTTTTCATTTCTGTTTTAGGATTAACATGTTCTTTATTTGGTAGCCCCAAAGTGGACAAAATTGGGAAGAATATATTTTAAACAGACTTTTGGGAACTGGTAACTTGGTGTTCAGCATTCAAGTGTTCCAAACTCCAGATTTCCCTAGATGCATGTAAGCTCTCATTTGGGCCAGCCAGGACATGGGAAGGTGTGTGTGTGTGTGTGTGTGTGTGTGTGTGTGTGTGTGTGTGTGTGTGTGTGTGTGTGTGTGTGTCTTAAGCTGTGCATTAAAGGATGGGAACTCAAAGAGGGAGCCTTTGGTTTTTGGTTTGTTTATGACAGACAGCAAAACCTTTGTCAGAGAAATCTGGGCTATCAATACTGAAATCATTTCTTCTTTTAATTCAGAGAGAGTGAAAGATATCAGAAGTGATCATAAAAGTAAGAAGTATGTTATTTAAAATGAGGACAGGTCAGAGAAGAAACCTGACTGAAAGAACAAAAGAAAGAGTTCATTTTTTTTTTAAAGATTTTTTTCCCCGAATGAGAGATATAGGAATGGAGACTTCATCAGATAATAGCATCGTTGAAATGGAACTGGAAGAGAACATCTTTCCAATTCCCTCTCTTTACAAATGAAGTGTTAAAGGTCAGGGAAGTGAAATAATTTGCACAAGTTCACAAAGTTGGTAAGAATCTGAGGAAGGATTTCAATTCAAATCCTTCTGATTCCAAGTCCAGTGTCCTATCTACTACACAATATTGCCTATGAAGTTCATTTCCTCTTTTTGTTTTCTCCAACCCAGTACCCTCCACTTCTGCCATCTCAGCTTCCTTTTTCATTCTGTTGTGGGCAGCTGGGGGGGGCGGTATAGTGCTGGACTTGGAGTCCAGAAGAATTGAGTTCAGATCCTGCCTCAGGTATTTAGTAGCTGTGTGACCCTGGGTAATTCACTTAACCTCTTCCAGCCTCAATTTTCTGAACTGTAAAATGGAGATGATAATAATAGCCTACCTCCCATTGTTGTTGTGAGGACTGAAAGAAGTAATATATGTAAAAACACTTTGCAAACTTTAAGGTGTTACATAAATGCTACCCATTTTTGTGATTATAGAGAAACCATGCAAGAACTAAGGTGAGGTGGGAAACTCAATAGATAACCTGGACATTTTAGGGAACTGTTGAGGAATCTAGTTTTCCTGCACAAAAGAAGACTTGGGTGGCCAAGATGGTTTTACAAAATAAGTGGTCTCCAAAATGATTGTTTTACTCAAGATACTTGGTTGTGGTGAATCTACTTGAGAAAGTCTAGTGAGGCTTCTATTGGAAGTTATGCCAGGAAGAATTCATTTATTCTTGTTTTTTTTTTCCTTTTACTAAATTGCCCCTCTCTGAGTCTTTGTTTCATCTGTCTTTCTTTATCTAGGTTCAAAACTGATAATTCCCTGCAAAGTATTTTTTGGCTTGGGCTCAGGGTCTGCAACGCTTTTGTGGTGGACGGCAAATAAAACTTTCGTGCATGATCTCTACAAAGAAGGACGAGTTAAAGTGGGAAAGCACCAGTAAGCTCACTTGACAGAATATACAGTGTTATCACCCATATTGACTCTTTGGACTGGCTTTCTCAGGGAGTAGTGTGTAACCAGAGATCAGATTTAATTGTTAGCGGTTGTAAAGAGATGTTAGTATTTTTAGAATAATTTTTAAAAAGTCTTTTGTTTTTACCTCCCTTAGATTTTCCCACTGGATTCTTACCCCTCTTCATCCACAAAATAATTTTTTACAGGAAAGAGTAAAAAAAGAAAAGAAAGAAAAAGAAAAAGTCTGAGAAACTAAGCAACATATAGGAAAAGGCCAATATTAAATATAGTACTCTATGTCTATAATCCTCTATGTCTTCAAAGAAGGGTTGAGAAATCATGTACTTTTCTTATATCTTTCTTTTGAGGTCAAGTTTGTTCATTATAATCACCAATATTCAGTTATGTTATTTTATTATTCTATAGTTATTTTGTTACATTATTGTAGTTGTATATATTGAGTTCTTTTTCTGATTTTTGCTTATTTTACTTTGTATCAGTTCCTATAAGATAGGGAAGTGAACTAAAGAGAAAAGTCTAGTTTGAAACATTGAATTTTAAAAATCAAAGAAATCTAAGAAGCTTTCCTTCCTATAGTGAATGAAACTTAAGTAGAGTTGCAGGGAAGGCCATTTGAAAGGTCAAAAATTACAAAACAATTGAAAATAAGACCAGTTTTGGTCATACAATACACCTTCACTAACATGTCCTTATGGCCTAATGCCAAATATCATCAGTGTTGTTTGGTCTGCATAAGGCAGCCTGGAGGAGCGGTAAAGACACTGCCCCCTGACTCAGGACACCCTTACTTTCTACCCTCCTGTGGGCAGTCTTAGACAAATCACCTTCCCTCCCTATGTTTCCTCATTTGTAAATGGAGGCAGCTGGAATATATGATGCCTTAAGGTCCCTTTCAGGTCTAATGGTCCAGAAATCCATGCTGTAATAGATTGAAAAAACTAACTTGTGATTTGCACATTGTGGGTGTCAACCAAAGAATTTGGTCTAAGGAAGCAAATATGATTAGGTTGTGTCCATCTTTTTATTTCTCTCAAGGCTGGCAACATGCATGTATGGGAGCTAACAGTTTGGAACTGAAAGGTTGGGTGTACAGCTTATATATCTTTTCAAAAGAAGCAGATACCATTTCATCTCTGGACAGTAGAAAGACCTCTTCTATCAGACCACCCCCAATCATACCAGACCACTCCCAATCTTGGACTTTCTGGACAGGGGAATCTGTCTCTCCCAAGCCTGAGCAAAACACAATGGGGTTTCAGTACCTTAGATTAAATTATTTTTGAATTGAGTTGGGCTCTGACCAGGATGTGGAGAGTCAAGGTAGTCACATTATCAGAAATGTTCTTCCGAATTTAAAGACAGGATTTGGAAAGAAGGGGCTGGGAAAGCTTCAAATCTCCAAGATAATTATTATTAAAAATCATTTTTCACATTGACAAGCAATGGAAAAGCAACGTCAGAGAAACTAAAAAGAGAAGAGCATCCTTAGTATCGTGAATAACTTGTCAGTCTTAGGCAATTTTCTTAGCCTGTAAGTTGCAAATCTGTATGATATTATTAGAGAGAGATTCCTTACTGGGAATTTCCTTTACAAATGGAACCACAGTCCTATTTTTTTTGACAATAAAAAGGATATTTGGTAAGCAATTAGTTACTGCTCATGAACTTAGAGACAGTTTTTAAACATTGCCTTTGTGGTTTCTCATTCTTCTAGACTTTCTTCCTGAATTAGGACTTGGTGTAAGGGCCAAGGAGCTACACATTTCTGGGGGGAAACCTGGTGGCCTGTGTTGCTTTTATCTGTACTATCTGGGGTCTTTCACTACTTTCTCCAAGTGTTGAGTGCTACATAGTTTCTGGATCTCTGTGGTGGCAGCAGACTCTGGAACTGCAAACTTCCAGCAGGTCCTAAGTGGTCCCTTCTAGGGCAGGGTTTGCTTGCTGCCTTCTTTATATGAATGTTGCAGGCTCCTAACTCCGCTTTGATCTAGATCACAAAACTGAGGTCTTGTCCCTACCTCTAGTAGAACATGTAAGCTAGTTAGAAGTCTCTGCAGGTTCATAGACATAGAGTCAGAGGCACTCCTCTGGTTGGCACTCTCTGCCCTACTTAATTATCTGCAGGCTGAAAACCCAGATCCTGTCCATCAATGTGCAAAAGATTTATCCGTGGCATGCTTAGATTTCCCCCAAATTAGCTGCTGCTGACTCTCATTAATGTGGTTTGCCGAATATTTTAAAATGGACTTCCCATTACTTAAAACAAGGTAAGTCATTTTGATCCCACTGTATGAATGAGCTTCAGTAAGAGCTTAAACTTTTCAAAACAAACTCCTGTTCACAAGGTTAAATTTTCCTTTAAGAACTTTCCTCTTGATCTAAGCCAAATGGATGCGTCTGACTGAGAGCAAGGATGCTGAGCTCCTTGAGGGTGGGGTGGTTTCTCCTTTTATCTGTGTGTTGCCACTGCCTAGCACATCACTGACATATCCTAGACTTTAATGGATTCTTCCAGAATCAGAATGACTGTTATGAAGATTAATTTGTTTGTTTTTTACACCCAATTTTTGTTTTGCAAACCTTTCTCTCATTCAGTGAATATACAGAAAACAATAAGAGCTATATTGAAGTGCCTCTGATATTTAATTCAGTGGAAAAGAAGGATTTGAACACTGAATTTATATGTACTGCCAGTAACAGATTGGGATACCAGACCTTGCAAGCAAGAATGAAAGAAGGTAAGCGTCCCCATCTACAGAGGCCAAACAATACAACTTCTCTGTTGATGAATTAACAGGATTTGGGAGTTAGAAAGGACCTCTATGGGCATCTAGACCTCTGTGGTCATCACACCCCAAAAGTAGTCCCTCCTCTAACTTGAAAAGTAGTCATCTAGCTTCTGTCTGAACAGTGAGGGGGGATCTCCCCCACTCCTACTCCCATCTTTCAGGCCATTCCATGTTGGGATAATTTTGTTAGGAGGTCAAACCTTAGTTTGCCTTTATGCACCTGAGGAACCCTATTTTCCTTTACCTGGTGTCTATTTTGAATAGTATGCCCATGTACTTATATGACTATATGTTGATTTCTTTTCTAGGGAGTAAACTCTTTGAGGGGTATTTATTAAGCATCTACTATGTACATAGCACTATGCTACGTGCTTTACAAGTGTTATCACATTTGGTCCTCACAACAATCCTGTGAAGTGGCTCTTTTTCATCTGCATTTTGCAGATGGGGAAGCTAAGGCAGACATTAAGTGACTAGCTCAAGATTACACAACTAGTAAGAAGAGTCTGATTCTGAATTTGAACTTCAATCTTTCTAATATCCTGCTCAACCTTCTATCCACTATACCACCTAGCTGCCTCAAGGCTGAGATTGCTTCATTTTTGTCCTTATATCTCCAGCATCTAATACAGTGCCTGGAACTTAATAAGTGCTTAATAAATGCTTATTGGTTGATCAGTTCTGTCCTTTGCTTCTGGATGTGCCCTGTGGAGCATACAAAAGAGATCTAATCATTATTCATCTCCATAACAGTCTCTCAAATACATTCTTCCATAACATTTTTGAAGTTAAATGGTCTTAAGTTTTGTGCATGTGTCAGGGATCTCTTTGTAGTCTGCTTAAGCCTATGAATCCCTTCTTAGAATACTGTCTTTAAAAGCATAAAATAAAATACATAGTTTTACAGAGGAAAACAAAAGTTAGTGAAAATAAAGTTGTAGTTTTTCCCATATCTAAGTGTCCCTTGAAATGCATTCCCAGACTCCTTGGTTAAGAACCTCTGATTTAAGGAGTCCTTTACCCTTCTAACTGATGGATGGTACTAAGGGATTATACTCTGGAAGGATAAATATTTCTAATTTTAAACTATCATATTTACATAAATACATATGCGTATGCACATATGAGAGTTGTATCAGGAATGGGAGTCAGGGTGAGGACGGGGAGAGAGATGAGTTAGGATGAAAAGTTTACAGGACGGCAAGCTAACTTTTAGAAAAAGAGAAAATGATTTTCTCATACACTTCGAAACGTGTTGAATAGCTGTACAGAGAGAGATACTGAGTTGAGAGGACCAGCCTCCCTGGTCAAGAGCAAGGCTCAGCATCTGAGACGTTAATCCTCAGAGCTCTATGAGCTTGGTGACTGAGAAAGGTTCAGAAAGGGCAATTACATAGGAACACAGAGCAGTCATTGAAACACACAAACACTTTGTTATTATTGTTGATAGAGGAAGTGGGCGCACCAGAAAACTAAATTGTAAATGTTTATCATTCTTTATGACGTTAGCAAAATAGTTTTTTTTTTCCTTTCTGAATGCTCAAACACTACACAGCGGATCTGGCAATTATGCAGATTAGACACTGGATTACTGTAGACAGCCAAACATATGAAGATACGCTACCAAAAAATAATCATCAAACACCAACATGTGAATTCAGACTCAGGGGAGTAATGTGATTGCCTTGATACTGGCCCTGGAAAAGAGCAAAGAACTGACAATCAGAAGAATTAGGCTAAATTCTGGTTTTGTCATTTATTAAGTTTGCAAATTGAACGTCATCTTACCTGTAATAGGTTGCAATTGCAACTTCATCTCCCTTAATATGTAAATCTCCTTGTAACTCTGAAGTACTCTACACATATATACTACTGTTATGAAATCCATCATAAAATGAACTATGTTCCCTGGAAACCCGTTTAAAATATGTACTGCTGATTTCCAGAGACAGGACTGTACAAATAACCCTCCAGTATTCATCAGATGTCAAATATTAACAGCAGAAAAAAAAATTGTTCATCAGATCTCAGATATTAAAAGTAGAAAAAAAGTTGTCCCTCAGATCTTAGATATAAAAAACAGAACTCTAGTCAGGAAATCTATCGTTTATTCTCCTTATGGCCAGTGTTAGCAACTTTATGGGGGAAAATAGACTTTGACAATGCTAATCCTGGAATGGTTAGAGGTTATCATCAAATAATGAATTGAATACTAGGAATGAATTGAATACTAGGAATTGAATACTAGATATGGAAATGGTAGGCTGTGACCATTCTAGCCATGGGGATTCACTTGCATCTTCTTTAGTCTGATTTTTTCTTTTTTATGATTTCTATTAATATGAGGAAAGGAAAGGAAGGACTTAAAAGTAAAGGAGTCTCCTTGCATGTTTGATAATGTCTGACATTAGTAACAACTTGAATCCTAGATTTTTTCATATTCTGGGTCTCAGCTGATTTTCTTAAAATCCCTGGTATTACGGACAGAGAGGATGAGCTTTGAAATCAGGAAGATGTGAGTTTAAGTCCAACCTTTGAAACATGTTAGTTGTGTGGTCATGAGCAAGTCAATTAATCTCCCAAGATGATGGGCAATTGTCTAAGAACTAGAAGTTATTCACACCTTGTCAGTTTGCATGGATGGAAGGAATTTCCATTGGAAAGAAGAGAATTCTACCCCTCCTCCCCAAATGCTTATAAAGGGGAGAAGAGAAACATTAGATGCAATTCACTGATGAGAGACTTGAAGCCCAGAGGGGTGAAATCATAACTGTGCAATGTCACAATTAATTTTTTTCCTCAATATAAAGATTCATCCCTTGCAAACACTTATTTTAATCTCATGCTAGATAATTAGAAAATACTATGCACAGTAATTGGGTTCTGTGGCTTCTTCCAGAACCTACGTTTTCCTGGGGAATTGCTGTGGCTCCTCTCTCACTCATCTTCTTGGTCATTGTGGGCATATGGATACATAGAAGATGGAAACAGAGACCTGAGAAAGTTCACACTACTAGAAAATCCGAGATTATCACTTGTGATTGTCAACCCTCTACACCTTACAGAAAGGAAATGATATGAAACCATAACCTTATTTTTTTTTTTAATGACAAGAGTTGCTCTCTTCTGGTAGATTGCCACTCTTTCCCTCTTTCCCCCTAGAATTTGTGCCAAAGCTGCTGGACTGATGGTGAAATATTGACTCAGAAAGTAAAATAAACCTATATTGCCTTTTTACATATGGCACAATAGAAGCCTTTTCCTTCTATTGCTCTCAGCTTAAATGAGTGGAGTGAAGGACTCGCTTTTTTTGGACCTTAATACTTTGGTACCTCAATGGATTTGTGATTTTATCCATCTCTTTAGGTCACAAGTCCCTTAACTATTTCTCTGTGTTATTCTTGCTCGTATCCTAATGCCTGCCCGGCCCTCCCCGCCATCTTTCCTCTATCTCTATCTTTTATGTGTCTACTCATTTACATATTGTCTCTCCCATTAGAATGTGAGCTCCTGGAGAGCAAGCACTGGTTTTGTCTTTCTTTGTATCCCTAAAACTTAGCACAGTTACTGCCATATAGAAAGCACTTACTCCTTGTTTGTTCATTCGCATGAAGGACTTTAGGACTTCTTAATCTGGGAATGTGTGTATTCAAATATTTTGATAATTGTATTTCAATATAGTATGTTTCATTTGTGTATCTTTTATTTTATGCATTTCAAAATGTTATTCTCACTAAAGCATACATTGCATAAAAGAGTAAGAACCCCATCTTGAAATCTCCCATTTTTGTAGATATTGTTTTAACACCTGAGTTTCTATCTCTTATCCTACACTTGCACTAACCCATGACTGGGCCCATGACTGGCCCAACTTCTTTTCATGCCACACATGTTTTTGTTGATGTCTTTATACTGGCCTTAATAATGGATGAAAAAACCCCACAAGATTTTGAAGGAGGTAATGGGTTTGGGATGTCCTACAGGGGGCAATGAGATTCTTAGGATGGGAATAGAATGTAAAAGTCCCTATTAGTAAATAATTTATTCTATTGATAGACATGGATTGACATGTTGGTTATAATAAAGCTAACTAGACTTTTGATCCAATCGCTTTCAGTAATCATGTCAGGGCATTCTTTGTAGTCTGCACCATCATATTAGCTGAATAGTATGAAGATGGTGGCAGTTCAAATAGGATTTTCATATAGTTTCCATTCCTTTAGTGTCCCTGAAATTATCTCCTGCTAGACCTGGGTTATTTTGTGTGTGTGTGTGTGTGTGTGTGTGTGTGTATTTTCAGCACTCAATAAATAAGATTTGATGGTGGCTCATGGTTCTCAAAATTTAAAGCTTGGAAGTTCCAAAATAACCTTGAAAAGTGAACCCTCAAAGCCCTTTCCTAAAAACCTCTTTCTTGAGGCCACCAGCTACCAAATGGTCTTTGAAGAATGTTAAAACCTCTCTTTCGACTCATGTGTCCTGAATGTGAATGCACCCTCCTTTGCTTAATTTACTTTTGAGAACCCCAACATCTCCCAGGAATCTATTTTGATTGCCATATATGCTTCAGAAGTCTACATGAGAAATGACAGACAATCCATAAGCCTTTAATGAAACTCTTACTCTGTTGCAGGTGCTGCAGAAAACACTAGGAATAAAAAGAAAAGCAAAAATCGTGTTTGCCTCAATGAATTTACATTCTTTTTCTTTGAATAATTAATTTATTTGTTTTTAGTTTTCAACGTTCATTTCCATAATAAGATTCTGAGTTTTAAATTTTTTTCCCCATCCCTCTTCTCCTAAAGATGACATGCAATGTGATATAGGATCTACATATACACTCATATTGAACATACTTTTACATTAGTCACAATGTAAAGAAGAATTAGAAGCAATGGCACAAGAAAGAAGAGAAAAAAAACATCAAACAAGAAGAGAGCAAATAATATGCTTCCATTTTCATTCAGGCTCCAAATTTTTTTCTATAAATATGGATGATATTTTTCCATCATGAGTCTTCCAGAGTTATCTGAGATTCTTGCATTACTAAGAAGAGCTAAGTCTATCAAAGTCAGTCATTGCAAAATGTGGCTGTACAATGTTCCCCTGGTTCTGCTCACATCGCTCAGTATCAGTTCATGTAAGTCTTTCCAGGTTTTTCTGAAGTCCACCTTCTCATCATTTCTTGTAGCATAATAGTACTCCATTACATTCATATACCACAAGTTGTTCAGCCACAACTGATGAACATCCATTCAAGTTCCAATTCTTCACCACAACAAAAAGAGCTGCTATAAATATGTTTGAATATGTGGGTTCTTCTCATGTTTCTATAATCTCTTTGGGATACAGGCCTGGAAGTGGTCTTGCTGGGTTGAAGGGTATGCACAGTTTTATGGCCCTTTGGATGTAGTACCAAATTGCTCTCCAGAATGTTTGGATCAGTTCACAACTCCACCAACAATGCATTAGTGTTCCAATTTTTCCCACATCCAATCCAACATTTATCGTTTTCCTTTTCTATCATGTTAGCCAATCTAACAGGTTTTAGGTGGTATGTCATAGACAGAGTATTTTTTTCATACGACTGTAGGTAGCTTGAATTTCTACCTTTGAAAATTGCCTGTTCATATCCTTTGATCATTTCTCTATATATTTTAGAAATGGGGCCTTTATCAGAGACATTGGCTATAAAAATTGCTTACCATCTTTCTGTTTCACTTCTAACCTTGCTTGTGTAAGAGATACCCTTCTGGGGATCATAGGACTTCCTAGGAAAGGTCAGGCTGCCCTCTGCTTCCCTGGTAGCATGCCCTGTGAAAGACTCATGTGATATATCCATTTTCACTGAAAGAACTCAAAAACAGAATGGGCTGAAGAAGGCATTTATTACATTTCTGGTGACGAAGCAGATGTGGTGCTCACTAAGAGCATCCATACTAATACAGAAGCAAGAGTGATGTTAAACAGTTCTGTCCTTCCCATCAGAGTCAGGGTTAGGCCAGTCTCTTTAGGGTTACACTTTTTTACTCTACATTCCCTCCTTATGAAAATTATGCAGGCATAGTAGTGAGGATAATTGGGACCTGGGTTTAGGGTCTGAGCTGTTTGTCATATCCCCATATTTCTAGTTCCCTCTGAAGCCAAGATGTGTTCCACCATCTTCCTTGCAAAACAGGTTATGCATACTTATCTTATCACAGGCTCCCATCAGTCTGGGAGCTTTACTATTTCACAAAAACATTTGTGGAAGCACAGCAAGATACAATAATATTCATTCTTACAGTGGCATTGGCTTTGTGCAAAAACTTTTCAATTTAATGTAATCAAAATCAATTAAACGCAAAATCAGTTTTGCCTTTCATAATGTTCTCTATCTCTTGTTTGGTCATAAATTCTTCCCTTCTCCATAGATCTGACAGATAAACTATTCATTGCTCTCTGACTTTGCTTATAATATCAGCCTTTATATCGAAATCATTTTAACTTTATCTTGGTATAAGATATAAGATGGTGGATTATGCCTAGTTTCTGCCATACTACTTTCCAGTTTTCCCAGCAGTTTTTGTTCAATAGTTTTTATCCCAGAAGCTGGAGTCTTTGGATTGATCAAATAATAGATTATTACAGTCATTGACTATTATGTTTTGCATACCTAACCTATTCCACTGATCCACCACTCTGTTTCTTAGCCTGTTTTGATGGTTGCTGCTTTATAATACAATGTAAGATCTGGTACAGCTAGGCCATCTTGCCTTGCATTTCTTTTCATTAATTCCCTTAATATCCTGGTCCTTTTGCTCTTCCAGATGAATTTGTTATTGTTTTCTTTCTACCTCTGTAAAACAATTTTTGGTAGTTTCATTAGTATGACACTGAATAAGTAAATTAATTCAGGTAGAATTATCATTTTTGTTATGTTTGCTCAGCCTACCCATGGGCAACTGATTCTTTTCCAATAATTTAGATCTGACTTTGTTGGTGTGAAAAGTGTTTTATAATTCTCTTCATATAGTTCCTAGGTTTGTTTTGGCAGGTTAACTTCCAAATATTTTATAATGTCGACAATAACTTTAAATGGAATTTCTCTATCTCTTGCTGTTGGGCTCTGTTAGTAATATATAGAAATGTCAATGATTTATGTGGGTTTATTTTATATCTTGCAACTTTGCCAAATTTGTTTATTATTTAAAGTAATTTTTTTATTTGATTCTCTAAGATTCTCTAACCATCTGCAAAGAATGATACCTTTGTTTCTTCTTTATCTATTCTATTTCCTTCAATTAAAGAGTTTACATTCCAATGGGGAGACAGTATATAAACAACTGGGTGCATAAAAGATTTATCCAGAATAGATGAGAGCACTCAGAAAGGAGATTAAGCAGCTGAGGGGATGGGAAATATCTTTTGCAATTTAGGATAGTATGGTCTCACATCAGAGGGTGAGAGGGTTGACTTCTGATTCATCCCAAGTTCCAAGTTCCTATTCAAAAAAGCCTCATATACCATGAAATCCCACCTGGAACTAAACTTGCCCTTTGAAGGGGAAAGTTTGAACATTTTTTTCTTATTTGCAACCCTTATTTGGATCAACCAGGGATGTGCTGATAAATCCTAGCACCAATGTGATATTCACAGAGCCTACAGTGGCCATGAATATAACTACATGATTCTGAATCCTGAAATACAACAGATTCTCCACATGGAAGACAGAACCAAAACATTTATTCAGATACTAGAAAGCCAAATCCAGCATAATAACAAAAATCTATACACAGTAACAATGCAGAGAACAACACCATCCCCAAGCCTTCCCCTACTAGGCCTCCTACAAACCAGTTTCCTTAAACAAATTACAAACAGGCTCTAGTTAGCTTGCTGCCTGCATCCTTCCTGGCTCTGACTGCTCTCTGACCAATTTCCTCTCAGCTCTTGCCTAGATCCACCCTTCCCTGTTCCATGTGACTTAGTCTCATGAGACTCAGGCTTCCACGTGACCTGTGCAGGTCACATGGACCTATCAATGAATGGGAAAGATCTTCCCTTTTAAATTACATTACATGGGGCCCTAAGTTCTTTCATATTCATTACATTGGTCAGTGAAGCAACTGGTATCAACATAATTTTAACAGGAATAACAGAAAAGAAGCACAGAAAACAATATCTTAGGCAACTGGTGTCAATAGAACTTTGCAACAGTATAACAGGGATCATACAAAAAAAGTTCAGAAACCAGTATCTTAGGGTGAGTACAAGCATCCCATTGTTTAAATAAATAGGGTCCAAAATCTTGGGGTAAGGGGCAAAGGTCTCTTCTTCCAGAGTTACTTCTTGCTGAGATTGGACGTAGAGCTGTCCCTGCCCCAAGAGGTCCCATTTGAGGGGTCAGTTCTTTAACTGTCATCCAGAGCTTGGTTGACACCAAGTCCAGGGGTAACAGCACATCAGACAGGGGGTGATGTATGGCTTAGGCAATCATGCACCTGCAGATGGAGGGTATTAAGTCTGCAGAAAACAAATGTGACAAACAAGGTAAACAGACAAAAACAAAAGAAACAAGGAGACCTAACCAGAAGCAGGGTAAATAAAGGGTCAGCCATACTTCTCAAGTCCATGAAGCCTCATTCACTGTTGTTTACTGTTTTTCAATTTGCATTCTCACTTTCTGGCCCCATCTAATATAAAGCCTCTTTCCTCAATACATTTTATATAGTTCATTAGTTGGAATGTCATCTATTCTTCCAAAATCTACCCTTGCTCTCAAAAGAGCAGTAAATAATTCTTTACTTGTCAATCTATTCTGACTTTGAATCCTTGGCTATTTACTTCTCTCTCTCTCTCTCTCTCTCGGAAATTTATCTTTTTCACTGATTCTTGCCACTCAAAAGTTACCAACAATTCTCCCATTCTTTGGGTAAACCAACTCAAAATAACTGTGACCTCCTGCTGAGTAAAATCCTCAATTACCTCCTGAATACTGGGCCCCCTGATTCTCCTGCTACCTTTGTATTGTTTCATTCTTCTCCCACACATGCTCCTGGCCTATGTTTGGACCTCAATCAGGCCCAGCCTGTGCAAGGGCTTTATTCACTTTCCTGTTGTTAACTTTTTGCCTCCTCCTATGAGTCAAACCAATGACAGCTTTTTCTTCCACCACCTGAGATGTTCTAACATGCTCTTCTAAAGGAAAGTTTGAAATGCTGCAGCATAAAAACTTCTCATGCAAACTAGTCAACTCCCTTTCCATCTGAGCCTTCTCTTCAAGCAGCCTGTCTATGCTTTTATATATAATTCAATAGCTTGTTAGTAGGCCCAACCTCTCCAACACACCCCTGCCATTTCTTTCCCTGGTTCTCTTTGTATTCCCTGTGAACATCTTTCTAAGTCTCTAGGATCTCCCTTCTGTAGCCTTGGTTTCCAGTTTTCACAGCGCCCTATGCCTTTATCCCATTTTCTTACTAGAGAGGAATAAGGCAAATCCTCCCATGCTGGGATATCCATTTCTTCTTCCTCCAAATAAAGATTTGATATTTCCTGATCCCATTCTTATCACCATTTGGAGGGCCATTGGGATATTTACAGCACTTACAGCAGCCATGAATATCACGGTGCAATTCAGAGTCATGAAATACAACAGACTCTCCACATGGAAGATGTAACCAAAACATTTATCCAGATACCAGAAAGCCAAATTCATCACAGTAACAAAAAAAAAAAAATCAATATACAGTAACAATGCAGAGGACAACACCATCCCTGCCAGGCTTCCCACAAACCATCTCCCTTAAACAAAATCACAAACATGCTCTTTCACTCACTCTAGTCAGCTGCCTGCTTGCCTGCATCCTTCCCAGCTCTGATTGCTCTGACAAATTTCCTCTCAGCTCTGCTCTAGCAGCTCATCTTCCTGTTCCACCCTTTCTACTCCATTTCTTCCTATTCCATGTGACTTAGACTCATGTGACTCAGGCTTCCATGTGACACAGACAGGTCACATGGGTCTATGAATGGGAAAGATCTTTCCATTTAAATTATCATTATATAAATGCTTAACAATCAGCTCACTAAAAAAGATATCCTCTCAACACACTTTTAAGCTTAATTTACATCATTAGTGTTATATCTATCACCTTGTTAAGTCTAGACAATCAATACAACAATAAACCAAGTTCTGATTTGTAGCTGCTACTGATTTCCAAGATCTAAATGCTAACACTGAAAGTTGAATGATCTCTCTCCCTAGACAGTGAGAGCTGACTCCAACATACTGCTGGCCCTGTCTATGGGGGGCAATAACACAAGAATCTGAGGTGAAGGGAGTGTTAGGAGGAGAAGAGGGTTTGAACTTCAATGTACAAGCTCCAGGATCACTCCTGCCCTTTGGTTGGAGCAGGTTTGTGCCAAGAGGAAGAAGGAAGGAAATCTTCCAAGGT
The DNA here is from genome assembly GCA_023548195.1 of Bettongia penicillata ogilbyi. NCBI lineage: Eukaryota > Metazoa > Chordata > Mammalia > Diprotodontia > Potoroidae > Bettongia > Bettongia penicillata. The sequence continues at coordinate 13,399 of JAJHZJ010000855.1, read as the reverse complement.
TCATTGGCCCCTTGTGAGTAGGGCCAAAGACAAGGTGCATCCTTTTATCTTATTGTTCTTTTACTTTTATTCATTTTTTCTTTCCTAATTATTGGGGTGAGGCCACACTGATTTGAGCATTAACAAGGCAATAACCTACACATCACCCTTCTGATTAGAGGGCTGCAGAGTAAAGCAAAGAGCACCCCAAACCTCCATTTAAGGAGGACTAGCAGGCCAGCAGTCTTGTTATTTCCCACTTGACTGTACTCCTTGGGACTGGATTCTACTATGCCCCCAGGAACCTCATCACCAGGAAACTCATGGTCCTATGAGACTTTAACAGTTTTAGTACTCATACCTCATCAGTACCCTTAATGCCTACTGGTGGTCTGTGATTGGTGGGCTGGAGGCTGATATAAAGAACTCTCCAAACCTATGTAAAGAAGGTTTCCAGGTCAGCTATCTCTTCATTTTCCTACACAGCTGTACTCTATTGGAGTAGACTCTATTGTGTCCCCACATAGGTTTCCCTTACCCTATTCCTTCCATCTCCCCACTGCCATTTTTTTTCAGATGTGTACTCCTTGCACTTAGCACAGTGCTTGGCATATTGTGGAAACTAAATAAATGTTTATTGACTGACTGTTATGGACTGGCATGAGCCATAGTTGCTTTGTAAAACTTTTCATCTTGAATTTGGGGCTTGGAGATCTCCATCTAGACAGCCCTTTAAAATACCTTCTTCCTCTTTCACCTCTTCCAAGTCCTGCCACAGCCCAAATTCCATTGGCTTGGGAGTTCTGGCCCTCTGTGAAGGCCATGCAGTTATGGAACAAGTCTATTAGGGATGTCCCATGTCTACTGCTGGGGGAGAATGGGGCCTATTATTAATAAACTCAGTTTGTTTAATTCATTTGGACAGTTTCTGCTTAGCTGACCAGAGTTCCAATCATTGGTTTTTGTACTTGTTTTATTTCATCATATATATGGCCTCTGAAGCAAGACAAATTTGGAGCTCTGACAGACATTGCTGAATTCTCCCATCCTCCCCACATAAGATGACACAAGGGGAAAGACCCATTCCCAAGCCTTTATCTTTACTGTCCCCTCCAGTCTAAGTGAGCCATTTTCTTTTCATTATTATTATTATAAATTTATTTGTTTTCAGTTTTCTACAATCATTTTCATAAGTCTTAGATTTTCTCCCCCTCCTTCCCTCCCCAAGACAGCATGCAATCTTATATGGGTTCTTCACATACATTCTTATTAAACATATTTTCACCTTAGTCATGTTGCATAGAAGAATTAAAATAAATGGGAAAAACTATGAGAAAAACCCAAACAACATAAAATGCAAGAGAAGATATTCTGCTTCATTCTGCTTTCCAATTCCATAGTTCTTTCTCTGGATATGGATGACATTTTGCCTCAAGAGTCCTTTGGGAATGTTTTAGGGTTGCTGTGAAGGGCTAAGTCTATCAGAAAAATTCCTTGCACACTGTGGTTGTTACTGGGTACGATGATCTTTTTCTGCTCTTTTTACTCAGCATCAGTTCATATAAGTCCTTCCAGGGCTCTCTGAAGTCTTCCTGTTCTTCATTTCTTATAGCATAATAGCACAAACATTTCTTATAGCACCATTACATTCATATACCACAACTTGTTTAGCCATTTCCAGTTGATGGGCATCCCTTTGATTTACAGTTGTTGGCCACCACAAAGAGAGCTGCTATAAATACTTTTGTACATGTGGGGCAGTGGATCATTCTCCTGTATGTATTCCTGTCCTTTTCTCGAAAAGCTCCATTCACCACATTTATATAAGCTATTTTGATTTCTATTTAATTCAATAATAAAATATCTTATAAGTGCTGAGCCCCAGGAATACAATGACAGAATAATCCATGTTTTTAAGGGGCTGACATTGGACTGGGTCCAAAATGGATTCATATTAGTAAATGTAAAAGATATGCATAAAAAATAGATCATAAATGGGAGGGGCATTGAACAAGTGGAGGGAGGATCTTGTATTGAACTGAGTCTTGAAGGGAAGTTGGAATTCCAAGAAGAAGAGGTGAGGAGATGACTAGGGCAAGGTCAGGGGACAAAGGACTGAAATAATCTGGCTATTTGCTACTTCTTATTTAAGAGGATGAGGGAAGAATTTACAATTTCCAGAAAGGACTTCTTGAAATAGAAATGATCTCTGGGTGTCTAGGGATGAAAGGATGCAACTTGTTACCTTTTGATTATATTGACCCATTTTTATCCTGCTACTTGAGGAGAAAGGGACGTTTGAGTTGATTGCCAAGTGATGTGAACAGAAATGGATATCTTCAGTTCCATTAGACAGTAACTGAAGTTCTGGTTTTCTGGGATCATTCTTGTCAATAGACAGCCCAAATTATTTTCTTTCTGAAAAACTTATCCAGTGTTAAAAAAAAAAAAAAAGATCATTTCATGTGGGTGCAGGGCATTGACCTCTACCAGTGGGGAGAGAGTTCCATACCAATGGTCTCTGTGTAATATATTCTTCTTCTTGTCTACCCCCAACTAATAAAAATAGTAACTGCACCCCTTCCCATTCTCCTCTAGTATCTTACTTTTCTTTTCTTTATATTTTAAAAAAGGTATTTTATTCTGAACTTAAGAAATAGACATTTCCTTACACAGTAGAGTAGAAAAGAAAAGATTGTTGTACATGAAACTGCTACTTGATATTCCTCTTAAATATATAATAGTTTTCATGTAAACTTTCTTTTCCTCCCCTTTTTTCTTTCCTCCCTGACCCCCCTTTTCATTCCTAGAGATGCCGTTTCACAAATAACACACAGAAGGCACTGGAGTTCTTGGTTTCTAATCTCTAACAAGTTCACTTTTGATCTGGTCAGAAAGGCAGACAGCTTTGGAGGGATTAATAATCAGTTTTATTCTAGTACAATCTCTTCAAATGGTTGCTGGGAGAACCAGCTCGTATACCTTTCCCTAATCACTCTTGTCACAGGGGTCAGCGAGAAGGGCAGAGGGCAACTACCCCTATGTCTTAATGGAGTCAATCAAGATAGGCACAGCTTTTGCAAACCCATAAATCCCCTCAAATCTCAATGGGGGCTGGTTGAGGCAGGCACATACATTTCTCTATGCATTACCTGTGACTCCCCATGGATGCCCCCATGAGTTTAAACCTCCCCATAGATTCCTCATGGACTTTTCCTCTAAGGGTTGTCCTATGGATTTTCCCTGTGGTTTCTCTTATCACTGACCAGTGCCCACTTGTTTTTATAGGGCAATCAGAAAAAGAAGGCATCTTGCCAACAACAGCCTCACAGGTTAACTTTAGCAATATTGTCTTTCTACACAAGCATAGTAAATGTTAATTATGTCACTCCCATATCTTATAGTGCAGCCTCAGTAGGACTATCTGTCACTATGATTCTAAGAACTACTGTCTAGGTTTCTTGAGACTATTCTGGGAGTTATTATCTAACACCTGGAAGCTAGACATTCCCATGGTTGTGGATCCTGAGAAACTAAACTCTAAAAGGATAACAAAATTCTCCTCACATACAGATGGCTACTGTTAGACACAAGTATGTATGTGTATATATACACACATATTTTTATATATCTATATATACACTTCTGGTTATCAGTTCATCCTCTGGATGCAGATAGCATCTTTTTTCACATGTCTTTTTTAATTAATTTGGGTATTTATAATAGTCAAAATGACTCCTTTTTTAAGATCATCAAGAACTGAATAACATCCCCAGTTCATCTGCTTCATTTTGTAACCTTTGAAGGCTTTAGGGTTCTGGGGAATGGGGTGGGGAGGACTAGTTTTTTGCCACCCTTAGAATTTAAGCACTTCATTAATCCCTTTCCATTGCTTAAATGCATTTACTTTTATATTCTCTTGACTCTTGTATTTACATTTCAGAGAATCTACTTCTGGGCTTCTTTTTAGGAAAGCCTGAAGTACCTCTATTCCATTAAAGATATAGATTTTAACTTTAGTTATAACATTCTTGAGAGTTGTCATTTTGGGGATTCTCAGGGGGTAACCAGTATTTCACTTTGTTCTCTGATTGCAACATATTTATTTACTATTTCCTTAAATTAGGTTTCCAAGCATTGTTGGTATTTCTAAGGGGGGGGGGGCAGAAGTTATGGTATTTAGGGAATCTGAGGATTCTTAAATTGTATCTCCTTGACTTATTTTCCAGGACAGTTATTTCTGATATGTGACAATTAAAATTTAGGTAGCCTGAGGTACGAAGTTCTGAGCACAATAAATTGGTTAGTAAAGCATGGATTTGCCACTATATAGGATATCAGCTTCCCCAGCAAAGCCAGGACCTTGAGTGAGTGGGAGAATTCTCTCTCATAGTTTTGGGGAGTACAGAAAATAGGAGGGCTAGCATCATAGGTGTTAGAGAATGTAATTGGATAGAAATTGGGAGTGAGGATTAACAGCAGCCCTCTCCTTCCCTCCTGTGGCTAAGAAGTGTTCATTGTTTGAGTTCAGTTGTGTCTGCAAGGACAGAGATAGAAAACCAGATTTTAGATAACAAACCAGACATGGATAGCTTGATGGTGTAAAGATACTGGACCAGAGTCCCTAGTGTCCTCCTGTATCCTCTAAGGGTAACATTTCCTTGACGCAAAAAGAAACAGTAATTGACAGGAGAACTGGATTTTTAAACTTATTACATGCCAGCTAAATTTCTGATTAAAGCTCAGAAATGAAGAATCATGACTTGGGCAATTACAGGACAAAAGAAATTAACTGTAAATAGGATCAATTAAAAATGACAGAATAAATCTAATTATTTCAGGTAGTAAATACCTTACATTTTCATCATTTATTCAATGTTTTGGTTGAAGACTGATTGTTCTAGTATTCTGTATTACCTCCTGGAGTCATTCAGTTTTGCTTGTTTCATTTAAACAAGGTTTTTCATTTTCTCTTCTCAATAACTTATCCTAATTTTTTCCTCCAGAATTCTCATTTTACTTACATCTTCCTTTAAAAAAATCTTTTGCTTCATATCTTCCAGGTATCTTTTATAGCTCTTGTGGCCAATTCATTAAAAAAAAATCTTTCAAGTTCTATTGGTAGTTGTTGTAGAATTCCTTTTTTCTTCTGAGTATACCTCCTGGGTGTCTCTTGCTCTATAATATTGCTCCATACTGTTAGGTGGCTTCTATTTATCCAAATCTCCTGCCTCAGCTCCTAATTTTGGTTTTGAGGCCAGGGTCTGGATCCATCCTACTTTTAGCTGGGATGGTCAGGCACTTTTGACCACAATTTCCTGGGTTTCCACCAGGGACTTTCATCTCCTCTGGTGTGTCTATGCTAAAGGTGCAGGTAGATTAAAGGCTCCTTTGGAGCATCTGGTTTTAGGCCATTGTGTTCTTCAGGGTCCACTTGAACACCTCAGGTCATATTGTGGTGGAATTCTATCCCCAATATGCTCCGTCAGAGTACGGTTAGAGAGCTGCTGACTCCCAATCTTCTTGGGGCTTCCCATGTTTTTTTCTAAGACTTGTCCAAGTCCTCTGGAGCTCCTGCCCCAAGATACAGAGCCCTGCAGGTATCAGAGTCCTCTGGAGGGTCTCAGCTCAGTGTGCTGCAGACTTCTACTCCCTTCTTAGACATAGTGTTCAGAAGTGCTGACTTTCTTTTCTTATCACCCCTTTATCCTCAGAGTAGTCACAGAGCTGCAGGTATCTGAGGTTCCTGGGCTTCTGAGCCTTATTTGCTTGTCAGCCATGTCTGACTCTTCATGACCCCATTTGGGTCAGCCGTTCCTTGACTGCTGGCTACCCCTCTTAGTTTCTAGTTCTTTGCCACTATAGAAAAAAAATTCTATAAATATTTTTGTACATATGGGTGATTTTCCCATTTATTTGATGTCTTTTCGAGTGTATTTCACAATTTCTACCTATACTTTCTTACTGTGATCAGGATGAAGTAACTTACAATCAATTTACAACTTACAAACAATAGTTTTTTGTGATTATTAAGTAATGAGAAGAACTCTAAAAATTTAGGTAGAAAAGTAAGGGGGGGCACTTTATGAAGTATCAAACAGTAAAAGTAAGAAGGTTTGAGTTGGTTTTAGGTTGCTGCATAGAGCAAACTATTCCATTTCCCAGCTTCCTCTGAGGATTCTACATAGGCTTTGTTAATTGAGGAATGATTCTTACATTTTCTTTTAGGCAATATCAGCCCCCAGTTCCCTCACTTGTTCCTTCTTGGATTAACTACCTTGGCACAGATCTGCATGTGACCAGATAATTCCCCTGCTCGTTTAGACTAGTAATATTCTAATAGGGAAAAATATATGTCAAAAATTCATTATTTCATTGAGGTGGGTTTGACTTCTATTGATGCATATTACACTCTCTTAAAAACTTTAATAGATAGATTTTATGAGTTGCTGTGATCTAAAAGATTGATTATCGAATGGTCAGACTTCTAATGGAAACATTCAGTGACCTTAACTAGGCTGACCTTCCAATGATATACTTATTATTCAGAGACCGGGCTTTCTTGGCACAGCCTCCAAGAACAAGGAGATACCTCTACACTAAATGACTGGAAGAAAACAGAAATGAACATTAGACATTCTTAACGAAAGTTAGGAAATCTGAAGAAAGCACTTTGCTAGATGCTGAAGGAGATGCAAAGAGAAATAAAATAGGGTCTATACCATCATGAAACTTGTCATTGAATGGCATATGTAGAAATAAATATAATGCCAAAAGGTATAAGAAACACACACACACACACACACACACATAGAGCTATTTTCTGAACCTATAAAAAAATCTGGAGAAAGTACACTGTGAGAGTTTCAAGGAAGGAGAAATCCATTCCAACTTGGGAGAGCAGGGAATGTGGCACTTGAATTAAGTCTTGATGGATGAATGGGATGTCAACAAGCAAAATTTGGAGATGAAGCCTTTCCAAGCATAAAAAGATATGGTATATTAATATGTCATGAGTGCCTGGTGCCTGGTGCCTGGTGCCTGAATGGAGGACATTCAGGAGATGCTTCCAGGTAATCATGATGATATATAAGGAAATTGCTTTGGAGAGATGAGACTGCATGAAACTGGTTCTGGCTGAGTAATCAATGACATGATAAAGGGAAGACTTTCTGATTGACTTCAGAGGCTTACAAGAAGGCCTTTCAGATTCAGTGTCTTGCTTTTTGCCTCACATTTCTATCTGGAGGAGCTTGATAACTCCTTCATATCCTGTGAAAGAATAAGGTTATAAGAAATGCCTCAGGACCCCTCTGAGACCATATGGTTCTGGGAACAGAGTCTCCTTGGCCAATTTATTCTTTTCCATTCTAGATACAGAGAGCGGAATCTCTGATATAGGTTTAGAGTGCGTTACAGGAATCCATGAGTTGGAATCCAGGGAGCAAGAAGCCATCTTTGAGAATATCCTTCAGGACCACAGCCCAACAGAAGCATTTATTTAACTGCTGTGGTCATGAATTTTGGTCATGAACTTGGTGGGACTAATGCTATGTCAGAACTGAGCTAAATTGTGAGCCTAATCTCTCCTGTCCTGCATAGACTGAGGTCAGTATGGGGGAATTATGCCCCTGAGATGTTCAGAAGAAACATTTTTTCCTATTTCTTCTTATAAAAGTCAATTTATATTACATGGTTAAATAACTGGGGTGCTAGGCATTAGTGCCTTACAAATGAGGGGAAACATAGTACTAGAGCCAATGGCAGAGAAAAGAGACACTCTACAAATTCCTCAGGATACCTAGAACCCAGATAGGCCATGTAAGAGGGTGGGTTCTGACAGTACAAGATTATAGTGTACTATGGTTAACACTTTTATTCTCAAATTTCTTTCATTTATGAGTCTCATTTGGTCCTTATAACATCCCTGTGAATTAGGAATGGGGCTTTATCACAGTGTCATGCTCACTTCACAGATAAGGAAACTGAATTTCAAGAAGAAGCATTTCATAAATGTAGTGTTACAAAATTATAGCAGATTCAGGTCTAGAAGAACCCATGGTCTCCTGACTTCAGTTCTGATTTTTTTTAAACTTTGCTTATTTATCAGATCATGGGATCTAAAGGGGCTTCAGAGATCATTTCACCTAACCCATTATTTTATAGATTGGAAACTTAAGCTCAGATAGTCTATCAAGGATAGGGAATCTGTGACCTTAAGGCCACATGTGACCCTCCAGGTCAGCAGCCCTTTAAGTGAATCCAAACTTCACAGAACAAAGATTTATTTTATGCAGTTTGGATTCAGTCAATGAGTGAAAAGATTTGTTCTATAAAACTTGAACTCTGTCAAAAGGCCGTACCCAAGTACCTGGAAGACCACATGTGACCTTGAGGCCATAGGTTCCCCACCCCTGGGTTGGAGGTTATTGGAAGGCCTATGTTTCCACATCCTTCTATGAGTCTTTTCTGGGCCTCCTGGAATGGGGTTAGGAGCAAAGGTTGATCATACATCCAGAGGGTATGCCCATATTCATATTTCTTTGGGAAACAAGTAACAGGTTTATTGTAGGTCTATTTAGGATTACAGAAGGCTGTTGGTACACACATCTGGGGCACAAGTGTGTTGAAAAAGTGCCCACAAATTTGACTAAGGAACACTTGCGTGTGAATATATCTTCACCGAGGCACTCTGTTCCCTTGAGGGAGGCATCAACATTCTGGGACCCTGGCTTATAGTTTAGTGTAATCTACTCATATTACCTTAGATTTTGTTGATAAAAATCAAATTTAAGGTAAGAACAGTTTTATTCTTGTTACTCAGTCATTTCAGTCATGTTCAACTCTTGATGTCATTTGGGGTTTTCTTGGCACATATTCTGGAGTGGTTTGCCATTTCCTTTTCCAGCTCATCTGAGAGATGAAGAACTGAGGCAAACAGGGTTAAGTGACTTGTCCAGGGTCACATAGCTAGTAAGAATCTGAATATAAATCTGTACTCACAAAGAAGAATCTTCCTGACTCTAGGCTTGGTGCTCTGTCCACGGTACCACCTCGCTGCCACATCACAAATATACTTCTATTTCCTCATCTAATACCAAAATTAGCTGTTTAATTCCTCCTGCTTTTAATCACAGATATTGGGACAATGATAGAGTCTTGCCATCAGTCACGGCAGATGAGCAGTCAATGACCAGTAGTTCTAGCCATGGATAGGGTCAGCAGGGAGTTACTGTTGAAGAGTTATTTATATTGCAAGTTTTCATAGAGTAAATAGGAACCTAGGGAGGGAACCAGGAGTATCCACGCAGAGGAGAAGGCTCTGGTGCAAACCAAACATAAACCAGGTGGAATGAGGTGGGAAATCAAGTAAAACAGAAACAGCTGGCTTAAATGGTAGGAATTCTAGAATGGAAAAGCTGAGGTTTGAGACAAGAAGCATGAGGATCCCCACTATGGAGCAGAGAACAAGCATTTCTTCAGCACCCACCATGTAGTAGACACTGTGTAAAGAGCTTTATACTTAAATATTCATATTTGTATTACCTCATTTGATTCTCATAACAACCCTAAGAGGTAGTGCTATAATTATTCCCATTTTACAGTTGAGGAAACTGAGGCAGACAGAAGTTAAGTGACTTGTCCAGGGTCCCACAGCTGGTAGGTAGCTGAGTCTGGATTTGAATTTACAACTTCTTTCATCCAGGCTCAGAACTCTATCCACTGTCCTACCATGATGCTGTTCAGTCCTTCAGTTGCGTCCAACTCTTTGTGATCTCATAGACTTGTCCATGGGGTTTTCTTGGCAAAGATACTGGAATGGTTTTCCTTTTCCATCTCTAGTGTGCCCCTATTTTATAGATGAATAACTGAGGCAATGCTGTGGCCAGTGCAGTCCAGCAGGTCTGGGGCAGTTATGGGGCTCACAGAGCGAGGATGAAAAGAGAGTTGGGACACAGCAGTCTGAATGAACTGAGTTTATTCTGGACATACTGAGCCAATAAATCAGGGCATCGGGTTGCTTAAATAGCAAAAAATCATAAAGGTAGCAATTGAGGCATGAAACAGAACAGATTTTGATAAGTAGAAAGGGAGGCCTCAAGGCCTCTTTATCAGAATGTTATCCTGTCTACCAGGGGCCTTGTTTCCTGGAACTTCAGCACCCGAATTCAAGGACATGCACCTGAGAACAATATATCACTTAACTTCTCAAGTCAGTTACTCTCCCTTGGAGGAGGGGAACTCTTGATAAGGGGCTCTTTCAAACCCCTCAAGGTTCTCTACAAGGCAAATAGGGGTTAAGTGACTTGTGCAAGGTCTCACAGCTAGTAGGTGTCTAAGGCCAGATCTGAATTCATATCTTCCTGTCTCCAGGCCTGGGGCTTTAATTCACTACTTATAAAAGTGAAGCTGTCACCATTATGGTGAGGACAAGCCATCATGGAATGAGGAATACTTAGTTTTAGAGCTGTCTTTTTAGAAGAGTACCAGGGTGACTATGCCTAATTTTTCAATTTCAGTTCAGTGCAACAAGCTTATCTTAACATCTTGTACACATGCCATAAGAGAATGTAGCATCTGACCATGTTTGGCCTGGGGAACAGAAGAGAGGGTGAACAGGATAATTGTTTTCTAGTATCTGAAAGGATCTTGTGGAACAGGGATTAGACTTGTTCTATTTGGCACCTAGGGCAGAACCAAGGACAGTGTCTGGAAGCTAGAATTCACATTGGGAAAATCTTCCTAATAAACAGAGCTGTTCCAAAGTGGATCAGGTTCCTCAAGAGGCTGTGGGCTCTCTCTCATTGGAGGTCTTCAGATGGAGGCTGGCAGATCTATCATGTGTTGGGAATGTTATAAACGGTATTCCCTTTTCCCTTCCCTTCTGGATATGGTTGTACAAGAAGGCTCCTGAGAGTTTCTTTCAATCCCCTAAATCTGATGCACAGGTACTGTGCTAAGCACCAGGGTTACAGAGGCCCTGCCCAAAGGAGGAGGCACATTATGTATATAGGTAAACAAACACAAAATAATTTGGGGGACAGGGGAAACATCCAGCAGTAAGAGGGGATCAGGAAAGCTTATGTAGAAGCTGTCACTTAAGCCTAGGGATTCCAAAAGATGAAGGTGAGGAGGAGGGGAATTCCAGGAATGTGGTACAGGTTATACAATGATAAAGAAGTGGGAAAGAGAATATTAAGAACAGGGAGGAGGCAAGTAGTGCAATTTGGTTCCGATGTTCATTAAATGTATATTAAATGAGAGGAATATTGTGAAATTAGTCTGAAAATATAGGGTGGAGTCAGCATGTGAAGGACTTTAAATGCCAGTTGTTTATATATAGCTAGAGGCTATCGGGAGGCCCAGAAGCTTCTTGAGGCATCCATGCAGCAAAGCATTTAGGGTTGGGAACTGATGTCTGGAAAACCTTGCCTTGGACATTTACTCTGTGATCCTAAGGGTAAGCCATTTAACATCCTTTGGTCTCAGTAAAATGGGGTTAATAATAATAACATCTAACTTACAGGATATTTTAATCAAATGATCTTATATGTATCTATGTAAAAAATACTTTACAAACCTTAAAATTTGATATAATGTCTAGCTAGCTAGTAGTAGCGGTAGCAGCAGCAGTAGACATATTGCTAGTAGCAATAGTAGTAGCAATTAGTAGTAATAGTAGTTATAAGTAGTAACAACAGTAGTAATTAATAGCAGTAGTCACAGTAGTAGAAGTAGTACTAGTAGCAACAATTAGTAGTACTGGTAGCAGTAGTCATAGTAGTAGCAGAGTCCTATTAGTACCAGTAGCAGTAGCTATCAAAGTAGGAGTATTAGAAGTTGCAGTAGTAGTAGCAGTAGGAGTGGTAGTAGTAATCTTAGGAGTGCTACCAGTAGCAATGTCCTCTTCATTGTCATCATCATCACTGTAGTAACATGGGCAGTATTGTACTTTAGGAGTATCAGTTCAGTAGCTGTGTGGCAGATAGATTGGAGAAACAAAAACCAGAGAGACTCATTATAAAGGCTTTCCACATGAGAGATGATGAGAGGGGTAGTCATGTAAGTGGAGAGAAGAGGATGGATATAAGAGATATTATGGAAGTAGAATTGCCAAGACTTGCCATTTTGAATGGATCTGGAAGATTATGGAGAAAGAGTCAAGGATGACTGGGGTTGAAAACCTAAATGACTGAAAAGATGGTAGCTTCCTCAACGAAAGAGAGTTTAGGAAGAAAGATAAGTTTTTTGAAAGAAGGATTTTCTTTTCTTTTCTTTTTTTTTTTTTTGGTGGGGGCTGGGAGAGATGACAATGAGTTCTGCTAGGAACATGTTGCCTTTGAGATAGATACCTATGGGACATCCAGGTAAAGATGTCTAGAAGAGGTTGCAGCTAGTAAAGTATGACTGGAGCTCAGGAGAGAAATGAAGGCTGGATGTGTAGATTTGGGCATTATCAGCACTAATTGAACCCCTTTAAGGTGATAAGATCTCTAAGAGAGAGGGTAGTGTGAGAGAAAAGAGATGAACACTAAGCCATATACCTATACTGATCTAGCAAAATGTACTGAGAAGGAGTAGTCAAACAGGTAGCATAGGGGATAGAGTGCTGCATCTGAAATCAAACTCATCTTTCTGAGTTCAAATCTAGCCTCAGACACTTACTAGCTGTGTGACCCTGGGCAAATCACAACCCTGTTTGCCTCAGTTTCCACATCTATAAAATGAGCTGGAGAAGGGAATGGCAAACCACTCCAGTATCTTTGCCAAAGAAACTCCAAATGGGGTCATAAAGAGACATTACTAAAAATGGCTGAACAATAATAACGATGTTATGAAAATCCTAGGAGGAGAAAAAACCCTGGAGGAGGTGGTCAGATGTCTTCTGTTCTACAAAAATGCAAGAAAGAATGGGATTTGAGAAAGTCATTGGTAATCTTGGAGAGAATAGACACAATCAACTTAACTTGAGTCACCAAACTAGAAGTCGGAGTCTTCTACAGTCTCGAAACCCACAAGTATTGACATGATGTGTAAGGGTTAGGAAATGAAAATAATACTTAGGAAATGAAAGCAGGTTTCCTTAGACCAGAAGCAAAGGAGGTGTTTTCTACTATAAAAAAATTACTTCTGATATTGTACTATGAGAAATAATGAATACAAGCTATTCAGAGAAAGTTGGGAAGACTTGTTTGAACTGACGCACAATAAAGTAAGCAGAACAATGAGAACACAACACACCATACACCATGACCACAATAATTTAAACACACACACGCGCACACACACACACCACATCACTAATAAACACATGAAGTCAGATCAAGGCAGTGAAATCTTGCTTTCAATGGATTAACAATAAAACAATCTCCGTCCTTTCATTTTGTGGCATGGAAATTAAAAGTCACCCAGACAACTC